>FR997819.1:10199097-10874097 GCA_905475355.2 Clostera curtula | reverse complement strand
GGCCTACCCACAATTTTAATTTTGGTTTACAACTACGTATATCACTTATTTTTATCAATAAAAAGGAAACCACTCCATTCAATCAACGGAGACAAAATGGCGGTTACCAGCTAGTTATTTAATTAAAGTACTCACCTTTAGGCATCCCACATGGTGGCTTCGTTCTAGAATTGTCCAAAAAGTCCAAATCGTACCTCCTGGCAGGAGGGTACGTCAACGCCACGTGACCAGTGGTCCTCACCCACACACAGACAAACACTATGCACACCAACAGACCACTTATACGCGCCGCCATCTTGGTTTTCTCACTTCACGTTCCACATGTCAAAAGCGAAATTTCACTATCTGTGCATTTGCTTTTTTAAATTACGAAAAATAGGTTTCTGTTTTGCGCGGCATATTGTTTGTTTTTTTCTTGAAAGTTGATTTTCTGTAACAAAAGAAAAATAACGTTAACTTTAATTAATTATCCTAACTTGAGATTTCACCATGCAGAGCGAATTGGCAAATTTCGACGACTTGGCCATCTTTATTAATTAATTAAAACCAGACCCACTGCTGAGTCGGGCCTCCTTCCATTACGTAGAGGGTAATTATCCTACTGTACCACGGTAGTCAGGCGGGTTGGCCTAAAAAAAAAAAAGTTTCAAGTTTGCCTTTAGGCTAGGTTTTCAACCTTGTCTTTTTTGCCATTATTATTTATTTACTTCGTATTATATCTGTGAAGCTAGACAAGAATGCGTGCCAAACCATAGGGACAATGTAGGTTAGGACTGATTTATCAGTAAGCTAAGTACATCATAGATTGGCCTGTGTATTACGCTGAGATTATCTCAAACACACAATAGAAATACACAATAGGATGTGTGGGGCTCAAGGAAAGCGTTCTTATAGCTCAACAATGCATTGTTTAGCTGGTACCCCAAGCGTGACAAGAATGAAATTGAAAAAATGTGCAATCGTGTCAATATGCCAATAAAATTTGACTTAATTTACAACCAATAAATAATATGTTACTACATTTTAAATAAATTGAAACAGCCTTCTACATAGACGGTGGAACTACAAGTTTAAACCCAATGTTAAAATTTACAAATTCTCGTAGCTGGATAAGAAATAATAAAGTCTTGATTCATAATAGTCCTTTGGTACGCCATAACTGTTAATTTTAGAAGAAGTTGTAATTGTTTAAATTATAGACAATTTCCTCTAGAAAGTTATATTCTAATTCATGATATTTTCATGAAATAAGTTAAAAATATTAGCGTAAACCAGTTAGGTACTTGGCGCCATTTTTTCGAAGTGGGGTCCCGAGCGGAAAGTTCAAATTCGGAATCGCATTTCAAAATCTTTAAAATCATCAATTTACAAATCTCCTGGAAAACTTTCCTCATAACCTACTAAATGAGATGATGATCATGAAGACAATCAGATAATTTTTAATCAACTTCAAAACTGGTGGATTTTCTCATATTTTATGGCTTGTAATTCCTTTTTGAAGGTGTATTTCTGCTCCGTCATTTAAACCAACAACAAATTTGATTTATTCAACTGATAAAATTATTATCGAAAGCGGTTGAGAAGTTCGCTATAAAACTTGAAATCAGTTAACAAAACCATTGAATTTGAACTCAGTTGACATTTTAAAGCTGTTATAATTTGAATAGACGCAAATGTAAGTGTGGAAACAATTTTATAAATAACATATCAAAATCACGGTGAATTGCTAGACAAAAAACGACGACTACTTCTCTATCTTTAATACAATTTTTTGTTAAACATTGTGGTTTGCTCATAGTGGCCGTAGTGATAATGAAGGCTAAATAAAACAGACACTTAAGCAAACGTGTACCATTTTAGACCTCATCTTCGCTATCCATCAAGCGAGATTGAAGTCAAACGTTAGTCTATTTTGTATTTATAAAAGTGTTTATCGCAAAACAACAGCACTGAAGTACAATGTGAAAGTAGAGGCATGCTGTGTGACGCTGGCTCTCGACCTTCCCAAGTTATGTGACGCATACAAATAATATTATAGCTGTGTAGGCAGAAGTTTTATTTACCGGTGTGATACGAGACTTAGCCCGATCCTTCTAATGTGTGTACCAAAGTGATCTTAAGACATGGACCATGAATTTATTTTTCATGAACAGTAGCGCCACCTATGGCAGACTTAATGCTTTGCGGCATTCTCTACCAGGGTTAGGGCGAGAGAACGAGGTACAAAAAAGGAATAATAGTTAAATCTACGCACATAAATACTAACTGTTATTTTAAATAAAAAATAAATATTATAAATCAAAGTCGCTGTCGTCTGTCCGTCCATATATTTATATGTATGCTTAAATCTTTAAAACAACGCAACGGATTTGAGGCGGTTTTTTTTAATGGATGGAGTGATTCAAGAGGAAGGTTTATATGTATATTACATCCATAGTAAAGTAGAGAAACACTGGTAAATTTAGAGGTTCATCATTGTCCGCGTGTAAAACCGGGGCGGGTCGCTAGTAAAAAATAAATTGTGTTTAATATTTAAAATAATACCATAAATTTCAACAATTTCTGGAACATCCGATATGGTCTAGTGGCTAGGATACCTGGCTCTCACCCAGGAGGCTCGGGTTCGATTCCCGGTATCGGAAGAATCTTTTTGCAACGAATTGATTTTTATTCACACTAAAAAAGTTGTACTGGGCCTTTTAAGGACAATGTTTTTCAAAACTGTGGTGCGAAATATATACGAAATTTGTATTTGTTTTTAATCTACCGTTATTAGACTATTGTAATAAATAACAGTATTGTTTCAATCCATATAGCGACATCTACTTAAAGGTAAGTAGAAAAAGCAATTACAATTGTATGTACTTTTATTTTCATTTATACAAATCTCTAAATACTCCAGCGTAACATTTGATAATATCTATACGAAAACACCAATCAATAAAAAAATCCGATGACAAGCTTTGAAGTGATCGTAACAAAATAATTCGTATCGGTTTGCGGTTATTCTACCAATTTACTAAATCACTTAAATACATCCTTAATACCATTACATAAGATTTATTATTGAATGTCTGAGTGACGTTGAGACCGGTAGTACGGGTATTGGATTTCCTTAAACCTTACGTCTTTGGAATAGAGTTTCATTTAGTTTGTTGTGTGTAATTGTATAGCAATTTAGTATCACTTCCGTCTAGCCTGCAGGCAAGAGTTTATTTTATAGTAAAGTGAGACTAATTCTAAGTCTGTCTGTAACACACTTATACAAATATATAAAATTGAAGTGTCTGATCTTCAGCATCTAAAGAACGTGTGGTTCTACTGGAAAATGGATACTTACTTACTTACTTCTGTAGCCCATAACTGACTCACTGCTCCAACTCTAAGGAGGGTAATTAGCCTACTATGCCACGGTGGCCACACAGGTTGGCATAGGGTTTCTTGTCAAGTGTTCTCGAGGCAAGATTTTCGGCCTTATCGTTTCCTTTTGTCGGCTCTTAAGAAACTCTCAGGACGAAATGGGGTGGTATCCATTTTTTAAATCTGAACTCCGTGCCTCGGATGGCAGGTAATGCCGTCAGTTACGACTGCCATTCAACCATCTATAGCAGTCGAACCGCGAAAACTGTTGCCCGCTTGTCCTTCTACAATATTGACGGTTCTCTAACATCTGTAAGAGTGGTACCAAACAAAATACAAAAATTGGTCTGTTGTTTTTGGTCTAGCATCAGAATTTCTTCAATCCTTTACTGTCTTCTTTGACTTACTTACTTCTTATACTTCTCTACACATAAATGACCCACAGCTGAGTCGGGCCTCCTCCAACTACATAGAGGGTAATCAGCCTACTGTGGCCAGACGGGTAAGGGTTTCGTACCAAGATTTCCTTCTCATGCGGTCAGGTTTTTGGCCTTATCATTTCCTTTTGTCGGCTCTTACGACACCCTCAGGATGAAATGGCAGCGGCACTTTAAATTCTAAATCCACCTTTTACTCCTTCAAATTACATTTCTCTCATGTCTCTAAATCCCATACATCTCTATAAACAAATAGTTACATCAAATCGTAATAGACAGATTTTACAAGTCTATAATCTAAACACTCCAAATAGTTATTCAGGCATTTAACTATAATATTAATTATTATGATTGTATGTATGTAAAATATTGGTAATCAATGTGATCATCATAGTTTACCAAACAATTAAATATCAATAATCATTCGATTACGAAACATATCGAATACGAATTTCGCATCGATATTCGATACGTAATAGTTGGTCAATGCTTGTTTAATTACAATTTTCACACCTCTCGCATAGTTTAGCTTGCGAAATTTTGTAACTGTACTTATTAAAACTGTGATTAGATTTTATGGAGGCGATTTTGTATGTGTTTATGTGTGGCAATTAGAATCGGCCTTCGATATAGGTCAAACAGTATACTTACGCGTCTAATTTTGTTGGGTTGGCAGTTAGCGTATTGAGAGACAGTTTTAAGCCGAACGTCCACCGCGAGCTAAAGCCCCGCCGCACATGCTCACACTCGCATTGGATGTCACGCGCCGCGTGCGAGTGGCAGTATTTAAAACCTATGGCGCAGTACCAAGCTCCGCTTTTGCTCTCACGTGTCGACGCACACGCGTACATGCCGTGTTTGGTACAGCGCCTCGCACGCGGCGCGTGACAGCCAATGCGAGTGTGAACATGTGCGGCGGGGCAAAATAAGGTAGTTTAGCTTGCATAGTTGATCCAGTGTTTCATACATGTTAGGTCACCGTCGGTGGACGCTTATGTATGAAAAACTGGCTCAATTATGCAAGCTAAACTAAACTAACTTATTTTAGCTCGCGGTGACCTAAACCTAGCACTGGCCTGCAAATTGCAAAAAAACGTAAGAAAATTTGAATTTCGCGGGCTACCCTGGAGCATGCACCTTAAATATTCAAATTCAAAATCAGCTTAATGCAGCATGTAGGTCTTATCACAAAACTCTTCTAAGTTTTCGTGCTTAAAACTACCATCAACATCTTTCGGGACAGCAGGGGGCGCCTTTAGGCTGAAATGATGGTGATGATACTAGTGGCTCGTCTGCGTTGCAATCGTTGGTTGGCCGATAGCATGAGTGATAGCACTCCCTAATGGTATAAAAGTGTCTCTCTTTCTCTCTATTTACTCAAACAGTTAATTTCTCGTACAAGCAAAGTTGAGCAACCGTACTTCACAATATACTTAGGCAAGCAATAAAAGCAATAACTTCTGCTTGGTTGAAGATACTGATGCATTGCAGCGACTCTAGTAAAGACAGTTATTACTTGGAGCAATTCGTAACTAGTGCTAATGTAATTCTGTTTTGTAAGACGTTGGTAAGTCTTGATCGATATTGGGCCATGAGAACACTTTGTCTGTTGATTATTGATTAATACATCGTGTCACCACCCCATTCCATCCTGAGGGTGTCGTAAGAGCCGACAATGAGAAATAACAGGCCGAAAGCCTAGCCGCAACAGAAGGACAACTTGAAACGAAAATGTGCCGATCCGTCTTGCCAGCGTAGCACAGTAGGCTGATAACCCTCCATATAACTGGAGGAGGCCCGACTCAGTAGTGGGTCATTTATGGGATGATGAGTAGAGAACCTTTTAGTACAACTTACATCACCATCTCTCGCGCAATTTCAAGGGTCATTACCGGTCTAACCTGATTAGGCTGACTACATGTGGGGACGGGGCAGAATATTACACTTCCTCACCGCACGCCGGGAAATAACGCGTGTTGTAAAAGTCAACAAAACCCAGCACGCTTGATGGTAGGATCTAATGGTCCGCCCGGACCTGCCACCCTCACATCTAAGCCAAGCAGTTTTACTGTGTTTCGTCGTGTGTGTGTGAGAGAGCCGGTGCCGACGGGGCATTTCCTTGAATTGCCTGCTCCATCTTATACCCTGGCGTTTCTTTCCATCACACAAGCCTAGGGTCAAAGACATTCAAGTCACCGATAAAAAAACTACTTTGCCACCTGCCTATCAGAACCCATCTAGTGGGCTCATCAGAAATTACATATATAATTAGCCCAGCTATCCGTTTTCATGCTACTGACTACGTGCAACGCCTGCCATAGATAATAGAATGGCAGTCGAGAGCGACGGGTTTACGTACCCTCTGATGCGCGGAGGAGGTCAGATATGATACGCAAATTACGGACAAACAGCCAGACTATACTCAACCGGCTTATCGTTAAGCTAGCGACCCGCCCCGGCTTCGCATGGGTGCAATGATGAAAATCTAAATTTATCAGTGTTTCTCTACAATATTATGCATGCATTATACATATAAACCGTCCTCTTGAATCACTCTATCTATTAAAAAAACCACTTCAAAATGTGTTGCGTAGTTTGAAAGATTTAAGCATACATAGAGACGGACAGACGATCGCGACTATGTTATAAACTATGTAGTGATGACCCGTTGAGTCGAGCCTTGCAGGGAGGGTAATTCGCCTAGGGTGCCACGCTGGCCAACCGGGCTGGCAGGGTTTCGTATCCAGTTTTCCTTATCTAGCAGCTAAGTTATCGGCCTTGAAATTTTCTTATGTTGGCTCTTAACATACTCCTAGGGTGGTGGTATAGGCGTCGGTATCCACTTACCATCTAGCGAGACGGAGGCCTGAGCACCTCCCAAGTAGTTTGAAAAAATGCCTCCTAACGGACAGACCTCACGCTGTTACTAGAACACAAACAATACTTTCGCTGTTTTGATGACGTAATTTTACGCGTTGGAATTTTACGCGTATCGTATGCGGACAATGTTAATGTGAAGTTTCTCATGCGCGGTGAGACCCTCTATAAAACAATGTTACAAAAAAGTTTTGGTATACAATATCCAATTATATCTTGCAATCAGCTGTTCACGATGGCCACCCATCTGACATCCAGCTGAGTTAGGCGTTGCTTATAAGCGCTTAAACATATATATTTATATACGCAGATCGATGGCTTATCCGCTAATCTCCTCTAATTATCGAATTGCATAATTTAGTCCTACTATTCGACAATAGGTGGCGTAATATTTTTTTTGTTCCAAATTTAAATTTGCCGTTGGAAAGCGTCGCCGCCAGCGAAGTAGGACGTACGTGAGCTAGCCGCGGAAAGTGCACACAAAAATCGAAGACGCAAAATCCGTTTGCTCACTTTTTTGTTTGGACAGACACTTTGCATGCGATTTTTTCCGTCTTGGGGCGGAATAGTGACTCCAGGCCGTTCCATGCTGAGGGTGCCATACGTACACACGCATAAATAGACTTGCAAAATTTTATTTAGTTGGAAATCCTCATGGGTCGTCATGATTGCGCCCCAACCTACCCACTAAAACCAACGGTGTCCCTCAACTGCCCGAACCAGGGCCACGGGTTTCACTCACCATTGGGGAGCATGTTCCGCGACCCCGGTGGGGCCTTGGCAAGAGACTTGCAACATTATGCTAACTTATTTCATGTATAATTTTCCTCTAAATAAGTGAGGCAGGAATGACTCAGCAATGGTAAACGACCGCTGGTCTAACCAATTAATTACCGGTAGTTTCACTAGATCAGATTGGTGCGGACCTTTCAAATTGCGAAACGTGAAAATAGACAACATGATATTAAGTCTATGGCATTACTCTTGTCATATTTAAAATGTTTACTATCCAACACCGTAACACAGTGTTAGGTAATGTTATAAATTATGTATTTACTTTCTCATTTTTATAATTAATTAAAAAAACAATTACCTCTTGCATAATATAAACTTAATGTACTAGTAAGTTGTAACGTATTTACGTCATCTGTACATAAATATAAACATACAACAATAACAACTATTGTTATGATATTATGGACATTATCAATAAATATTATAACATTGAGTTATATGTTTATACGTATACAGAAAATAAAACATCATTATTTACAGTCTTTCCTCAACTTTACTGGAGTCACTTAGTACCCGTCTAAGTATTTCTTCTTCAGCCCGTAAATGACCCACTGCTGGGTCGGGCCTCCTCCAACTATACATATAAATATCCTTGGACATTTCACACAATGCCATCTGGTCCCAAGTTAAGCAACTTAATGCTTGTGTTATGGTAACGAGATGGATGATAAACTACTTATATACATTTTTTTTTGTAAATACATACATATTATAGATAGAAATGACACCCAGACTCCGAGCCAGTGCCTCTGGTTTAGACAAAGACACTGGCCCGACCCCGGAATCGAACCCGGGACCCGTTGATCCAAAGGCGGCACATCTGACCACTAGACCAACGAGGCAGTCAAATATATTGGCGTAGGGTTTCGAACTAAGTTTTCCTTCTCTTTTGGCTCGGTTTCGGCCTTACCATATCCTTTCGTCGGTTCTTACGACACCCTCAGCATGAAGTGGGGTGGCGACACTGTATTCTAAATATTGGTTAGGTTAGGCTAAATATGACACTGGCTGTGCCAAATGTTCTGGGCGCTCTCGGAGCCATATCTCTAATGAGAATGCTGCTACAAGGTGGCCATTACTAAGACTGGGATGTAGCCTGCTGTCGTTGCTCCTCCACGAAGAAGTCCCGTGAAGGAAAGCTGGGCCCACAGGATAGAGCGCGAGAGATGGAACAGCCACGTTTTGTAGTGGGCGCAATTTACCACCTTGACGGGCTCCTGGAGTCCGACATAATTCGGTTCCTTAATTCTATTCAATAAGTGTCCATAAAAGATTTTCCGGGCTAATAATGACACACAGCGAACGCTCGTGCTGTTCGGACGGGGAAACAATGCTCGATGCTCACAGTGAGTGATACACTGACGGGTTTTGATGAGCCCTTTGCATGTTCCGTGTTTCAATCAATCCGTCACAATTATCGACATAGTGTTACGAAGTTTCAGTGAGTAGGTCGGGGCTTAACTGGCATCTTTCCGCGTCCCCGACTCCCGCATATCCTCGCTATTACTGTCATACATGAGGATCAGCAACGTGAAATCAGGATGCAAAAGTGAGGTCAAGTTCCCGTGGAACCTTTGGAAAATCGCCCAACCCTTTGGAATAACATTCATCATGGCGTTTTTATGAACGTGGGAGTGTCACAAAATTTTTAAGGACGTCTTTCCTGCAGAAACATGGTAGTGGGAACAGATTTGTTTTAGGTGTTTTTTTAATTGGATAGAACGAATTAAATTTCTAAATAGTCGCGTTATTTTCAAAGAAGAAACGAACCCAATTTAAAGTCAACGTAGACGAAGGGGCAGGTAACAAGAAGTATAGATGTACATTCATGATCCTTGTCTGCCTTGCCGTATTCACAGTCTGTGGCATATAATATGTCCTACAATGTAGCGTAAACAATAGCGTTGTATTTAATTACTCCACAAAAATGTCTCAGACCGTATCTCGAGTTATTGTTGGGAAAACGAACGATTTGGATCTGTAGCAAAAACGTGAAAGCGACGCAAGATTAGATGGCACAGTTAACATAATCGGTGACGGTTACCTGCGAGTTCTCGTAATGTGACAACGTAATCGAATTATATGGAAATGATTTTCTATTCGATTAGAATGCAGTTAAAAATAATCGGACAATTTTGGAAAATCTCTTTCAGTCTGTAGAAGATAATAAAAACTGACAGGAAAATGAAACTATGGTTCCATGGTCCGTTTCGTGTGGTGAAGGATTTAGAATTTATAGTGTCAATATCCCATTCTGTACTAAGTGTGTCGAAAAGAAATGACAAGGCCGATAATCTAGCCGTAAGCGAAGGAAACTTTTGTGACATCTACACTTAAGTAGACACGTAATTACTAGATTGAAGAAAGAATCGAGAATTCTATTCTATTCTGTTTTGATTATTTCAATGATATTGATATTAAAAACGAAGTACATACTATTAATTTAGAATGTCACTGAGTACCTACTGTTATGACCATTCTGTAGGTACCTATTTAGTAAAATAATAAATTTAATCAGAAAGTCAGTAGCTAACCTTGCATCATTTCTACATATTTTTTCGATAATAAGCATCAATGTAAATTTATGCAATTTTAATTTGAAAGAAACTGGTTAACATAATATAACCATAGGTTACGAACACAATGCATTAGATAATAAGTATGTTTCATAAGTTAAAAAAAATGTTACGTCAAAAACCATTGTGATGAATAATGAGCGCACAGCATATCTTCAATGCCACTCTTACAGAAACCACAATATAGTAGACTTCTTAAATCTGTGTGGTGATGGATTAAGAATACATAGTGTCCACCATCCCATTCCATCCCGAGGTTGTCATAAAAGCCGACCAAACGAAATTAAATTAATCATTGCTGAATCAGGCCTCTAGCAAGAATTAGCCTACTGTGTTATTCTTGCCAAATTTTCAATTTCTTCCCTATTTCGTTAGTCGGCTCTTACGACACTCACCACATGGAAAGAGTTTTGACACTTTAATGCCTTATCAGTTACGGGAACAGACAAGTGCGTTTGTAAACAAACCCAGTGATTTGAAATAAAAAGAAACTACAGAGTTTCTTGCCGGCTCTTCTCTGTAGAGCAGCATTCCGAACTGGTGGTAGTTTGAGCATGAATGTGGGTGGACGCAAGGGTTGTGGGAGATCAAGAGAGATGGATTGTAAGCATGAGAAATTGTGTATGAAAGGTGTGACTGTAAATATGACGATTTATAAGAGTTTTGTGATAAAACCTACGTGAATAAAGTTCATTTTGAGTTTAAGTTTGTAAACCAGAGGCACTTGCTCCGAGTCTCGGTGTCGTTTGTGTTCGTGAATTTCATGTTTGTAAACTACGCCCATATACCTACAGGTTATACCTAGTTCCCTCTGTACTAGGTATAACCTGAATCGCTATACCTAGTACCCGCTTTGCTAGGTATAACCTGATTCGGTAGATATTCGTTTAAAAAAAAATCACAGTCTTTATGTGTAAATTCCAGTTTCAATTTAGGTTCGGTATCGCAACATCCGCGTGTTTCATCTTCGTTCCCAATAATGCTGAAATGCGATTTTGAGATAACAAGCAACACTTGATGGCTGTTAACTGTAATCGGTCAACGGTTACGTAATGCAAGAAAGTGCAGGTGCGCACTTATTCATTTCGGGCCGGGTGTCCAGTTTTTCGGAGAAACACTGTACGGTACAGTGTACGGAGAAAATTATTGCACATTTATAAAATTTATGTGTCTGTTTGTAATGTCAATGTAATCTATACAAATAAATAAAATTGGAGTGTCAGTTTGTGATAATCAAATAACCACCTTTTACTAACTCATTTGAATGTATGGTACATACACCAAAATAATTTTATTTTACTATTTTTGTCTGTCTGTCTGTTTGTTCATTAGGCTAATCTCTGACATGGCTAGACCGATTTTGACGGGACTTTCTAGTACTGCCAGCCGATTTAACAAGGAGTAACTTAGGCTACTTTTATCGACCCCCCCCCCCCATCCTGAGGTCTTCATAAGAGGCTACTTAGCCGCAAGAGAAGGAAAACGTGATACAAACTCTGTGCCAACCCGTCCTCCCAGCGTCGACAGTCGCCAAATTTCCCTCCATGAATTTTGAGGAGGCTTGACTCAGTACTGTGTCATTTACGTGAAATGTTGAAACTCACACAACAATGTACTATGACTACTCAGCCCATAAATGACCCACTGGGCCTCCTCCCATCACAGGAAGGGGAAATTAGCCTACTGTGCCACGCTGGCCAAACGGGTTTCGTGTCAAGTTTTCCTTCTCCTAGCTAGGTTTTCGGCCTAACGTAATGTAAGAATCACAGTAATGTAATATGCATAATTTATGCAGATTTGGGTGCTAAGATTTAAGATGCACACAACACACGTCCTACGCCACATAACCCACTTAACTCAAGGTCAGGCGACACCTACGTAACTTAGCGTGGCATTAGCAAACTATTTTACCATTTCAATGTTGACAAGACACACTTGCCTACATTTGAAACAGTTTTGCAATGTCCAATAGTTCTAAAGCGCTGGCGAGAAAGTGACGCAAATTTTAGGTATGTATCTCTATGTGTGTAGACAGACTTAGATTTTTTTAACAGTAACTTGTATGCCTTTGACCCAGGGCTTGCGTGATGGAATGCAACTACAGGGTGTAAGATGGAGCAGGCAATTCAAGAAACTGCCCTTTCGGGCACCGGCTCTCACATACACGTGACGTAACACAGTAAAACTGACACCGGACTCAGATGTGAGGGTGGTAGGTAGCCGGGCGGACCATTCGATCCTACCACCAAGCGTGCTGGGTTTTGTTGACTTTGACAAAACGCGTTAGAATGTAATAGAAATATGACTATAATAAATAGATAAGACATAATAAAAATCCTTACCTATTTTTGTTTATAATTTTACTTATGTTATTAAAAAAATATATATGTGTAATGATACATTACGAACAAATCGTCGGTAAAACGGTAAAAGGTGTGCATTTTAAGAAACCATAAGTAAAAGCGACTCTAAATCACACCCATTAACGACGTCAAAATTCACATTCATAAGTCGTTCCATGTAATACCTCATCACAATTTCTCCACGGGACAAGTTTTTGCGGCATATTTCCAAAGAAATCCAGTTGATATTATCACCCAGAGTTATTGCTCATATAACAAGTTTAAGATTTACACATAAAACATGTCATGAAAATAATGTATGTATGTACATATATTGCTGTGGCCAAGGTTTACTTTAATTTAACTTTGAACATAGCGCCATCCATTGAATATTTACTCAATCCAGTAAACAGGTATCGCCATCTGTTAGAATCGTTTGGAGCTAACATATAATTGTGACTGACAAATAATAGACAAATAACTTGCAGTATAATAATATTGCGACTATATTATATTGAGATGTAATCTTTCAAGTTGGATCAAACTGCACACTGTGTGCAAATTTGATTGAAATCCGTTGAGTAGTTTAGGAGTCTATCACGGTCAAACAACGTGACTCCAATCCCATTTCCATTGGGATAAACCCCAGTTTAATCTCATTACGCTAACTGCCAGACTGAAGTATAGAAGAACCGACAACCGCTGGGGTAGACGAGTTCTTGAGCGGAGACCGCAAATCGGCAAGCGTAGTGTGGGGCGGCCCTCTGCTAGACTAGGCGCTATGGCGCTCTTTAGGTGTGGCCTATGTCCAGCAGTGAACTAATATGGGGTGATGATGATGATCAAACATCTTGAGCAAAAAGTGGCATGGAGGGTGAAAGACTGCACGTCAACAAATCGCGTAGGTTACGCCTTCCTTCTTCGCTAATGGTCGCGCACCTCAGGCCATAAATGGCCCTCTGGTGAGTGGAGCCTCCTCCAGTTACACGGAGGGAAGATGTTGTGCTACGATTTGAAGAGTCTTATATTCAGGATTTATTACAAACAAAGTTACTATTTAATAAGAATCCCCTGCTCTTTCTTGGTATAAACCTGTGTCGCGGGGGCAGTTTACAAATAGTTTAGGATCCCGCTATGTATTTAAAAATGCGTTGCCTGAAAAAATCCTGGCCAGGCTATGAAAAAAAACAGGATTTTTCAGGTTACCCATTTATTTAATAATTTTTGACATACCAAATGTCTAATAAAATGTCTACACCTACGGTCTACACCCAGCTTCGTACTCGTAGCAAGTACCTCAGATTGTTTACACAAAGAAACTTGCCTGACCGTGATGCAAAGGCGGTACATCCAACCAATAGATCAACAATGCAACTATGTTACTGTTGAGTATAAGATAGATAGATAACTCTTTATTGTACAAAAAAAAACACAATAGTAACAACTTACGATAATATACATTTATAAGACACTTGTAAAATTTTTTGTCGACACGGTTGGCGCAGTGGTAGAGCGATCGACTGCTGTGCAGCATGTCGCGGGTTCGATCCCCGCACGGAAGAAATATTTGTACGACCTACAAGTATTTGTTCCGGGTCTGGGTGTTTTCTATCTATAATATGTATGTATTTACAAAAAAAAAATGTATCCAAGTAGTTTATCAACCATCTCGTTACCATAACACAAGCATTTAGTTGCATAACTTGGGACGAGATGGCGTTGTGTGAAATGTCCAAGGATATTTATTTTATTTTTAATAGGCGGCCTTATCGCTAAAGAGCAATCTCTTCCAGGCAACCCAGACATGGCATCAAGGAGTTATAAGCTTAAGTTTCAAGTTATTGCAGTAATTACGTTAATATCGACGTAGTCGTTTCAGCCCATGACCCACTACTGAGTCGGCCCTCCTCCAAATTCACGGAGGGAAATTAGCCTACTGCGCCTCGCTGGCAAGACGGGTTGGCACAGGGTTTGTTTGTATCAAGTTTTCCTTCTCTTGCGGCTACGTGATCTGCCTCTTGCGTCCCCTTAGTCGCCTCTTACGACACCCTCGGGACGGTATGGGTTGTTGACACTGTGTATTCTAAATCCGTCACCACACGGAATCTAACGTTAATATAATAGTCATTAACATGTTTTCAACGAAATCGTCTAAGGATCAGTGTCAATTAAATCTAATAGTTACCGATAACTCGTTAACTAAAATATCACGTAATCGTACGACTGTAATATGCAGTTTTGGTCACGCACTAACCGATGTCGCATCGTGACCACGATTGTAAGTAAACTAGGCTTCGGCACGAAATTTACAGTGAATAGATAAATGTGACTTTCGACGATAAACTTAGAAAAAAATATCTCAGTTTTATCTAACAACTAGCTGCTTCCCCGAGCTTCGATCGCGTGGACTTCCATATGGATTTACCAACATTTTAACTGCCTTTGAAACAACACTGAACATTTTAGCCAAAAGATGCCCAATGCTGGACATAGGCCTCCCCCACGGATTTCCACAATAGCCATTCCTGAGTCGTCCATCGTTTTCCGGCGACCTTAACAAGGTCATCGGTCTACCAAGTGGGAGGCCTACCAGCACTGTGCTTCCCGGGACACGATCGCCATTCGCGGACTTTTCTGCCCAAACCGGCGTTAGTCCTGCGAGCTATGTGCCCTGCCCATTGCCACTTGAGTTTGGCACTCCTGTGGTCTATGTCAGTCACGCTAGTTCCCTGCCTATCACCTCATTTTTGATCCTCATTCGATCTCGCAGGGAAACTCCGAGCATAGCCCTCTCCATTACCCTTTAGGTGACTTTGAGCCTTCCGATGGAGCCCACAGTGAGCGACCACGTCTCTGTACCTTATATCATCACTGCGAAGAATTCTTCAAACACTGCGGTATTGTGGACGACAAGATCTATCACTTGCATACTAAATTTATGCAAAAGTGCCCAACGAATGAACTAATGCCTAAAGGATAAGCAACAACATCATGTCCGTTATTTGTGTGTACATGAACAATAACATTTTTAACCATATAGTAACTATAAATAAAATTTTTTACGAAAGATGCTATGATATATGAGCCTGAACAAGGAAAACCTGTGGCTCAGGCGTGGTGGGCTATCATTATCATCATCATCATCATCAGCAAACTTTAGTCCACTGCAGGACATAGGCCTCCCCTGAAGAGCGCTATAGCGCCCTGTCTTCAGCTTGACGCATCCAGCTGCTACCCGCAACCTTTCGCAATGCCGAAGCCCGCGCGATTAGATGACAGCAACCGTGATGTTTCCCGCACGCACGGCATTTTGCTCAACATGTTTGCCGGCTACTGGGTATGTGCCGGGTAAGCCCTTTACCGTAAGCTACTTGCCCAATAACGCGCCGACTGGAATTCTCACGGCTGCCTTTCAAAATCGCATTGACAATACGTTAATTGACAGACCTAACAATAAGCGGAATTGTAAATATTTGGTTCAAATATTTTGTAATTTATAACTTAGCTTTGACTTGTTAAGGCCGTGTATACCACTACTACTATTCAGCCCATAATGACCCACTGCCGAGTCGGGCCTCCTCCAATTACATGGAGGGTAATTAGCCTGCTGAGCTACGCTGGCCAGACGGGTTGACACAGGGTTTCGTATAAAGTTTTCCTTCTCTTGCGGCTTTGTCGTTTTCTTTTGTCGGCTCTTACGACACCCTCGGTATGTAATTGGTTGGTGACACTATGTATTCTAAATCCTATTTAACTTTTAGCATTGGTTGATAGGCTGTTGTTGTAATGAAGTAGCTATAAGATTATATTAACACGCCAAAGGAGTATAGTAGTCATTATAGATGTCTGCAAATCGGGTTTTGCGACGAATTAAAAAATGTCGTTATTGTATCATCATTATCATTACATAGTATTAAATCAAAGTCGCTGTCGTCTGTCCGTCCATATGTATGCTTAAATCTTTAAAACTACGCAACGGATTTTGAAGCGGTTTGTTTTAATAGATAGAGTGATTCAAGAGGAAGGTATATTATGTATAACGCACACGTGCGAAGCCGGGGCGGGTCGCTAGTAAAAAATAAAGTTAGCCTAGAACAACGAAACATAATTTTTCAAATTTAACTTACTACATATGACCCTAATTGTGATATTAAGTTGCAATATTTTATGTGTACATATTTTTATCTTGGCATTAAAAGTAACAATATACATAGATGGCCTATTGATAAAGATAACGGTTAACGTTATTGTATCGTTAGTTTAGATGTGGATATTATCGAAATACTCGTACTTACGTCTATAGGAAGCTGATACCTACGTAGTCACTAGTCTGTAACAAATAAAACATTTTTGTTAAATTAAATGAAAAATAATAAATAAAATATAGTGTTACTTTATTTTTCACACAAAATGTACGGCATTTTGGGCAACTTTTTTGTGGCTGCCTGACATAGATTAATAATGTTGGATAAATTAAATAATAAATCTAAAAAGTAATCAAATCGAGACACATTCTTGTTTTCTATTATTCGAATTCGAAAGAAACAAATTCCAAACATGATCTTATTTGCCAACAGATGGCGTTAAAACCAATGACACATACCAAACCGAGGCACGCGCGTTGCGAAATTCAATTTAATTACATTACAGGTTTCACTAGAATGTAAACAATACTAGAAGCCTGACGTGGGCTGGTTGGCAAAGGTATTTCATTGTTGATTTGATGGGATTTGCATACGTTTGTGTCGCAATGTTCGCCAGGTGCTTTTAGATTGATCATTACGATATTGCCTCATGGTTGAGAACTGTACCTTGGAAGTTGCGTAAAAATACTAAACAGGAATTCGTAGTGATCGAACCTAACCTGATTGACCGGAAAAAAATATGCCCCGGGTGAGGATCGAACTCACGACCTTAAGATTATGAGACTTACGCGCTGCCTACTGCGCCACCGAGGCTGATATCCGGATGTTCAATATTTTAATTGTATACGTTAACATACGCAAATAAAATGTAAAAGTATCATGATGTTTTGGTTTTCGCAATTACATACATTGATATTAAGCAATGATAAAAAAAAACTGGACCAGAAAATATCGAGTGATCACTTTTTAACACAAGTACATATCCCATGTATATTATATATTATTATTATTTTTGTGTTTTTTATGTACCTATTTAAATCGCGGGAGCGTAGCCGAAGGTTTTTAAAAAGAACACGTCTTTACTGTATGGCTCTTTATTCCCATCTAACTAAACTTATTCTCTTAATAACTATGGTTACATGCTTAATCTAGTCCGGTGTCCATTACCGGACGCGCTATCTAAAATAAACATTAAGGAGCAGCGTCAGCGTCGCCCGCCCAGGTGCGTCTCTATCAACATGACGTGACTATGTTAAGGGTGCGTTCTGACTGCATAACTCCTCCCCCTTTAAGATCAAAATTTCCCGAGGGATGGGGCTCGCTCGGAGAATTTTGAATACATGAAAATTTAAACTTTTTATACTTATAAATTAATATAGAGGATACAGATAAAAATAAAATTATGTATAGAACAATGGTTCCTATGCTAACACTTTTCACGTTAATGACGTTTTCACTCTTTTCTTTCACTTCACTGTCACTTATTAAATTGTTCAGTCGCTGGAGGTCCGCAAGATCGCTGTTATCCAAGTTGATGGGTGGCCGCTGTGGTAGAGTTTCGGGGGTTACTAATTCAGGAAGGTTCACGACAGGTAGCTTTGAAAAGTCCATGGAGCTAGCCAGGGGATGATGAGGTCTTAGAGTAACTGCGCCAATTTTAACATAGCAATGATCATCCAGGGTAAGAAAGTAAGTACCTTTTACTCTATCATTGGCAATTTCGTCGTTGCAGATTTTCGATAGTACTATTTCGGTTTTGCTATAAATAATCCATCGTTCTTTACTGACGGCCTGGACCTTGAGGCTATTAATTTCAACAGGTACTGGATCGCAAGAACTGGTGTCCGGAGTGAACGTCATCAGTGAGGTAATGCACGTGTCGTTAGGCAGCGGGGACTCTTCTTCGCTGCACAGGAACATTGCTTCTGGTAGCTCTTTGCAAGGTTGGGAGAGCAAGACAACTTTCGACCCTTTTACTATGAGGAAGGGATGTTTAGGTATAATGACAGTAGTTTGATTATAGGGGTTGGCTATAGGAATAGGAATGGCTCTATAGTAACTGAATATATCTTCTCTAATAATAGGTATCTCTAGAATGAACGTTATTTGACTTCCCTTTGAGTATGCTTTTAATTCTATACATTGTTCTATCTTAACTAAATTATCATAACTAACCGGATAGACAAGGATAAAGTGTTCCTCTATATTTTTCAATAATTTCAATAATTCATCAGAATTTACAAGAGATTGATGCAACACTTTAAATTTACTAAATGCTATAGAGGTTTCAATTTCGTCACACTGAATGTACATAAGTTGGAAGTTATGTAAAAATAAATGATATATGTTAATACAGCTATTAATGACCATATTAATGTTGGTTTGGTTTATTATTTTTCCCATTCTTTCCAATTCGTTATTAATTTCAATGAATTTGTGATTCGAAGAATTCATTAATTTAGTAAGAGACTTAGAGGCTTCCCAGAGTAAGGTTACCTTGTTCTTTAATATGTCCTGACCTTTTTCTATGTTTCCTATCATGGTGTCGTACCTAATCGCGTCATCATTGTCTAAATTACCGCTAATTATCTTAACAATGGATCCTAGAGGATTCAGAAGTCCACGTTTAATTCTTATCGAGGGTACTAACTGTTTGAGTTTAAGAATAGTAGATTTCATGACATATTCCACTTGACTTCTCACGTCAGACAACTTACTGTTTATAGTTTCATTTTCGAAACACTGTAAAACCTGATTATCAAAATTCGTGTATCTCTTAATATTGAACTCTAAGTCCTCTTGGATAAAACTTAAATCTAATCGCTTAATAATACTCCACTTATCATAACTTATTCTAGCTTGCCCTTGCTTAACAAGTAGAACCCCTGGGTTCTTGCTAATTTTTTGAAGTTGAAGGGCGTAGATCCTGATGATCAGACCCAGGAGCACGAGGTGGTATCTGTGGAGGTCGCTTAATGTCTTTAATGGGTACTTTTGTCTCGCGTTGTCTAATTTTGACGGGACACGTATTCTTGTCTAATTCGCCAGAAACTAGTGCCTCTTGGTAGCGAGGTTTATCCTTGCTACGTCTAGTATTGACCCCTTTTACAAAAATCGTATCTCCTTCCACTATGTCAAATGATGTTTCTCCACGTCTTTTTTCTTTAATATTTTCCTTATTTTTAATTATTTTATCGGTTAAGTATTTATAGAGATATTTAGTTTTTTTAATGTGGTCGTTTAGGAGATTTTGTGTATATTGTTTATCAAAATCTACGTGAAAACTACTATTTGAATCAGTGTGTCCGAAGACAACTTCAAAAGGTGTAAGTCCTGTACTCGAGTGGATCGTTTGATTGTAAGACATGATCGCGTATGTCATTACATTAGCAGCATCTGTTATTTTACGTTCATACTTGGCGATACGATATATTTCTAATATAGTGGAATGAAATCGTTCGATTAATCCCATGGAATTGGGGTTATGTGAAGTACCAATATGAAGATCAATTTTATAGAATTGGAGAGTTTCCTTCATTAAAGTATTGTTAAACTCTGTGCCTGGATCAGCACTTATTTTATTTGGAACACCATAAAATGAGAAGAATTTGATAAGGGCACGGACTACTTCAGGAGTAGAACGGTTGGGTATCTCGAAAGCTTGACCTAACTTGCTAAACGCGTCTATTAAGGTAAGGAAATATTTTCCTTCTATGCTAAACAGATCTATGAAAATTTCGGAAAATGGCCTAGTTTGTGTTTGCGTTAGTTGTAATTCCGGTTTCAGAGGTTTGCGATCGTATTTCATTTTTTTGCAGGTATCGCAAGCATTAACTACGGTGGAAACTGTCAATTCCATGTTTGGCCAATAATAATTTCTCTTGAGTTTCATAAGGGTTTCCTTAATACCGCGGTGAGATGTTTTACCTTGGTGATAAGCAAGTATGATAGCGCGTTGCTCACCTTCGTCAACTATGTTAGTTACTCTTTTCGTACATTCGTAGATTTTGATTGTATCCTTTTTAAAGAATCTAATTACAGCGTCGGTGAATTGACTGCGGTGTATCTTATCGTCAAAATAAAAGAAATATTTTATTTTAGGTTTTATATACTCGAAAAGGAACTTTTTGATCAACTCTGGATTATCTACAGGTAAGAATATTTCTATAATTTTTTGCTTATCATTAGAATTATCATTAACGCACATTTCATTTCTATTCCAGGTAAACACAAGGACTTGATTTGGCTTCGTGTCTACGGCTTCGTCGAGAATGGGAATACCGTTTGTGTCAATATCTTCAGCAGAATGTATTGTTTCAGGTAGCGAGCGAATCGTAATAGTACTGGACGATGGAGACGGGACTGGATAAGATGCAAGTGATTGGGCACTTAATGTCTCTGAAGAGTCTGAAATGATAACCGTACCGTCTTGTTTTTCAGCCTCATCAAGATTAACTTGCAGGGACATGTTATCGTTACCTTTGGTAAGTACATTTAATTTGATGCGTGAAAGAGCATCAGCGTTGCTATTCTGTTGACCGTTTTTGTATATTACGTCATAGTCAAATTCGGCTAGTCTTAGTTTCCACCTAGTAAGCTTACTATTGGGCTCTTTGAATGAATTAAGCCATGCCAAGGGGCGATGGTCAGTGTATATGATGAACTTACGACCATACAAATAAGGACGAAAGTGTTTTGTGGCCCAAATTATGGCTAACATTTCTTTCTCCACAGTACTATAACGTGTTTCCGCGTCATTTAATGTTCGACTTGCATAAGCGATAGGCTTATCCTGTCCTACGGTTCCTTGTGAAAGGACTGCTCCTAGAGCAAAGTCAGAGGCGTCCGTCGTTAAAATGAAACGCTTGGAAAAATCGGGAAACTGTAAAATTGGAGCGTTAACAAGTAGTTCCTTGCATTTATGAAAAGCGTCTATGTATGATTGAGTTATTACTATTTTATGTCGCTTTTTTAAACATGACGTAAGAGGTTGAGTGATTTTAGAAAAATCCTTAATAAATTTTCTGTAATAGCCGACTAAGCCGAGAAAACTTTTTATTTCAGTGGATGTTCGTGGGAGTGGAAAGTCGAGTACTGCTTTAATCTTGTCGTCATTAGGCTCTAAACCGTTTTCCGTGATCTTATGTCCTAGATAAAGGACCTCTTTCCTAATAAATTCACATTTGTCGAGAGTCACTTTAAAATTGGTCTGTCTTAGTCGGTCAAAAACTTTCCTCAATTTTTCTACATGTTCTTGTAAGCTATTAGAGTACACAATTATGTCATCTAGGTAAACAAGACAATGGAATCCTTGTAGCCCTCTCAACACATTGTCCATTGCGCGTTGGAATGTAGCTGGTGCCGTTTTAAGTCCAAACGGCATGCGGGTAAATTCAAAGTGTCCTGATGGTGTGGAAAATGCGGTTTTCGATCTGTCAGCTTCCTGTACTTCAATTTGATGATAACCGCTGGCGAGGTCTATTGTGCTAAAGTAAGTACATTTTCCTAATCTGTCAAATAAGTCGTTGATGTTGGGTAAGGGGTACTTGTCGTCAACCGTAATGTCATTTAGGCGTCGGTAGTCTATTACCATTCTAAACTTTTGTTCTCCTGAGGCATCGAGCTTTTTCGGTACCAGGTGAACAGGGGCGCTCCACGGGGAGAATGATTCCCGGATTACGTCGTCTTTCAAGAGTTTATCAACTTGTCTTTGAATTTCCTCATTTTGTTGCGGTGGATGTCGGTAAGGACGTATGAAAATTGGGGTTTCATTACTGGTTCTAATCTGATGTTTGACTTGGCTAGAAAAGGTAAGTGGTAGTTGGTCACAGTGGAAAATATCTTTGTATTCGAAACAGAGGTTTTTTATTGCTTTACGTTCCTCTTCATTGGCATGGTCTAAACGTAATTTTGACAAATTTTGTTTAAGTAGTTCGTCAATTTCATAGTTATTCAATGTTTCGTCTCTAGTCGAATTTACTTCACAAATATTTTCGTCAAGTCTAGTAGTAGAAACTGGGCTGTTAAATTTCAAAGTTACACTATCCTGAGATGCATTTTGAATAACAGTCATCGCAAATGAGTCTACGCATGTAACTATAGCACTAGGCATACGCACATCTTTTCCAAAGCTTTGGAAATCAATGATTGCGTCACCGTTCTGTAACTCGGTAGGTATCTTGACTCGTGTCTCAGTACGGGGTTCTAGGTAAATTTCATACAAAGGGCTATAAATTATCGGTATTTCTGTGTTTGGTGTCCGTAGAATTTGGTCTTTCATGTCAATGGATGCGTCTAATATTTTCAATAGATCGGATCCTATAAGTCCATCATAACGTCTGTCAACATCATATATGTAAAATTTATGATTATGTGTACTCTTGAAAGTTTTCAATAACGGTATATAAATGATTTCATCGTGAAGGCTACGCGCGTGGGTACTAACGACTTCGAATGGTTCGTAAAATTTGTACGCTTTAAAATACTCATTGACTTTAGCCGGGCTTATGAAACTTCGAGTACTTCCGGTGTCGATCATAAAACGTGCGTTGATCTCGGGAATAAAAATGTGGGGTAGTTTATTTATTCCATTACAATTAAGGTTTATCACCTCTGGGGGTGGGTTTTCGAGGCTTCGCTGGGAAAATTTACGCTATCACCTTGATTTTCATTTTCTTCGACAATAGGCTCGACCTGATCTACATAGCTACAGTCATAGTCTGTTTGACCGTCACTATAGTTGTTATAAATGTTTTGGTCGTACTCGGGTTCGTAATAATATTGATTTTCGGGTGCCTGTGATTCGTAATTGTCATACGAGTAAAATAAATCACCATTATCAGACGAGTGTGTTATCATATTTTGTCGCAGAGGACGAGCAGTGCGCATAGAAACGTCGCTCTCATGCAATTGTGGAGGATTGCGCTGCGGCTGGTTTTGTTGTGGTATACCGAACTTAAACTGAGGGTGCGGTGTACCAAAGTTAGGTCTTATTTGATGGTTATTAAATTGAGGCTTATAGCCCTGTTGAGTGGCAAGCTGAGGTCTGTAATTCTGTTGTGTAGGGATGCCAAATTTAAAATTATTTTGTTGGTTTCCCAGGTTTTGTCTAAAACCTTGCTGGTTCGGAATTCCAAATTTAAAATTGCTTTGGGGTCCGGTAGCTTGGTTGGGACCAAACCTTGAAACATAATTATTACCATGAAAACCGGGCTTGAAATTTCGTAGGATATATTCAGATTTTTTTATGAATAAGTTAAGTATATTTTGATCCCCGTCAAATTTAGGGATCAGACTCAATAGATCCTTAGGTACCATTTGTACCTGTGCTAGATGCGCATTATTTTGTTGGGGCTGTGCCATTTTATAACTTAACTACGTAAAATATACTTATGACTAATAAAACACACAATAAAACACACAAAATTATACTTTAAAGCTAAAAGAAGTCAAATAACTTAACTATTTTCGTTTAAGTTACGTAAATTAAATGAAACTCAACTATTTCGTTTGAGTTACAAAAGCTAAATTAAACTCAACTATTTTGTTCGAGTTACGAGAATTAAATTAGGAAACAACCAAAGGAACTAACACGGATGAGGATGGAGAGTAAAAAGGTCTACTTACAGTCCGCTCGATCGCATGTCTTCCAGTGAAGTTGCTGGTGAGATGGAAACAGGAACTCTTCGGCGACTGGATTTAAAATATTTGTTTGGTTCGCAGATGCTTGATCACGTACAATACCGATGTAGTGTATCTTAAATACTGATTTTAAGCATCCGTTACGGCTGCGCCATTTAAATCGCGGGAGCGTAGCCGAAGGTTTTTAAAAAGAACACGTCTTTACTGTATGGCTCTTTATTCCCATCTAACTAAACTTATTCTCTTAATAACTATGGTTACATGCTTAATCTAGTCCGGTGTCCATTACCGGACGCGCTATCTAAAATAAACATTAAGGAGCAGCGTCAGCGTCGCCCGCCCAGGTGCGTCTCTATCAACATGACGTGACTATGTTAAGGGTGCGTTCTGACTGCATAACTACCTACTAAAAAGTAATAAATAAATAAATATTAGTCCTTCAAAATCTGTCAATCTGATCGTAGGTATAGTCACTTAAACTTCACTAAATTGGTAACACGGTAATGTTCTTCCTCGTTCTATAACACCGTGTGTAATACATTAATATATCGGTTCAAGGAAAATCTAAATAAACTGACATTTATTCAATGAAATGCAGTTCACGTTCACAGTTTCACAGTAAATGCCATGTCGATAATGATAAAAAAAACTGGACCAGAAAATATCGAGTGATCGACTTTATTTTATGCTGTTGGCAGTCGCATTAAATTATTAGGTATTGTAGGTATTGAGGATATTGCCATCTGTTAACTGGACGTCGTCGTGTAAGTCTTAAAAAAGAATTTAATTATTAGAATAATTAGATCATAAACCATTTATTCCATGCTTTTTATTATTTCTTATTTATTCATGCGTCATGCTCGTGATCGGGTGCCGCCAGTTGGGGCCGGTCATCCCTTAACTGCTATTGACATGCATACATATCTTTGTATTGATCTCCTGGACACTTCTGTTGTGCAATATGTTACATTGTCCTCTCATCTTAGCTTGCTATTAATTAAACACGAAATCAATGTAACCAAATCAGATGTTTAGAACAGAAAATATGATAAAAAGAGTGTCCATGGAGTTTCTTGCCTGTTCTTCTCCATAGGATCTACTTTTTGGAACAAGCAACTCACTCAAAGCTCAATTGTGTCAAGCTTCTTAATGTTTCCAATGTATGTATTTGTTTATGTACTGCGGCTTGATATCATTGCCATTGCATACAAATACGTACTTGATAGACCATCAACCTTCAACTTGAAAATGCAAACGTGTTGGATGTTGTCCAAGTTATGGTCATCCCATCTTAACCATTGAACGTTAGGTAACTATTACTTTTAGTTCTATTTTATTTTGTTTTTATTAACTGTGCGCGGAAAATTGACACTTTATGTAGAGTAGACAAATGTCAAATTGGATTTGACATAATAGTGGGTTAAACACAAACCGTGAAAGAAAAATATAGGAGGGTTATAATTGGTCTTGCCACAGTGTCCTTGGTTAGCACGTGTGTTTAGAGTTCTTTTGGGTGTTTTTGAGTGATAAGTGAAGTTGGTGACGTTTGTGTATTGTTATTGTTATTGTGTTGTGCTGTCCTTATTAACTGTTAAAAGGTTTGTGCAGTATATTTGTGCTAAACCGCTAAAATATGGATAAAAACAAACCCCCGGATCCTCCTGACCCTCCTGATATTGTAGCTCCTTCTACTCCAGTATTTTCCACGCCTCCCCTTTTCCCTAATCTGTCCCTTACTAACTCCAATCCTCTATCCCAATTTGCTGAAGTAGTATGCAGCCTATCAGACTCACCTCCTGCCGCCGGTAGCCGCCCGACCAAACGTCCTGTTGAAGATGACGATATGTCTAATCGTCCGCAAAAACAGTCAAGGACCCAGGTAGCGCGTGACAAGTATACGGTAACTGACCAGGGCCCATTTATTGTACATGTGGCTCGAGTTGAGTCACAACCTAATGCTGGCACCACTCTTCATCCTATTAAGTTTGGCCTATTTTTGCAGCAAAATAATATTAGTAATATTGTTAAGGATGGTGTTAAAAAGGTAGGAAGAAACCGTGTCTCAGTGCAGTTTAAGACCCATCAGGATGCAAATGCCTTTCTGTCGAGTAGATTACTCCCTACACATAAATATTTAGCCTCAATCCCGACCTTTAATGTTACCCGGATGGGTGTGATCTCTGGCATACCAACAGACATGTCTGAGGAAGAAGCTGCATCTTGTTTGACAGTACCTCCAAACTGTGGGAAAGTCATTAAAGTGAGACGACTTAATCGTAAGGTTACAAGAGATGGAGAATCCACATGGAAACCCACTGAATCCTGCGTTCTCACTTTTGATGGCCAAGTCCTCCCCGATAGGGTATTCTGTTGCTATACATCCCTCCCAGTTACACAGTATGTTTACCCCACAATTCAATGTCGTAAATGCTGTCGGTTTGGACATGTGGAATCCCTTTGTAGGTCCCAACCTCGGTGCATTAAATGTGGTAAAGATCATCCAGGCGCTGGTTGTGCTGTGCAGGAACAACAGGCTTTTTGTGTGTTGTGCTCTGGTAGGCACTTTGCAAATAGCAAAGCATGTCCGGAGTTCAACAGGCAGAGGGCTATCAAGGCCTACATGGCGGAAAAAGTTGTCTCGTATGTTGAAGCTAGCCAATCAGTCCCTGCCTCTACTCTTAGTTATGCGGAGGCCACAAAGTCTCAATCACACCGCAAAACAGTGTTCCTTCCCCCCAAATCCCATGCCCCCCTCTCTCCTTCATATGACAAAGTTGCTCATCAACAAATTGTACGTTCTCCTTCGTCTGCACAGCCTAATGGCTGTGCCCTCATTAACCCTCACTCAGCTCCCATAAGTGGTGATTTACACCCCACTATCAATGTCCTCCTTAACCTTTTAACCTCTCTTCTTACTTCTAACATCCCTAATGCTGCTTTAACGCAGAACTCACAGTCACCGTCCAACGCTGCCGACCAACTTATTGAATTACTGTTACAGTTTAAAAATGGCTCCGCGCCAGGTTTTCCTACAATGGAACGTGAGGAGCGTGTTTCATAAGAAGCACGACCTCATTTTCCTTCTTAACAAATTTAACCCTCTTGCTTGCTGTATTGCAGAGACTTGGCTGACCCCAAGTCTTAATTTCCGCATCCCTCACTACCATGTCCATAGATGTGACAGGCCAGATGGCTATGGTGGGTCAGCCCTTATGACCAATAACAGAGTTCCATTTTCCCCTATACCTATACCCTCATTTATTTATAATATGACTGATATGAACATTATTGCTGGTAAAGTTGAAGGCATCACCCTATTTTCAGTTTATATCGCACATCCTCATCAAAGCTTCTTACCTGCTATTAAGGCATTATTGGAAGGTGTTAGTGGTCCTGTGTTGGTCATGGGTGATTTTAATTGTCACCACTTTAGGTGGGGATCCGATCGCTGTGATGCCTTTGGGTCTGGTTTGGTGGAGATTATTGATGAGCTTAACCTTTGTGTTCTCAATAGCGGTTGCTCCACTCGGAGAACACTTCCTGGTCAGCAGAAAAGTTGTGTGGATTTGTCGTTCTGCTCTCTCGATATAGCTGCCTCTGCTCAATGGCAATGTACAGATCTGTCACATGGCAGTGATCACTACCCAATTATTATTAGTTTTTCGGGAAAAACTTACTTAGAGAAAGCTTCACCCCCTCTTTTAAAATTTAATTTAACGAAACCGGATTGGTCTGAATTTTCTCTGCTTTTAGAAAATAAAATTCAAGGTCTCCCTAGCCTCATTAATCAAAATTCAGAAGTTGTTGATCACTGCCATGTGAATATTTGTATTGAGAACTTTATTGGAGCAATTAATTCATGTGCTGAAATATGCTTCCCAATTAAAAACTCTGCCCGAGGGAAAATTCCATCCCCTCCTTGGTGGGATCAAGATTGTACTAAATTGATAAAAGAAAGGAAGGAGGCGGAAAAGAGGTACAACTTAGAAATGTCCACTCAAAATTTAATTAATTACAAACACATTTTGGCTAAGTCAAGAAGACTTCTTCGTCATAAAAAGCGCAAGGGTTGGGTTAACTTCTGCTCTTCTCTTTCTCCCTCCACTCCATCTTCCGTTGTCTGGAAAAGCATAAATCGGTTCAGATCTGGCTGCTCTCCTATTAATTCTTCTCCAATGACTAGGGAGACCGGTGAACTATTTTTTGATAAAGTAGCCCCTCCTTATGTCCCTTCCTTAGAAGAAACTCAGCCTCCTCCTGTCATTAGGTCAGATGACCCTTTTGATGCCCCATTTACCATGTCAGAATTGGATATTGTATTGAAGCACGTTAAAGACTCTGCCCCTGGAATCGATGGTTTGCCCTATTCCTTTATAGTTAACACAGGTAAAATTGCGAGGAATTACTTTTTGGACATTTTGAACTTTTGTTTCAATAATGGATGGGTACCAGACCAGTGGAAGACGCTAATTATCATCCCTATTTTAAAACCAGGCAAACACGTGGATGACCCGAATGGCTTTAGACCTGTTGCTTTGTCATCGGTCTTAGTAAAAATATTGGAGCACCTTATTAAAAACCGTTTGGAGTGGATTGTGGAGTCTAGAGGCCTTTTACCGAGCTCCCAATTCGGCTTTAGAAAGGGACTCAGTACCATGGATAGTGTTGGCATCTTATTAACAGATATTCGGATCTCTTTTTCAAAAAACCACTCAGTGGTCGCATCGTTCTTAGACATATCTTCGGCATATGACAACGTCCTCCTTCCCATCCTCAGGCAAAAGCTGCATCAGCTGAGGCTTCCGGTTAAGTTGGTCGAATGCATATGTTTCATACTTATGTCTCGCTCATTGGTTCTTAGGGTCCAGGGAGAGGAATTCGAGAAGCGAACGACTTGGAGAGGCCTTCCACAAGGATCTGTCTTGAGCCCGATATTATACAATCTCTATACGGCAGACATCGGTTCATGTCTGAACAGCAACTGCCATTTACTTCAATATGCCGATGACCTGGCTTTGTATGTGTCGGATGATTCTATTCAGGACGCTTCTTCCTCACTCAGCCTTTCTCTGGACTCTTTGAATGAATGGCTGTTAGATCATGGTCTGAGCCTTTCTGCGCCGAAGAGCTCGGTGATTGTCTTCTCCCGAAAAAGAACACTTCCTCAGGTTCAGGTTCAAATCCACGGACATAATGTTCCAATGGTTCAAGAAGTAAAATTTTTAGGCGTTTGTTTAGATTCCAAACTCTCAGGTAGTCATCATCTAAATTATTTATATAAAAAATGTGAAAGGGTAATTCCAATATTAAAGGTCCTTGCTGGTGTCTGGTGGGGAGCTCACCCTTACACTATGAGACTAGTATATAATGCTTTAGTTCGGAGTATAATTGACTATGGCTCATTTCTACTTATTCCTTGCAATAAGGGTGCCCTTGCCAACCTTGATAAAGTTCAGGCCTCATGTCTTCGGATCATTTCCGGTTGTATGAAGTCCTCCCCCATTAATGCATTGCAGGTTGAATGTGCTGAACCTCCTTTGGATATACGAAGACAATATCTAGCCTCTCGTTTTGTTTATAGATTAATATCCAAATCCTCTCACCCACTGGTTGAAAAAATGGCTGACTTAGATATCATTAGCAGAACTACAAAGTATTGGTTCCATAAAGAAATTCCCCTTATCCTTCAAACGTTTCGCAGCCTTCAAAATTTAGATAGTCCAATCGTTAAATTCCCCAGACTCCCTGTTTTTACTTTTCATTTCAATGTTATTTTTTTCAAACCAGAGATATACTTTGATACCGGGATCTCTAAAAACTCTGACGGTGCAGACGCCGCTTTCAATGCATTGGTGGGGGAACGATGGAATGGGTTTGATCGTTTCTACACAGATGCTTCAAAATTCGCTGATAGTAGTGCTACTGGAGCTGCAGTGTATTATCAGAACTCCAAAATAGTCTTAAAGTTCAGGTGTCCTAGGGAGTCCTCTGTTTTTACCGGCGAGTGTGTTGCTGTATTGGAAGCCTGCTTATTTATAGAATCCCACAATATTGATAAAGCAGTAATTTTTACCGATTCGTTAAGTTGCTTGAAAGCTCTTGAACAAAACCCTTATAAGAGTAAACTACATAGCTCCCTTTTATTGGAAATTAAAAAATCTCTTTTCTCTTGTGCTAGAAGTGGCAAAACGGTCCACTTGGTCTGGATTCCGAGCCACAGCGGAATCAAAGGTAATGAGTGTGTTGATTTAATGGCAAAGGATGCTGTTACTTCACAGTCAGCCGACCTTAAACATTTTGTTCATCATGGATATGACCTGCTTAGGCTGTCTCAAAGTTCTCTGCAATCTGCCTGGCAGAAGCAGTGGGATTCCTCATCTAAAAAAAAAGGAAAGCATTACTATGCAATACAGCCATTCATTAATACAAAACCATGGTTTAGTCAGTTCAAAAAAACTTCAAAACATGTTTTATCAGTAATTAGCAGACTCCGAATAGGTCATTGTTGCTCCCCAGCTTTCTTAAACAAAATACGGGTACAGGACTCATCTCTCTGTGAGTGTGGGCTAGATGAGGGTACACTGGAGCATATATTCTTCAGTTGTCCCAATAATATCCCTTCTTTAGACCTGTATGGTCACTTGTCCAAATTGAAAGTCCCCCTCCCTATTACCATTCCTTCCCTTTTAACACATTCAACTCCAGAGCTCCTGAGAGCGTTGATGACTTTCATTCGCTGCAATAATATTAAACTATGACCTCGGTCAACTATATGTATTTTTTTTTGTTTGTTTTAGTTTTGTACTAACCAATATTTATAATGTTCTCTGATCTTAATGTATGTATCTCTATTTGTGTTTGTTTCAGTTATACTAACCCCGTCAACAAGTTCACATCAAGTTTACGGAATCACGTAGTGTTTTTTTTTTTCTTTTTTGATACACACGAATCTCCATTGCACATTTGACATTGGCAGAATTGTCGAAAACGGCACATTGCCATACATAAAAATTGAATTGAATTGAAAATATAGGAGGTTTTTTTAATCAGATTTTATTCAAATTTGTACACCGTGTGCAGTTTGATCCAACTTCAAAGATACGAGTAGGATAGCTTACATCTCATTTTATAGGCGCAATATTATTTTATTGCAAACTAGCGACCCGCCCCGGCTACGCACGGGTGCAATGGTGAACATCTAAATTTATCAGTGTTTCTCTACCATATTATGCATGTATTACACATATATACATTCCTCTTGAATCACTCTATCTGTTAAAAAAACCGCTTCAAAATCCGTTACGTTGTTTTAAAAATTTAAGCATAGTACATAGGGACGGACAGACCAGAGTGACTTTGTTTTATACTATGTAATAAAATAATAATGATGATTGTGTTTACTGGATTGAGTGTGTAATAATGTATGTATGTTAATGTTAAATGTATTATAACAAAAACCTTAGCCACAGCAACGCGTGGAAGAAGAGGACTTTCTGTTTTACAATGTTGACAGCCGCAGATGGCTATGATCAGCTTTACCGGATGAGAACAACGCGTGGTCTGCTAGTTTGATATAAATTTGACATGTCTGTATATCTGGCATTGTACCGAATTTGAAGCGTATGTGGGGTTCATTTTAGTGGTGGTTCTTGGACATTTGATCCAAATCGGTTCAGCCGTAGTTATGTTATCATGTTAACTAATTGTAGGTCAGGCATACAGTTCTAAATACTGACAAAATACTGCTGACGTTGGCCTTTTGTGACTATTGCGCGGCGCGGGCTTGCCCTCACAGAATCTGTATTATCACTCTTAGTATACAAAAACGGCGATTTAAAAAGTAACTACAGAGTTTCTTGGCGGCTCTTCTCTGTCGAGCAACCAGTGGTAAATGGTAAGTATTAAATGTATTCCGTTGGGAATACACAGTGTCACCTGTCACCACCGAATTTCATCCTACGAGTGCCCTATAAGCCGACAAAAGGAAACGATAAGGCCAAGAACCTAGCCGCAAGTGAAGGACATTTTGAATCTAAATCCTGTGCAGCGTGGCACAGTTGGCTAATTGCCCTCTAGGTAATAGGAGGAGTGCCCGACTCAGCAGCGGGTCATTTATGGCATGAGTAAAGTATGGGCAATTTTTTTTAACGAAACCCCTGCACTAGGTATAACCTGTATCGCGGGGACAGTTTACAAACATGTAATTCACGAACACAAATGACACCCAGACTCAGAGCAAGTGCCTCTGGTTTACACAAAGACACTTGCCCCACCCCGGAATCGAACTCGGGACACGTTGATCCAAAGGCGGCACATCTAACCACTAGACCAACCATCGAAATGAATTGGCGCCATTGTGTATGCTAAATCCGTCACCGTTGACGACCAGTCAACATTCTTGGGTAATTGCAGTGAGATCACAACTCGCTCCATGCCAAATCGCCCATGCAGCCCATTATTTTCACTTGCTCAGATCACCTGTCAATTGGCTATACACCACCAATACTGACGAAACTTTCACTTACGCGATAGGGTTGGCACACAGTAGAATCCGTTCTTATAAATACATTTTAAAATGTAACGGCCTCATAAACTATACATTAATACAGAACAAAAAACTTTGCAACCCTTTTACAAAAAATACTTGGAGTTTATTTATAGAAGTGCTGAATGATAATATTTAAACGAAAAATACATTAGATCAATAAAAGCCATACACACACTACCATAATATATTTGACACGCAATGTTGAACATCTACATTTATCAGTGTTTCTCTACAATATCATGCATGTAATATTCATACAGCAAGCGACCTAGTTTCATATTATTGTAGTGATAGTGATGATGTAGTGATGTTCTGTGACAAATTAAGAATAGATCTATATTTTATCACTACATGGTATAAAACAAAGTCGCTGTCGTCTGTCCGTCCCTATGTATGCTTAAATCTTTAAAATTACGCAACGGATTTTGACGTGGTTTTTTTTAATAGATAGAGTGTTTCAAGAGGAAGGTTTATTATATACATATATTATATACATAATTGCAACCGGGCGAAGCCGGGCCGGGTCGCTGGTAAAATTATAATTAAAATTAATTATGGTGCACGCCCACTACTATTTGATCGAAGAAAAAAATATCTGGCCTAGTCATTGGACAGCCAAATGAAAGGGATAGCAACAGATTTTAGTGATGGGTGGCTTATTAAGCAATTACGATATGAATAAGGCTGCTAATCTGTATGTGATTCGTGGTAGTAATTTGAAGGTTTTTAAAGGCCTTTTTTATATCGCTAGGATGACGCTCAAGCTTATGGACCGCCTGAAGAAAGCAGTAACGGTTGCCAATGGACGTTTGTTATACGAGAGGTTCCAATCTCATCATCATCATAGCCTACACATGGACGGAAATCAGCCTACTGTGCCACTCTGGCCAGACAGGTTGGCACAGGGTTTCATATCAAGTTTTCCTTCTCTTGCGGCTAGGTTCCCTATGTCGGCTCCCACAGGGTGAGGTGACAAAATGTATTTTAAATCTGTCACCACACGGTAACGATAGAGCTCTCCTCAGTCAGCAAAGGGCCTACCGCTGATTAGGGCTTCCCCCAATTACAAGAGCGAAGTTAGTCTTCTATGCCACGCTGGCCAGACGGGTTGGCACAGGCGCTCTGGTGACCTAATATTCTGTAATATCTACTTAGTCATAAGTCCTGTCTGACAACCCTAATTGCGGCGATCTTCGGTCGTTCGCTTTATTTTACATTTATCTACGTAGTGTATCAATTAGAAAGTAACAATAGTATTGACTATTGCCCGCCTACAATACGAAGTTTAGTATGTTATTCTGCAACATGTCACCAGACTCCAGACTGACATAGCCGCAGCGTGTTTTATGTCCGTAGGCTAATTTCCTTTTGTGAATTTACAGGACGTCCGACTCAGTAGTGGATAATTTTTGAGCTAAATCTAGTTTGCTAAATCTTGTATGACTTTCTTGAAAAATGTGCCATCTACACGTTGCTCTTAATGACAGTTACAAGGATACGAATACTGAAATGCCACCCTAATGTACATATAATTAAAGTTTCATTTTTAATATTTCATAAAAAGAAAACAGTATAACAATAACAAAATTCTTGTATCAGACTTCACCGAAAAAAAATCATTACCTACTCAAAATGTTGTCAGTAAAATATGTATAACTAGCTGACCCGGCGAACTTTGTTCCGCATTATAAATATTTAAAACAAAAAGAAAGTTGGACATAGGATACCTGAGATTTTTATCCCGTCCGTATAAAACCTACTTTTAACAAAACGCAACTGATAGCGAAACCTTATGTTGTCTATAGTTTAATATGGCCGAAAATTTGACAATTAGAAATTTTTAATTCGACTTGTTTATATTGTTGTAATTCACATAATATCTTTATAACTTGTAGCCTATGTGTTATTCTGATGTATAAGCTATATTATTGTAAATTTTCATTAAAATCCATTCAGTAGTTTTTACGTGAAAGAGTAACAAACATCCATCCATCCATCCATCCATCCATCCATCCATCCATACTTACAAACTTTCACGTTTATAATATTAGTAAGATAATAAAATAAAGGAAACGTCAAAAAACATACCAATGAGCGGTGCGTTTATTTTTTAATTTAATTAAAACTACAATATTAATTTGATTTTGGTGGCCATTCCATTCAACTAAAATTAAACGCATCGCTAATTTCAACCTTATTACATCCCCTGCCTGATCACGCTTTAAAAGATTTACCTGAATTGTCCTGAAGTAAAGTAACAACAGAATTATGAACCCACTTCTTATTGAAGAAGGTTAAGAATGGCAAATTCAAACCCAATACCTACCAATCTACAGCTAGCTTACAGCCAAAGCAGATCGTCTGCATAGAACCTTAAAGGTATTAATTAACCTACTTGCGTAAGCCTCTGGCTCCATTAGGGCATAGTGCATTCTATATTTTTTTACTTGCATTCATTTAGTTGTGGAATGGGTATCGAGTACTAAATAAGCATAAACGAGGCCTTACTTAATACCTTATAAATTAATCGACTTGTCCACGCGTCTTTCGCGACACAAATTATATTATCACCATTGTTTTCATATTCCGTGAAGTGTTTTAGAGTTTTTCACTAAGAAACAGACAGGCGGAGAACTGTTCTATAATGACGAGGCCGAAAACCTAGCCGCAAGAGAAGGAAAACTGCAAACAAAACCCTGTGCCAACCTGTCAGCGTGACACAGTAGGCTAATTACCCACCATTTATGGAGGCCCGACTCTGCAGTGGGTCATTTATGGCTTGGACAGTACCAGACTAGTACTTCACCGTAACGTAAATAATAATGATGAAAGAAGATAATGAACGATATGTACTTCGTAATATGGAAAAAAGGTTTTTGTACTGTTTGTTTGTTGGTCCAGGGTAGTCTCCGATACGGCTAACACAATTTTAGGCAGGGCTTTCACTGACCCGTAGCTTATCTTTATCGCGTACCATAACGAGTACCGCGTTAAAAAAAAGTAAAATATCGAGCTCCAAACCAAGCGGACGCAGTTGCTTGGATAGGTAAATATGAATTATATTAGTTTTAGTTTCCACGTGTCCCCGCTTTTGAAACGTAATAAGTTGTTGCAAAAAAAAAATCTCTAATTGCCCTCTCATTATAACAGTATTCTATCAGAAAATATAATAGTTGACGTTAAATTTGCGTCATATGCTCGCCAACGTCCATACCACGTTGAATACACCGGTTCTCGTCCGATCACCGAAGTTAAGCAACGTCGGGCGCGGTCAGTACTTAGATGGGTGACCGCTTGGGAACACCGCGTGACGTTGGCTTTTTGGTTTTCTACCATTGCATATTATTACTTTCAAAGTTATCTTCATAGATTAAAATAAATAATAGTTTAAAAAAAACTAACACATTACGCTTTTATAGAAAATCCAACTAAAAAATAGAATATTAAATTTGAATTATAAATGCATGGAATCAATAGTTCTAAATATTTCATGAAAATAAACCGCCACAAAATTTTAATCGCCAGTGCGTAGTAGTGGATACAGACAGAGGGCTCTTGCGACTCCCTCAGGATGAAATGGGGTAAATCACGCCAAAAAAAGTTGATCTGATGTACGCCAAAAAAGCAGCGACATCTATTTGCCAAGAGAACTAACTAGTGGGAACCTACTCTGTCTGTCCTGCGTAAATTACGTCACATTTTTTAACTAGGGGAGCAAGCGCCGCCCTTGGATCACGGGTGCCCAGGTTCGATTCCGAGTTCGGGCAAGTGTTTTGTGCGAACCATAGGTACTTGCTCTGGGTCAGGGTGTAACTTATATTCGTGAAGTATGTGTTTCAAACTAACATTTAAAATAACAAGCCATATAAATGCATAATAACTATGAATTTCATCTATAATTTCAACAAAACTATCGCCAACGTCCATAACACGTTGAATACACCGGTTCTCGTCCGATCACCGAAGTTAAGCATCGTCGGGCGTGGTCAGTACTTAGATGGGTGACCGCTTGGGAACACCACGTGACGTTGGCTTTTTGGTAAAATTTTAACTGCATTAGAAGAGAATTTTGATATAGTATGTAGTTTGAATGGTTTGAAAAGTATGTGGAGATTTTTTTAATTGAAAGCATCTATTTTAGCGGTTAGACCTTTCAATGTCATAAGCAAATTTTTTGTTGTGTCCGCAGTTCAAAATTGTCATCTTTGAAGGTTTTTTATGTCTCTGTTTTTAGGCGTGTGTTTATGACTACATATCATGGACAATGTAATTATACCTAAAAAAACTACAACAAAGTCCTTGTGTAGGATAAAAACGTAGCGAGACAATTAAGGAAGATCATTTGACGTGTTTAGTTTTTGCACATAACTAAACAACAATTTACAAAACACCCACAGTTGAGCATCTTCTTATTGGTCGGGCAATTCACCACCTACTTCATACACCCAAACATACATACATTTACATGTAATGTACTACCATTACGTTACACAATTACCTACATAAATATGAAGGTACCCAATCCCATGTTATAATATACATGGTGACGGTTATAGAAATTATAGTGTCACCATCATCTGTCCCACCTTTACGCTAGGTTTTGTTGATACCAGTCTTATCTGTTTTGGCCAACTTCCAGTAGGAGAGTCAGGCCCACCTAGTGAGATAACCGGTAATGATGCTTAAACTAGCAGTCAGTTGTCAGCAGTGCTACCAGATGCACGGTAATTCCGTAGATGCACGGTATTTTCGGCTAAAACACGGTCTAAGTTAATGAGTCAATACCGTGACCGTGCAGTCCGTGCAGCGAGTGTGAGACTCTTTAGTCAAGCGGATGACATAAAAACAAAAAAGAGGAATAAATTAATTACCAAAACTCTATAGGCGAATACTTGCTCAACAATCTATTTAGCGGAATGGAAATAGCTCTATGGATTTTGTACCATCTAAAGATATGATAAAGAAAATGACTGCAGATATATATGTTGAGGAAGTGGACCAAAGTAGTTTATATTATATTTTTTAATACAGTTGCTCAAAAAGTGGCATATTGCAGGGATGTATAGCGTTCGGGAAGTGGGCTATTACACACGCGTGCTTTTTTTTACCATTCCCGCACTAGTGCGTTTTCTTTCCCAACTGTCAAAATAATGTCTATTATAAGGAAAAACCAACCAAGAAGTTTTTACAAAAAAAAAATCGTAGAAGTTTTTATGATTCATGCAAATACGTATATTTCTAAAAATAAACTACGTACTAATTTGTTTCAATATCAGATTTAATGATTGATTGAATGAGTTTCATTTCATCTAATTAAATTTCATTTCATATCAATAAAAAAATTCTACTGACGACTTGGCTGTATGGGCATTGTTCCTTTTGCCTACCAGGATGGGTGGAGAAAATAAATCTCTGCTTATATTCTACGGTCGGCGCCATTTTTCAGAAATGATTAGTTAGTTGAGTTTATTGTGTTTTTATTATTTTATTAAATTGCTTAATTTTTTCGCAACTGTATTAAAAATAGTCGTTCAGTACACGTGCGGAACCGTCATTGCAACTTGTTCCGACTGTCAACCCTCGCCTTCGGGAACTCGTCGTAATGGCAGCCTTTCCGCACTTGTAATGAAATACACAATTACACGGTAATTGCACTGTAGTTTTTAAATGTAATGCACGGTAATTTGAGTCTGAAACACGGTATTTTTTATCTATCAACACGGTAGTTTGTATATTTGATCTGGTGACACTGGTCGTCAGGCCCAGAAGAGGTAAGATAATAGAGACCATTCATCGTTGCTTAACCGCCACCACTGAGCCCTTAAACGACCCACTGCTGAGTCAGGCCTCCCCCACAGCGGGGATAATTAGCCTACTGTGCCCCGCTGGTTTCGTATCAAGTTTCCTTCCCTTTCGGCTAGGTATTCAGCCTTGTCGTTTCCTTTTGTCGGCACTTACGACACACTCAGATTGAAGCGGGTTGTAAGACGCTATGTATTCTAAAGCAGACACCAAACGAACTCCTGTTACTTAGTCATTATTTTTTCCGACATTTGTCAATTTCAATTGTTGTAAATATTTGTTATGGCGTACATTACATTTATTTCATATCGGCGTGCGAAGCGCCTAAATTGACAAGTGTTACACACGCCAGCATATAACATTGTGTAATCTGCCCTATAAGGGTGCGCCCACATCTCTGCGCTTCGACGAAGGCTGGCGACACTTTAGGACGCGGTTTATAACAAGATTTTTTACAAAAGAATTTCAGATTTCTTAGTTTTTCGCGATTATTACACTTTGAAATTAAACACTTTTAACGGATTTATCGCGTGTGTATTACATTATTTAATTTCCGACATTTCGAATGCTTTGCGGCAGTCGTGGTCACGGGAGAGACTAGATGACAGTTGTCTTTAAAAGTACAAAGACATACATTTTGACCAGATGTGTTGGCATTTCACAGGGTTTCGTATAAGTTTTCCTTCTCTTGTGGCTTTTTTATCGGCCTTGTAATTTCCTTTTGTCGGCTCTTACTATACCCTCAGGATGGAATGGAGTGGTGACCCTATGTATTCTAAATCCGTCCCTACATGGACCGCACTAGAGTACGTGGATAGTAGCGTGAAAATAAGTCTTTATTGAATCAATCAAAAAATTACAAAATCATCATCATAAGCGTTTATTCGAATGAAAAGTATTTTCTGACGCCAACTTCGTGTCTGTGCCCTTACAGCGAGTTGTGGACAAAGATGTGTGCTGACCTTAATGTTACGACAGCATCACAAACAACCTCACGACCTCACCTTTGAGTGTTAACAGTAAAACTATCCGTGAATTATTCCCAAGGTCCAAATGCAAATGACTAAAGCCATCAAATCTGAGGGCACACGCCATAGTAAGAACAAAGGGACTTGAGATCTACAAAAATCTAATATAAAATTCTCGTGTCACAGTGTTTGTTATTAAACTCCTCCGAAATGCCTCCACCGATTTTCGTGAAATTTTGTGTGCAAATCGGACAACATCAATTTTCCGTGGCGGTGGTCCACGCCTAACCTTTTATCTTTAGGGGTGTTTTTGTTTTTATTTTTTATGATACAGCAACAATAGAAACAACTCAAAATTTTCAGCCGTCTACGATGAACACCTATTTTTAACGATATTTATATAGCAAAACAACGTTCGCGGGGTCAGCTAGTAATTCTATAAATATCTCTCTGGTGGACCGAATCATACTATCAATCCATTCGCGTCTGCCGGTGTAGTACTACTCAGCCCATAAATGACCCACTACTGAGTCGAGGTTCCTCCCATCACACAGGTTGATTTACTGCGCAACCCGTCTGCTGGCACAGGGTTTCGTTTCAAATTTCCTTCATAAGCGACGAAGAAGTTTTTGGTCCTTACCACACGCCCAGAATCCAGTGGACTAGAACTGTAATAAGGATAGTAACTGTAAATACCAGCAAGATCAAGTTAGAATGGTGGGTACCCGAATGATGTTCGGAAAAGGTTAAGAGGATGAGGCCGACGTAGTCGCAGTGATGAGGCCCAGAAGAGGTAAGATGATACAGACCCATCCATCATCTAGTTGAGCCAGCCGTTGCTTAACCACCACCACTCAGCCGATAAACTACCTATTGCCGAGTCGGGCCTCCTCCCATCACAGGGGGGATAATTAGCCTGCTGCACCACGCTGGCCAGACGGGTTGACACAGGGTTATATCAAATTGTCCTCTTTTCTCGGCTAGATTTTCGGCCCTTTCCTTTAGTCGGCTCTTACGACACCGTCAGAATGAAACGGGATGGTGACACTATTTATTCTAAACCAGTCACCACCCGGACTACAGCTGTAGTAAGGATAGTGTAAATACGGTAGTTAGCAAGATCAGGTTAAAATGGCACGGAGCAGAATGAAATGTAACATAAAAAAATAATGGGATAAGGTGTGGAAGTTTAGGCCAATCGAGTGGCAGTGATGGGTTTTCAAACTCTAAGCTTCTAAACTCACCCTAACCTACGCTCTAACCAAAGCTCGAGAGTCCGGTTCATAGAGGTTGGAAACCTGTTCCGCGCATACCGACCGCTGTTGCGTCACGCACGCACAAAAAATGGCCGCCGAGAATGCGCGGCGGCAAATCTTATGAAACTTCCACCAGAACGAGATCTAGAGAGCTGTTTGAACGGTTCTGCGTCTCTGCAGCGTGCTGAGCTCCGGTCTTAGCCTATTTCTCAGACCATAAACGACCCACTGCCTTCTCCTCCAATACATGGCTCAGGGCTAGGTTTCGGCCATATCATTTCCTTTTGTCGGGCCTTACGACACCCTCTGGAAGGAATGGAGTGGTGATATTCTATATTCTAAATTCGTTATCACACGGAATTAGCCTACGTTTCTCCATACTAAATGCTGGAGTTAAGATTGATACTTATTATTCAATCACGGCAAATGACTGAAGCGATCTGGGCCACAAACCAGCTATTTTCTATTGAAGTGCCAATCTCCAGACGGCAGTAGAGCCGTGTTAATCTATGAATTAATACGCGAAGCAAAAGTTATGTATCCGTTTTTACGAAAATTGTGCATGAATTTTACCATAAACATAGTTTTGACACACACAGCCAAATAAACGTGTTTCATTCTACTTTATAAGTTAAACAAACACACATGAATAAAACTATACTAACTAACAATGTAACTAACTAATAAAAAGTGTAAACCTTTTTACAAAGGTCGTGTAAGGTTTATGAACTTGACGACAAACAGTTACCACGACGCGGTGGAGTGTAAACATTCCCATGCATTCAACCCTCCGTTCCCAAGCATGATTGTCACGGAACAATGGGTACAAGAAAAACACCGTAGTACGTTTTTCTCTTGGAAATGTGTAACAGGCATAGACGCATGTAAATGTGGTGACGGGTTTAGAAGACGTTAAGTGACCACCACGTTCCATCCTCAAAAGGGACGTAAGACGACTTAGGCCCTTCGTACACAAGGCTACACAAATCTTCGATACTCAACGATTTTAGTCTACCGCCATAGAAATCCATTGAGGTTCGTACACCAGTCGCGTCGCCGGCATTCGTCCCGCGACTCGCTTTGTTGAAGACTAAAATCGTTGAGTATCGAAGATTTGCGTAGCCTTGTGTAAGAAGTGCCTAAGGGAACATACGTTACAACCTAGCGACAAGAGAAGATAGAGTTGATAACATTCACTCCACTTCCGTAACCAAATAACACTGTAGCGACATGGTAAATACTTTAAACAATTTCCACGAAAAATCAGAACTATCAACATCGAGAAATATTGCCTACAAATGCAAGAATTATCAAAAAGTCCTACACCGCGATAGCGAAGTTTACAGAGCGATTGACACGGTTAAGAAATCCCCGACTACAGTAATAATTATCGAAGGATAGCGCCACTGCCCCCTGCCAGACATACCACTTTATTTGGCTGGATGACCATCCCTTTGTGCCAAAGACATCATTCATCATTAGCTGGTATTGTGTTCCTGCGCGTGGGTAAAGTTGTCAGAGCTCCATTAGAAGACGCGTGGTGCTATAGTAAGGTTGCCCTCCTTACTGCCAGCGTCGTTATGTCGGGACGGAGATCATAGATACCCGGCCGGGTGGGGACTTGCCGGGTTGTGTGGGACTCAGAGGCGCGTAGAGACGGCGATCCTCGACTTACCGAACCAGGGCCACAGGATTCACTCCCATTGCGGGAGTATGCTCCGTGACCCCGGGGCCTTGTCCCGCCTCTTTTAAAGTTAGTGGAGCCCCATGCACCGAGTCGGGATCCCTCCGATTATCTCTCACAAATCTGTCTTATATCCTGCCTTGTAACCAAAAATGGCGATCTAAAAAGAGGAACTACAGAGTTTCTTGCCAGCTCTTATCTGTAGAGGTGGTAGATAGTAAATTTTAAATGTTATTGTTTGACTTGTCAAAAGAGCTAGAATAAGCAAACTTGATTAAATGAGTTTTGATTTTTGTATTTTTATGAGGGGACCCCATTCTATCCTGTGGGTACCCAAAGAGTCGACTAAAGGGACGAAAGAGATAGGTAATCTGAATCTGGCCGGCGTTGCACAGTAGGTTATTTCTCTCCATTCCATCCTTCCATCTGCACCTGACTCAGTGGGTCAATTATAGGCTGCGATGATGATGGTTCTGGAGGCCTTTTCCCAGTTGGCAGCCCCAGTGAGCGGATGCTAATCGGTTATGCCCTACCAGTAACTGCATTTGCCTCTCCCATCGGAATGCTAATACGTTTCGCACGTTGCTACGGTATCTTTAGCATTCTAAACAAATATATTAGCGAGCGAGCGCCATGTTTTCTCATTGAATAAGTTTAACAACTTTCCCTTACATAACTACGGGTTTATGTAAATTGGATGCGCTAATACATATTTGTGGCCACGCCTGCGCATTGTCACTGGGCGAGGTTTTACTTTTTATTCTTCACAAACGGCGCCAAACAGCGAGAAATCTATACAAATATTATAAAGAAAAAATATTTTTATGTAGGTTTAATAAAAAAAAAAATTGAAAAATGATTTAAAAATTCTTTCACCATTTGAATTCTACATTATTACTGATTAGTATACGCTATTTTAATTGCAAGAAAAAAATATGTTCACTCGTGCGAAGCCGGGACGGGCCGCTAGTCACTACACAGTATAAAACAAAGTCGCTTTCGTCTGTCCGTCCCTATGTATGCTTAAATCTTTAAAACTACGCCACGGATTTCGAAGCGGGTTGTTTTAATAGATAGAGTGATTCAAGAGGAAGGTTTATATGTATAATACATGTATAATATTGTAGAGAAACACTGATAAGTTTAGATGTTCCTCATTGCACCCGTGCGAAGCCGGGGTGGGTCGCTAGTATTAAATAAAAACCCCTAATTTGACGAGGAGTAGAAAGAAAGAAAGAAAGAAAATACATTTATTGGCACTAATAATAAACAAAAGTTACAAGAAAAATAAAATAAAAAATAGTGTTAGCGCCAAAGGGCAACCAGCTCCGCATAATGTTAGGGATCAGCTATAAGTGCTAATACCTAACGCTGATTTTCAGCTGCAGCCCAATCGTGCCATACGCTCCAAACTATGACAAATTTTGTACAAATATACACATTCGTACATAGTAGGATCCGATTAAACGAAATGACAAGCCCAATAACCCAGCCAGCCGCAAGAGAAGGAAAACTTGTACGAAACCCTGTACCAACCCAACTGGCCACCGTGGCACAATAGGCTAATTACCCTCTATGTACGTGGAGGAGGCCCGACTCATCTATAGGCTGAGCAGTAATAGTAGTAGGATATAGTTATGCTGCCTTCAGATAATACGTCGTTTATTAAACCTGAAAAAAGTAGGAGTTAGATACTCTATTCGTCTGCCTGTCATTTTTTTTTTAGTGGAAATATTAAATATTCTTGGACATTTCACACAACGCCATCTCGTCCCAAGCTAAGCAACTTAATGCTTGTATTATGGTAACGAGATGGATGATAAACTACTTGTATACATTTTTATTTTTGTAAATACATACATATTATAGATAGAAATGACACCCAGACTCCGAGCCAGTGCCTCTGGTTTAGACAAAGACACTTGCCCGACCCCGGAATCGAACCCGGGACCCGTTGATCCAAAGTCTGACTGCAACAAAATCGTCAATTCTTTATCGGTTAATAAATGTGTGTGTGGTAACCGATTTAGAATACATAGTGTCATCACCCCGTTTCATCGTGAGGGTGACGTCAGAGCCGACAAAAGGAAATAACAAGGCCGAAAACCTAGCTGCAAAAGAAGGCAAACATGAAATGAAACCATATGCCAACCCGCGTGGCCAGCGTGGCACAGTAGGCTAATTACCCTCCATGTAACTGGAGGAGGCCCGACTCAGCAGTGGGTCGTAAATAGGATGAGTAGTAGAAGTCAATGACATTTGCGGTAAATATGACAGAACGTAAACGAACTGATAATTTCGTCCTTTTTAAAGTCGGTTGAAATTCAGCACCTATTTACCATGGATCTACAACCCACGCCAGCGAAGCTTCGGGCTGAAGCCAGTTTAAATGCTTATAAAATCAAACTGAAATCTCATTTACCTAATCAAGTTGGCTCATTAGAGCTGTTTTGGCAAGTCGAACAATAAAATGAAATTTACCATTTAAAATTGATTATTTACCATCTACCACCGGTTCGGAATGCAGCTCTACAGAGTAGAGCCGGCAAGAAGCTCTGTAGTTTTGCTCTTTTAGGTACGAGGCCGGGATATGACAGATTCGTGAGAGCAAATCCAGATCCAGTCAACAATAGTAACTTTCTAATGCCCGAGCCAGCCGAACCCCAGCAACGACACCTGTTCACAAGCATGACCATATAGCAGGGAAGAGAACGTCCCGCCACACGACGCCACCACTGCCATGAGTGTTATAGATAACATAATAACTCGAGCACCAAGGAACTAAATAATAAAATAGGTTATGAACATATAACATACATACATTATGTAAAGGCTGATTTAATAGCGACCGCGATCATATGAACAAACAAGTGTTAGTCATCACTGCCATTGGAATTAGCAGCTAATTAAATACTTATATGTGTATGGTGATTACCAGACGGATACTCACGCAAATAAATATATATACCTGCGGAAGGTCGCGGTTTGTCGTAACTACGTACTGTAATTGACTAGGACTTTTTATTTATTTATAAGTAGGACAAGTAACAACTGCCTGCAATCCTTTCCCGAACGTCGGGAAAGGAAAGGAAAATTCACACGTTGGCGCGCGCTTAGTAGCCGCTGTGATCTCGCGCTCGTAACTAATTAGTTATCTGGTACTATTTCTACGAAACTTTAGGCGCAAAGGGATGATCACCCAGCCAGACGAGGTGGGATGTCTGGCTAGGGGTCGCAGCGCCCATCCCCCCGATAGTTGTAGTCGGGGAATTCTTAACTATGCGAATTGCTTTTGAAACTTCGCTATCGCTTTGTAGGACTTTTTGGTGATTCTCGCATTTGTAGGCCATATTTCTTGATGCAATTTGTTTAGGTTTTTCGGGTAAACTGTGTAAAGTTTGTAGCATGTTGGTCGCTAAAATACTTTATCATCCACCATCTTTGTGGTCGTCGGGATTTTCTTGCTTTTGTTTTACTTTGCTTGTATTTGACATAAAAGTAGGTTAAAACAAACGTAATAGCCGATACAAATTCGGTATGTATAAAATATGTGTACGTAGCACACTGACGCATTCAAAAGCATGTAAACGACTTCCAAATGCCAAGCGAGATTTGTGGACGCTTGGGGATTGTGGATGCTTGTCGAGCCTTGGCAAGCATGGAAACACACCCACGCTTTTGACACAAGCATTTGGCAAGACTAGGGCTGCCATCCGTCATTTCCCCGGATTTGTCCTAGTTTGAAGGGCGTCCGGGGGCCGTCCGGTAGGGGTTTTGTTGACAGGGGAAATTATATCTGTATACATACTTCATTTAAAAACAAGCTGTGAACAAAAATTAAAAAAATATAACGATGTTTCAGTTTTGTTGCAAAAAAAACATATTTTTCCGGGGAAAAAAAACATATTTTGCCCGAATGTCCGGGGTTTTTGCCGCGTTTATCCAGCGTCGGAAATTAAGGTGATGGCTGCCTGCCTAGGCAAGACCCTTTGAGTTAAGCAGATAACGCCAGCCATTGCATCCTGCTGCAAGTCTGTGTTCGTTGAGGGAGAACCTGGCTAATGGAAACATTAACTAGTAGTTATTTACACAAATGTTCAAACGAATATTGACAAATGAGTCACTATTTGGTATTACGTAAGATTCTATATCTGCAATAACGTAAGTCTCATACAACAATATATCTGTGTGGTCACGTGCAACTTGATATCCAGGTGGAGGAGGCCCGACTCAACAGCGGGTCATATATGGGGTGAGTAGTAATAGGTACCTGTATTTAATGATAAGGAGACATTTTTTAGCGACGTTGAAAAAAATACAACCTAAAATAGTGTCAGCTCTTTTGATTTAAGTCCAGTCCTTAAATGACCGCTGCTGACTGCTGAGTCGGCTTCCACCCATCACAGGGAGGGTCATTGGCCTACTGTGCCACGCTGGCCAGGCGGGTTGCCATAGGGTTTTGTTTTAACGACTAAAACGAAACCCTATTCGTATTAATTTTCCTTTTCATACGACTAGGTTTTCGGCCTTGTGTCGACTTTTACGACACCCTCAGTATGGACTGGGGTTGTGACACTATGTATTCTAAATCCGTCATTTTATCACGGTGCTGGCGAAGTTATTATTTTTTCTTTTTAGTGACTTGATATGTAGTTTATGATTTATACCGGAATTTATTAGGTACCTGCCTACACATTTTATGTGGCTTATGTAATTAGGTAGATAACTGGCGACGAACATATGAATTATATTGCTTTTCGTTTCCATTTTTCATACCAAATAATTCAACAAAAGTGATAAATGTAAAAATGTTACGTGAAAAAAATACAAAGTCGCATTTTCTTAGCTTTAAATCATTCATTGATTAGTTTGAATGACTCGTATTTGTCAATGAAACTTCCCCTTTCCCCCACAGTCATCATCATCATTTCAGCCAAAAGACGTCCACTGCTGAACGTATGCCTCCCCCAAGGATTTCCACGAAGGCCGGTCCTGAGCCTCCCGCATCAAACGCATTTTGCAAAGTGGTTGGTCCATCGTGTGTGAGGACTGAGGAGTTTCCGGAACGCGGTCGCCACAACATCCACCACTCTCCATTAAGACAATTTTTTAAGCAAAAACCAAATCACTCAATCCACGGACTAACCGATCAAAATTTAACTCCGACACGGTTATACATATCTACCAACCTCACGAACTACAACAACCGCGGCGATACTCGCCTATTTTTTTTTACTAATCTAGCAAAAATCAGCCGTTTAATTTGACCTTTTCGTCGGTAAATGTTGCAATACACGCCCAATAACACACGTTCTAATTTCGCGTTACCAAATATTACCTAGCTACTCGTAACATAAGAGGCACAAATACCGTGAATTTTAATTATTATTGTACTGAAAACTGTCTGTGCAATTTAAATAAGTACCTAGGAAACTATATTTTATGATTTATCGAGATTTACAAAATACAATTAATGTTACGAGTAAACACAAAACCTAATTAGCCAATTTAAAAAAATCTTTCGCTATTTGTGGGTTATGTTATCCCTCCGTAACATCCTACTAATAAAATAAGAACTTAGTGATGTATGTTTGTTACTGTTTCACGCAAAAGCTCCTGAATGATTATGATGAAACTTTACGACAATATAGCTTACATTAATATGACCCACTGCTGAGTCGGGCCTCCTCCAGTTACATGGAGTATAATTGACCTACTGTGCCACGCTGGCCAGATGGGTTGGCACAGGGTTTCGTATTAAGTTTTCCTTCTCATGCGGCTAGGTTTTCCGACGTAATTTCCTTTTTTCGGCTCTTACGACACCCTCAGGATGGAATGGGATAGTGATGTATTCTAAATCCGTAACCACGCGGACGCTAGGCCTACATATCTTACACATAATATAGTGTGAATTATCCAAAATATAACGATAAGAGTCTAGTAGGAAAAAGTCTAAAAAAAGGAAATAAAATAGTTTCTATCATCATTATCACTATTTTCCATGACCCGGGGTGAACCTAGTAAGCTTTATGCGAAACCGAGAAAAGCAATTCTGGGACGTACTTAGACCGCGCGCCGCCGCGCCGTATAGGAGTTCTACAGAAATCTAGCCACAAGAAAACCTACGAAGTTCGTAGAGTAGCTTGTAGGATAATACTCAAGATAGCTCATTAAGCTTATCTTTGCAAACCGATTTAAAAAGTGGAGGTGCTAAGTTTGGCTTTACGCATGTTCCGATATCTTCGCCAATTGTGCGCCGATTTCGATGTTTTGTTGTTTCTGTGTCGTGACGGATTTAGAATAGGTACATAGTGCACCACCCCATTTCACCCCGATGGTGTCGTATGCGCCGACAAAGAGAAATGACATGGCCGAAAATCAGCCGAAGAGAAGGAAAACTTAAAACCCTGTGCCAACTCGTCTGGCCAGCGTGGCACAGTAGGCTAATTACCCTCCCTGCGACAGACTCAGCAGTTGGTAATTTGTGGGTTGAATAGTATAGTAGTTCTTGTTTCCGTAATTAAGAAGTGGGCAAGAGAAATAAAAGTAGGCTTTTCCCTCATACTTCAGGATAGAAAAATCAGGACAACATAAACACAGTACTGTTGAGGAGTATGTTCCCCCACTGGGGGGAGCAACCAGTGGGCAGTCGCCAAAGCCGTTGGTTTTAGTACACAGAACTTTCCTGTCGATAGAATTGGTATCTTCGCTTGGTATGTACATAGGCTTTTTAAATTTACGAGCTTTCATTTGCTTAATTAATAAACTGTTCTCCCGAAAATCACTTTTGCTATCGATCTATTTGTTCCATACAATACACGAAACGGCTCGATCAATGTTGACGGGACTTTCACTGGCAAATATCTAATGTCATAATCGACTGATCAAAGCCTAAATGCTATCAGTGTTAGTTCAGGCATTTCGGCATTATAGAGAAACGTTCCACATTTAACTAAATTGTGTAGTTATGAAAAAAAACCGCGTTTGTAAACAAACTTACCTTTGCAACAAATCAATCACACTATCTTCAATTCAAAATCCAAATACGAAACATAAGTTATCCCCGACAAGCGAATTCCTTGACCACTAAATAATTATTATACAATATGTACATTCAATCACAATAATAAACAGATATTTGAAATATTACTTTAAAGCAATTTCTCAATATATTTTATACAAATACTCTATTTTTAACAGTATTTTAAAAAGTTCACTTCGATTTATTATCTCGTGCGCAGACGCATGCGTTCACTTCGTTACCACGGCGGACTATGGGACCAATCGGGTTCTTGCATTCTCCCAAGAACAAGATATTAACCGCGCAATTTTAAAAGTTCCTTAATGTGTCGCTATTTCTTAAAATGACTATACTTTCTTATAAGATTGGGTTACACGTTTGTTTTCAATACACAAATATTCAATTTAAGCTCTATTACAGTGTCATAGAGAATAATATGGATTGTATTTTTATTCAAAATGCTTTACTAGTAACATTGCTTCAGGAAAATGAGTTGCAACGGCATTGCTTAAGATTTATATTTATTTAACATAGATTGAAATGAATGGGACTGTGTGTTGTTTTGCAAATGAGCTTTAACTCCAGCTGGAATAAAGTTTCTATTGCTTTAAAGGTATGAATCAAGTAAGCACTTGATCACCTTAGAAGAAATGCAGATAATATGACCTCGCCAGCAAGTACCTGTATGTCCTATGTTTATGTAGAATCAATTGTTTACAAAGACACTCGCGACAGTTTATGTAATACTACTATGTACCACTATTCAGCCCATAAATGACCCACTGCTGAGTCGGGCCTCCTCCAATTACATGGAGGGTGAATTAGCCTACCGTGCCACACTGACTGCACGAACAGGGTTTCGTATCAAGCTTACCTTCTCTCGTGGCTAGGTTATCGGCCTTGTCATTTCCTGTTGTCGGGTCATAAAACACCCTCAGCATGGAATGAGGTGGCGACATATGTATTCTAAATCCCTCACCACACGAACCAATGTTGTATAGAAATTAAGTACATAATTGATTTTTTGTATACGTTTAAGCAAGTCTAAATAGATGCGAAGTTTACGTATAAGCATGAAACTTCTTGAATATTTTATGCTCGCACTTCACACGGCCGTTCTTGTTCGCTATTCGTATGTTAAATGTCACATACACTGGAAGGAAAGGAAGGAAATTATGTGACATTTGAACCGCTATTTAATATCAAATTGAATTCACGTTAGATACTACCGACCGTGTGGTGACGGATTTAGAATACATAGTGTCACCACCCCATTCCGCCCTGAGGGTGTCGATGAGAGCCGACACAACGAAATGACAATGCCGAAAACTTTGTCGGAAGAGTAGGAAAATATGACAATATTAATACCAACCTTGTGCCACTCCGTCACAGTAGACTAATTACCCAACAAGTAATTGGAGGAGGCCCGACCCAGCAGTGGGACATATATAGACTGAGTTGTATGAATAAATCTGGGTATTAATGTTGCTTCGGCTATAAATAATTAACATTTTGAAATTTAAATATGTATTTTTCTTCTCGATAATAGATGTCAGTAGTTAACATACTTTATACTCATCATAACAGATGGCGCTTAGCTCAATTTATTGATGTTACTACTACCCATGAGATGGCGCTAATAATAAACTAATTCAATATAGATATTCCGTTAGTTGTAGTTTACCACAATTATATATTTTACTTTTCAATTAATTACGACTTAATATAACAATGTTGCATAATTATAACACCACACAGTAATAAAACGAAACCGTTGTCAGTTTTCTATAAAAAGACTTCCGTCAACACACCATTACGTGACCTGTTTTCTAATTATCTAGAACTGCAATTTTGCAGATGCCGTAAGCAGTTGGAAAACGTATAAATTAAATACCTGATTACTAAATACCTAGCGTACAAATACCAGTTTATGCGATTATACCTTATAGCAATCACGCAACTTGCGATTTTTCATTAGCGTCGACCAACTGTCTACTAAGATTTGGCTACCAGTATTTACACGGGAGCAATGGCCAGCTTACATCTGTGAACCATATAATGCGACTACCGGTAATCCCAGTAAATTAGACAAGCTGCAAAAATTTACCCAACATTCTTGCTTTTCCTTTTTAAAAACAAAACCCCTGCACTAGGTATAACCTGTATTGCGGGGGCAGTTTACAAACATGATATTCACGCGCACAAATGACACCCAGACTCGGAGCAAGTATGTACCAATAGTTTACAGAAACCCCCTTGCCCGACAACGGAATCGAACCTATGATCCAATCCAACAAGACATGGCTTTTTGAATAGCACGTCCCATCATCATTCTAAGTAACCCACTATAGAGTCCGGCCTCCTCTATTTACACAAGAGGAAAATCAGCCAACTGTACTGGCCATACGGTGTGGCACAGGGTTTTCTTGTCTCGCAGCTAGATTCTCGGCTTGTCGCTTTCTTTGGCCGCCTCCTACGACACGCTCATGATGGAATTGGTTTAAGAAACGTATTACGCAATTATACAGTTCATTAATTTTCTTTATTTTATTATCACAAACATATGAGATTAACAAACCAATACAATGACATCAATATAACCAACTTCATAAATAATATAGTAGACAAAGTTTTGTAAAGACAATAACTTAAAAGAAACACATTTTTAAGAGTACTATAACGTTGAAATTAGACACTTTCAACGGATTTATCGCGTGTATATTACATTATTTAATTCCCGACGTTTCGAATGCTTTGCAGCAGTATCTAGTCACTGCTGCAGTTGTCTTCAAAAGTACAAAGAAACAGTTAAAATCTACCGCCTATAATTTCGTTTTATTGATAACGTTCCATGTGCACGCAGAAATCGCTCAAGGTGTCCAGAGGTCTTGCAGATTAGTGATGAGATCAATATTAAAAATCCGTCAAAAAGTGTTAATTTCAATGTTTAATAATCGCGAAAACCTAACAAATCAATACTATAATGTTTCTATGGTAATTAACGGACTCATTTTTATTTAGTTTAGAAAACATAGTGTCATCACCCTATCCCATCCTGAGGGTGTCGTAAGAGCCGACAAAAGGAAATGACAAGGCCGTTAACCTAGGTGTAAGAGAAGGAAAACTTGATATGAAACCCCGTCTGGCCAGCGTGGCATAGTAGGCTAATTACCCTCCTTGTGATGGGAGGAGGCCCGACATATCAGTGGGTCATTTATGGGCTGACTGGTAGTAGTAGTTGTGGATATCCCTCCAATTGTATGGATGGAATTTAGCGCAATGTGCACCCTGGCATAGTGTTTGTATCAAGTCTTCCTTCTCCTGTGGCTAGGTGATTTGCCTCTTGCGATCTACGTCGCCCTCAAGATAGTGTGGGTTGGTTTGGTGACATTGTGTATTCGGGATCCGTAACCACGTGGACATGTTTGTTGGTGACAAACCCAGAAGATATTGGCCGAATTTGCCTGCAGACATAGTGGGTCCTAACAAAGGTTTAAGTATATTTGTTTCGAGATAAGCACGAGCTCGAGAGTAACGCGCTCATACCCCTAAGTAATAATGTAGTGGATGGTTCTCCTAGAGCATTAAATAAAATAAATAAACAAATATTTTGCAAATAATTTCAATACCTACAGGTTTGTACGCATGTGTTCCTAGTTATTCTTACATTCCAACTGTTAAATACAAAGTACAAATCTTATAATTAACTTTCACGATATATATTTTCTTACACTAAATACTATTTATTTTATAACTCTTAATACAATACTTGTATAAACTTAAGCACTATTCAGGATTTTTTGTTAATACCGACTAGATTCACTTAGAAAATAAATTGTAATAGCCAAAAGAAATTATTTCGAAAATAATTTGCACCTAGTGCGTTATGACCACCCATTAAACATTTCTCTTTTGTGTTTATTATTGGTGTATTTTTTTTTCTATTCTAAGTATTTCCATATAGGAAGTTTATTACATTACCTTACCATATAATTGCAGTAGAACACAGATTGCATTACATACACTAGTTTCACCTACATAGTGTTATCCTAATACAACATTATTATATATTAAAGATCTTAATGGGCATGTACTAAACGTAAAAAGATAAAAGCTTTTCGACAACAGATGATGCGAATGAGTCAAGTTAGTTTCGAGTAAATAGAATTGATTATCGCACTGACGTCGAAATCGCCAATAACTAAAAGTTGTCCGGTTTTTGACAACAGATGGCGCAGACAATGTAAAGTAAGCATAGTAATAGATGATAAAAAGAATTTAGTCGAAAATATTTATATTTTCTTTTTGAAAAACCAAACCCCGCTCTTGGTATGGCCCTGTTTTGCGGCAGCAGTTTAAAAACATGTAATTCAAGAAAACAATATCCAGACTCGGATCCAGTGCCTCTGGTTTACACAAAGACCCGTGATCCAAAGGTGGCACATCCAATCCATAGACCAACAAAGCAGTCTCATAATAAAATGCAGTTTCTTTAATGTCATGATTTGGTCATAGAGACACATTTTAGAGTAGTTTTTAAGGAACTTTTGCTATAGATATGTGACACTTACGTAAATAATGACACCAAATATAGACATCAAAGCGGAAATCAACATACAAGGATAAAATTAAATAAAATATTAACAAAATCAATCTATAACACGTCGTATTATCAGTTCAGAACATTACACGGAAATGTGTATCATTGTTATATCTTGGACATAGGTAAGAAAACAATATGTTGAAAGTATTCCTACCATAGTACTGGAAGATTTTTTTTAAATCCATAACTAATTTAGTATCTTTAAGTAATCTTGGAAGTTAAGGTGATTGCTCCAGTGTAGCCCGCGAAATTCAAATTTTCTTAGGTTGTATGATGATGAAACTTTGATTCGCGGCTGTAAGACGCATGTAGTTATAGAATTATAATCATCAAACTCATCAATACAACCCTCCAAGCTCATAAAGGTGCAAGAATGCCTTTGACGTTGAAAAAGTTTTTCTTGCACCTTTATGAGCTTGGAGGGTTGTATTGATGATTTTGATGATTATAATTCTATAACTACATGCGTCTTACAGCCGCGAATGACATTTTAATCAACATACAACCTAGCACTGACCTGAAAATTGCAAAAAACGTAATATAATTTGAATTTCGCGTGCTACCCTGGAGCAATCACCTTAAATAAAACAAATGCGCATGCGTCCACGAAACGCAACCGGGTCTAAGTATAGGAGCGATAGAAAATATTTGAAGCGAAGGGAAGGTTTGCCGAGGAACGTAGAATTCTAACCGACCTAAAGAGAGACAAAAGTTTGCACTAAGTGCATCACACCAGACTTAGTAATAATAAATCCATACTGAACATACTGGAACCAAAGTGAGATGAGATCTATTTTAGAATAAATAAAAGCGGCAAGGGTCACCGAGAACAAGGCCATATTATGATGAAAAGAAATCCATACAGGCCGACAATTTGGTCAGCAGTACGGGACTTAGAACCGAGCCCTATCCGCGTCTCAGCCTTAGTTTCCATTAGCTTCAATAGATGGCCACCGCTCAGTCTGGCGCCGCCCAGGCGTCGTGGACCCGCGGCCAGTCCACGTGGCGGAAGAAGGGGTGCCTCTGGATGTCCCCCACGCCGCCCTTGCCGGCCCCGAGGCGCTCCGAGGGCTCGTACGTCAGCAGCTGCGACAGAACCGCGAACAAGGAACGTCATAACCAGACACTGAGCGATTCACATAAAGGGCAGCTTCACCGTTGCCTGCCGGCTCTTCTCTGAAAATAATTCTGAAGCGGCGGTAACTTAATGATAATTTAAAAGAATTTTGTAAAATTGTATACATGTCGTTGGATTTTATTTTGCGTGCGGCGAATACCTTTTTTTTTTTTTTTGTTTTCGCTGGGGAAATGCTTTATGCATACCACCGCACCCCGGGGGAAAGGTCGGTGATTATGTGGGACTCCGACAAGGGTCGTCTACCCACTAAAACCCCAGCGGTATACCCTCACACGGCGCGCTTGGGGCGCCACAAGTTCGCGTAAACGCATTCTACTGTGACGCCCCGGCGTGGTGCCCGCAACGCGGGCAAGCGATTAACAGAGAGGGCGTCCCGGTACACTGGGACGCCCTCAGTCATCGAGGCTTTCGTCGGTGGTGGCTCCCCCGAGCCACCACCGGCCTCCTAGGCGAGGGCAGAAGGGGCCCGCATCGTCACGAACCCCCCTCCACCCCCGCCTCCGTCCGCGGCGCGGGTCACCCGGAGCTCCCTCCCTTGCGACCCGCCCCGCTGCCCCCTTCTGCGACATCGGCCCCGCAGAAGGAGGCCCGTCAGCCCTCGGGCCGGCGCCAACCTGAGGACACCGGCGCACCGCAGCCGTCCAGGGCCCGCAGGGAAACCCTGGGGACAGGGTCCACCGTCTACCCAGGTCCCCGGAGCCCCCGTCCAGGGCTCGCAGCGAGACACTGGGGACAGCGCACCAGCGATCCGTCCCGCAGCCCCCTTCTGCGACATACGGCCTCGCAGAGGAGGTGCGTCAGCCCTCGGCCGGCGCCAACCCGAGGACGTTGAGTGAGGACTCGGTTTGACGGCCAACTAAGTTGAGCGCCAACCCGAGGACCTCATGGTGCGCCGCAGCGGTTTACGACTCCCAAGGCAGCTCTGAGGACAGAGGAGTCCCCGGAGCCGCAACCCGCCACGACGCTGGGTGCCGCTCTTCGTCTCACCTCTCCCCGTGGGCCCGCCCGGCATGGGAGGCCCTGGCCGGTATGGCCCCACGGATCATTGAGGCACTCAAGCCCCCTCACCACAGCAAGGTGGCAGCACAGTCGAGGGGGAAATGTGTGGCGAATACCTAACCTAACCTAAATCTATAACGCCAATACGATGTCACTGCCACCAATACAAGTACCAAACACAATTTAAAATACATTTAAAATACCTAAAATTAAAACCATCTACAATTAAAAATCACCTAAGCCTTTTCAATGCACTCCTGCAATCCACTGCTAGTCCTGTGAACCTCATCAGGGCACAGTGAAATATATCAACCTCATCTGAAATACTGTTACTGTTACCAAACCTGTTAAGGTTGGTCCTAGATTGGATTAGGTATACATAGTACACCAGCCCATTCCATCCTGAAGGAAATGACAAGGCCAAATACCCAGTCGCAGAGAAGGAACCCCTGCGCCTATCCGTCTGGCGCGCATGGCACAGTAGGGCGAGTACCCTCCACGTAATGGGGGGAGGCCGACTCAGCCGTGGGTGTAGCAGAACTGACCTGAGTGAGCAGCGAGTCCACCTCGACAGGCACTCCCTCGGGCAGCTGCAGGATCGTGTGAGTCGTGAACACGCTGCGGTGGTAGAACGACAGCGGCTGAAGCATAAACAGATGCTCCAAATGTTATACATACGCCATCTCGTCCCAAGATAAGCAACTTAATGCTTGTGTTATGGTAACGAGATGGATGATAAACTACTTATATGAATTTTTTTTTGTAAATACATACATATTATAGATAGAAATGACACCCAGACTCGGAACAAATACTTGTAGGTCGTACAAATATTTCTTCCGTGCGGGGATCGAACCCGCGACATGCTGCGCAGCAGTCGATCGCTCAACCACTGTCAACAAGTCGATAAAACATGTCTAGGAAACACCACAAGAGGACTTGCAGATATACACGTCTAAGTTATAGCAATACCCATCTGTGTCGGAGGTTAAAAAAATAGCGAAAATTATATCACCTCCAAAATTGATTTTCTTAGTATCAGCAGTCTTTGTCAGTTTCGAAGGTCCTTAATTTGTTGTTGTGTTAAAATTGATAAAAATATTTTGAGTTTTACATACAAGTTACTTGTTGTGACGGATTTATAATACATATTGTCACTACCTCATTCCAGCATGAGGGTGTCCTAAAAGCCTACAAAAAGAAATGCCAAGGCCTAAGAGCTAGCCGCAAGAGATGGAAAACTTGACACAAACCCTGTGCCAACCCGTCTGGCCAGCGTGGCATAGTAGGCTAATTACCCTCCATATAATTGGAATATCTTTGGCTAAGTAGTAGTATAACTAAAATATTGGTAACAGTTTCTGACTCACCACCCCGCACAGCAGTTCGTACATGATGGCGCCGAAGCTCCAGTAGTCGCAGACCCTGTCCAGCGCCCCGTCGGCCTCCCCCAGGAAGGCGCCGGCCTGGTACAGCTCGGGCGCCACGTACAGGTCCGGCGCCCCTCGGCCCTTGCTGAGCGCCCTCCGAGCCAGCCACACGTCCGTCCCTCCGTAGCCGACGAAGTACGTCAGTATGATGTGCCCGTTGTCACCCAGCAGGATGTTGGACGGGTTCAAATCCCTGCAAGCCAAGCAGGGATCTTTCATACCATTAGAGTGACCCTCAAGCATGATTGATGGTGAGCGGTTACTGTCCAAAGCTGTTAGCAGAGGGGGAGCATAGGGAAAGTGGATTCCTTCAGCTGTGAACACAATGATTTCTTAAGCGCCTCGTCCACGATAGATTGAAATTACGGAGAGCACTTGTCATAGGGCAATCTACGACGTGTACACATCAGCGAGACTACCCTAGCTAATGTGTCACTACAGTCTACGTAGCCAGGCTCGGCTACTCTCTGAAGGCGTCGTGGACGTAGGAACGAGAGCGAGACAAGCGATGCGAATGCCATGCCATAGATCATTCTAGCTCTAGCTATAGTTGTATTTTTAATTAGACGTAGTCAACTGACGTTTACTGTTTATACATGAATATCTAGTCTACGAGTAGTGTAGTGTACGCAGGCCAAAATGTCACTATGTTAGAGCTACCCTAGGATTGGGCAAATAACTGCAATAGGGCGATCTATTGATCTCTACGTGTACGTAGAAATTAGAGTATAGATTAGATTAGTCGTCAAGCTGTCTAGCTCTATTCTCTCGGCGTGGACGACGCGCTTTAGGCTTTCGCGATTATTACACATTGAAATTAAACACTTTTTAACGGATTTATCGCATGTATATTGCATTATTTAATTGCTCCGCGGCAGTCGTATTCACGAGAGAGACTAGACGACATTTGTCTTCAAAGAACAAAGAAACGGTCAAATCGATCGCCTATTACTTTGTTTTATTGATAACGTTCCCAGTGCACGCAAGAATAGCATACGGTGTCCAGAGGTCTTGCAGATGAGTTTTGACCTTGAGATTTGATCAATTTAATCACTGGATCTCAAGCAGGTGGTACCTGCCAACCATCCTCTCTATTGAAATTTGAATATTTTTTAATCTCAATTCTTGGAATGGAATGCACTGGAAAAGTTATCATTAAAACAAAATTATAGGCGGCAGATTTAACTGTTTCTTTGTCCTTTAGAGACAAATTGTCGTCTAGTCTGTTCCACGACCACGTTTACCTTAAAGCATTCGAATTGTCGCATATTAAATAATATAATATACACGCGATAAATCAGTTAAAAAGTGTTTAATTTCAATGTGAACAAAACAAAGTCGTGATATATAGTACAAATCACGGGCACCAAAATAAATGGTTCATGAAATTTTGTAAAAATAGATTTTGTCACACGAATAGTATTTTTATTTACTACGCGAGTTCGATTTTGCACTGGTCATAAATATACTATCCAAAATGAACACTTCCTAGCTTAAAAACTCATCCAATCTATATTGTTACTGATTGTGGGCAAACTACTATCATACTTTCAATAGACAATAAATCACGCTGTATATCTATATATCCGAGCGGTCACGGACTCGGATGAATAAAGTAAATAAAAAGGTAGATAACGAAATTTTTAAACGAAATCCCATGCCAGCCCGTTTGGTCAGCGTGGCATAATCGGATAATTTCCTTATCTGTGATTGGACAAGCAGACTAGACATAGAATCGAGACAGGCGTCGCTCAATACTCAGCACTCAACTCTGGAAGTAGCGATAAGCTTAAAGGGGGAGGGCGTGAAGTACCTGCAGACCACCCCGCAGTTGTGCAGGCTGGTGAGCGCCGTGAGCAGTTCTGCCCCCCAGCGCCTCAGGGCCGACGGGGGCAGCGGGGAGGGACCACTCGCCTGCCACCAAACAATCCACGTTACTATCGGTTGTACGATAACTAACATTACTACTTTTCATTTTTATTCATCATTATCATCACTGCAGCCCACAAATGACTCACTACAGAGTTCATTTTTATTATAGACCGCTTTTTTATGGGCTTAGCGTGCCTTTGTGGACGCAAATTAGTTTTTTAGATACGAAGGGCGGGTTAGTGTAAGGTTTAATCCAGGCCGCCATCTTGGAAAAAGAGGTTTACATCGTTTTTACGGTTTATTTGCCAAGCCACTTTTTTTCTAATAATTTGAAAAAAAAATATATATCTCTTTCTGTCATTTTTAAACACGGGCGTTTTATGGAACAATTTTTATTATAAACATTTTGAAATTTATTAATTAGTTTAAGTTATACAGCCTTGTAAAAAGAATACTATTTTTCATCATTATACATGAATATAAATGTTAATGATGTGCCATAATTCCTAAACTTTTTTTTTAAATAATAATCGTATTCTTAATAATTATAGCCAAACGCCGCTGACCGGGCGGGTTAGTTTCATTACAAGTTTTCCTTCTTTTGTGGCTAGGTTTTCCTTCTGTCGGCTCTTACGACACCCCCAGGGTGGAACGGGGTGGATCTCACGCTTAAAGCACCTATCAAAAAAATATGCCGTTCTAAAGGGAAGAGCCCTCAAAAGATGGCACAGTCAACTATTGAACATCTAGCATGGAGACTCACCCGAAGCGATCCCTGCGTGGCGTTATCGACAGCCTCGACGTCGTCCGCGACAGGCACGTCGCTCAGCGCCTTGTCCACGTCGCTCAGCAGACGCTGCGAGTTGAGGACCAGCTGCGTCACCTCGCTGTCCAGGTTGTTGTTCCCGGAGCTGTCCAGCCGATGCCTTGGCTCCGCGAACACGTTGTCCAGGTTGACGGGCCGGGAGGGCGAGGAGGTCCGGGAGTAGTTCCGGATGTAGGCGAACAGGTGGTCCCCCGGCGCGTACGTGAGGACGAGGAAGATCAGGTGGCTGGTCTCCACGTAGGCGCGCAGCTGGACCATGTAGGGCACGAGAGTGGGCAGGGTGGGGCGCCGGGTCTCACTGGCCCGCTGCAGGAAGTACTCGTCGAACTCCGTCAGGTTGTTCGGGACCTTCTGGATCACCTGCCGAACAAATCTTTCGGAGGTCCAATGTGGATCCTGCGACCTCCTCATTATGGAATGAAGTAGAGGAGACATTGAAATAAACAAAAATAAAATAGATAGCAAAGTTTAATTATGTGTGTTTTATCTTTTTTAATACAGTTGCTCAAAAAGTGGCATATTGCAGGGATGTATAGCGTTCGGGAAGTGGGCTATTACACACGCGTGCTTTTTTATTACCATTCCCGCACTAGTGCGTTTTCTTTCCCAACTGTCAAAATAATGTCTATTATAAGAAAAAAATCCAACCATGAAGTTTTTACTAAAAAAAATCATAGAAGTTTTTATGATTCATGCAAATACGTATATTTATAAAAAGAAACTATGTACTAATTTGTTTCATTATCAGATTTAATGATTTGATTGAATGAGTTTCATTTCATCTAATTAAATTTCATTTCATATCAATAAAAAAATTCTGCCGAAGACTTGGCTGTATGGGCATTGTTCCTTTTGCCTACCAGAATGGGTGAAGAAAAAAAATCTCTGCTTATATTCTACGGTCGGCGCCATTTATCAGAAATGATTAGTTAGTTGAGTTTAATGTGTTTTTATTATTTTATTAAATTGCTTCATTTTTTCGCAACTGTATTAAAAATAGTCGTTCAGTACACGTGCGGAACCGTCATTGCAACTTGTTCCGACTGTCAACCCTCGCCTTCGGCTGCGCCATTTGTCGGAACTCGTAATGACAGCCTTTCCGCACTTGTAATGAAATATACTATTATAAAACCTTTCAATTGTGTGCATAATATGCTACATTACAACATTATATTTTGTGTTGTTATAGTCTCGCAATCAAATAAAATTGCAGTGTCTTTACATAGTATAAAACAAAGTCGCTGTCGTCTGTCCGTCCCTATGTATGCTTATATCTTTAAAACTACGCAACTGATTTTGATACGGTTTTTTTTTATAGATAAAGTGATTCAAGAGGAAGGTTTATATGTATAACCCACCCCCGCTTTGCACGGGCGAAGCCGGGGCGGGCCACTAGTTAATAATAAAATAACCACTTTTTATTAAATGCGTAAGTATGTATATATAATACATAGACCAAAATATATTATTTTTAATCTGGCTAATCTCTGGAACGACTGCACCGATTTTGACGGGACTTACACTTATAGGTAGCTGATGATATAGGGAGTAACGATACTTTTTTTGACTAGCTTCGCCTCGCGGCGTCACCCGTGGGTAACATCGCACCCGTGCAAAGCCGGGACGGGCCGCTAGTATTATCTTTTTTTTAAGCGTTCATTTCTTTGTTTTTACTATCTTTTCTATATCTAACTTTTTCTTCGGCATGAAACGAATGAAAGCCTTATGTCTAAGGTCACCAACGATCAGTAGTATTACATGATGTATGCTAATTCAGTAACCACAGGCATCAAAGACAATGTCGGTTCACGCTTTTGAAAGCTCAGACCGACAACTAAATGCCTTCTTTTTATGGGTCGAAGAAGTGGAATTCCCACCTTGATGACGTAGCAGGCCTGGTCCCCGCGGTGGAGTACCAGCATGGCCTTTCCCCCCACCACTCCCAGGAGGCGGAACTGGGACAACTCTTCCACTCCCAGGGACAGCATCGACACGGGCACAGCCCCGGAGCGAGGCTGGCTCGAAGGTCTCTCCGGCAGGAGCTGAAAGGTACATCAACCGGTTTTTACTGACTTCTGTTCAAGAGTTGCTCGAACTTCTTGTTATCACTTTGGGCACCGCTAGAATCGACCCTACGAACACTAAGCGAGCAGTCCTCAGATAATCAGTCATGGAGGAACATGGCGACCTCCATGAACGATTTTCTACTACCGTTTCTCAGCAACACGTGCTGATTATGATATTATTATTATTAAATTGTAGCTTCTATGAAGCGTTTGTACTTTTAACATAGCGCCATCTATTGAATACTTACTCAGTCCAGTCAACAGATAATTGTGACTGTCAAATAATAGACAAATAATTTGCATAATAATATTGCGACTATAAATTGAGATGTAAGCTATCCTATCTTTCAAGTTTGATCAAACTGCTTACGGTGTGCAAATTTCATTAAAATCTGTTGCGTAGTTTTGGAGTCCATTCCGGACAAACAACGTGACACGTACTTTATATATATTAAGAAGAAGATATAGCTCCCGGCTAGGCCCCAACGACGGGGTACACACGAGGATGTTCCAGGTCATCGAATACTCACACTTCTCTCAGTATCACATAGATGGTTCTTGTATATCTGTTCCGCGTACGATAAATACTTGTTTGTCTTCGCCTTGACCAGGGCACGTCTTTGAGCGTCGGTGTCCGCTAAAAGGAAAAGAGACAACAATATTTATCAACATCAACTACTACTACCCAGCCCATAATTGACCCACTGATGAGTCGAGCCTCCTCCAACTACATGGAGGGCAATGAGCCAACAAAGCCACGCTGGCCTAGGATATCAAGCTTTGCTTCTCTTGTGGCTGTTTTCAGCTTTGTCGTTTCCTTCTATCGGCGCTCTATCTATGACACTTATCAACATCTTTTCACCGAAAAGAAGATCACTGTAGGACATAAACCTGCCTCTAGGGCAAAACGACGGGTACAGCGCAGCTCGCACATACGGAGACATATAGAACTATCATCATTATAATCATTCACTGCTGGACATAGGCCACCCCCAAGGATTTTCACAAAGGCCGGACCTGGGCCACCCGCACTCATAGTTTTCCGGCGACCTTAACCAGGTCGTCGGTCCATCGTGTGGGAGGCCTACCAGCACTGCGCCTTCCGGAACGCGGTCGCCACTCGAGGACTTTTCTGCCCCATCGGGCGTCGGTCCTGCGAGCTATGTGGGTGACCCTGGTTTGCCTGCGTATCTCTTCATTTCTGATTCGACCTCGCAGGGAAACTCCGAGCATGGCCCTCTCCATTGCCCTTTGGGTGACTTTGAGCCTAACGATGGAGCCCATAGTGAGCGACCACGACTCTGTGCCATAGTTCATCACTGTCATCACTTTATAGAACTATAATTAAAATTAATGATAGTCGAATTTCGAAATCGATCATGCTATCTTGTACAGGGTATAGTAATGTTAACGCTTAAAATTCATTTATTAAGTCTAGCATATAGATGGATTAAGGTATGTATCGCACGATGTGGGACTATTGTTGTTATCACCGAATTAGATTATCGATGATAATACTCGTGTAAAATGTATTGTTATCTGCGTCACTAATATGAGACGAGTGTGGCTTTTATAAAAATATGTTTAATGCGATGTTAGTATACTAGGCACCGTGTTGATATACACTCGAGAGCAATGAATCCGGGTCACTTAAAGAATCCTAAAAATCTCGGAAACTAAAAATGCTAGGTTAATGCAATAAATCGTATTAAATAGACAATGTAATACTCCTTAAATGAAGGTATTAAAACTTCTTAGCTATTGTAAAGTTATATCATAAAAAAATCAAACTTGAAAAAGGGCCACTTCCGAAGATGGAACTACGAAATTACAGCATTTGGTTTTGCTTTTGTTTGTAATCTGTCATTTATGTGGGTACATAAACCATGTTGATAGTGCTCTATATTCATTATTCAAGCTGAAATTATGTCGCTTACGCCTGAAGAATGCACCAGAATACTTACAATGCTGGAAACCGGCCGGAGTCAGCGCGATACAGCCAGGACTGTCGGTGTGTCGCTGTCAACAGTACAAAGAGTTCTCCGACGTTACGAAGAAACTGGTTGTAACCTATGCAGACCAGGAACGGGCAGAACCAGGTGTACCACAGCACGAAAAGACCGATACTCGGTGAACACCATGCTTCGAAATCGCTTTCTCACAGGAACTGAACTCACAAATCAGTTTCAACGCCTCGGAGGAAGTAACCCAAGTGCATGGACAGTAAGACGTCGACTTGCTGAATCTAACTTAAAACCCCTTAGACCTGCAAACGGCCCTAAACCGGAGCGTGGGCATCGTATTTCAAGACTAAGATATGCCCAGAGCCACGTAAATTGGAGTATTGAAGATTGGTCAAAAGTTATGTTCTCCGACGAATCAAAATTTATGCTCTACAAGCACGATGGAAGACACAGAGTGTATCGAAGACCAGGGGAAAGATTCAAGCAAGCATGCATCGAAGAAAAAGTAGCCTACGGTGGTGGGTCTGTACTTGTGTGGGCCGGAATTTCTTCTGAAAGTCGCACAGAGCTGGTGATCATAGAAAACGGCTCTTTAACTAGCGTAAGATATGTGGAAGAAATCCTCAATGATCACGTTGGTCCATTTATGGTCAATTTAGGCGAGGATGCTATATTTATGCATGACAATGCCCGACCTCATACAGGTAGGATTGTGAATGACTACCTTCAAGAGATGAACATTACTCGTATGGAGTGGCCAGCGCGCAGCCCGGATATCAACCCGATCGAGCATGCTTGGGACGAGCTAGGCAGATGCGTAAAACAACGAAACCCTCCCCCAATCACGCTTCGTGAGCTCAAAATTGCTCTCACAGAGGAATGGGAGAATATTCAAAAATTTCATGTTTCCTATTTTTGTTTTAAAGAGAGATCAGCAGTTTTTTCTTTATGTAATTTTGTGTTAATAAAATGTATGGTGACTCATATTTTTTTTTCTTTCATTTAAGGAGTATTACATTGTCTATTAAATACAATTTATTGCATTAACCTATCATTTTTAGTTTCCGAGATTTTTAACATTCTTTATGTGACCCGGATTCATTGCTCTCGAGTGTAGTTTTACGAGTAATATTTCTCTTTTTTATAGGAGTTTTTTCTTTTTCCGTAAATAGGATTTATTTTTAATGCAACTTAATTTAAAGCCTTGAATCGGACTGACTTTTCAATTTTAAAACCAACCTACTGAACTGATTTTCCCAAAATCAACGATCGGAGAACGAGCAACAAACTGCATCAAACATTCTTACTAACATTATAAACGCGAAAGTTTGTAAGTATGGATGGATGTTTCTTTCGCGTAAAAACTACCGAATGGATTTTTATTAAACTTTATGATAATATATCGTATACATCAGAATAACAATAAATAACTCACTGGTTCCATTGTGTCCAAAATTGTTGTCATATTCCTTTAAATAATGACACAGGTGTAGGAAATCCATGTTTCACTCACGATGCTTTCTGGATCACTGGCCCGCATATTGACAGCACACGATAATGCTTATCTCGCTACGCACAATGCGTACAGAGAGCTCACTCGATGTCTTTATGACCCACTGCTGAGTCAGGCCTCCTCCAACTACATGGAGGGTAATTAGCCTAGTGCCAAGCTGGCCAGACGGGTTGGCACAGGGTATTGTGTCAAACTTTCCTTCTCTTACAGCTAGGTTATCGGCCTCGTCATTTCCTTCTGTAGACTCTTACGACACCCTCAGGATGGAATGGGATGGTGACACCATGTTTTCTTTATCCGTCACCAAACAGATCTCTACATAAAAGCACCATATCAAATAAAAATCATTATTAATTAATTATAAAAATTAATAATAATCACTTCCAGACAATTGCAGTTTAGGTTTAGGCGCAAAGGGATGATCCAGCCAGACGAGGTGGTCTGTCTGGCTAGGGGTCGCAGCGCCTATCCCCCCGATAGTTGTGTAGTCAGGGATTTCTTAACAAGGACTATAATTGGAAATTGTATCAAAATCCCAATTTTGAAGTTTAAATTTAAGTAAACAGTCATATCTATTATTATGTATCTATCTTATCTATGCTTATGCGCTAACATTATAATAAATGATTTAGAAAACCAAGGTGATGCCAGTTTCACTAAACCACACCAAGATAGTTAAAACGAAATTTAAAACAAATCTGTATTAGTTTCAAAATATTGTCGAAAGTAATTTGAAAAGCCTCTAGGCGATTAATAATGACCATAATTTAGTATTGTACAAAAGTAATTAACGACTGTAAATTTAAGCAAATTAATTAACTAAAAATATTCTAAGAAACATTAATGTCCAACCACGGTATTTGGAAGTGTTCCCTAGGATTGTACAAAAATTGGATGCTTCACACTTCGGTAGCTAGCCAACATGCAGGTTTGACTCATCAGCGAGTCATTTGTTAGTTATATCTATAATATAAAAATGAATCGCAAAATGTGTTGGTAACCGCATAACTCAACAACGCCTGGACCAATTTGCCAAATTCTTTTTTTTAAATGTTCGTTGAAGTTCAAGGATGGTTTTTACCGCCCGTACAAACGTTTTCTAACGAAAACGTAGAGACAATTTGAGCTTTATTGCTATTGTATAAAGTTTATATTAAATTACAACCACTCACTGTTGTCTAAGCAATGTAGGTGTGTTCCTAACGTCAAAGAGTCATTTTTTTTGACAGGACGATGTCTGTCGGGTCCATAAAAATCAAGGCCACTTTTCGTTGTAACTTTATAACTCAAGAACGGCTGAACCGATTTCAATGATTTTTCGTATGCATTGGGGTGGCACCGATGATGGTTTAGATTCACAAATGAGCCCGACAGATGGCGCTGCAGTCGGTAAACGAATATCATGCAGGACAACGTCTGCCCGGTCAGCGAGTATCTTTATAAATTAAAGCGTTTGCGCTAATCTATATTATTATAAAGTTTCATCAAAATGCATTCGGTAGTATTTGCCTGAAAGGCTAACCAAACATTATATTATTATTATTAGTAGTATAGGTTTACATGATTCTGACGCAGGTATAGATCGCGGAAGTGTTTTGAAGGTATGTATGTACTTTTGTTTGCCTAAGTTATCGGCTTAGGCGGTCGCAGGCGGACTGGTCACGTCGCTCAAGTCTTGATGCCTACCCCCCTTTGCTCGTCACTTTGATACGCCAGGCACTCGACCCGTGTCATAATTTTAGAAAGGGGATATTCTCCAAACAAGCAGATTTTGTTAGAACATCATAATACGTATGTACGATTTAGCCATATTATATTTACATATTGGATTTAGAATACATCGTGTTTCCATCCCATTTCATCCTGAGGATGGGTGATGAAGATAAATGATAAGGCCGAAACCTGGCCTTGCCTAGGAAAACTTCAAACGCGATGAAAGATTAAAAATACTAAATCATTTCGTTCTTACCACTGGTTCGGAATGCTATTCCACAGAGAAGAGCCGGCAAGAAACTCCACGGTTGCTCTTTTAAATAAAAGAGTTGCAACAAAAGTGCGTAATTGGAAATATACTCACACTGCACCCCGATGAGCATCTTCTCGATCCCCGCCTTGTAGAGCTCGAAGGCCCTCCGGTGGTCCCCCTCGTCCTCGCACCTGGCCGCCAAGTTGAGCGCGTAGCCCGCCTCGAACACGTAGCTGTCCTCCGTCCTCGTCTTGCACTCGGCGTTGGAGAGGGACAGCACGCTCCTGCTCCGCCCCGACGCGTTGGAGTGGCGACCGGAGCAGAGCGAGACGGCATCTCCGTCCTCTCGCTTCATCGTATGGTAGTCCTCGAACCTGGAGGTGGAGGGCGCGTCGAAGTTGATCAGGTCTGGCAACGCCGACTTGTTCTTGACGCTCGGCTTGTGGCCTTGCACCGCCATTCGGCTGAGCTCCTCGTACACGTCGCTGTCGATGCTGTCGATCGAGTGGATGGACTCGAAGCTGCTGCCTTCGGACACCTTTTTGGGGGAAGACCGGATCTCGACATCGGTCGCCTCGTATATCGGTATTTGTGATATGAAATCCGTTTCATCCGTTGAAGCTGGGTAGTTTTGGCCTGTGAAAGAGATATTAAATCACTTTAAATTTTACAATGCTAAACTTTACAAAAGTGACTAAACTGCGCCGAATACATGGTCAAAAACTTTCTTTCTTTTAAAAAACGACACCCTTCTCCTACCTGTATCTTGGCGGCAGTTTACAAACATGTAATTCACGAACACAAATGACACCCAGACTCAGAACAAGTGCCTCTGGTTTAGACAAAAACACTTGCCCAACTCCGGAATCGAACCCGGGACCCGTTGATCCAAAGGCGGCACATCTAACCCCTACGCCAACGATGATTCTATTTTTAACGGTCCCATTCTATTAATGACCTACCCACTGTGGCCTGGCCTCTTCTAATTTATGGAGGGCCACATGTTTACTGGTCCACGCTGGCCTGGTTTATATTAAGGTTTTCTTCTCATACAGCTAAGTAGCCTGCCTCTTTCATTGCTTGCGACACCCTCAGGATGGAATGGTCCGTAAGTATGTTCAATTATATATGACTAGCTGCGCCCCGCAGTTCCACCCGCCTGGTGATCGAATTTATTTTTTCGTCCGCTTATTTTCTACTTAACACTTATTGTTATATTTTGCACAATTCACACAATATCTTTATAAATTGTATTTATAAAGTATATATAAAGTATACTAAAATCCATTCGGTAGTTTTTACGCGACAGAGTAACAAACATCCATCCATCCGTACTTACAAACCTTCCCGTTTATATCATTAGTAGGAAGTAGGATTACCACTGTGTGCAGGACTTCTGGTGTCGTCATCATCGGTCTGGTACTCCAGTGGAGGAGTCTCCTCTATTGGGAGTTGGAGGGACGAGCGAATCGCGTTAATAACACCCCCAGCTTGCGTTTCTGGCTCCGGGTAGCCGGTCTATGAGCAAACAATGGCTATGAATTTTAATCTAACAACCATTCCTCTAAGCAACCCAAAGGGCAATGTAGAGGGCAGTGCTCGGAGTTTCCCTGGAAAACCATACGCAGGAAAACCAGGGTCACCAACATAGCCCACCGGATTGCCAAACCTAAGTGGCAGTGGGCCGGGGACATAACCCCCGATGGGGCAGAAAAGTCCTCGAGTAGCGACCGCGTTCCGGAAAGCGCAGTGCTGGTAGGCCTCCCACACGGTGGACCGACGACCTGGTCAAGGTCGCCGGAAAACAATGGATGCGGGCGGCCCAGAACTGGCCTTTGTGGAAAGCCTATGTCCAGCAGTGGACGTCTTTTGGCTGAAATGATGTTGCACCATTATATCGAAAATCGAACTCGGAACAAACTGCTGTCAACCGTTGTTCTTACGTATTCGAGCGACAAAGACAACGACATGAAACAATACTACTACTACTCAACCCATAAATGACCCACTGCTGAGTCGAGGTACATGGAGGCTAAATAACCCACTATGCCAATCTGGCCGGACTGGTTGGCACAGGGTTTTGTTATCTAGTTTTCCATCTCTTGCGGCTAGGTTATGGTCCCTGTCATTTCCTTTCGTCAGTTCTTACGACACCCTCAGGGCGAAATGGGTTGGTGACACCATGTATTCTAAATATGAATTAAATATCCGTATTCTCAACGTTATATTTTGGTAGCAAACAGTGTGGAACACTTGAGTTTAATTTCTAAGTCGATAACTAATCGATGTATAATATTTATTCCTGTTATCGTAGCTTTGCGGTCTTGCGGTCTTTACGTCGTCGTGAAGATGATTGGAATTGAGCCCAAATACCAAATGAATTGATAGTCAAAGTAATAAACGTTGAGCGATAACTGTTCTCCAGTATTTTTATAACGTAATCGTGACACATAATAGGTACACTAAAAATACCACGATAAAAAAAAACTTTATCATTATGTAAAAGAATAAATAAGAAATATAGGCTGCCTACCAGTGAACGTCCCGTACAAATGGGTAAAACCGTTTCGTATGCAAAATTAAAAGTTTTTTATTTTTGTTCTAAATTCCAGTAATACTCACCTGCAGGAAGTTAACGAAGTCCGTGCTAGTGAATAGCAGTCGATGCTCCGCTATGAAGTCAAGCAGTGCTTTTATGGTCTTCGCTCGTTCGTCTATGACCTGCAAGTCGAATACAAATATATTGTTACCTATAGGATAGTGATGTAATCATCATTTCAGCCAAAAGACGTCCACAAAAGACATAAGCCTCCCCCAAGGATCTCCACAAAGGCCGGTCCTGGGCCGCCCGCATCCATCGCTTTCCGGCGACCTTAACCAGGCCGTCGGTGGGAGCCCTACCAGCACTCGCCACTCCAGGACTTTTCTGCCCCAGCGGGCGTTGGTCCTGCGCGCTACGTGTCCTGCCCATTGCCACTTAAGTTTGGCAATCCTGTGGGCTATGTCGGTGACCCTGGTTTGCCTACATATCTCCTCATTCCTGATTCGATCTCGCAGGGAAACTCCGAGCATAGTACTCTCCATTGCCCTTTGGGTGACTTTGAGCCTTCTGATGGTGCTCATGGACAAACATATGTAAGTAAAAAAACATCAATTTTTAGTGCAGCTTATTATGAAATTGCTCAGTAGCATCGTGACCTGTTGAAAAGTTACTTGATAGCTTAAAACTATAAATTATAATTAGGATTCGTTATCGCGCGCTTCTTGCTGACGGTTCTAATTCAGATTTCAATTTAAAAATTAATATCGTTCTTTACATTTTTTATATGGCAGTATTGCTGTTCTCTATTTTATATATTGTGCCATCGTTTCTCCTTCTTTTTATTTAATAACTTTTTAATATTATATGTGTGCATCTACTCCGCGACCGACACACCGCCACATATTTGTTGAAGTAAACACCTGGCAGTCACATTACCTGTTGAATAACTCGCTTGTTAGCATCGTTACCTGCTGATGGAACCGCTTGAAGTAGCTATGCCTGGGCAGGGTGGGACAGGTCCCTGGCAAATGCAGGCCTGCGTGCAGAGCGCGTATTTTGGCGTGCAATCGTTGCACGTCACTGTATCGCTTCCATACTCGCACCATCGACATCGCCTCAGGGGACTCCGTCGGGAATAGCTGTGAAAAAACATCAAATCAATACTCAAAATTACCAACAAATTACACCAACATCAAGAAGAGAGATAAAATTTCCACCACATAGCCTATAATCATCATCAGCCCACATTAGTCCACTGCTGGATATAGGCCTCTCCTAAAGAGCGCCATAGCACCCTGTCAGTCTATCACTCCCAATTAACCCACCATTCTACGATCGATTAAATAAAACTCCGCTCTATATAGTTGTCCGTGTGATGGCGGATTTAGAATACACAATGTCAGCAACCCATACCAACTTCAGGGAGTTGTTAGAGGCGACTAAAAGAACGCAAGAGGCAGATCAGCTGAAAGAGAAGATACAAACTCTGTGCCAACCCGTCTTGCCAGTGTGGCACAGTAGGCTTATTTCCCTCTTTGGAGGAGACCCGTCCCAGTAGTGGGTAATTTATGGGCTGAAACAACCTATATTGTTGAGGGTTAAAAGTAAGGCATTAACTTTCGCACATTGATTATGAAGTTCATTTAAGATCCTATAAAATGTTTGAATTTTGTTGTGTGGAATTCAGATGGCTATTTTGCAAGTATGCTCTGATAAATCCGTTTTATACATATATATTTTTTAATTAAATAAATAATAAATATCCTTGGTCTTTTCACACAACACCATCTTGTCCCAAGCTAAGCAACTTAATAATTGTGTTATGGTAACGAGATGGGTGATAAACTACTTATATACATATTTTTTTTTGTAAATACATACATATTATAGATAGAAAAACACCCAGACCCAGAACAAATACTTGTAGGTCATACAAATATTTCTTCCATGCGGGGATCGAATCCGCGACATTTTATTTTCTATGACTTGAGAAAATTCCATCCATGGTTCCTTTCCTTTCCTCAGTAGAGCAACTCCATACTATTCAGACGGATAGTAAGCTTCACTACATAGTATAAAACTAAGTCGATGTCGTCTGTCCGTCCTTATGTATGCTTAAATCTTCAAAACTACGCAACCGATTTTGAAGCGGTTTTTTGTAATAGATAGAGTGAATCACGAGGAAGGTTTTTAGATATCATTCATGCATAATTTTGTAGAGAAACACTGATAAATTTTGATGTTGATTGTCATTGCACCCGTGCGAAGCTGGGGCAGATCACTAGTTAACAAATATCAGATATATATTTGTTAACTAGTGATCTGCCCCAGCTGATTCCATAAAAATAATGGTTTTATATAAGAAATCAATTATGCCACTTGCAACACTTGGCTCTTCTCTATAGAGTAGCCTGCTATACTAGTGGGAATTGGTAAATGATAGGTGTATTTGTTACTTTCCAAATGAGCTCACTTGAGCCTACTTCAATATTTTTGATTAGAGAGGTATAATTGAACCTTGTAAATTGTTTCCCCTCACGGTATGACTCACAGATTGCACAACATTGAAATGTAACTTTAAACAAAACATTTATAGAAATGAATAAATACACTACTATGTTTACACAAGTTGTGTGATTTCAACAGTATGGTTTGTAGGAATTCCTGCATACATATGTTGAAATCTAAGTATTAGTGAAGCTTATGTTAATTTCAAATCAATGCTCATATTGGTGTGTACATATACTATGGGACCCATATATATATTACAGGTGGTCACTATGGGGCAACAATGAAAAAAATTAGGTTGTTAGGGAACCAATTTTTTTTTACATGCTACTCTAGTTGTTGAGTAGCAGGACGATTTTATGTAGAAGAAAATGTGAAACTAGTTAGGGCCGAGGACAAATTGAGAAAGGCCCACAAAGATGATGATATTGAACCACTACTATGAAGCGGAACCTAATGGATTTGGGTCACAGTGGAGCAACATGTTCTATAGTGTTAAGCCTTTATTAATAAAAAGATTAATTATTTGATCAGTAGTTCTAAAAATTTGCAAATTCTTAGCAATGTGTATTTGGCAAATATATCATTGTCTATGTACCAACAGTTAAACATATTTGGAATTGATGAATGGAGAGAAACTTCCAAATAAGTAAACTACACAAATTGACAAAGTTGGAATTAATCAAAATAAAAGTTATTTATATCCATACATAAACAAAAATAACAGGACAGCTGTACAAAGGAACTAAATTGACTAAATTATTTTAAGGCATCTATTGCAGAAGAGTTGTGAGAGGAATAAAGTTTTGTAAACAACCCAATTAATTTAGGATAAAAACTTCTTTTGTATTTTCAGCATACATTGTCCTATACTTACTTACTATACTTGAGGATCATGTTCTTTGGCACAAGGCGATTTTTTATTAGATAAATTGTAAATTCCAGTTGACTTTACAATGAGTTCCATGTACAAAAAATGTCTAAGTGTATAATACAAATCTAACAATATACATTATTATAAAGATCATTTTTTTTGCTTTTCAGTTTCAAGGTAATGTATTGGATTTTCCTCATCAGAATCATGTAATTTTTTTGCAATTTAGACATTAGACAGTTCTTTCTGCTTCAGCACATTAGATAGTCTTTTAGAAAGCGCAAAACTGCATTAAAAATATAAGCTTAATAAAGTAAAAGTGACCTACAATTTTTTTAAACATGCGTGGTAATTAAACTAATATTTTCTAGAAACGTCGAAGTTATCAAATTTGTCAAATAATATGATACTTACCATTGAACTGATTTTGTAAATAGTAAATCCATTTTTGTGTTTCGTAGTTTCGTCGACCGAAAACCGGCGAACCCACTTATCCTTCGCAGCCATAACAAGTAATAGCTCTCTATTTAAACTTGATTCATTTACACGGTATTACATCTTTAAAGATAGTAATACTTATAACACGTGTTACACCAATATTTTATTAAAATATGGTATAGTGTTCACTGTATAACACAGGCAAACATGAAAAATATGAAATTATATACACAAACACAAACAAACCATCACTCCGAAACACTCCGAAAAGCTAACTGTAACTGGCAACATTTGCTTGACATTAGATTCGGGTATTACCATACCAGTTTACCAGACCAGAATTGTAGAAAAAATTTAATATTTTTATTTAATTTAAATGATATTTTTAAGAGTCGACTATTTTACGAAGTATTTTAATTATATAAGAATATTCACTACAACTTCGTAGTAAAATTTCAATTTTTTCGCGCGCCATGTCATCTGTTTTCGTTTTGTTGTACTATACGGATACATATAAAATTCACGATGTTGTATTTTCTTCCCGGTTCAACCAAGGTTCAACAAATAAATTGAAAAATAATACAATCGTGAACGTTGTTAATGCACATAAAAAGCTAACAAATAGTTTAGTTAAATATGTTGCAATAGAATCAAGGAACAAAGGAAATAAATTCCTTAATACAATCGAATAAAAAGAAATAATCAACATCAGATGTGGATGAACACATCTATAAAACATTCTTTATTTAGTCGAACTGACGAGCGAAATAGCTGTTATTGGGTTTAATATGGGTTCATAGAAATTTTAATGGATAGAGTGATTCAAGAGGAAGGTTTTTAATCAAAATACATGCGTATGTAATTATTAGTTTATTTAATTACACACGTGCGAAGCCGGGGCTGGTCGCTAGTAAGCAGTAAAATACTCGTTTTTTGGTTTCGTAATTAATTGCGATTACTTAACGCTTGTCTTAACATAAACTTTCTTATAATATAAGATGTAAATAAAATAACGGTAAAAATAAAAAGTGATCACCAAGTAATAGGTCAGGCGCGGGCTTTGCTTTGCAGCTTCATTACTTATCCCCACTCCCAATACAGTATACTCACTCACTCACTCACTTCACTTCGCCGAATAGCGTGCGGAAAGAGGTTGTGTCAACGCGTGCTTCGTTCGTGCAGTGTCGTGTTTCTTATTTGTGTCCTCGACTGACCAAGACTTTCATATGGGACATGAATGAAAGTGCTATAAAAAGTGACACACAGATAATCTATAAAACAGTAAAAGAAATATGTGTCGTCAATAAAGTGTGATTAGTGCGGTGTTAGAAAAAACAACAAATCCGGATATAGGCAAGATGGGTTCGAAAATCGAGTACGTGGATTCTTCGCATCTGTACGCTACAAACTATGTCCGCAATTCAAAAGCCATTGGTGTACTTTGGGCGATATTTACGATCTGCTATGCGATAATAAGCGTTGTTGCGTTCGTCACGCCAGAATGGATTGGTGATTTGGAGACGGAGTACCCGAGAAAGTTTGGTTTGTGGCAAATTTGCAGGGCTGACGAGGCCCTTGAGGACTGCAAAGGTAGACTTGACGATTTTATGTCGATAAACGGGCTCGTGTTTAAGATCGCGACTGTGTCAGTAGGCGTAGCGGTCGCCCTGGCACTGTTTACAATCTGTGCCATGTTGTTGTTCTTCTTTTGCCAGTCGACGACCGTGTTTCACATCTGTGGATGGCTGCAGCTGTTATCTGGTAAGTCGCAAAACTAGACCTTAAAGACACAACATAGCAAATTTGACGTATTTGTTATGTCATGTTATGTATAGCTTCAAAAACAGATGAAAAAATTGTGGTTTGATTAATTTTCTTTGTTTGGAAGGCCTTATTCAACAATAATACTGCGAGCATGCTAGAACCTATGAGTGACGTCATTAAACTAGTGCATTAATTAAAAAAGCATGGTATTAATTCATCATCATCATCATTTCAGCCAAAAGACGTCCACTGCTGGACATAGGCCTCCCCCAAGGATCTCCACAAAGGCCGGTCCTGGGCCGCCCGCATCCACTGCTTTCCGGCGACCTTAACCAGGACCGACGCCCGATGGGGCAGAAAAGTCCTCGAGTGGCGACCGCGTTCCGGAAGGCGCAGTGCTGGTAGGCCTCCCACACGGTGGACCGACGACCTGGTATTAATTACGAAGCTATAATGACTTGTTAATTTGCATCTTAAAAATCCACAAAACATTCATTATTGCCAGTTCCTCCTATAATAACCTTTACAAAGGTGTCTAGTAAGACAACGCCTTTCTAAAATTATGTCCCAATAATTTTAAAATACCTTGTCTTGAATCTGTGTACTATAACTGAAATTTACTCCAGTATTGTCAGAGGTATTGTCGGCGTTGGTGGCAGAGTTCCAATACTAACATAATCACCACAATATTCAAGGGGCAGAATAGAACGCAAACGTCAACGTTTTTAAAAGTGACGTTTTGATCTGTCATTCCCATACATTTTAGTGTTAATATTTTTACACTTACGCGATTGGTAGTACCAACACATTTTAGTCACTATACCTATACCTAGCGTAAGGTTTTATTTGCATATTATCAAAGACAATACATATTATGACTACGTTTTAAGGGGGGTTTGCTGCCGCGGCAGAATAAGCAAATTTCCCTCATACAGCAGTAGTCCTTTTGCAGCCTACCTAAAATTAATGAGAGAATAATTAAAAAAACAAGTGATTATTTTAAGGGTTGAGCTGACGATAATGGTGATGATAAAATGGTTAAAAAACAGAGTTAGGTTTCCAGTGAAAGTTTATTCACGTAGGTCGATAAATTGACCTTGTGTCAGCCGTTCTCGTAAAACGAGTCTTGTATGATGATCGGGTATAGTAAAACTATAGCTGGTATAGAGGTATAGATAACAGGTGTCGGTTGCCCACATCCGGTAACCATATGGCGAATCATCATCATTTAATAACCGGTAACCTATCCACAAGAGAAGGAAAACTTGATACGAAACCCGTCAGGCCAGCGTGCTACAATATGCTATACCCTCCATGTAATTGGAGGAGGCCCGACTCAGCAGTGGGTCATTTATGGGCTGAATAGTAGTCGAAGTAATGGGAGAACGCCGATTCTTGGGTGTATTTGATGGGTAGAGAGATGATGATAATCGTGATCGTTACGTCCCTGCTGACTGAGAAATGAAAGAGCTTGCGAAACCGGTATAATTATATTTGTCATGCAGTAAGAATTCCTTATACCTACTAAAATGCTGACCTTAAATATATGCGATTTCACATTCGCGTTTATGTGCAGCTCGTATTTCGAACTTGTGCTGTACAATGTGTATATGTAGGCATGAAAAATGATTTATAGGAAGATTTCTCAAAACACATCTAAGAACGCTCTCAATTGTGACGCCATAAAATAAACGTTTTTTTTTTTTCAAACAGAATTTCTCGCCGGCTCTTCTCTATAAAGCAGCACTCGGGACAGATTGGTTCGGAATGCTGCTTTACATGTAAATGATTAATATATTTGTGAACGGTCAAAAGTGTTTTGACTTTGAAAGGCCTCAAACTTACTAATACTAATTTATTAGAGTCAAAATCGACAATCAATATGCTAATGACTGTCTCTTTTGACAGTTTTGGCAACTTAATAATATTACAGTGTCAATGTCAGCAGGTATGCCACGCTTTAGACACAAGCACTTGGCAAGAACTTTTGAATTTAGCAAATTAATTCTAGCAATGCATGCAAATTTACGCGGTTAAAGCCGCAGATCGAAGCTACTATATAACAATTCTTTGAATCTGATAGAGCATGTATAGGTCGTTGTAATTCTACGACTATTCTAGTATAACGTAATCAACCAACGAAGCCATACAACACATGAATGACCTCATACCATAATAGACAGCTCTTATTCACAATACCGCTATGTGACCGGAATAAAACGAAGTGAGCCAAATTTCGCGCTCAGTGCTAATTGATAATACTTTTTAACTCCACACGATTTCTAAACGGCGTCTACTTTGCATCTATATTTGATTATTCTTTTGAAAAGAAGTATCCCGTGCTCTTTGTAACCTGTATCTTAGGGTGCTTTTTACAAACATTTTATGATTCACGAGCACAAATGACGCCCTTAACCAGAGCAAGTATAGTCTTCGACCCCAAAATCAACAAGAAACCAAGTTGGATCTAGGCAAACACTACTGATCCTCGGTACCATGATAGAACCCGCAGAGCTAGATGCCTTTCGCTCAATGCTTAGTCTTCTTCCCTAAAATACAATACACTAGAATACAATAGAAAGAAGCCGGCAAGGTTGGCTAATTGTCCTCTTTAAAAATGCTTGACTTAATAAGATCGTCAGTTTTAGGCAGAAGGCAGGAGTTGGTTGTCCGTTAAGAGACTGCTTAGGGATGAGAGTGATACCAAATTCTTACAGTATAACCCTCAGCCAAACGAAATATATTGAAAAACTGATATAACGATAGCAATATCGACACAGAATTAAAAAACAGAAGAGTGGGCAGGATGTTGATTTTGTTAAATAGTCATAGACAAGAAAACACCTTATCTAACTTACTAATTGAATAGGCAATTGGAAGACGTCCGACTATTATACTAGTAGATCGATTATGAATTGACAAAAGATGGGAGAAAAAATGTTTTTGTACGTAAAGCCAATCTTTGTGCATGTAGTTTACAAAATTTACTACAGGATCTGGAAATTTCTTCTTACGCAGGATATCCTGAGAACAGCTAGAGTTAAAACACATTTGTAGCTATTTATCATCGTAAGCATGGTGTAAGACCCTGTTAGAAGACGCGACAATCTACGAAACGCCGTGGACAGCGGCTGGATGCACCAAGCTACGGCCCTATGGTGCTCATTATGATAGGCCTACGTCCAGGCATTACGATGATGATGCTTAGCAACTAGACTTATCCGTTTCTTTTCTTAAACTCCGACACAAAGTAAAGATTTTTGTGTAACATTGCATGTAAATGTCCAATTAGTTTCAATGAGAGATATCATCGTAAAAAGTAAGAGGCGAGTTTCTGAAAGATTGGCCATTACGAACAGAAATACATCTACGAATAAATTTTTAGCACAACAGCAATAACCTTAATTTTGCGATTAGCCAACGGAAATTATGTGTTCCAGTTCCTCCAACTGGCTTCCTGAGTATGTAAGGACGGGCTGCAAAATATTGCAGTGTTATTCATGCAGCATTGTTGATAGGCGTTGGCTTCGTGATGGTGAGGGGTGTCTTGCTCTACAATAAGATGTTCAATAACTATTGACACAACTCTATCAGCAGTGTCAATTCCCTCTCTGGATCCTAGTTGAAAGGACATCAGGTTTCCCCTCCTACGTGGCTGTGATATTGTGAAGCCTGCTTATTCACGGCATTTATGCGTCTATCGTGAGATGTATCAGTACCTATAAGCTGTTTTATACTATAAGTATAAGAGGTTTTAACCATGTTTAGATCCTAGAAAGATATTATCAAAGAAAATAAAGGATCTAAAATCCTTTATATTTATTTCTTATCAATTAAATCATATTTTAAATTTACTGGAATCTATCTTGTAATTTGTTTAAAACAATGAAACAATCATCGCTCATTTAGGTGTATGAACTATAACAATGTGGATAAATACACTTAATTTAGTGTGAAAGTCAGTCATAGTAAACGTATTTTCCCTATAGAAAAAAAGGAATTAAAGAAATTGAGAACGCCCAACTCAACATTTATAGGCGGACTTGTAGAACTGAAAATAGTTCACAATTCGTTAGAAAGAACGCAATTCGATTATAAAAGTGTGTTGTGAATGTAGCCTTTTGTGTTAGGTAACTCGAAAAGTGGGGAGAAATCGATTGAAATTAGTGCAATTTGTTTTAAAAGCACCGAGAAAGCGGACCGTGGCTACCTTCTAGTGGACAAGTGAAAACACGGTGCACATATTTTCCAGCAAGTCATTGAAGTAAATGGGCAAAAAAGTATCTTAGAAAACTTAGTTTTACTCTAATTACCGATTATTTTCTTCTATGTTAGTGGAAAAATAGTTATTTTATTTGTAAATAGAGCTTTGATACCAAGGAGTTAAAAGATTTGTAGCTTGAATTATTATTGTCTTTTCATTTCTTTTCATTGATATGGTCAAATTACGTAATGAGTGGACGATTATCTTGTAAAGCTGGATTATCGACTCCAGAACCGGGACTCTTATCGATAAGATCTAAGCAAGGTAATACTGTTTGGCGTTTTATGGAAGATCCCTATATGTATTAGTGAATTTATTAAAATGAATATGAGCAACATTACGAAAATAACAATTAAAAATATATTTGTGACAAAGAAATGGGAAATGCTGCCAGCATTTTAGGCACTTTACCACATGGGCCTAATTTATTAAATTATATAAATTAGTTTTATTTAATATATTTTTTTACATATTAATATGTATATACATATATATGTATTTTTTAAGTTTGTCTTATATATTTCTTTTTATTACTCTGTGCAAATAAACACCATTTTGTGACATGGAACTCTTTCCCGTAGGGGTAGCCCGAGACCACTTCTCTCCACTAGCTACGATCCGTACATACGCGATAGTGCGATAGACCGCCCATTGTACATTTCTTTGTTATTTAAATCTAATGCTATGTTAACCTTTTATATTATTGGTGTACAATAAAGAGTATTCTATTCTATTCTTCGGTTTAGGGTACTCTTGACCTGGTGTTTTTTCAAGACAGCGTTGATTTGGTCTTGAAACGCCCGACTAGTAATACTGCCTTTGTGGTGCATAGATAAAATTACGTAACGTATGTATATTAAAAAAATACCTGTCACTGTTGATATTATGTTTTAGTCATAGTTTTTGATACACGTATTTTATTATATTTTTTATTTTTTAAACATATATTTTATAGAAAACAAGCCATCAGCTTATTAACGTAATCATGAATGACGAAACATTACCCAGAAGTCTTAAGTATCCACCAGTTTGTGACGGTATTGCGGCTTTCAAGAGGCAGAAGCATAATCCAGGTGAAGTTTCCAAAGAAATCAATGGAGATCTTAGGGAACAGAGTCCAGGTATTAACATAGTTCAACATACACAACCGATCGAAAACGAACATCTCCCAAATCTAAAGCCGGGTCCTGACGGCACTTTAGACTGGAGTCCTCTAGGTGATATGACAGGCACTAGACCGGATGTAAACAAATTTTCTATCAGCAGATATTCTTTAGGGGAATGGCGGAATTACAACAAACAAGTTCTAGACACTAGTTGCATCGTAGAATCAAATACTGTCGACTATAACGCTAAAACATGTATGATGAAAGCGTTCGGAGGTATCGATAAAAAACAAATAGAGAACGAGAAGCGATTAAAACAGAAAGCTAGAGACTTGCATAGATGGAAATCTGAAGTAGAAAGGGCATGTAAAGCCATAACTGAAGAGGTAGAGCTACTAGAAATAGAAAGACAGCGGTTAAAAGGTGCAGCGAGAGTATTGATGTTGCCTGAAGCTATTTCGAAAGAGTGTCTTGAACTCCGCACTAATAGGCTTCAACCCGATTTAGTTGCCGATTTGGCTGAGCAGGAAATAAACAAAGAAATTGAACTTGTAAATGAAATCAGAGCGACGTTGAAGACTACTCTTGATAAAATAGAAAAACAATTGGCCATCAACAAGGTTGCCAAACATAGAATCGAGTTTGACTGGTGTGACAAAACTATGGCTTATAATACTGAATCTATCAATATCGGGCTTAGTACGAAGTCTAACACTATCATGTTTAGACCTGGATCAACTAGATTCGCAGATTTTACCGCACCTCTCGAATTTTGGGATTTCTATTGTAGAGAAAATATTCTAAATTGCGAAGCCGCCCGGCAAAGTTCATCCGATTTAAGAGGCAGTTTGAACGCAATTCTCTTGAATGGGGGCAGAAAATTACGAATTCAAGCAGATAAGACAGATATGGCTTTAGCTCAAACAGTTGCCATCACTTCAGAATTGTGTGCAAAGTTTGAAGAGAACCTAAGGAACACTTTACGAAAAATTGCTGACACTGAGATCTTGATTAGGGATCTTCAGGACGCGATATTAAAAATGGATGGTGCCATGAAGTTAGCTCAAACGAGACTCGATAATAGAAACATTAACCGGCCACGTGGAGAGAGCGTCAGAGATGTGCCACACGTGGGTTTAATGGGTGAAGTGAAGGGAATACACGAAACAGTCTCCTCTCTTTTTGAAGAGATGAGAAATGCCGAACGAGCCAGATCTTTCTTGTTGCAAAAGAGAATCGAACTGGAAAGAAGTATAGCTGCAAAAAGAAAATCTCTCAATATAGACAGAGACAGATGTGGCATGATTCGATCACATTATCCGTCCGCATTGGAGTTAGCTGGATATTAAATACTAAATTGTCCCATACAATTGCGTGGCTCTGGGTACACTGCCTATTGTCATCGAATTTTATCCACAGATTGCATTTCTTTTTACTTTGGAATGTTTCATTTTTGCTCAATATATTTTCATATTGAAATATTTTTCTTTTAAAAAGCCCTGTATTACCTAACTCTTTGGCTCCGTAGACAAACCTTTGGCCGGAAATTTGTATTTAATCTAAAAGTTAGACGTCAGAATGTTATGACATTACATTTGTGTTGACTAAATTTTTATCACTTGTAATTTGTATGTTGTTTACAGAATTTTATATTTAAATAAACAAGATTGTATATTTCTTCTTAAAGTAAAAATCTGTTATTTAACATGGCAGAGTTAACCTCATTCCCTGAAGATGACCTGTGTCCTAAGGTGTGTAACGATATAGGTGCTTTTAGGAAGGCAGCCAAGGCACCAGAAAAGGTTCTCGAGGAAATGAAGGAAACGCGGGAACAAGTGAACAAACCTGCTGCAGAACAAAAACTACCTGCTAGTGAGGTCCTGCCCAGTGATCTTCCTAAAGATTCCACGCTTCCAACGACAGGAGAAGAATATCTACAAAATCTGAAGCCTGGGCCAGATGGTAAGGTCGATTGGACTGCTCTCGGAGGTATGACAGGGACTAGACCTGCTGTCAACAAATATTCAATAAGTAGATACTCGCTTAGCGAATGGCGAAAACATAATGAAGAAGTCCTCGATCCTGAAATATTAAACGAGTCAAACATTGTGGACTATAACGCTAAGACGTCTATTATGCAAGCGTTTGGTAATATCGATAAACAGCAGTCTGAAAATTTCAAGAGGCTAAGACAAAAGGCTAGAGATATATTCAGATGGAAAGCTGAAGTAGAGAAAGCTTGTCAGGCCATAACTGATGAAGTAGAAATGCTAGAAATTGAAAGGCAACGTCTTAAAGGTGCCTCCCGAGTTCTTATGCTTCCTGAATCTATTTCTAAAGAGTGTTTAGACCTGCGATCAAATCGGTTTCAACCAGATCTAGTAGCAGATCTTGCCGAGCAAGAATTAATAAAGGAGATGAATTTAGTAAGTGAAGTTCGAGCGACACTTAAGAACACATTAGATAAAATAGAAGAACAAATGGCTATCAACAAAGCTGCTAAACATCTCATCGAATACGACTGGTGTGATAAAACTATGGCTTACAACACAGAGGCGATCAATTTAAGTCTCGATCCTAAATCGACCACTATTATGTTTAGACCTGGTGCGACAAAATTCGGTGATTACACCGCGCCGCTGGAGTATTGGGAATTCTTTTGCAGAGAAAACGTGCAGAATTGTGAAGCTGCAAGACAAAAGTCTGCTGACTTACGGGGAAGTTTGAATGCAATTTTGGTCAACGGGGGAAGGAAACTGCGAAATCAGGCAGACAGGACTGACATGGCTTTAGCTGAAACCGTGGCTATAACTTCAGAGCTCTGCACGAAATTGGAGGAAACCTTGAGGGCGACGCTGCAGAAGATAGCTGATATGGAAGCGTTGATAGCAGAACTACAAGATTCTATTAAGAAAATGGATGCTGCTATGAAGTTGGCTCAGACCAGACTTGACAATAGGAATAACTGGAGGCCTCACGGCGAGAGCGTTCGTGATCAGCCGCACGTGGGCCTCATCGAAGAGGTTAAGAAGATTCATGAAACAGTGACGTCACTGCTCGGACAGCTGAGGAATGCGGAAAGAGTGAGACAAGACTTGTTGCGGAAAAGGATAGATTTAGAAAGAGACATTGCTTCGAAAAGGAAAACTTTGAACATTGACAGAGAACGCTGTGGCATGGTCCGTTCGCATTACCCTTCCGCATCTGAATTAGCTGGATACTGATCGTCAACATTTGCGTTACATCTATACTTTTACACGATTTTATTTTATTATTATTGTAATAAATGAATATTGGGATTGTAAAAACGCTTATGTAGAATTATCAAATCAATTTCGCAATTTTTTAAAAACTTTTTACGTGTGGTGGTTTTAGAATACAAGGTGTCACCACCCCGTTCCATCCTAAGGCAGTCGTTAAAGCCGACGAAAGAAAAGACTTGTTAAACTGCCTTGTTGGTCTAGGGGTTTTGCTTTTTTATAATTTAAAAATAAATAAAAATATATTAATCGAGTTATGTAGGGTTTGCAAATATTTTACGTGACCCGAAATCAAATCTAGAATAACATATCGTAACTCATAATATACAAAATAGCAATAAAATGCTAAAAGGATTCGTATAATGGTCGTTTTATGCTAAGAACATATCTAATTATACTACTAATTCTACTCTTCCGTATTAAAGGTGTGATTCCAATGGCGATGATAACGGGTCAGGGGCGATTAGTGACTTCTCAATAATATTTTTTTTCGCTATTCCATCGGGATCAGCACCAATCTAGTCTTAACACAGTATCAACAATAGGCGATTCTCAAACAGCTATTGTGATTCTCAAACACAAAAGGAACTTTCTTTCTTAAAAATCGTCATATTTAATACTACCATCATCATCAGCTGTTGGCGCTTGTCCCACTATACTAAAACATGCGATATAGCTTTTTCTAAAGCAAATGAATTGCTTATTCTGTAAGATAAATAATATTTTTTTTGCATATTAATTCAGTTTACCATCAGTAGGTACCTACCGTACAAACCCTGCAATGTGTTTATGCTTTCGGGAAAAAATCCTACATCGAATGTTAAAGAATCTCGTATTTCCAGAATGTCTAAAAAAAACAAACAAATTCGATACTTGTTAATATTTGTCAAAGTAATGATATGTAAGATGTAAATTGCAATCTAAACTGTGTAACCCAATTATCTTTTCGATAAATTTGAATTACTATATTAAGATTTCTAAGATCATAGATGTTGTAGGTAAAGGTTTTATGATAAACATGTAGGTAGTTGTATAATAAATAAAGAACAGTTGTTGTCTAGCACTCGGTCGTTTCATTACGAATAGTACATGGTGACAGCGGTTAATCGGAATTTTGTCTAAAATTGGTGTGCAAATTAGTGTTAGTAGTATCTAACAGTCAGTGTTTATCGGGAGTCGTGTGGCAAATAAGTTTTGTGAACGATATCGTAGTAAATCGACGATTAACAATGGAACACGCCCGGCCGCCTGCGGAATTAAATTTAGACGGTACCGGTGGACCGGTTAGCCGTGCTGAAGCATGGAAAAAGTGGAGACAGCAATTCGTGTTGTTTTTGAAGGCATCGGGGGTTCACGCAGAACCGTCGAGTGTGCAAGCTAGCTTGTTAGTTAACTTGATTGGCTCGGATGGATTTGACATTTACCAAACTTTTACTTTTGAGACAGAGGACGAAAGGGATGATGTCAATGTACTGTTAAAAAAATTTGATAGCTATTTTGGAACCAAAACCAATATTACGCTTATGAGGTATAAATTTTTTACACGTAATCAAGAAGACGGGGAATCGATACAACAGTACGTGACTGCCTTACGTCTATTAAGTAAGCAGTGTGAATTCGCATCTCTAGAGGAAGATTTAATCAGAGATCGGATCGTTTGCGGAGTCCGCCAGCCAGCGGTCAGGGACCGTCTTCTCAGGAGTGAGGACCTAACACTCGACAGGGCCGTGAAACTGTGCCAAGCGGAAGAAATATCGCAGGAAAGTGAACGTCAAATAAGTTTTTCGAGTGCGGGCACTAGCAATAGTGGTATTGTACAGGTAGATAGTGTTGGAGTGACACGTTATAGAAGAGGAATGCATAGGCGCTCGCCTGCAAATGCGGGGGCGCGCCGCAGCAGCGCGTGCGCCAGCCCGCGGCTGCCCCGAGACCAGCCGCAGCATTCGTGCGACGGCTGCGGCCGTGCGCGATGCCCCGGTGCGCGCGGCACGGGCGAATGCCCGGCGAGGTCTGTCAGCTGTTACGTATGCGGTAATAAGGGACACTTCGCGAGATTGTGTAAGTCAACTCAATTCCGTTATAACAGTAGTGAAGCCCGTGGCAGTGTCCGACGTATTTATGAGGTCGATCACAATAGTAACATACGCGACGAGAGTGATTCGGATGATAATAAAAGGTTTTATATTTCTACGATACATCATAATCATACCAGTTCGGAAGACTGGTATCAAATACTGTCGTGTGGAAACGGTTCCGAAAATTTTAAGCTAGATACAGGCGCCGATTGTAATGTGTTAGCATACCGTAGATTCTTAGAATTAGGTTTCAAAGATGATATAATAGTAAAGAAAAATGTACCTTTGTTGTCTTACACCCACGATACCCACAAAAGGAGTCTGCGTAATGCCATGGTTTTATAAAGGTAACTGCTATGACCTTAAATTTGTCATTGCCGATATGCAGTGTAGTAGTGTGTTGGGACGGAAATCATGCGAAGCATTAGGGTTAGTGAAGCGACTTAGGTCTATAGAAATGTCTAATTACAAGGATCTATTTAACGGTATAGGGTGTCTACCTGGTAAATATCATATAGTAGTTGACAAATCCGTGCAGCCTGTAATATGTGCTTCAAGGAAAGTTCCCCATGGATTACGCGAACGGCTCGCGAACGAACTAAGGTCAATGGAACAAATGGGAGTAATTAGAAAAGCCAGTCACCCCACACAGTGGGTACATCCATTGGTGTTAGCAGCAAAAAAGAACGGGGGCTTACGTATTTGCCTCGACCCGCGAGAACTGAACCGCGCGGTGCAACGCGCACATTTTCAGTTGCCTACAGTGTCAGAGTTAGCAGCCCGCCTGCATGGGGCCAAGTACTTCTCAGTGCTTGATGCTAATTCTGGATTCTGGGCGGTACAGCTTGATGAAGAGAGTGCTGACCTGTGTACGTTCGCCACCCCCTTCGGACGCTATCAATTCTTACGTCTGCCATTTGGAATTAATTGTGCTCCAGAAGTTTTCCATGGTAAAGTCAGTCAACTTCTGGAAGGCCTGGAAGGGGTGGAGAACTATTTGGATGACATAATCTGCTGGGGGGAAACACGGGAAATCCATGATCAAAGGCTGAAACGCCTGTTGGAGCGGGCAAGGGAGATTAACTTAAAATTCAATAAAGATAAATGTCGGTTTTGTTTAGAAGAAGTGACGTATTTGGGGCATGTGTTTAATGTAAAGGGTATGCGACCAGATGAAAATAAAATTAAAGCTATTAAAGAAATGCCCACTCCAAAAGATAAAAAAGACTTAGAAAGATTTTTGGGGGCTGTAAATTATTTGTCTAAATTCATTCCCAATTATTCAAATATAGCCAACCCATTGTGTAGTCTATTAAAAAAAGATAGTGAGTGGCGTTGGGAAGCAAGCGAGCGCGCGGCATTTAATAAATTAAAAGAGTGTGTCACGAGTGCCGGTGTTTTAGCGCTGTATAACCCGGCACGCCCTGTGCGGCTTGCAGTGGATGCGTCCAGCGTGGCTGTCGGTGCGGTAATTTTTCAGGATGGTCGGCCCATTGAGTATGCGTCACGTACCCTAAATGATGCACAAAAGAGGTACGCTCAAATTGAGAAAGAGCTACTGGCTATCGTTTTTGCTTGCGAGCGGTTCCACCAGTATGTTTATGGTAAACGGGGTGTTCTAGTAGATTCCGACCACAAGCCCTTGGAGAGCATTTTTAAAAAACCACTGATGTCCGTCCCAGCTCGTCTACAACGCATGATGTTAAGAGTACAAAGTTACGATTTAATAGTTAACTATGTACCCGGCAAGTATATGTTTATTCCTGATATGCTGTCCCGCGCGCCTTTGCCCGTTCAATTCAGTAAACAATTCTCGGAAAAAGTGCTTTATCAAGTGCAAATGGCTATTGAGAATTTGCCAATTTCTAATGACAAACTTACATTAATAAAAAAAGAAACTAAAAAGGATTTAGAATTGTGTACTTTAATGGGATATATTAATTCGGGATGGCCAAATTATAAAGGAGATGTAGTTTGTAATTTAAAAGACTTTTGGTCTATAAAAGAGGAGCTATTCGTGGTGGACGATGTGATATTTAGAGAAAATTCGGTGGTGATCCCTAAGAGCTTACGCAATATTATGTTAGGTATTGTGCACGAAGGTCACTTAGGTATAGATCGGTGCAAGCGGCGCGCGCGACAAGTATTGTTTTGGCCACATATGTCGCGTGATATAGAACTGTATGTTAAGCGATGTAAAATATGTCAGGAGTTCTCAAGCGCCCCATGCAAAGAACCATTGCTGCCTATAGAGATCCCTAAGCTGCCGTGGAATAAAGTGGGGTCTGATATTTTTGAATATAGAAAACAAATCTTTATGATTATTGTAGATTACTATTCTAATTTTGTTGAGGTTTGTAAGCTAAATACTATGTCATCAAGAACTGTAATAGAAAACATGAAACAAATTTTTGCAAGACATGGTATACCTAAAGTGTTAGTGAGTGATAATGGTACCCAGTACAGCAGCCGGGAATTCAAACAATTCGCTCGGGAGTGGGGATTTGATCATGTGACGTCATCACCTAACTATCCCCAAGCGAATGGCAAAAGCGAACGCGCAGTGCAAACCGTTAAAATGTTGTTAAAGAAGTCTATAAAAAGTAATAGTGATTTTAATTTGGCATTACTAAATTTTCGAAATACCCCACGAGATGGCTTGAGTTCCCCGGCTCAGCTCTTGATGGGTCGAAGGTTGCGGTGTCAACTGCCTGTACATCCTAAACTCTTAGAACCGCAACCTATCAATCCATTAGAATATCAAACTATGTTAGCTAACCAAAATAAATCTAAAATGTACTACGACCAACACTGTAAAAAGTTACCAAAGTTAAAACCAGGGGATACGGTGGTCTATATCGATGGTAAAAACAGAGGAAGGGGAACAGTAATTGGGCATGCGGATACACCGCGCTCCTACATTGTGCAAAATAAGATCGGTTCTCGTTATAGACGTAACCGGCGTCATCTAATAAAATGTGAGCCAGGAGAAAATGTACAGAAACCTATGGTCGACGATCATGAGGAGTTCCGTGATGCTTGCGGGGAAGAAGAAATATTTTCAAAGGAAACCTATGGTACAATAGCTTCTCCCGTTTCAAAACAAGATTATAAATTAGATATAGAAACTCATTCGTCCCCGCCCCGGCCTCACCGCCTCGCATGCGCAAAGCTAAAAAAATTGCTCAGCGGCGATTAGCCACAAATAGATAAGGATCTATTGTAAATAATGTTAATTTACACAAGTTGAATAATACAACACTTTGTACTGTGGGAGAACTATATTTCAACAAAAAAAAACAAAGCTTAACTAGGGTCTCGGCGGTAACGAAACCATAGTGCGATTCAGAAAATGGTAAGCGACATCTAGTGACATACGGAAAGCAACTTATTAATTAAATGAATATTCATTCTGCCGGCCAAGGACTATATGAAGTCCTTAAAAACGTGTTACACATAAGAAAATAAAACAAATGGGAAATACACAATAAAACACAAGAGAAACAAATGGTAAAGTTCAGAGTTGAGGTGCTTCGCACTCTACAGGCAGAGGACACAATTTAGCTAGGGGACGTTTAGTCAGATGATCTTTAAATTTTAAAGTTACCACACGGGTAATCCCATCTTTACCTGGATGCTTCTCAATAACGCGTCCCAAAAGCCACTTGCCAGGAGGCAATCGTTCCTCTTTGACTAAAACAATTGTACCTAACTCTATATCAGGTTGTTGTTTGTTCCACTTATATCGATGCTGTAAGGTAGTTAAGTACTCAGACTGCCAACGTCGCCAGAGCGTTTGCAGCATCCGTTGAACAAGCTGCCATCGGTTAAGGTAAGTTATGGGTGTACTATCTAAATTCTCTTCAGGTACGACAATAGGGGGCTCCCCTATGAGAAAATGGCCTGGAGTTAATGGAGGTTCACTTAAGGAAGAATCAATTAAAGTAAAAGGACGCGAGTTTACACATGCTTCTACTTGCGTGAGGAGAGTATAAAACTCATTGAAGGTAAGGCAACTTTGACCAATAACACGTTTTAGGTGTCCCTTTATAGATTTTACGCCGGACTCCCATAGCCCGCCGAAGTGTGGAGCTCCGGGAGGGATGAAGTGCCAGGTAGTGTGGTCATTAGCAAGTAATTCTGATATCTCGCGAACTAAATCACTCTTGGAGTTTCGAAATTGGATCGCTATTTCCTTGGAGGCACCTTGGAAGTTGGTTCCACAATCACTGTACATGTCTTTACAGTGCCCCCGACGTGCAGAGAAGCGCTTAAAAGCTGCCATAAAAGCGGCAGTGCTCAAATTTTCGACCAACTCCAAGTGAATGGCTTTTGTGACGGTACAAACAAATAGACTAATGTAAGCTTTACTAGTGCGAGTACATCGACCAGGGTACAATTTTAAGGAGAAGGGTCCCGCGAGGTCCACTCCGCTGGATAGAAATGGACGTGATGGTTGGACTCGGTATGACGGCAAGTTTCCCATAAAAGGAGGTCTTGGCGCGGCCCTTTGCTTAAAACATGGAATACATTTTCGGATAACACTCTTAACAAGCCTTTTGGCACCAATTATACAATATCTTAAGTTTAATATATTAAAAGTTAGTTGAAAACCACCATGTAAGGTTCTAGAGTGAGCATCGATAACAATAAGTTTACTGAAAGGACAATGACTTGAAAGGATAATTGGTGATTTGAAATCAAAACTTACCTGGGCATTAGCCAGACGGCCACCAACTCTTAATATATTTTGGTCATCAATAAATGGATGTAGCGAAAACAATAGACTCGACTTTGGTATAGGTTTACCTGCAGATAATAGCTCAATCTCAATTTGAAAGACACGCTGTGACAAACGAACACACAAATTACGTGCATTTAGCAATTCGCTCGCAGTTAAAAAGCTTGACCAGTTTGTAGCAGATTTTGAAGCTTTATCCTTACACCTTTGCACAAATCTCAAACAATAAGCAGTAATACGTATTAACTTTGTGAAACTGGAATAGCGATTTAAATGTGAGTGTGATTCATCATTTGAATTGTTAGTAGTGATGTGAGAAGCAACTTTAGTCTTAGATTCTAACGTAGTATCAGGCAAATTACAATCAGAATAAACAAATTCAGAATTAGTACTTAAAAACTGCGGGCCTACCCACCATAGTGTCGACTCTTTCAGATCATTTGGACTCATGCCGCGCGAAGCTAAGTCCGCTGGGTTATCACACGACTTGACATGATGCCATTGATTACTGTTAGTAACATTCAAAATCTCAGTGGTACGGTTTGCAACAAAAGTTGTCCACGAATTGGGATGTTTGCGCAACCAAGCCAAAACTATGGTAGAATCAGTCCACGCGTAAATATTACTGTTGTCAGTTGGTATGCTGGTTTTAACATCGAATAACATCTTAGCTAACAGTACTGCGCCGCAGAGCTCTAAGCGAGGGATCGAGACCTGCTTAACTGGAGCAACTTTTGATTTTGCAGCAATAAGCCGCATTGTGATAGCATTATCGTCTAGAACTCTGAGGTACACAACACAAGCATAGGCAGCACAAGAGGCATCACAAAACCCATGAATCTCAATCTTAAAATTTGCAGGTAACAAGCCAAGCCACCGAGGGAGCTGTATAATATCCATGCGTTTTATGTTGTCGTGAAAGGTACACCATTCTTTAAGTAAATTATCCGGTAAAACATCGTCCCAGCCTAGGCCAGCTAACCATAACCTTTGCATAAAAATCTTCAACACGACAACTACAGGTGCTAACCAACCTAGTGGGTCGAATGTTTTAGCGATAATGGATAACACTGTTCTTTTAGTAACGGTATCAAGAGAATCAATTGACATTTTCAATTCGAAATTATCACTGTGTGGATTCCAAGCAATGCCCAAAGCTTTAATAGCATCATTTATTTGTATATTAACAACAGATTGTGTAGATTGATCAGTACTTGGAATCTGAGACATCACTCGTGCACTATTTGACGACCATTTATGTAGTAAAAATCCACCTCTCCGTAGTAACTCAGTTATTTGTCGCTGGAGACTAATCGTGTCATCTTCTGTGGATGTCCCGGACATCAGATCGTCCATGTAGAAATCTGTTTTTAACAATGGCGCGGCAATAGGGAACTCTTCCTTCTCATCATCTGACAGCTGGTGCAACGTTCTGATAGCAAGGTAAGGCGCACAAGATGTTCCATAAGTGACGGTAAGTAATCTATATTCTTTAATTGCTTCATCGGATCTCTCTCTCCATACGATTCTTTGATATTCCGCGTCATTGCGATCAATTAATATCTGTCTATACATTTGTTGTATGTCAGCTACTAAACAAATTCTGTGTGTTCTCCAACGTGTTACTAAATCTCTTGTATCTTGTTGCAGGGGCGGACCAATCATCAGCTCATCATTCAAGGACTTTTCTGTTCCAGGTTTGGCGCTACCATCGAAGACTACTCGGAGCTTCGTGCTAGTGCTGGATTCCTTCAGGACGGCGTGATGAGGTAAGTAGTATTTATTCTTAGTGTTACTTTCCTTTTCAGGTATAACTTCCATGTGACCTTGTGATTCATACTGCCTCAAGAATTTGTAGTATTCTTCCTTAAAATCAGGTTTGTGTTTGAATTTCTTCTCCATTTGTGATAAACGATTAAGCGCTATACCCTTTGTGTCACCTAGGTCGGTCTCCTTCTTAAAAGGTAAGCGGACCATGTAACGACCCTCAGCGTTCCGAGTGTGAGTTTCCTTATAATACTCTTCACACTGAGTTTCCAATTGAGTGAGAGGTCTCTTGACTTGTGTGTGATCTTCTAGTTCCCAGAATCTCCTGAGCAACTGGTCTATCTCTAACTTTGTATGTGAGACAGCAACAACATGTGAACGTGAGGTACCATTACCTACTTGTCCTGAAATCAACCATCCAAGACGAGAGTTGAGTGCAATCATTGCGTTGTGTCTGTGCAGACCTTCTAGCATAAGTTGTGAGTGTACTTCAGCGCCCAGCAAGATATCTATACATCCTGGCTTGTGAAATAGTGGATCAGCAAGGTTCATCGTACTTAGAAGAGGCCAAGAATCCATAGACACTTCATGTGCAGGCAGCAGTGACGTCAATCGTTTGAGTACAAACGCTTGTGTGGTAAATCGGTGTGCATAATCATAAATAGAGTGAAATTCAAGATTAACCATCGCCTTTGTTGTTATTGCCGTTTCATTAGAAATTCCTGTGATTTTACCATTGACCACCATACGATCAAGATTCAGCAGTTGGGCAGTAGCTTCAGTCATAAGTGACGCCTGCGATCCTGGATCAATCAAGGCTCTAAGTTGGTGAGTAGCTCCATTTTTGGCGTTAACAATAATGCGGGCTGTAGCTAAAATAACTTGTTGTACATTACTTGTTTCAGCTTTCAAGGTGACAGCCTCGTGTGTTTCTGGCTCACTCTGTATTACAGCTACAGTTGTCTTGGCTGGGTTTGTATAATGCAAGAGTGTGTGATGGCGTCGGCCACATTTTCTACAACTTGTGCTCTGCCTGCATTGATTCACTGAATGACCCTTAACCAAACAATTAAAACACATGTTATTTTTCTTTACGAAGTCATGACGTTGTGGTATATCTAAATTGGAAAATTCTTTGCAGTGGCATATGTAATGTTTTTGGGAACAAAAAGTGCAAGTGCTTTCAACTTCAGTGGCGAATGATTTGAAGGTAGTAGATTTTGTTTGAGTAGGAGATGGTTTCACTGAATCTCTCTTTGGCGTGTCTTTTCTAGTGCTGGTGACAAATTCTAAGGCTCTAAAACGACTTTCTAGGTGTTCTGCTAAAGTATCAAACTTAGGAATGTCTCGTGATGAACCAAGGGTGTGTTCCCAAAGTTTGCGAGTTTCTATATCAAGTTTAGAGACAACTATGTGCACTACAATAGCATTCCACTTGTCTTCAATATTCATATTGTCTATGGAATTTAAGCATTCACGCGTGGTGTCTAAAAGACCTTTTACCGTAGTAGCAGACTCATTAGTCAGCTTGTGTTGACCAAGAAAACGATTCAGGATGTGATCTACAATTATCCTCTTGTTCTCATAACGATTCTCAAGTGTCTCCCAGGCTTTATCATAATTAGCAGCGGTAAGTGTGAAGTGTTTCAATAGTTGCTCAGCCTCACCCGAAATACTGGACTTTAAATAATGGTGTTTCTCAATCTTTGACAGTTTCGTATCATTGTGAATTAGGGATGTGAAGACGTCGCGAAAACTGAACCAGTCTGTGTAGTTACCGGAAAACTTCGGTATATTGATAGGCGGTAACCTCGCTTTGTGCACTATTTCAGCAGATTCGCTGGGACATGTGGCCGAAGCTGTAGTAGTTTTAGACTGCTGTGACTGTCGCTCCTGATCGGACATCTCGGTCAAGAACTCTTTGATTGCAGTTTTAAACTCAAGATATATCTCTTCGGTCGCATCAAAATTCGCAATAGGATCAAACTTGCTTTTTTCCAATAAATCACTCGTAACTGTCTTTAAGATCTCGTCGTGCTGTTTATTATACGCTTCCCAATATTCGGTTAATAAGTCTAATCTTGTTTCTAAATAACCTCTAGTATAACGAGGCCTTGAAGTCTTCTTTGTGTTAGAATACAACTTTGCAATCCGTTCACTCAATAGTCTTTGTGCGGCACACAACTGAGACATGTTTACAATTTCAATATTACTTCGAAAAAATTACAAGTCCAAAATAGGTTAGAATTTTCTAAGTCCTAAATGACAAAGTTCACTGAAGCTAACTTTTCTAAGTCCACACAAGAGGTAACTTTTCTAAGTCTCAGAAAGAGATTTTTATTTCAAAGTCCTAAAGATATAATTTTTCTAAGTGTTTTTAACGTTAACTGTGTTTAACCGAATTTCACTGAGAATTTTACTAAGTTCCTAACACACTTTAAATGTCCACAATCTTACCAGAGTCCAGTCCGAGTCACTTACCACACTTCACTTTTTACGCTCACTGAATTTACTTACTAGCACTAACACTTTAGGTCCGGTTCCGAAGGACCAATGAATAATACAACACTTTGTACTGTGGGAGAACTATATTTCAACAAAAAAAAACAAAGCTTAACTAGGGTCTCGGCGGTAACGAAACCATAGTGCGATTCAGAAAATGGTAAGCGACATCTAGTGACATACGGAAAGCAACTTATTAATTAAATGAATATTCACAAGTTCTGTATTTATATACATAACCTAAATATTGCGCTTGGAAAAAGGGGTGTAAGGAGATAGTTAAAATGTATTCCTTAGAAAATAAGTTGCTTGTATTTAAAACCAAAGTAAATATATAAAATTAAGTCTTTCTATTAAGGGGGAGATGTTGTAGGTAAAGGTTTTATGATAAACATGTAGGTAGTTGTATAATAAATAAAGAACAGTTGTTGTCTAGCACTCGGTCGTTTCATTACGAATAGTACAATAGAAAACTAAAATTATTAGTTACCATAATTTTAAAGTTAAAATATTATTATTACTTTGCACTAAATTGCGTTATGTTACATCACTTCACTTCATTCTGAATGACTCACCATGTTATAAGAAAAATGTTAAAAACCTTAGTACCAACTGACAGCAGACCCATGGAAAGTCAAACATAATGACAAATGCCAGATGAATACACCCCCTGTGCATCTGGCGAAAATTAAGGTTATGGATCATTCTCTGTGTGAGTGCGGGTTGGATGAAGGTTCTCCAGATCACATTTTTTTTAACTGTCCTAAACTTATAATTTCTTTATATAATCTTCTGCCACATCTTATTCCTCGTCCCACTAACTTTCAGTGTGTTTTATCTCATGGGGATACTCCTTTTGTTTTATTATTAGCGAAATTCTTAAAAGCAAACCATATTCAGTTATGATGTTTATCTCTGTTTTGTTGCCATATCATTTATGGTCTTTGGGTTCTATTTTTTTTTTTTTGTGTAATTATAATATTAACATATCTTGTAGTTTTATATCCTACATGAAACCAGCAAAAATCAAAATTATTTAGATTATTTTTGATATTTTCTTTTCCCCTGCATTTACCTGTACAACGTGACATTAGCGGAGTAATGTTGTAACATGACAAGCCACTAATCTAAGAAGTGAAGTGAAGTTATGTGAAATCAAATTTTCATCACACCCCGCCAGTGGTATAACACCTTTAATTAATTAAAAACATATTGAGGTTGATATCAATATTCGAACGCGAACGATGTAAGATTACCGTGACAATTTTTACATAATAATTATTATTATGATTAATGTCTCTTAGGGCGGCCGTACACGGACTGCTCGAGCAGTCAACGGCTGAGCGACGTACACGGACCGCTCGAGGGGTCCGTTGTTGACTGCTCGAGCTGTCGCTAACAACCGCTGGAGCAGTTGATTTTCTACCGCAGATGAGTCATAAATTCTGACGAGGAAGCAGATTTTAACGTAGATACTTTAACTGTTTCTTTGTACTTTTGAAGACAACTGTCATCTAGTCTCTCCCGCGACCACGACTGCTGCAAAGCATTCGAAACGTCGGGAATTAAATAATGTAATATACACGCGATAAATCCGTTAAAAAGTGTTTAATTTCAATGAGGAAGCACTGCTTTTGCTGCTTCTGCTCAAGCTGAGACGACGGCGGTGATGTCAAAACAGAAAATTTTGGGCTCCAGCGCAGTCAACGGCTCGAGCAGTCGGTGTATGGCTAGCAACTGCTCGCGAGCAGTCGACGGCAGTAATGAAGGACATACTTCAACGCGCGGTCGCGGCGCGGCTACCATGCAGTCGGTCTCAACTATCAACTGCTTGAAGCAGTCCGTGTACGGCCGCTCTTATATTTTACAATACTTAGAATGTATTATGCCTTGATTGCACCTAACGAGTACAGTGGCGAGTCAGTAAATGAGCTCTCGGCCCAGAGAGTCGCCGAATCGAGTGGATGATCACACCGCCTTGATTACACCTAACGAGTACAGTGGCGAGTCAGTGTCTTCGGGTGGTATAAACACTAACGAGTGCTCGGCCGAGTGCTAGGTTGAGCAGAGAGGCGAGAGAGTCACTAGAATGCCAATCTGTTTGCTAGGCCGAGTACCCACCTCCCCGCTTCGTTTTTCAAGTATTGAGATTAAACATATCAATTGTTTATAGATTTGGGAAAAAGTAATAGAATTAAAAGCTGAGCGCGGAAGAAAATTTATTAAAATGCAGGTTTTCTAGGTACGATCAGGGAAGTTAATATGCCATCTGACAAATGGAATAAAAAAGGAATTTGCCAAATAAGTTTATAGCTGACGGATACATACCAAAAACGTTAACTTTAAATTTAACCAGAAACATCACGGGCCTTCCATCTCTTGGAACTGGTTCCTTTCTATTTTGAATCTACTGCATGGACACTCCTGATTTACATCAGGTGGAATACCCCCTCATATACGTATTTAAGGAAATGGTCACACGCAAACTGATCATGATATCATCTACGTTGCCTTTATCCCAATTTCGTTACATAGACGGGCTCCATGAATCGAAGCGGGCCAAGGCCCCACTGGGGAGCGCAACTAGCGACCCTGAAGCGGTCCACGAACGCCGTTGGGTGTTAGTGGGTAGGTCGTGGTACTCATTACCATCTTTCCGTGCCCCGGAGAGCATCAGCAGCTAGTCCCCAACGGCCGGATATCGGTGAGGATTTAAAAATAAATTAACCGGATGTGGCTTACTAACTAAGTATATGTACAATATTTTTAATTAGACCAGCTGTTGGTTTTAATGCTACTGACTTCGTGAAATTACTGTTAAAGATGTTGGAATGGCAGCTGGGACCGACGAATTACCGTGCTATCTGAAGTACGGAGGCGGTCAGATTCTGTTGTCCTACTACGAGGCAACACGAACACTTGTAGCGGAAAAAATCTTGAATATCATCTCTCAAATAAGGCTGCCCCACTTGCAAATGGCGACAATAAAATACAAATTACATAAACAGTAGCTTTTCGTTGCCACAGTAAAATGTTAAGTTGTATGGTTATACTAATCTGCTTACGTTTTTACATTATTGAATTCAAGACATTTCTAATATCCTTGGACAATTCACACAACGCCATCTCGTCCCAAGTTAAGCAACTTAATGCTTGTGTTATGGTAACGAGATGGATGATAAACTACTTATATACATTTTTTTTGTAAATACATACATATTATAGATAAAAATGACACCCAGACTCCGAGCCAGTGCCTCTGGTTTAGACAAAGACACTTGCCCGACCCCGGAATCGAACCCGGGACCCGTTGATCCAAAGGCGTCACATCTAACCACTAGACCAACGAGGCAGCCAATCTTTTCAGCTTTTCAAATAATGCTTTTCAGAAGTCGTAATCATAGGATCTTATAGCCGCTGTGCTAGCTAGTTTCAAATATACGAGTATTACCGACCTTATAAACTGCTTCACATTCTATAAAGTACATCCTTTTGGAGGTTCTGAATTTATTTAATACCGCTTATATTTTACTGTGTCGCAACCACGAGATGAGCCGCTATCCTTTCACTGGATATTGTCTCGTTCATCTTTTTATCGACAATTGCATCACCAAACTATGAGGTCACTGGTTACGTACATGGGTACTAGACCTTTGAGGTACGTGAATTTGGGACAGAAAATCACAGCAAAATATCAGTAAGTTTTATTGGAAGAGGAAAGTGCCACCGACTATCAGTCAATGTCATCTACTGCTACTGGGTGAGGATCTTCCATATGGATGGAGGGACCATTGTGCCGCCTGTTCTGGACAGAGTGGCAACGAGATTAATAGAAAGATTTGCTTTGATTTGTCTTTAGGTTTGCTGCCACGTAACATTATAATATCCTAATTCTACACCTGGGCTTATGTACCGCCAAATTATATCATTTATCTCTATTATAAATCTATCTATATTTATAAATAACATAAACTTCCCACAGCGATGGCTTTAGAATACTCCTATTCACCATCTGATGTCAAGCGTATCGTACGATAAAGTATAAACTACTGATGTAGCTCCTGATGTAGCTCTCTTCCCTGCAATATCGTTGAGAAGGACGATGACTGTGATATCTGTCGATCTACTAAACAAGTGCCTTTGGTGAGGCCACTTACAGATACAGTTCTAAATACTGCTAAGGTTTTTCCTATGTGACTGTTATCACTCTATGTATCCAAAAATGGCGATTATTATTAAAGCAACTACCCAGTTTCTTGCCGCCTCTTTTGTGTTGAGCAACCTTCCGAACCGGTAAATGGAAATAGTCAGTGATAAATGTATATTGTAAAAGAGCTCAGATGAGCCAACTTGAATAAAAAGATGTTTAATATGTGGAGTTCTGAGTCTGAACCATCTAGCCAGTATTGCATAGTAGTAGGTCATTTATGGCCTGAAATGTTGAAAATCCAGACGTTTCAATAGCATCACTACGATGCATAATAACACGGAAACACCATATCAAGATTATAACAATAAAAAATATCTGTTAAGTATACACTAAAAGCAGCATAATGGACCAGTCCCACGGTGGTGAGAAACTCGCACAATGGGGACCGTTGTGGCCTCTGTGTGGGCAGCCGTATCCCGTGGTTACGGAGTATTTTATCTGATGGCGTATTGCTTCCACCACCTTCCTAAGATTTACCGCTATTTACCCTCAATTCACCTTGCCCTTGCTAGACCTACAAGGATCCTATAGATGTTAGTAGTCTTATTTCTGCTCTGGTTCCATTTGGTAGTGTCAGTCTACACATGGGGTAAGGGTTGTGGTAAAAGAGATGGATGGATTGTGTGAATGAGAACATACATATCAAAGCCAATAATGTAGATAGACGATGACGTATATAGGAGTGTAGCGAGAGTAGCACCTAGCGTGGGACATGGGCCAAAATATGATGATGGTAGTTTTAAACATGACCATTTATAAGAGTTTTGTGATAAAACCTACATACTAATCAGCCCATAGAGTCTAGTGGTTACATGTGCCGCCTTGGATCAACGGGTCCCCGGTTCGATTCCGGGGTTGGGCAAGTGTCTTTGTCTAAACCAGAGGCACTGGCTCGGAGTCTGGGTGTCATTTCTATCTATAATATGTGTGTATTTACAAAAAAAAATATATATAAGTAGTTTATCATCCATCTCGTTACCATAACACAAGCATTAAGTTGCTTAGCTTGGGACGAGAGGGCGTTGTGTGAAATGTCCAAGGATATTTATTTATTTATTTAACTGTTGAGTCGGGTCTCCTCCAGCTACATAAATAAATATCCTTGGACATTTCCACACAACACCATCTCGTTCCAAGCTAAGCAACTTAATGCTTGTGTTATGGTAACGAGATGGATGTTATACTACTTATTATACATTTTTTTTTTGTAAATACATACATATTATAGATAGAAAACACCCAGACCCGGAACAAATACTTGTAGATCGTACAAATATTTCTTCCGTGCGGGGAATCGAACCCTTTTTTCCTTCTCTTGTGGCTAGGTTTTCGGCCTTATCGTTTCCTTTTGTCGGCTATTACGGCATCTCAGGAAAAAATGGGTAGGCGACACTATGTATTCTAAATCCGTCACCACACGGATAAAGAAACCTACATGAATGAAGTTAATTTTGAATTTTAAATTCAAATATATTGCCTACTGTGTGGATTATGACTAGCAGATGGGCAATAATTGAAGTTGCTATGTTTGGCGATGCAGCCGGGTTAAATTATTGTATAGTAACAACACAACACCAAAATAATGCAAAAAGTCGCCTTTATGAAAATCAACTGACAGGCCGGGAACCGAATTGATGAATAAAAAATAAATAGTTTGTCATTTTACTCTTGTCAATTCGACATTTTGCTAGGTTTAAGTTTTTTATTTACTTTTACATTTTCTACTCTAAATTCTACCAAAATGAATCAAGAAGACAATAAGTTTACTTGCCCCTACATATGTCCCGGACATGGAAAGAAAATGGAAGAAACTAAATTCTTGCAAGCAGGACAAATGAAGGTCGAAGGTGGTAAGTCTCCCTATATTCCTGGTCGCGTTCAACCTCCAGAAAAGAAGTATTATCCTCCAGATGCTCCTCCCAAGTACATGCCCCAGCCAACCGATAGCACGAGTGGTGATATTCTGGGTATGGACCCCGTGGGACCTTGGGCAGCTGGACACCTGGACTGGACTCCCCAAGCGGGCTCCACTGGTGTCCGACCTGTAGTAGATAAGTATTCTATCACACGCTACTCCACTGGAGAGTGGCGTATCAACAACGCATATGTGTTGAATCCGCGAGCAACCGACAAAGCTAAAGCTTTAGATACATCCATTAAGAAAGATCTTAAGGAAGCGTTTCAAAATATGGACAATAAATTGGCGGATACTAATAAGAAATTAGAAAAGAGAGTGTTTGATTTAAACCAGTGGAAGAAGAAAGTCCAAACAGCCGTAGATGCGATTACGGAAGAAATTGATATTCTCGACGAATTCAGGATGAGGCTAAAGAGTGCTAGTAGAATTTTAATGATGCCAGAAGCTATATCGAGGGAGTGCTTGGAACTAAGGACCAACAGGTACGAGCCGGATCTAGTGAGAGACGACGCTGAGCAAGAATTAATTAAAGAAGTGGCGATCGTCGGAGAGATACGAAGATTGCTCAACAACACCTTAGACAAGGTCGAAAAACAAATGCAAAATAATAAAGCAGCCAAATCAAGCATCGAATTCGACTGGGGTGATAAAATGGTGTCTTTGAAATTGGACAAAACGAATTTATCTCTATCGCCGCAGTCGACTTTAATACTATGGCACCCTGGAGTGGCGAGGTGGCCCGAAAACGCGACCACCTTGGAGTATTGGGAGCATTACTGTGCAGAAAGCATTCGAAATTGCGAGGAAGTGAGGCAGAAATCTGTGGATCTCAGAGGTGATTTAATGACTATTATAACAAAGGGCAGTCAGGACATGAAGATACAAGCTGATAGAACTAACGCCGCTTTAGCTGAGACTGTTGCGGCTACCGAAGAGCTGTGTGTCAAGCTGGAAGAGACTTTAAAGGATAATTTGCAGAAGATAGCCGATATAGAGAACACGATAGACTACTTAAAAGAGTCGTTGAGGAAAATTGACGAGCGAAATAAGCTGGTTATGACGAGACTGCATTCTAGAAACTACGATAGACCTAATGTAGAAAACTGTCGCGATGAAGCGCAGTATGCTTTGATAGGTGAAGCCAAGTTTATAAGAGAGACGGCAGAGACCTTTAATGATAGATTGAGGCAGGCCGAAGCGGTCAGGGCTGAGCTGATGAAGTACAGGGGAGATTTGGAGAAGCAGATTGCTTGTAAGAGAAAGAGTTTGAATATAGATGAGGACAGATGCGCTAGACTGCGAGCACACATGCCAACGCCTGAGGAGTTTGCCGGTGGCTAAGATGAACTTATCAGGAGTTATGGGGATTGTGGTGATTCATGAAATTAATGATTTACAGCATCCACAAGTAAATTATTTTATTGAATTCACACTATAGTATTTTATTTGTAGTCATACCGTAATAATTTTCTATATGAAGAATCTATATACACCGTTTTTGTTATATCTTGCATATTATTTTGATGTTTTCGTACTTACGAAACTGAATCTATTCAAAGAGAATTTTATTTTATACTGTTAATTAGCATTATGATGTTTAATTTCTTAAAAGTATTCACTATTCAACCGCTGTGACCCACTAGCCGTGTGAACATGTGGCAATCTGTTAGATTCCTTTTGTAAACCGACTAAAGGAACTCGGTTCTGCGTCATTGCGACATTGACAAATTAGATTTAAGTAATCTAAATTCAAATGCTTTTAAATAGTCGACTGTAAATCTGCCACTTGTGGAACCTAGCGATAACTTCTGTAAGTGTTGGTTGAAGCTCTTCGCCATAACCTGGATCGATACGCAGTGAGATCTGTCCCCCATCTGTCGCCCCATAGTAGGCCCGCATGACACTTTCATTCAAATGACTTGTCCATCTCATGCGGCGCACTACACCACCAGAAGCGGGAGCCGTTGGCAGGGCTCTATGTCCTGCAGACTCCAAGCTGGCTGGCAGCGGCGGCCGCCCTCTCCTCGCAGGTCTTCGGCTAAGGGAGGGCGATGGTGCTGGCTCGTCTTCGCTGCTGGATGCAGTCCCCGGAGGCGTGAAGAACTCATCATCCGATGACTGCACCCGGTTTGATGAGACAGGTGCTGGTGTTATGTGTGCGTTGGTCTCACAAAGCTCACGTCGGCATTGTCTTCTTGGGTTTCTTCGCTCCATGTGATTGACTCAATCCATTTTTTATCTAACACGTATTCCTTTTTTATTAATTTTTTCCATTTTTATTTTTTTCTATGGCTTTTAATGAAAATTTCTGCAGTTATAATCATTTTTCTACATAATTTTGTAAGACGAAAATCACTTTGACGTTGCCATGGTATGAATCTTATTTATGATATTTATTACTAACTTTAAATAGAAACAAACTTCTTGAATGTCTACGTGATTTCTTGCAAAAACGTGCTTCCATAGATGTGTAATCGTTTGTCGTGGTTAGGCCTGATTGCAATGGTTAATTTCATACATAATTATGGAGCTCTATCGTTCCATGTTTACATTTTTAGGCTATATTTATGTATAATAAAAACTCGATGTTGATTGGTTATTTTACGCATTTTAGATTTTTTAATATTATTTACGTCAATTTTCGTTTTACGTTTAACAGTTTTTATTTTTAGTTGATGTAACTCGGAATTACCAACTAGTAAGCCGTCCAGCCTACCCAAATTTGCCTTTACATACTACCGAACCTGTTTTGTGTAAATTTCTATAGGACGGAGACAAGACTAATCGACTAAAATCAATTTTCCAAAACGGTTTATTGACGAAGTTTTGCGATAGCACACATGCAGACGAATTGAGAAGTTCCTACTTTTTTGAAGTCGGTTAAAATACTCCTCAATGAAGGTCGCTTTGTGTACTTACAAGTAACAATTCCTTGATAAAACACTTGCCTAAAAGTTTGTCAAAAAACATTTGTTCAAAAAGCTCGTACAAAAATAGCAAACAAGCCACTCTTGCACATGCCGCATACGAATCCCGAACACGAATAACCATTTAAAGTGCCAGCAATATACATATAACTCTTGTATAAAATCCATCTTATTACGTGAAACTACAAAACATCAAGTTTTACATAACGCTCAATATACAATGAGGAAATGCAATAATGCCATCATAAACTGAGGAAACTGCTAATGGAATACGAGTGTGACTTTTACAGTTATGACATATCTTCTTAACGCTAAACGTGGTAGGGGGTACATAGAGAGAGTTGCCAAATTAAATACTAGATATCGCCCGTATGGCTTAAAGACAAGCCAACTACCAGTTTTTAAACGACTTCAAAATGGGGAAGAATTTATAATAAGAATAAGAAAAAAAGGCACCTGTAAGCTATAGGTGCATTTTTGTTAAAACCTGTTTTTTATATGTATTTTGTAAATAATAAACATGTTAAAACACATTAGCTTTTATTCAGGTGACTGCCTCGTTGCTCTAGGTAGTAGTAGGTAGGATGTGTCGCCTTTAGATCAACGGGTCCCGTGTTCGACTCTGGGGTCGGGCAAGTATCAATTTCTAAACCAAAGGCACTTGCACTGAGTCTGGCTGTCATTTGTGTTCGTGAATTACATGTTTGTAAACTGCCCCGCGATACAGGTTATGCCTAGTCCTGCACTATATAATACTAGCTGACCCGGCGAACTTTGTTCCGCATTATATATATTTAAAACAAAAAGAAAGTTGGACATAGGATACCTGAGATTTTTATCCCGTCCGTATAAAACCTACTTTAACAAAACGCAACTGACAGCGAAACGTTATGTTGTCTATAGTTTAATATGGTCGAAAATTTGACAATTAGAAATTTTGAATTCTACTTGTTTATATTGTTGTGATTCACATAATATCGTTATAACTTGTAGCCTATGTGTTATTCTGATGTATGAGCTATATTATTGTGAAGTTTCATTAAAATCCATTCAGTAGTTTTTACGTGAAAGAGTAACAAACATCCATCCATCCATCCATCCATCCATACTTTCAAACTTTCACGTTTATAATATTAGTAAGATTCGTATAGTTATTTTTAGAACAAAATCTGGTCTAAATAAGAGGCTGTGTACTTACATTATTAGTAGGTATTATTATATGTACAACATAGTATGTAGTTCCGATTGATTGCAAAGTGTATTATTACCAGGATGGACACTCCCGCTTGCGTTGAACCGGCCTGGCCGCCGTTTCCACCGATTGGAAAACTACAGAACATTCTCACTTTCAAACAGCTTTTCTCTCGACAACTTTCGATGTCTAAATGAGCTATTACGCCTGTAATCCGCAGTACGGTCTTTTATTTATTAATGCACTATATTATAATAAATCATCGGTTTGAACCCGATATGCGTGTCAGGTCAAAACAAACTCAAAAGGAACATTATTTATACATACATACATATAATCACGCCTCTTTCCCGTAGGGGTAGGCAGAGACCACTTCTCTCACTTTCATTATTCCCTTCATACACGGTTTTATCACAAAACTAGAATCAATCGTCATTTTTAAAATTACTAATATCATTACGGTCCCTGTCCCACGCTAGGTGGTAGTCTCCATACACACCTATCAGAAATTATATCATAAACAAATAAAATTGGAGTGTCTCTTTGTAATATTAAAATAACCGGTTCTTACTTAGTGCATTTGGATGTATAGACAGTACAAATACCAAAACAACATTTTTTACAATTTTGGTCTGTCTGTTTGTTTCGGCTAAACTCTGAAATGGCTGGACCGATTTTGACGGGACTTTCACTGGTAGATAGGTGACCAGGAGTAACTTAGGATTCTTTATTATATGAACTACATAGGTGAATCAAAAAGTTCTTAGAAGTGCATATATATGAAACCTTTTTGGATCAAGTTCGATATTCAAATTAAAGAGTGTCTATCACACTATATTTATGCAGACTGTCACTTGTTTTTGTCAGTTCGTTCGCATGTAATAAAATTTTTTGTGCAACGAGTTGCTAAAAAGTCAAAATTATGGATAAAAGTGAGTTACGTGCGGTGATAAAATATCTCAGTTTGAAAAAAATGTCTACGAAGGAAATTTTTTTGGACATTCAGCAGACATTAGGGGGTGATGCTGTACCCTACGGTTGCGTACTGGGTGGCTGAATTTAAAAGAGGTAGATCAAGCTGTAAAGATGACCCGCGTTCTGGGCGGCCTTCAACCTCCGTTACAGAAGAAAATGTCAAAAAGGTTGAGAATCTGGTTTTGGAAGACAGAAGAATGACTATAAAACATATAGCTGAGATCCTAAAGATATCTTTTGGTAGCGTTCAATCCATTTTAATTGATTCACTGGGGTTCAAAAAAGTGTCTGCAAGATGGGTGCCACGAATGTTAACCGACGAAAACAAAAAGCGACGTTTGGAAATTTCCAAGCGTAATCTCGAAATGTTCCAGCGTGATTCGGAAAATTTTTGCCGTCGTCTTGTCACCATGGATGAAACGTGGGTCCACCATTTTGATCCTGAAACTAAAAGACAAAGCATGTCTTGGAAACGACCATCCTCTCCATCCATTAAGAAATTTCGAGTTGCTCCTTCCGCTGGCAAAGTTATGGCCTCTGTGTTCTGGGATAGTGAAGGAATCCTTTTTATTGATTACATGCCAAAAGGCCAGACGATAACTGGACCCTATTATGCAAATTTAATCCCGAAAGTGCGTGAAGCGATTAAAGAAAAACGTCGTGGAAAACTGTCGTTGGGCGTGTTGTTCCTTCAAGATAACGCTCCTGCCCATCGATCGGAAGTTGCGCTCAACGCAATCCGCTGTGCTGGCTTCAATCTCCTTGACCACCCACCATATTCTCCGGACTTAGCCGGACTTAGACAGTAATCGCTTGCGCTGGCGCTGTGGTGAACATGACACAGGATGTTACAAAATATAAAACTTGTATAAACAATAAAAAACTCATTGACTCATTAAATGAAGTTAACTGGGAAGAAAGTAAAAACATTAAATGCCCTTTATCACTATACAACTATATACACACCAAATTCAAAGAATGCTATAAACAATCAGAATACAAAAAAATTATTAAACACAGTCATGCACGTAACAACAATAATTGGATTAACCAAAGAGTCATCAAGGCATGTGACTACAGGGATAAGCTTTATACTAAATGGATAAAAGATCCAAATAACTTAATACTAAAACAAAATTACAACAAATCTAGAAATTATGCCAACATACAAATCCGTAAAGCTAAAAATAATACTATAAAACATGAAATTGTAACAAATAAAAGTAACATAAGACACATATGGCAAATCCTGAATCAAATTACTGGACGAATAAAGCAGTCCATAGACAAAGTGTTAGAAAACTCATTCTTAAAAAATAACAATACTTGTATGGACATTGCTAATAACTTTGCAGAAACATTTGATAAAAGTTTAAAACAAATCATTCCTCAATGTACCACACCTTTACTTAATACACAAACATACAAAAACCAGGCTAATGTCACCATGCGCTTTAAACAAGCTGATGCAAGTTCCGTGGAAAAGATAATAAAATCATTAAATTACAAAAAAAACCCTGGAATAGACGGTATAAGAACGATAGACATAAGAAGGATATGTACAAAAATAAAATCGGTTATTGCAAATCTAATAAATGCTAGTATTAACGCCAGCAAATATCCAAATTTACTTAAAACGGGTATAGTAAGACCAATACATAAAAAGGGAAGTAAAGTGGACTACGAAAATTATAGGCCGATAACAATATTACCAACCATAGATAAAATAACGGAAAAATATATAAGTAAACAGATATACGACTTTTACGAAAAAAACAACATTTTAACTAACAAACAATACGGCTTCCAACCACACAAAAATTCTACACAATTGTTATCAACATTTACAGATAGCATATACAAACATTTAGACGAAAGAAAGCACGTTCTGGTAGTGTTTATAGACTACAGTAAGGCGTTTGACACTCTTAGACACTGCACATTGCTAGAGAGCCTAAACGATAGTGGAATTAGGGGAAACCTACTTAAATGGTGTGGGGACTATCTTAAGGATAGAAAGTACGTAGTCAGAATAAATGATGCGGACAGTGCTTCTGTACGGGTGACTGAGGGCACAGCACAAGGTTCCGTCATAGGCCCGTTACATTACCTCACTTTTTTTTTTTTTTTTTTTTATTATTAACAACTGTCCGGCGGTTGACCTCTATCTCACCTGATGGTAAGTGACGATGAGGCCGACGGTGTAACCCGCTGGGACAGTAAAAGCCTATTCACTCCAGACTTGAAGGCATCCAAGTCATATTTACTTGGAAATACAGACGTAGGAAGCGAGTTCCACTCCTTAGCGGTCCGCATCAAGAAAGAGGAAGCGAAACGCTTAGTGCGAATATGTGGAATTTCAACCACATAAGGATGAAGTCGCTCCCCACGCCTGGATGTCCGATGATGGAAAGGGGATGGTGGAATTAATTCGTGCAATTCCTGTTAATTATGTTAACAGCTTAGCAAACAATATTAAAAAATGTGAAATCTATCAATTCGCCGATGACACATGTCTGGTAGCCGTTGGTCGTAGTGTGGGTGAAGCTTTGGAATTGCTACAACACGATTTTGATATGTTAACTAAATGGTCACATGATAACGGTTTAGTATTAAACGCAAATAAAACTAAATTAATGTATATCAGTTCAAATCAGAACAGAAGCGTTACAACACCCATACTAAAAGCTTTATGTCATGAATGCCTGCACAATACCAAAAATACAATGCAGCCCCTATCTTGTTTGTGTAAGATCATAGAAGTCGTCGAAAAACACACTTATCTAGGACTGACAATAGACAACCGACTCTGCTGGAAAGAGCATATTAATAACGTAAGCAATAAATTAAGAATTATTTTGGCTAAATTTTCTATAATTAAATACAAACTACCGTACCGAACACTTTTACTACTTTACAAATCACTAGCAGAGTCTGTAATATCCTATGGTCTATCTAGTTATGGTAGAACATATAAAACCCACCTTGACCAAATATATTCACTTCAATTACGAATTCTAAAAACCCTTGTTCCAAATAATATTAAAAAGAAATATGAAAATAACTACCACCATTTATTCAATTTTTGCAACATCATTCCGATACATGATAAGGTTAATATGACACTTCTAAAAGAAGAATTTTTCAATTCCAACTTAAAGCAAACAAAAATACCGAGTCTCAATCAAAGAAGCACTCGTACAATCACTAGCGGTAAACTAATTCTACCAAAATACAGAAATTTATATGGAAAAAGAACACTGATATATCTCATACCCTGGCTCATTAATCAATTACCAACTTCATTAAAAGACAAAATTACACAAACAAACATTAAAAATACTTTAAAGAAATATTATTTACAAAAAAATCGTACTTCATAATTAATCAGCATAACATGCAAAAGATGTCCACATTTGGGAGCAACCTGTATTCTTTTTATTACACACAAATTCGCAAGACCTTTATCGAATATACTACCCACCATTAATATAATATTTTGTAATTCTGTTTAGTTTTTAAGTACCTTCATATTGTAAGAAAACTATTGCGTGATTACTTTGTGAGAAGATCTAGTTTTAAACGACGATACTAGCGCACAGAAAAGCTCGAATGAGTTTATGTTGCGCTATTCCACTCAATGTAACCAATCTATGTATTTGCTACGAATAAATAAATAAAAAAAAAAAAAAAAAAAATATGTCGGTTTGTTCTATTTTGTATATATTCCCTGCCCTTTTACCAAATTCATTGGGTTCGGCAAAGGTACAAATCAAACCAAGTTACAAAAACAAATTTTAGTCCACTGCTAGACATAGACCTCCTGTAATTGGGCTGTCCTTTAATCACGTGAGGTTCGATGTTCGACAAAAGTCACGAAATATTACAAGGGGTATATTAAGATATCTTTTTTCTTATTATATTCTTTTTTTCGTCAAACGTGTGATTTCTAAACCGAAAAGCGGCGTGTAGTGTAACCTTTGAGTGTAAGATTATTTGTAGGTGTGGGGGGGGGGGGGTTAATCTTAGAACTCACCACGTATCACCAACGGGGAGGGAGGGTTAAAAAATGTTCAAAAAACATCACGTGATTAATGGACAGCCCCAGTGACCGCCATAGCTAACTGGACCTAAATCTGCTAATTCAATACAGTTAATTTGGTGACCTATTAATACTCTATTGTAAATTCGGGAAGTATGCCACATGCTCTTGACACAAGCACTTGGCAAGAACTGTTAAATTTAGCTAGCAATAGCATGCCGTCGGATGGGCACTTCAGCAAATAGCAGCAACTGGGCCTTCTTTTATCATCATTTCACCCAAAAGACGCCTACAGGACATAGGACTCCCCCAAGCATTTCCACGAAGGCTGGTCCTGAGCCGCCCCTGCGCTTTCCGGACCGCGGTCGCCACTCGAGGACCTTTCTGCCCCTTCGGGCGTCACTCCTGCGAGCTATGTGCCCTGCCCATTGCCACTTAAATTGGCAATCCTGTAGGCTATATCTGAAACTCTGGTCCTTCTACATCATTTCTGATTCGATCCCGCCGGAAAACTTCGAGCATAGCGCTCTCCATAGCCCTTGGGTGACTTTGAGCTTCTGATGGAGCACATAGTGGGCCTTCTTAGCTGGGTCCATTCAGCAGCTACCCACAGCCTTTCGGAGATCAACGCCCCATCTAGAATCCAGATCATCATAATCTAGTTTACGCAAAGATACCAAAGATAAACATGTAACAAATGTTGCAAAACGGTTACAAATTTAGTTATTCATCACATCAGCATTGCGTTACGGTCGAGTGGGTTTTGTGGGAAAAACTGTTACTTTGTAACGCGTTGCATGAAACCGACATATGTGTGTTATGTTCAAGATATAACGAGAACGATTCATATCTTGATACTTAGCTTCCAACCGCGCGCTTTGAGCTGAACTCTGCATTTCACGCGGATCTGCAATTAAAGTAAATATATATTTCTATGACCCTCCCTGTGATAGGAGGAGCCGTTTCAACAGTGGGTCATTTATGGGCTGAATAGTAGTACGATTTTTCTAAAATAAAAACGTACCGCGGTAGTTCGGAGAATAACAAACCGATTAACAGAAACAGGTTATGATAAGAATAACGCAGTTTTCATGTTTGCCAATACTGTTCACGACCTTGCACACGCTAAATAATCTGTTTAACTCGTTTGCACCACCGACATTCTTGTTCTTATTCATAAAAGCAACTTAGCGGTTCTTCTCCGTGGTTTTCAGATCCGGTGGTGTCGCCGGGAGTAATCTGAATTCTTATGCTATTAGTTTGCATAGAATTTGTTCGGCTCTTGCGGCTACCGTGGGCGTTGTGCCTCTCGCGTTCTTTTCGACTTCTCTTAGGAAACCCTCAGGATAGAATGATCATCTAAGTCAATAAAAGACCCACTGCAGTAGAGTTATAGCCTACTAGCTGACCCGGCGAACTTTGTTCCGCATTATAAATATTTAAAACAAAAAGAAAGTTGGACATAGGATACCTGAGATTTTTATCCCGTCCGTATAAAACCTACTTTAACAAAACGCAACTGACAGCGAAACGTTATGATGTCTATAGTTTAATATGGCCGAAAATTTGACAATTAGAAATTTTGAAATCGACTTGTTTATATTGTTGTAATTCACATAATATCTTTATAACTTGTAGCCTATGTGTTATTCTGATGTATAAGCTATATTATTGTAAAGTTTCATTAAAATCCATTCGATGTTTTTACGTGAAAGAGTAACAAACATCCATCCATCCATCCATCCATCCATCCATACTTACAAACTTTCACGTTTATAATATTAAGTAAGATTTTGCCACATTAGCCAGGGCAACAACCCTGCTATTTCAAGAGACACCTCTCCTATCCCTCAATCCTTTAGTGCCAAGTTCGGAACGAATGCCACTCGCTTTTGACGCACGAATTTGGAAAGAACTTTGGAATTTAGCAGGTTAATGCTAGCAAGTGTCTGGTGAGTACTTCAATTGAAAAAACAGATTTGGGGCCAGATCGGTTGTCGCGGGACTTCATTATCAAATTTCTGAAGCAAGCTGGTGAATGCGTAACGAGAGCGTTATGAAATGTTTGATCGAGCGATTCGAACGGAAGGTATGACGGGAGATATGAGTTAGTGAAGATAGAAAGAGAGTTATGTTTTCTATATTACGGTAGGGGCAAGAGAGAGAGAGCACACCATTTTCTTTCTCTCTTTCTCTCATAGCCACTGACATATTTGAAGTTCGAACATAATTATTAATTCCATGAATATAGTAATTCTTTGGTTTAGTAATATATGAATTCTTTGGTTAATTTGATCACAGACTATAATAATAAACAAAAGAGTATATTAGCGTGTGTGTGTCAAATACATGGCAGTGTGTGTAATGTTTTTTTTATTGATATATTGTATTTTAAACAGAATAAAAAAAAATAGAATGCTGCTCTTTTGAGTTCGCATAGTCGCATATTATGCCATCCAGATTATTGCCACAATAGCATAGATTGGTGACATTTTTATAGCTGGTTGTACCAAAATAACTTCAACATAAAATGTGGCAATACATAAATGCATGTCTTAATTCCGAGATTGAAACAAGTGACACGCGATCACGCCTTTCGGCAATTTTAATAACACTGGCTTTTAGGAACGTTTAATTTATGAAACTGCTTGTGCGTTAGTCCTGTGGTGACGGATTTACAATACATAGTGTCACCACTCCATTCCAACCTAATGGTGTCGTAAGAGCTGACAAAAGGAAATGACAAGGCCGGAATCCTAGCTGCAACTTATTGAAAACTTGAAACGTAACCAAAATCAAAATGTTTTTATTCGAATAAATTCTTGCGAATGCTTTCAAAGAGTTAAAAAAAAATAACATTAAGTAGTTCAAATTTTAAAAAAATATTTATCATTTATTTTTTACCACCGGTTCGGAATGCCATTCCATAGAGAAGAGCCATCTGTCAACCTGTCTAACCAGCGTCGCATAGTAAGCTAATTACCCGACTCAACAGTGGGTCATATATGGGCCGGGTCTACTACCCGGCCCATATATGACCCACTGTTGAGTGAGTACAGATATTCCGGCTGTGCTCGGGAGAAATTGGAAGTCACCAGAGCGTAGCCCTACCCCGGTTACATCTGCCAACTTTCGATAGCGATTACTGCAATTATTGTCTCGAAACGCGGAGAGAATCGCCGGTGCGCGCCGTGGCGTAATGCCGTTCATTACGATGTTACAGCGTCTATTGGGTAAAGTGCCTTCCACAATGCAATTAACCAGCACCATATCACTATTAGTCTCAGTTGTTGGAACCACTGAACTTTAATTTATGTTAGATCAGAGCCCACCGTGAATTTCTTGTTTGTAAACTGCCCACGATACAGGTTATAACTAGTGTAGGGGTTTCGTTTTTTATAAAAGAATACATTATAAAGTAAAGTCAAAACTATTTTTTTTGTTTATAGCGCAACGGGCCCTTTTAATTTGTCTACAAATCTTTTATTTATCTTCATCTTCTTTACATATTATAAAACAAAGACGCTGTCGTCTGTCCGTCCCTATGTATGCTTAAATCTTTAAATCTACGCAACGGATTTTGAAGCGGTTTTTTTAATAGATAAAATGATTCAAGAGGCAGTTTTATATGTATAATTCATGCATAAAATTGTAGAGAAACACTGATAAATTTAGATGTTCATCATTGCACCCGTGCGAAGCCGGGGCGGGTCGCTAGTTGATAGTAAAATGTATCCCTGCCGAGAATAACTCGCAAAAATCTTAGGGACTTACCAGTTCTTATAGGTAAAAATAAAGTACTTTTTTACCAATTACTTGAATGCCTTTGACCCTAGGCTTGCGTCATGGTTAGCAAAGCCAGGGTCTAAGATGAGGCAGGCAATTCAAAGAAATGCCCTGTCGGGCACCGGCTCTCGCATACACACGACGGAACACAGTAAAACTACTTGGCGCCGGACTTAGACGTGAGGGTGGTAGGTAGCCGGGCGGACCATTAGATCCTAACAAAATATGTATTTCTTGTTACAGCTGCAAGTATGGTAGCGGGAGTGGCAGTCTATCCCGCAGGATGGAACGAGACCGCAGTCCAGGAGACGTGCGGACCCGCGGCTGATCAGTACAACATAGGTCAGTATCGCCCCCTAATGCTGTGATGCTTACGAAGCACTCCGTATGATTTTTTGAATTGACTGCCTCGTTGGTCTAGTGGTTAGATGTGCCGCCTTTGGATCAACGGGTCCCGGGTTCGATTCCGGGGTCGGGCAAGTGTCTTTGTCTAAACCAGAGGCACTGGCTCGGAGTCTGGGTGTCATTTCTATATATAATATGTATGTATTTACAAAAAAAAAATTATGTAAGTAGTTTATCATCCATCTCGTTACCATAACACAAGCATTAAGTTGCTTAGCTTGGGACGAGATGGCGTTGTGTGAAATGTCCAAGGAAGGAAGGAAGGATATTTTACCGACATCAAACAGCAGGAGGTTTTCAATTTGTCTGTATGTGTTTCTCAGTCTGTCATTTATAAATAGATTTGAGCATTGAGATAAATCGATTTATAAACTGAAAATGATTGAAATTAAACACTTTTTAACGGATTTATCACATATCAGGATTTTATTGAGATTAAAAACCATCAAAATTTTAAGAGAGAGGATGGTTGGCAGTTTTCACCTGCTTGGGATCCAGTCATTAAATCGATCAAATCTAAAGCTCAAAACTCATCTGCAAGACCTCTGGCTGGACACACCGTGAGCGATTTCTGCGTGCACAGGGAACGTTATCAATAAAACAAAATTGTAATCGGTAGATTTAACTGTTTCTTTGCACATTTGAAGACAACTGTCATCTAGTCTCTCCCTTGGCCACTACTGCTGTATTCGAAACATCGGGAATTAAATAATGTTATATAAACGCAATAAAAAAGTGACATCCTAAGAAATTTTGAAAATAATTAACTTGACCTCTTGCTTACCTGCTACTGCTAAGCTAAGCTGCTGCACGTCGCATAGATCTCGATCTGGACAAAAATCTTTACCTCATAAAAAAAAAGTTGTAAGACTACATAACGCCAGCGACCCAAAACCCGATAACCAAACTAGCTTTAATATTTGATGTCGCTTCTATTGATTATCATACGTACCAATCAAACGCCAATCTGTTTGGCCAGCATGGCACAGAAGGTGGAGATTAGCCTTTGCATGTAATTTGAGCAGACTAGACCCCTTCTGGTATAACCTGCATCGCGGGGGCAGTTTACAAACATGAAATTCACGAATACAAATGACACTTAGACTCGGAGCAAGTGCCTCAGGTTTACACAAAGACACTTGCCGGGCCAAAAGCGAACCCGGGACCCCGGGATCCTAAGGCGGCGTATCCGACCCCATGATTAACAAGGTTTAGTTTAGAATTTGTTTAGATTCTCCGGTAACAGGTAGTTCTGCGTGGTAACCGATTAGGAATGGTGACAGATTAAGAATACTAAATGTCACCAACCCATATCCTGAGGGTGTCGTTAAAGGAAATACTAGGCTGAAAACCTGTGCGGCACAGTAGTCTAATTATAATACATGGAGTATTGCGACGAAAGTGTGTCTTTCTTTAACGGTCTGAGTAGTAGTACATAGTAGTTAAAAAGATAACCTCTTAACTTGCCAAAGAATCTCGCGAATTTTTCAACATCTACATAACCCGTTCTTCACACCGAATTAACGATTACGAAGAACGCGGTTATGTAAAATTTCGCAATTATCGTTTTCTATCTAGACCGTACGTTTCTCAAACTTTGGTACAGAGACCCATAAATCTTTTTCTTCCTTACCTTTTCCCAATATGTCTTACTAGATGTCAGTAGCGTGACAACTGACATCTGGTCCAGTTGGACAACCGGTAGTCTCACTAAATAGTTCTCGGGAGGTCAGACAACAATTGCTCTGGTTTCCGTGTGGTAACGGATTTAGAATACATTGTGTCACCTGAGGGTGTCATAATAGCATGACAAATGACAGCTTATAACCTAGCCGCAAGAGAAGGAAAACTTGATACGAAACCCGTCTGGCCAGCGTGGCCCAGTAGGCCAATCACCCTCTTTGTAACAGGAGGAGGCCCGACTCGGCAGTGGGTAATATATGGGCTGATTAGTAGTAGTAGTATTGGAATTTCTAAATCAGGTTAGATCCCAATGAAGAGGAGGAAAGTTTGATTTTACCAATCTCACGCATTTTATTACGGTCCAAGTGTCATTGTGAGTAATGTTGCAAAGTTTGAGCATCACTGGTCTGGATCATTGATACGCAATCGGTGAATTGATCCAAACTATCGCAGAAAATGATGATTGATATCGATCGAGACCTTCGAGCTTCAAGATTGACGATCTTATGAATCTTAAATGTAGATTGCTGTATTTAATATGGATGAGCCAATTTAAGGGTGACCTCGATAATAGTATTTGTGGTGACGGATTTAGAATACTGCCTTGTTGGTCGAGGGGTTGGATGTGCCGACTTTGGCGCACGGGTTCGAATCCGGGGTCGGGCAAGTATCTTTGCCTAAACCAGAGGCACTTGCTCTGAGTTGGGGTGTAATTTGTGCTCGTCAATTAACTGTTTGTAAATAAGAAAAAAAAACACATATACTTTCACAAAACATTCTATAGCTTTAATTAATCACAACATTTAAAGCTATTGTTTCACAATTCTTATTTCACATTCTAATCACTATCACTACATAGTATAAAACAAAGTCGCTGTCGTATGTCCGTCCGTAAGTATGCTCAAATCTTTAAAACAACGCAACGGATTGTGAAGCGTTTTTTTTTTAATAGATAGAGTGATTCAAGAGGAACGTTTTTAAGTATAATACATACATAATTTCAGCCGTACGAAGCCGGGGCGGGTAGCTAGTAGTTTCACAAAACATTCTGTAACATTAATGTCTTAATGAAACACAAACCCACCCCAATAAAAAAACAAAATTTAAAGACATTGTTCTTATTTCACATTACACTAGAAACTCGAGAACGGGTGGACTGATTTGGCTAATTTTGGTCTTGAAATATTCGTAGAAGTCCAGGGAAGGTTTAAAAGGTGGCAAAATATGAAAAATCATTTTTTTTATTTATCGAATCTGAGGCGGTTCAGCTAGTTACAATATAATTCTTACTTGTTTATCCTCTTACGCACTTTGTTTACATATATATTTAGACACACAAAGACACTTGCCTGACCCGGAATCGAACCAAGGAGAACCAAAGGCGGCTGATTGATTGAAAGAAGCCCACAGTAATTGCCATTGTAGGTACGCATGGATGCTTTCTGCTTGCAAGTATTTTAAGCTCCATTAACTTCCTTCTAGGCCGGTGTCACATCCGCTGGGCGTACCTCCTGGCCGTGATAGGCTGCCTGGACGGCATCGTACTAGCGGCCCTGGCCTTCATCCTGGCCACGAGGCACGTGCGTCTTCAGCCCGACTCCGGGTACCCTCCACCGTCGCTCTACAAAGGTACAGATTTGGTCTTGTTTACAAAAAGCACTAAACAGCATAGCGAGAGCAAGCTCGCCGGATGTGTGGTTTGTAAAACAGTCTTTAATGGTGCGTACTAAGCACAGCAATTTGCAAGCATGACGATGCGACAGACGTACATTTATATTTCCAGTGAAAGTTTATGAGTGAGCGCGCTAGAACAATAAGTGTAATAACGAAACTCGGAATTGAACGCCCTTTGAAATAAGCAAACACAATGATATTCTATCATTGTGTTTGCTATTCAGTAATCATGGAGCTGCCTTATTAAAAAGAAACGTTTTAGGTACACTTTCATGTACACGAGTGACAGATTTTGTTAGTAAATTGTATAAAATAAATTATTTACTAAGAACTGATGTTCACCTCTTATTTATTACTATTACTTACTACAGAGTTTCTTGCCGGCTCTTCTCTGTAGAGCAGCATTCTCTGTCGATTCAGCATGAATGTGGGTGCAAGGGTTGTGGGAGATCAGAAGAGATGGATGTATTGTAAGAATGAAGAATAATCTTTTGAGGAAGGTTTGCACGAAATATGCATCCTGAGGGTGTCGTCAGAGCCGACAAAAGGAAATGACCAGACAACCCGTCTGGTCAGCGTAGCACATTAGGCTGGACGGAGGAGACTCGACTCAATTGTGGGTCATCTATGGGTAGTATATATCGTGATGCCGTTACTTGTCATTCGGCCGCAAACTATACAGCATTCAGTTCGCCATGGCTTAATCGGTTTACATGTCGCGTCGATGTAACCATTCCGATCTAAGATATTCATGAGATGCACGGACGGCATTCGACAAATATATCACGGTGAATCTCAGGGTCCTTGTACATAATAAGCCTTTTAGAGTAGGCACCGTAACGCGGCGTGCAAAGCAAGTTTGAGTGGCGCCCAGGTGTGACAACATTCACAGTATAATGCGTTGACGGGAACCTGTGGCGCCCCAAGCGTATTGAGGGTATACTGCTGGGGTTTTAGTGGGTAGACTAGTAGTTCCCAGAGTCCCACATAACCGCCGACCCTACTTCCGAGAGGAAAGCATTTCGCAAGCAAAACAACAATAATTAAGTGCTGCATGATGAAATTGCGTAAAGACGAGAATTAAGATACATTTTGACTGTCGCAGTTTCATTCTCTGTCTATTTATTGGCATGATAGGTTTTCTGCCTTTTTATTTACGACACCCACAAGCTGGAATGGGGTGTTGACTATGTTTTTCTAATCCGTCCCTGCAAGGGCACTACACACGAAGCTCGTAAATAAGCGGTGGCTCACTTGTCGAGATTCCGCTTACTTGTGGACAAGCGTGCTACATCCTAGAAGCATTGCATCATATCGGGGTCAAACGTAAACCCAATGACATGCTAAGATCTAAAGAACTGACATTTTGCTTCCAGGCGAGGTGAACAACGGCTACGTGACCGACGCGACATCTGTGTCTGGCTCGCGGAAGTCTTTGGCCCTCCAACCGGTCCTCATAATGCACCCACACGCCGCAATGGATATGGACACCTATTCTCATTACTCGGGAAGAACCGCTCGATCGAAACACGGCATTTACGCGAATACTATGCATAATTATCAGCTTTAATTAACAAAAACTTAAAATAATAAAGCTTTAGTTTGGTACTGAACAATTTAGCTTGGCAAAGTTCTAATAGATGGCGTTGTTATTAAAAAGGTATATTTTTGGAGGTTAGTGATTCGGTCACATGCCAACAGATGGCCGTGTGTTAAGTTATTTACTTTTTGTTCATTGATATACTAAACCCAAGATGCACAGTTCCTTACAAATATCACCTCAAAAAAGCGTCCTCGATCGGTTACACCAAAATATTAATCAAAAATGTCATAAGTTCTTACTGGCCAAAAACAAACTCTATCTTACACGTACTGCATAAAGTTGCTTTTCAAAAGCGAGGAACGCGCATTCTTTAGCAATGAGTGAAATGGAAGCGACGATCGAAAGCAAATTAGAACAAGGAGCTTCGTGGAGACGAATCATGTTTTCTATTTAATTTTTTTTACACTAAAGTTCTGTTATTTAAATCGTTGGAACATAATATATGTAAATTGTATATAATTGTGTAATGTGGTGTTTTTAAAATTCATCATCATCATTCGAGCGTTATTCTGAAGCCGCAAGAAGATGAATAGTCCAGTCGAAATAGACATTTAAATAGAAAAATTCCGGGGAGCGATTTTTTTTTGTAAACGTCGAGGGGAATTTTTGGAAGTATAAATCTCGATTTTCGAACTAATCGCGGTAGAGGGTTCGCCGCCATCTTGTTTTAAGATTTTTTTTAGTTTTTCTGAAATAACTCGTTAATTTTCAACTTTAGAGCAAAAATGGTTTTACTCAAAGTTGTTGGAAATTTAATTTCCCACAAGTTTGGTCATTATCATTTTTACGTTAGGATCAATATTTGCAGAGTTATACTATCAAGTTATTACTGTAAACTTTTTTACTGTACACTGTGAGAATTTTATACTCTAAACTGTTCATGCATTCTTTAACGAAATGTTTTTCCTAATAAGTCTAGATTTTTTTTCCTTAAATTGTTAATTACTTTTTCTTTGCCATGTAATCTTTTGCGAAACTTATCAAATTTACTTTTTAATATAACTTTTCGTGGCGTGTCGAAAATTGAGCCTATACTTAGAGAAGTAGTGGGAGATTGTAATTGTTTTGCGTTATTTAAATCAAAAATCGAACTCGTATGTACGACAAACTTCAATATCACCGCCATATTCTGGTATCTTCATCTTTTCTTCTACATTGTGTTCACATACACTACCACGGTCATCTGGAGTTTCAACCTAGAAAAACAGGTATTGATTTAAAAAAAAAACAATCAAATGAAGTTACTATACGATTTATTAAGTTCATTTTTAGACTATTACGAGTTGCTTACCACTACACGAGGAATAGCCGTTTTATGAAGACGTTTTGATGCCTTTTTCAGTAACATACATATCTTCATTATGAAAATGCTGCGAACAAACGACGCATGAGTTGTTCGGCTTAAAAAATTGTTCATGTCGTTGCATGCTAACGATCGATGTCCATTCTCCACACCGAATAGGGTCACGAGGAAAACTAAAATATAAAAATAGTTAAAATAAGTAGTTAGTTTTTTTAAGAACAGTTTCGTTAAGTATCTCCAAAGTTAAACATTACATTGCCATCGTTAACATTTTTCTATAGCAACAATGGGAACCTACAACATTCTTTCAAAGATAAAAACAATTACTCAGTTGAGTCAGTAAAATATGTAATCGATATATAAACTTTAGAAAATTGTGGAATTGATGACCCTTATCTTTTAGGAAATAGTTTAAAAACTATTAAAATATAAATATCGCTATTTACATAATTATTTAATTTAATATAAAAAAGTGACTAACTTTTAAAAAACAACAACAATAAAAAGTCGACTCCATTGAAAATAGAACAGAGTCATTTTTATTAAACGACTAAAACAAAAAGGCTGTGGCAGTACATTGTTCTTGAATTGAATAAGCGACCATTAAAATTTGACGTCTTATAACTGGATCCTGGAGTAAAGTTTTAAGACAAATTAAATCAAAATCGCATAATACTCACTATATTTACTCATATAAACAACAAAAATAAATTGATAAACACTTTTACTTACTGAAAGTAGGATAACTCATCCTTTTTTAACGTTCCTGACGTAATATTTTGCAATTTTTAAATGAACACTTTGGCATTATCGCCGTGCGTACGTGACGCGAGCCGCTTGAATACTATTTTGAAATGAAATGAAGGCACAATTCCAAATTGTGCCTTCATTTTACGGGGACGGTTTTGAGACGCTGATTGTGTATCTTGGGTTTTGTATATCAATGTTTTTGTTATAAATATATTTTCATACCATCTGTTGCTTTAGATAAATAATTAAATGTATTACGATAATTATGTGTAAATACTGATGTACTTAAAAGGAATAGTAGATCTGTAACATAGTTTTAAGCTATATTGATACGATAATTAAATAATGAGAGTACAACGATCACGTAACGAATTTGTAATAAAGTAAGTGCCTTGTAGAAAGCGTATGTTTCTATGAAAGATGTAATTATAAGTGATTTTTTAATAAATTGTATGATTTTTACAATTGTTTTTTCCTTGGAATAAGGTACAGTCAATGTCATATTTTTGTTCCCAATATGTATCTTTTGCTCCCCGAAACTTCATGAGTAGTAGATAAACTACGTCAGGCCGGTCACTCACGCAGGACTGACGCCCGATAGGACAGAAATGTTCTCGAGTGGTGACCGCGTTCCGGAAAGCGCAGTGCTGGTAGGCATTTTTTTTTGTTGACGCTGGTTATATGCTTTATGCATAACACTGCCCCTCGGGGAGAGGTCGGTGATTATGTGGGACTCCGACAAGGGTCGTCTACCCACTAAAACCCCAGCGGTATACCCTCACACGGCGCCCTTGGGGCGCCACAAGTTCGCGTAAACGCATTCTACTGTGACGCCCCGGCGTGGTGCTCGCAACGCGGGCAAGCGACTGTCAGAGAGGGCATCCCTGTAAACTGGGACGCCCTCTCAGTCAACGAGGCTTTTGTCGGTGGCGGTAAACTGTCAGCTGGTCTAACCAGGTAATTACTAGTTCCGCTGGATGGATCGCGGCGAGCAGATGGATGGTCCGTGTGTGGTAACGGATTTAAAAGTAACGATATTATTTTATTATCATCTTTTATTTAGCATCCAAAGCGTTGTATCCGTGAATCCATGGTTTTCTATACAGCTGTCTTTTGGAAGGTCATATTTAGCTAGTAAAGTCATGTGGCTTTGCCTGCGGTTAGTCAGTCCGTGTCTGCCTGGATCCCCAACCAGTACCTGTGGGTTAAATATACAATGATATAGAAACACTGTCCGTGTGGTGACGGATTCAGAATACATAATGTCACCAACCCACACTATTCACATTTCACACCCTCAGGGTGTGAATTCTGGGAGGAAGCTAAATAATGAATTATTTTTTGTTGATTATTTGAAAGCATTCGCTAGAAAAAAAAACATTTTGATTTGACATAATTTTATCGCTTAAAATATAGGTAAGTTGCTGACAATTTTTTTTTTACACTGGAAGTTTTTTTTTTACGTTGGAAATCCTCATGGATACCCGACCGCTAAACGCCAGCCGGGTTATGTGGGACTCCCCACATAACCCGCCCGTGGGCAACCTACCCACGGGCCACGGGATTCACACCACCCGATGGGGGAGCATGCTCCGTGACCCTGATGGGGCCTTGGCCCGCTTGTACAAACGGGCCCCACGCTTTGATGGGGAGCTCTGGACGCACCCCAACCCACCGAGAGGCACGTGCGGGACATTGCACGCGGCGCCATCCGGATGGACTGGCGCCCGACCCACGCGGTTGCGGCAGCGGCCTTGGCACACCTGCCTGGCCGCCCCGCCGCTGCTAGTGGTGGCAGCCCTGGCCTCAACTCCTGGCCGCCCTCCACCGCATTACCACGCCGTGTGTCGCGACGGGTTAAGGCTTCCGAGGTAACTCTGAGGACAGAGGACTCCTCAGAGCCGAAACCCGCCGCGACTCCGTGTGCCGCTCTTCGTCTGGCCTCCCCGTCGGCCCGCCCGGCATGGGTGACCCTGAGCCGGTATGGCCCCAACGGATGCGAAAGGCACGCAAGCCCCCTCACCACAACAAGGTGGCAGCACGGTCGAGGGGATTAGTATCCAACCCTGCGTTTTCTCTGCCCATAGATTAAAGTCATGCTAATATTAATGTAATACGTGATAAGTGTCCGTAAGTGCGGACTAAAACTACTATAGGTATTTGGACAAGGCAAGGTGATATTGTATAAATGTCACCAGCATGTTTCCTGAGGGTGCTGCAAAAGGAGGTAAGCTTGATAACAAACCCTGGGCAATCCTTCACTGATTACTGTCAGCGGATTAACGGTCTTAGCAACAAGCCTGACAATTTTTTTTTCGGCAAATTTTCTTAGATCAACGTGAAGTCAATCAAATGACCGGCTATTCGTGGGTTTTGTAAGTAAACGGGAGATCCAATATATAAAGAATTTTCCCAAAGAAAATGAAAAATGAAGTCAGTGCTTCTAAATCGCAGAAGACTTTTTGCTTTTCATTTACTTACGGTTTTGCCCTCTTGGGATAATTTCTGCAACCATGCGAAGAGAATATTAGCAAACTCGGCGTCGTAAAACATATCTCCAATCAATATTGTGTCGAATTCTATGCATTTTGTTCCAATGAAGTTTTCAGCACTTGTGTCAATAGAAACTTTATTTAGTCCTGAATTAATAGTAGCAGCTGTAACAGCATCTGAAAGAACATTTTAGTAGCATGTACAAGCGGGGATGTAGCTCAGTGGTAGAGCGTTCGCTTTGCATGTGAAAGGCCCCGGGTTCGATCCCCGGCATCTCCAAGCTTTTTGCATCATTGAGAGACAAATCTTAATCAGAAAAAACCAATATCATTTACAGAAGGTAATCTATGGCCTAATTACTGTAACCAGTCAACATGCCTAGTAGTTTGGTAATATTTCGCAGTAACGCAATCTATTACTAACCAAAAAGATTTTATGTAGAAACTGGAAAGGAAGTAAAATAATTATTTGACAAACATAGGAGGAGAAGTAAATAAATTGGTGAAGGTTATTATTACTACTCACAAGGATCGATGTCGTTTGCTACCACATATTTGGCATGCATTTTGGCAGCGGCTATAGCTCCCGCCCCGCAGCCACAACCGACGTCCAAGACACTTCGATTTCTTACTATATCCCCATTATCGAGAATGTACCTGAGAACAACGATGCTATATTAAGAATCCTTCGAAAAAAATTAACATCCCGATTATTCCCGATACCAAATGCAAACTCGGGGGTTGTTTGGAAGCGACATCTATTATGCAGAAGCCAAACTAAAAGTCGTTAAAATTGTCGTCTTCTATTACATTGTTAAGAAGCATATAAATACCTATTTGTAAACTTCATAAAAGGTATTATAGTTTCATAGCTTTATTCATGATGACTACTCAGCCGTGCAGCCGAAATAAAAAATTTAATAGGATTACTTTAGTGACATCTAGTCTTTAACAGATAAAGTTTTAACAGTCTTGTAATTTATTATCATCGGTAGATGTCAGTACTGACTGTTTACTACTTATCATTTGTGGCATAAATTATACTATTTCTTTGAACAAATAGGCAATTACCGGTAAACGGTGCATCGATATGTTTAGGTAAAGGTACAAACAATTAAAATACGACAATTTACAACCAAATATTGCTGAAATTAACATTTCGTCTGGAACTGGCTGATTCTGAGAAAATAAATAACTTCGTACACCGTAACCGTAAACAGGAGAAGCAATAAACTTGATATATTTCTTAGTATTGCTCAGTTTTCCGAGAATTCACCCCATTGGGGTTTTAATCTCCCGCCTCCCCTAGCCCCCTGAGTAGAATTTCTCGGAAAACATAATTATCCTCTTCCAACGTTTTATTTAGACATCTTCTGGGAAAACGAGAAGTTTTTATTGTGTCTATGACTCTTTATTAAACCATTATTTTAAAGTTTAACTTATGACATAGCTAATAGGTGGATAGATTTATTACACATTGCCAACATCAAATTAAACACAGATAAAATTTAAGTAAACTTTCAGTTTGCTGTGTTAACATTAAAATTAATCTCTACATACTATGTACATGTATTTAATATGTATTTGTTTAAAAAACGTTTACTTTAGCATATTTAAATATCAGTATGTAGAGTCGAATTAATGCTGTATCTCTCTTGAGAAAATTCCTTCGTCTATACCGACACTCCAGGTTGGGTTAGTAACGGCTTCGCACGGGTGGACATTATTTTTTTCTTGCAATTAAAATAGCATTCAAATGGCAAAAGATTTTTTAAAATCTGTCTAGTACTTTTTGAGCCAATTCGTTACAAACATACATACGAATCTTTCCTCTTTTTAATAGTTTATAAGTAAGCACAAGGCCTAAAATCTACCTAGGTACGCGCTTTCCTCTAGCGAAGTGACTAAATTTTGACCTTCAACTTTGGGTCGACGATTGCCGGCCTAACCTTGACCTCGTTCTACCTTTGACTTCAACCCTCGAGACGACCAGATTTTATTGATTGAGTGACTAAGGGTCCAATTAAATAAAATTGAATCTCGTAGAGACTTTAAAATGTGAATTCTATGCGATTGTAAGAGGCCCGCGAGAATAAGAGACTCGTCTGTGTATAAGTGTGCCTGTCTGTCTGTAGCTCTACAACGAATAGACCGATTATGATGCGGTTTTTTAATTTGAATGCAGTTCATAGAACGGTGTTTCTCCTTTCTTGTTGTACCAGGAGTTTGCCCCTTGGCCATCCCCAGACTGGCGGGGATAGTACATAAAGGATTTTACCCCGGTTAAAAAAAAGGTTCGCACTGGTTTCGTATAAACTTTTATATGAGTTATTTAAGTCTTAAAATTCGAATAAAGGATATATACCTTACTTCTACTTCTTAGCTGATAAATGACCCACTGCTGAGTCGGACCTCCTCTAACTCGTAGAGGGTAATGAGCCTACTGTGCCAAGCTGGCCAGACGGGTTGGCATGGGATTTCGTTTTTTTTTTTCGTTTGGCGGCTAAACCCTGGGTCTCTTACGGCTAAGTGTTCGGGAGCGTTAACACTATGTATTCTAAATCCATCACCACACGGAAATAGTTATAACGTAGCATTAAAACTAACTAATATTCAAAAATATTTGGTCGGTCGGTAATTTACATAACATATTGAAGCATTCAATTATATCTTACTTAGTCGTAGTAGGCTACGTTAATCGTATTAATGAGATTTAAATTTATTCCTATTAATATCAGTTGCAAACCCGACGTCATAGGAAACTGTGCACCTAATATCCAATTAAAATTTTACTCTCATTTGTACCCATAGCACTAAACTACGTTAGCAGTATAATTACTCTATACCTTTCAATCCCCAACGAACGAAGGCTGAGTTTCAAATTATAACTTGTAATTAGAACTCATCGTCTTTTCAGCCCTTAAATGACCCACTACTGAGTCGGGCCTCCTCCAAATCATGGAGGAAAATTAGCCTACTGTGCCACGCTGGCAAGACGGGTTGGCACAGGGTTTGTATCGAGTTTTCTTTCTGTTTCGGCTAGGTGATCTGCCCTTTACCACGATAGAAACGTACGCGGTACCCGTGGTCCGCCGTGAGGGTGGGTGTCGGCGCACGGCGGGTTGTTTTAGTGGGTGAGGGCCCCACACTACCACGTAGTGTCCCCGGACGCGGGATGTGTGGTCAGGCATTATTCCCGCCAAACCTAAAAAAAAAGGTTATCTGCCCTTTGCGTTCTTTTAGTCGCCTCTTACGACGCCCTCAAAACGGTATGGGCTGATGACCTTGTGTATTCTACATCCATCAATGAGAACTACTAACGCATAAGTTCGAGATGTCTATCCGTGGCATAGCTTATTATCAGATCTCTTATCTCCAGATCAGCATTCCGATTAGTTTCAGTATGAATGTGGATAATGGATTGTGTGGATGAAAACACGCTTATGAAAGACTCGTGTCTTTAAACTCCAAACGGCGTCATATCTACATTCAAATGTAGATATGACGCCGTGGAGTGTATAAGACTACCACCGAGCGTCGGACAAGCGCCGAAAGATGATGATGAGAGATTTGTGTTAACACCTACATGAATAGTTTGTTTTGAGTTTGATACTCGCTATCGCGGTGTAGAGCTGTTTGGTAATTTTCGCATTTATAGGCGATATTTCTTTTTGATAGTTCAGATTTTTCGGGTAAATTGTGTGAAGTATGTAGCATGCTGGTTTGAAAGGCGTCTTTATCAAAAGTGTCACTTTTCAGATAAAGTTCAGCAGCTTCAAGACCACAATCTCTTTTGTTGGTGTACTACTACTACTACTACCCGTCTGGCTTTTGCTGAACCAGCGCCGTTTCAGCGCAATTTATATAAGAGTTTATGCAAATATAGTTAGTATTTAAAATTGCGCCGAATAAATTATTTTTCTTTCTTCTCTTTCTTTCTTTCTTACTACTACTACTCAGCCCATAAATTACCCACTGCTGAGTCAGGCCTCCTCCCGTCACAGGTAGGGCAATTACCCTACTGTGGTGTACCTATCGGGAGATAAATAATACATTTAGTTAAAATCGCTGAAAAATTGCTGTGAATGACATGTTTCGAAAAGAACGTGTTTTTTATTTAAATAACACGATCTGAATCGTTAAGACATCATTCACCGCAAAGTATAAGGATCGTGAAAACCTAAGATATCATTTTTACAAGTTACGGTATGCGGGCTGGAAAATTAAAAATCTTTTTTTTTTATTAACCCACAAACAGCACCCAATTGTACGCCAGTGCATTAACTTGTGCTACCACAGCAGTTCAAGCGCGTAAGGTCAGCAAGTTCAGCGGCAATCGATGACCCTCAACGCGGTCACTTAGATCACTTTCAAATCCACACCTGTAACTTAAATATTTCTTTTACCTCTTAATTTACATACTAGTTTCTGCCTAGGGATTTGCCAGCGTGGGTTTACAAGCCTGGTTTAATTTGAGTTTAAATTTAATCAGCCATTTTCCCAGGTTCCGATATGCGGTTCGCGTATATTAGCAGCATAATAGACCAGCTGTCAGTGTTCTGCAATCAAATTTAATAATTTTGGCTCATTAGAGCTCCATAAAATTTAAAATTTATTATTTATCATCTAGCACCGGTTGGTAATGCAGCTCCACAGAGAAGAGCCGGCAAGAAACTCTATAGTTGCTCTTTTTAGATCGCCATTTTTTTAGGTGAAGGCCACACATTGTGACAGGTGATAGTCACAAAGGGCCAAACATCGGCCAGATCTAGTCAACTATAGTAACGGCACATGTTCACAAGCATGATGCATTTGACTGCCAGGTCTCGTAGATGTGACTTCTACTAAGCCCATAAATGACCCACTGCTTAGTCGGGCCTTCTGTCACAGAGTTTTTCCTTCTCTTGCAACTCAGTTTTCGGCCTTTTCATTTCCTTTTGTCGGCTCTCGACACCCTCAGTCATTCACCACACAGAATTAATGTGACTTGGAGAGTAGAATCAGTTCAGTAGTTTCAAAAAACACTTTTCTGAATGACTCACTGTAATAAAATATTTACTAAGATTTCGTCCTGCTGCGATGACTCACAAATTTCTATCTCTTTCACTCATAGTACTGATAAGGATATACTCTGTCCCGTTTCGATAGATGGTGAACTGAATAGGTCTATCCCTTTCTGTAAGGTATGCGAGCATAATAACCTGATAGGCCTTCTTTTCAGAATGGCGTATGTGTAGTCATGGATAAATATCAAGGGATAAATATCTCAGGGCAGACTTTGAGATGTATTGTTTATTGAGATCTACTTGTAGACTTTAGTAATTTTTGAGTGATACACAGGGTGTAAGAAAATCCATTTACGAAAAACAGAAGGATTAATAATACTACCTATTTAGAAATCAGGTGCAAAAGAAAAACCCTTTGATGTTAAAATGTTGGGAGATGACAACAGAAAACTCCCAATTCCACTCCAGATATATGTTATGAGCCAAAACTGGCCCTCTCAACCAGTTTGACCAGACTCAACCAGGTTATTATTTTCCCTCCATCCAATTGGATTGCGGATGCGGATTGCGATGATGATGATACGTAAACCGCCTCTACTATGAATACGACAGAGAATCCCCATAGTGACTCACAGTTACACAAAATCTATGAAATAAAATAAACCTAAACACTAACGAAATAGAGTCTCAAATTGACACTATAGATGCAGTGTAGCACAACACCAAAATGATTTTAATCATTCAAATTTGAACAATGAAAATACAACTTTAAACATACCTTATAAAGTTGAAATTAGATTGTTTTTGTTTCACTATGATGGGTTAATTTGAAAAATAATTTACTGATGAATAATGTATTTATCTGCAACAAAATGGAGACAGGAAATTCTAAATAATGACAATGGTATTTTGATAAGTCGATACCGGGTTTTCACGGGAAGAACCGGTTTATCTGTTATTTAGTACTGATAACCTATAAAACCCAGATGTCTGGCAAAACGACTAAAACATGCTTTCGGCTACTACTCAGCCCAAAAATGACCCACTGCTGGGTCGGGCCTCATCCAGTGACATGGAGGGTAATTAGCCTACTGTGCCTTCGAGTAACGCGACCAAAAGCCGGACAAGAATTTGCTTGCGTTAATTGGAGGTTGCATCGCTAGTGGAAGCGAGACTAAAGCCGAACGTCCACCGCCACTTAAAATAAGTTAATTTAGTTTAGCTTGCATAGTTGAGCCACTTTTTCATACATGTGCGTCCACCGACGATGAAATAACATGTATGAAAAACTGGCTCAACTATGCAAGCTAAACTTATTTTGGATGGCGGTGGACTTTCGGCATAACAGTGTTGTCTCTCCCACTCCACTCTTCATTTCCATTCTCGTTTTTGTTTGTTATCTGCTAACTACTTTCACTTACTATCTAAACGAATAATTAAATTGGAGTGTCTGTTTGTAATAGTAAAATAACCGCATTTTACTAAGTGAATTTGGACAAGGGACTTTATACCATAACAACATATTTTACAATCTTTGTCTGTCTGTCTGTTTTTGTGTCGGCTAATCTCCGAAATGGCCAGACCGATTTTGATGGGACTTTCACTGGCACTTAGCTGATCAAAGAAGCTGTAAATAAGACCTTAACATTTTAAATACGACGATTTATAAGAGTTTGATTAATTAAATTTTATTGTTATTTCATTGGAATCTAAGAAGTTAAATAACTTAAATAATAAAAATGCTTCGTTTTACTCCTACAATGACGTGTAAAGACAAAAAAAAAATGAATGGTGTATTTTTCCAAAACGTCGAGTAAAGTCAGGAAAATCTACAGGTTAAGCTATATCTGTCTCAAACGAATTAACTGTCATTCTCCGTGCTTCGAAAGCCACCTCCCGGCTGCTATTCGGACATCAATGGCAGAAATACACGAAGGCAGTAGGTAGTGTGAATACTGGTAAATAACCAGCCAGATTTGGCCAGTGTGGGCACGGATTTAGAATACACGATGTCACCAACCCACCCTATTCTGAGGGTGTCGTAGAAGGCGACTAAAGGAACGCAAGAGACAGACTTTGACTAATTCCCCCCCATGTAATTAGAGGAGGCTCCAATCAGAAGCGGGACTTTTTTATAGATACTACCTGGCAGTGGCCTGTCCTCCTGGCCAGTAGAAAGCCCAGAAAGGATCCGGGAAGGGGACTTCATGTTCTCGAGCTGCCCACAGCGGGCAGTTGGGTGTGATGAGACGGAAGACCAGCTCAGGAGTCAGGTGCGAGCGAGACAGCACCGTGTTGCGAATGATCAATGACGCCAGGTCCTTCAGCATTGTACCTGTGGGAGAAACCACAAAGTTAATGTAAAGAGTCTTTCCGGATAATTCTATACAGGATGTAACAAAAATCCTTCAGCCATAACGAAACGATCGATGGTACACAGCAGTACAAAAATTTAGGAAAACACAGCATCGCTTTTTCCTGGATATGCTGGTGACGAAGACACTTACAGAAAATACGAGAAACGTAATGGAACTTCGATTACTAACCTTGTTGGATATATGTATGTGTGTAGCCGTACACCGTCTTGCCACCACAGTGGGCTAATTTCCCTCCATGAATTTGGAGGAGGCCCGACTCAGCAGTGGGTAATTTATGGGCTGAAACGACGAATAGGGAACAAACGCTCTGCTAAATTCAAACAACATTCTTGCACATTGCAGGAAATTCCCTGATCGTAAAACCCAAAGCCATCATTAACATTCATGTAGTTTACTCCCCTCTTCTGCCTAAAATCTACTGGTCACCCACCTACAGATCAATCGCATTCAAATAATTCTAGAAGTCAAGTGATCTTAAGAACGTTGCACTCTCCCAAGGCTGAATTAACTAAAGCTGAACGATAGAGCACTTTTTGCCCTAGGTAGGTCAGTAGACCTGGGTTTAATGACCTACGACCCGAGTTTTAGAGCAGACGCTTTCGCTCCAAGGACAATTGAGGGCTCTGAAATACGGAGACGCGCAGACAAACCAAGGTCACCTTATCCACAGGATTGCTCGACTGAAGTGGCAGTGGATAAGGCAGCTAGCAGGACGTATCGCCGATTGGGCAGGAAGGTCCTTAAAAGTCCGTGTGGTGACGGATTTAGAATACATAGTCACCACTCCATTCCATTCTGAGGGCATCGTAAGAGGCGACAAAAGAAAATGGCTGGAAGATCATCCCTTTGCGCCTAAGTTCTATAAAAGTTTGCAGGTCATTAACCTAGTTAAGGTGGTTGTGGAAATCCACATGGGTGCCCGACTCTTGAGGCTAGCCGGTGGATCTCCGGGGCGTGGGAAGATGGAAATCAGTGTTTATGGAAACCAACTACTTTGGTTAAGGTTGAATCAGTCTTGAATCATGTTTCTGTGCGTGGTGCGTGTAAGTTTTAAAATGTCGATTTTGATACAAAGGTTCTTTTTTTGTATGTAAGCTTTTGTAGATATTGCTGAGAGTTTAAAAAAATATGTGATAGATTCCGTGTGGCGACGGGTTTAGAATACATAGTGTCACCACCCATTCCATCCCGAGGGTGTCGGATGTCCTAAAAGCCGGCAAAAGAAAATGAAAAGACCGAAAACCTGAAACGAAACCCTGTGCCAACCCGTCTGGCCGGCGTGGCTAGGCTAATTACCCTCCATGTAGTTGGAGGAGGCCCAACTTAGCTGTGGGTCGTTTATCGGCTTAGTAGTAGTAGTATTGAATCGATATTTATTATCTATGATAGGTAGATTTTGATAATACTTTCCGCCTTCCTACTACGCCAGTTAGCAACGAGTTGAACCTACATATATTGACTACCAGTCAAGGGTGGATCCAGCTTTGGAGCCAGGAGGGGGTCACATAGTCGTGGTCAAGTCAAGAACTTATAATTTAATTTTTATAACAATAGATACAAGTAAAGTACGGTTCGATTCCGGGGTCGGGCAAGTGTCTTTGTCTAAACCAGAGGCATTGGCTCGGAGTCTGGGTGTCATTTCTATATATAATATGTATGTATTTACAAAAAAAAAATGTATATAAGTAGTTTATCATCCATCTCGTTACCATAACACAAGCATTAAGTTGCTTAGCTTGGGACGAGATGGCGTTGTGTGAAATGTCCAAGGATATTTATTTATTTATTTATTAATGTACGTAAGTACTGTACTTAAAAATATTTATTCTTTATTCTACACTTGAAAAACTCCACACATAATAACTTGTACATATCAACGTACATATTGCCCTCTTGAAGACACCCAGAGAACCACTATCACGCACTGAATGAGGCAGCCTATTTAAATTCCTTAACCGTGGTTAATGATTTTGTCATAACAGCTAGAGGTATGTCACCCCTCGACATGACATGACGCAAAACTCCGCAAAATTGAAGAGGTGGTACGACAAGGGTTTCCAACAAACAAAATAGAAACAGACAAAATACATACGTAGGTCACACTATAAGTTTTGCGTAACTTAAAAAAAATGTTATACCTATAATATTGTGTTTATTGCATTTCAAAAGACTACATTTCAAACATTTTTTCATGCGATTGAACCGATTTTTTAATTAAACAGGAGGACCACAGATCTGAATGCATGTTTTCTACGTGATGATTGAACGCTATCACTGCCTCTTCGGAGTTGGTAAAAGTGAAACCTCTCATGAAATGTTTGATTTTGGGGAAAATACAGAAATCTCAGGGTGCTAGATCGAGGCTATGCGCAGGATGGGTGACGAGTTGTACTTTTCCGGAAGCTAAAATGACTTTGTTTTGTTAGCCGTGTGTGAAGAAGCGTTGTCATGATGTAGGAGAACGCGGCTTTTTGGTCGTCTTGCGCCAACTTTTTCTAACACCCTGGGCAAACAACTAGCTACCTAGCTACTATAAATAAAAAAAGAGATTATTACACAAAAGACATTATTATAAAAAAATTACTCAGCATTTGGGATATTAAATTAAATGAAATAGGACCGCAAATTATTAAAAAAAGAATGACGAGCCCTCTGATTTTCTTGCCAGTTCTTTTCAGCAGTGGTCGCGTTCCGAACTGGTGGTAAACTACAATATATATATGCATTCTATACATTTTTTTAATATGTTGACAATTTGTAAGTGTCCATTGTGTCCTATACAAAATAAATTATTTGACTTTGACTTAAACATTACAATTTCGAAAAATACATATTTTTTTATTACGTTGTCCGTGTTTTAATGGCAAATTTTTGTGTAACTTGGCCACCCCAAAATTAACTCACACTTAAAGAGCGGCCGCCATCTTGGCGTCTCACTTTTGTCTTAGCGAGAGTTCCGTCCGCCTTTTTTTATACGTCCATGTATACAACCAAATAATAAAATCTATACTAATATATAATCTATACTAATATATAAAGCTGCAGAGTTTGTTTGTTTGTTTATTTGTTTGTTTGTTTGTTTGTTTGTTTGTTTGTTTGAACGCGCTAATCTCAGGAACTACTGGTCCGATTTCAAAAAATCTTTCAGTATTAGATAGTCCATTTATCGAGGAAGGTTATAGGCTATATTTTATTTTCAAAAGAATTAGGGATCCGTATGAAAATTGCGATTTTGTAAACCAAGGTGTAAAATCGAAAACCTATTTATGCGTGCGCTGCAAAAACTATTGACAATAGAACAAAATGATGTACTACGGATTTGTAGGTCTTATAAAGATCTACAAAAAAGTCCGCGAGAGCACATATCTAACTATCATAGTTTAGTCACAATAACCGATTTTATGTTCATAAAAAATATGCACGGGATCGAAGCCCACGCGGGCGAAGCCGCGCGCAAAAGCTATAATAAATAAAACCAAAAAATAATACATTTTCTGAATTAGCTATGTGTCTCGAAACTGCACCGAAAGGGTATGTCAAGTGCAGTACGCTGATATTCTGCTGAATCCTAGTAGTGGCATACGGATACCAAGCTGCAAGCACTTGAGGTCTAACGTTAATCTAAGTATGGGGTCTATGCTTTTGCTTCGAATAGTTCGTGTGACGTGTAGTAGTTATATAATTAAATAGACTACAAAAAAATACAACAAATTCATTCAATAATAAAAAAATAAAAAAAATGATTACAATAAATAAAAAACCGACAATACTTAAAAACATTAAACATAATGATTACATTTGTATTAAAATACCAATAATATCTAATAAATTAATATAAATATACGACAATTTATATAAATAATGAAATCCCGACTGCATGCAATTATAATTACTTGAAAATAAAAATTAAATATGTGGTGGCAGCATCTTTGTTTGCTTAGATTATAGATATATTTGTAATAATTAGTCCTTGTTTCTTTTGTTCCTTAATAAGGTATTGTTTTACATAAAATCTGTATGGTGATAAAATATATAAATAAAATCATTATGTTCAATTAGTGGTCCACCTAAGTCCTGGAACCAGCTCAGGGGGGGTCATGACCCCCATGACCCCCCCCTGGATCCGCCCTTGCTACCAGTACGCAACGATTGCCGTCATTCCTCCGATAATACCGGTAATCAAAATAGAAGGTGGCCGCCATTCCGTCAATTATAACCTAAATTCTAGTTGCATTTGGGATTTTTCTGAAATGTATGATTCACTCTATAATGATTTGGCGGGAACTTTGCAAATAGTCTTCATTTTGCCCGTGGTTTATGATAGCTCTAGGACCCCGACTTAGCACGGGTAGAATTATTTGTAAAAAGTTATGAAACTCGCACGGAAAATAGTTCAGTAATTTGAAAGTATATCGCGGACAGACAAACAATAAGGCGAACGTTTTTTAATGTGTAATGATAATGCGAGGGCACAGATCTAATGAAGGAATTGTTTTTTAATTTTGCTGTTGTATTTCTGCCAAGCTTATCAATTCATTCATTCAAAAGAGGTCGAATACAGCTAATTGGGCGTGTTACATTGAACTAGCATAAAAGTCGTGATATATCTGACCAATATATGCTAATGGAATTCCGCGTACTATTAGAATCGCCTGGTTTTGTTGCTAATTGCTAATCAGCGTGCGTGACGTAAAACTCTTGAATATATTTATTGTCTCTACATATTTAGACCGTCCAGTACAATACATGTTTTATGTTAGTAGGAAATGAGAACAGAGATTTGACTGTATCAATGAACCTCACCCCATTTTACCAAATTGATTGGGGCCACCTACCAGATTCCCATATACACCGGGTAGCCCCAACGGTGGAGTATTCCCCATTTGGGGACGGGTCAGAATATAAAACTTCCCCACCGCACGCTGGGAAATAACCCAGCACGCTTGGTGGTGGGATCTAATGGTGCGCCCGGCTAGCTACCACTCTCACGTCTAAGTCGACCAAGCAGTTTTACTGTGTTTTGTCGTGTGTATGTGAGAGCTGGTGCCCGACAGGGCAATTCCTTGAATTGCCTGCTCCATCTTAGCCCCTGGCGTTGCTTTCCATCACGCAAGCGTAGGGTCAAAGGCATTTAAGCCACTGATGAAAAAAAGTATCTATGAGGATTTCCAACGAAAATAAGTTGTTTCATACTATTGCTACTACTACTCAGCTCACTGATGAGTCGGGCCTCCCCCACTTACATGGGGGGTAATTAGCCTTTTATTTTTGCCTCTGGGTAAAATCCTTTATGGCCCATCCCCGCTAGCCTGGGGATGGCCAACAGGGGTGTGTGTGTGAGGCATACCCACTAAACGTCCCCGGGGTGCACCGTCCCGCGCTTGCTGCCCCGTGGGCTCTGACTGTATCTCCACGGAAAGGGTAATTAGCCTACCGTTACACCACCCATTACAGCTTGGATTGGACAGCCCTGCTCAATAGCCACGGTCTCATTCTGACTCGGAAAATATATTCTGCGACACTGGTTGGTTAGACACTCTGTAATATTCTCAACTAGTGGCCCGCCCCGGCTTCGCCCGTGCAAAGCGGGGGTGGGTTATACATATAAACCTTACCCTTGAATCACTCTATCTATTAAAACCGCTTCAAAATCCGTTGCGTAGTTTTAAAGATTTATACATACATAGGGACGGACAGAAGAATGCGACTTTGTTTTATACTATGTAGTGATACGTCACGGAAAAAACAGATTAATAACGAGTTACGCAAATATAAACTAATTAATTTAAAAATAGATTGCAACGTACACTATCATGCGAAATTTGTGACGTCACTGGCAGACGTTACGTTTGTATTGTTTTTGTCGTTGCGTGACATCGCTTCGGCCGTCGGCGTCGGTTGACATTAGAGGTCAGTGACACGCATCTTCTGTCGTGGTCATAGACAACAAAACGTTGACTGTATGGCAAGTGGTTAGAACTTTCGCAGTGTGAACTTTTTAGTATGTAGTTACCCTGAGTGCTCAAAGAGTGAGAAGAAACCCATGAAAACAACCAGGACCGACGTTCCCTGCCTGTTTTTTTTAAACGGAACCTTATAAAGGTCCGGGGGACGGGGGGGGGGTATGTGGAAGTCCCGGTCGCGATGAGATGGTGATTGCGACCGGTTTACCCACTAAAACCCACCACTATTTGTCTGCGCGGCCCGCTCAGACCAATAGTGGTGGGTTCTGTTGTTTGGGAAACTTGGTAAACGATGCATTCGACAGTGCTCTACGTATAAACTGTATCGCGGGAGTTTACAAAATGAAATTCACAAACAGTTCAACTTATAATGGTCCAGTTTACCGCATTCGCGTTTTTCCGTAAATAATAAATTAAATATTCATAGAATTGATTCAAACATCGTTAAGTTTTCCTCGAGTTTGTTTTGGTATCAGCCAAGAGGAAAAATCGTGAGAGGAATGGAAACGATATTTTGGGTTTTTTCTTGCATTGTCTGTGTGTAATCTACAGGCAGTAGATTGGCTTGTAGGCTGTAGATTTAATGAATATCATTTTATACGCGACAATTTGTAATAATGTAAGTTGGTTACTCTTTCACGCAAAAGCTACTGAATGGATTTAGATGAAACTTAACAATAATATAGCTTAGACATCAGAATAGCACATAGTAACATAATTTTTAAAGATAAAGTATGAATTATCCAAAATATAACGACAAGTGTCAAGTAAGTAGGAAAAATATCTGCCACCTGCAAACTATTCAGGCATGTGCTTTTTTTAAAATATGAGAGGCTAACGTTTTCCTCAATCTCGCTTGATGGAAGGCAAACATCAGTCAGACCTAAGATGGTACACGTTTGCCTAGAAGGTGTCTTTTCACTTTTAGTAGAGTTACACATGAGTTACACGTATACTATTTTTAATGTTTATCATGTATAGTCTTACGAGGAATCCCACGACGTCATTTATCTAACTTTTGCAAACCATTTACGCCAAAATAGTGTCAGGGTGAGGCCAAACGAGCGTATAGTAATTTTGTGAGTCGCGTAATTTCTGCTACATTCGGTTTCATACAAAAGTCCAGTTCGTGCCATACGGCGACGCAAAATAGGTTGTGAGCCAACTCACACGCTTAATCCGACCGAATTGAGTTCTCGGGGGTCGAGGAGACCGAGAAAAGCGTCAATCAGGTAAAGATGCTGGGTAGAATTTCTGCGACCGCGATCCGCTTTTAAAAAGTAATACTGGAATCATTTACTTAAATAATAATAAATTTAAATCTTCAAATGCTCGCGCTTAAAACTCGCGACATTGTCCTGTTTACTACTTAGTCTTTTGTTGAATTTGTGTACATTTATTATGTGTTGCCAAGATAATATGCCAATGCTGTGCATGCCTATAACTGACATGCATATCAGTCTTAAACCTATTAATTAATGTAATTGTAATGTCATAATATGTATGTTGTTGGCGTGTGTTAATAAATAAATAAATAATCCAAAATGATTAAATTCTAACATATATTTAGTAGAAACTAGAAACCAATTGATCCAAAAATCTAAATAAATATTTTTTCATCCCCCCATCTCGGAAAGAGTATTTTTGCTCTTCGATATCTGAGTGCAAAAGCCGTTTTTATTCACTGGAGAATAAAGTATTTTTGCTCTTCGATATCTGAGTGCAAAAGCCGTTTTTATTCGCTAGAGAATAAAGTAAAGATTATTCTGTAATACTTACCTGTCATAATGTAGTAATTAATACCTAAACTGAAATAAAAGTGTACCTATCTTGTGATTGTAAACTTTTTTTTTTGCCAGGAGAAAATTGGGGGTTAGTGTCACCACCCAATTTTCTCCTGAGGGTGTCGTAAGAGCCGACAAAAAGAAATGTTAAGGCTGATAACGTAGCCGTAAGAGAAGGAAAACTTGATAAAATACCCTGTGCTAACCCGTTTAGTCAGCGTGGCACAGTAGGTTAATTTCCCTCCACGTAAATGGAGGAGGCCCGACTCAGTAGTGGGTCCTATATGGCCTGCGTAGTAGTTGTAGGTCTGAGGAAAGGGGGAGGAAAGTAAATGTGGAGGTAGCTCTCCCCTGATCAATAACTTAGCTTAGAACGTAATACTCGCCTCCGTTCGCAGCTGATAGCTCTGCTCTGTACGCAATAGACTGCGCATGGATGAAGCCAACGATTTGATTGATAACATCAATTGCGTAGATGGCAAAAATTTGTTGTTTTATATTACACTAGCTGACCCGGCAAACTTTGTACCGCCTCAGTATCAATAAATAAAAAACCTGAATGATAATTTCTTAATGAAAATTTCAGAATGTGTCAACATTATTAAAATATGTGCAAACCTTCATCATCATCAGTCATTTCAGCCAAAAGACTTCCCATGCTGGACATAGGCCTCCCCCAAGGATTGGAAACATAGTGCAAACCTTAACTGGAACAAAAATAATGCGTTTTTTTTTTCAGATTATTTTTATTTTTTAAACCTGTTCTCGAGTTTTAGCCAGACTAACGAATAGCAATTCATTTATAATTATATAGATATAGATAAATAGAAGATAGCTAGACTAGGCAAAAATTGTGAAATATGTTGTACAGCATTATGTGTCGCACCGGTAGCCCACTAGTCCCACTACTGAATCGTGCCTCCCCCAGTTACATGGAAGGTAATTAGACTTCTGTGCCGCGCTGGCCAGACGGGCTGGCACAGGGTTTAGTTAGAATCAAGTTTCCTTCTTTTGCGGCTAGGTTATAGGCTTTGTCATTTCATTTGTCGGCTCTTACGACAACCTCAGAATGGAATGGGGTGGTGACACTATGTATTCTAAATCCGTCAGTAAGTACCATACAGTACTATACCAATGGTTTTCCCCTGCCACATAGAAAACAAACTCGGGACCTTATCTCTGTGCCAGTCGGTGCCTAGCGCCTGCTCTTACCGCCAGCATCTGGTTCCCAATCCACCCACTCCAGGCACCGCTTACTGCGTCGCAACTTTTGAGCCAAACTGTGTGGCCAGCCTACCTTTATTTGTCTAGTGGTTAGATGTGCCGCCTTTGGATCAACGGGTCCCGGGTTCGATTCCGGGGTCGGGCAAGTGTCTTTGTCTAAACCAGAGGCACTGGCTCGGAGTCTGGGTGTCATTTCTATCTATAATATGTATAAATTTACAAAAAAAAAATGTATATAAGTAGTTTATCATCCATAAAGTTACCTAACACAAGCATTAAGTTGCTTAGCTTGGGACGAGATGGCGTTGTGTGAAATGTCCAAGGATATTTATTTATATTTATTTATTTATATGTGAAGGGCATATTTGTCAAAGTAGACAGACACAATAATAGGCGTAATATGAATACTTTTTAGCCCATACATGACCCACCGCAGAGTCAGGCTCCTCCAGTTAAATGGAGGGTGATTGACTGCCTTGATTGTCTGGGGGTTGGCCGCCTTTGGACCACGAGGCCCCGGGTTCGATTCCGGGGACGGGCAAGTGTCTTTGTGTAAACCAGAGGCACTTGCTCTGGGTCTGGGTGTCATTTGTATTCGTGAATGTCATGTTTGTAAACTATAAATCCACCCACGATAAATCAGAGATCAGAGATAAATGGTGTTATAATTTTCACCGCCATTTCAGCTCGTTAATGACCCGCTGGAAAAATAAAGTAATACATATATGATGAAAATGTTTATCTTAAATGATCCTACAAAAAAACCCGCAACAGTATACATAAATCTATATATTACTAGCGGACCCCACAGACTTCGTCCTGTCAAAAACACACCTAACGTCAAAGACATTGATTAGACAACAGTGAGTGGTTGTAATTTAATATGAACTTTATACAATAGCAATAAAGCTCAAATTGTCTCTACGTTTTAGTTAGAAAACGTTTGTATGTGAAAAAGAAAAAGGCTGTTTTTAGGGTGTTTCCGGCAATTATTCGTTTTTTTCTTGAACTTCAACCATCCTTGAACTGCAACAAAAATTTAAAAAAAAGAATTGGTCAAATTGGTCCAGGCGTTGTTGAGTTATACGGTTACCAACACATTTTGCGATTAATTTTTATATTATAGATGTGTAGGCCATTGTAAAAATTGAAACAGAAATACCAATCCTGCGCAGATGAAGTCGCGGGCAAGTAAATAAAAGTAACTAGGTTATCTTCAGTTGAAATTCGTGGGATTTTTCACGTGTACAAAATATTAGCAAATCGGTGACGATTGTTCAATCGCGGATTGGGAAAACCGGAGGTAGAGTTGTGCAGATCGAGGCCGATATGAATGGAGTGACGTGCAAAGGCACCTTGCGCATGCCATTGCAATATCGCCTTTTTGTTACAACGTTTTTAATACCACCAGGGTTAGCTTATGGAGATGGTAAGGTTACCGGTTATCATCGCCTAAGACCTCAACCAACCATATTAGAGCGAAGGAGTGGGTCCTGTAATCCTGTGTAATATACAGGCAATAAATGCGTTAAAAAGTGTTTAAAATAATGTGCAATAATTGCGAAAACCTAAATCATAAATTTTCACATCACTACATAGTATAAAACAAAGTCGCTGTCGTCTGTCCGTCCATATGTCTGCTTAAATCATTAAAATTACGTAACCGATTTTAAAGCGGTTTTCTTTAATAGATAGTGTGATTCAAGAGGTAGGTTTTGTAGAAAAACACTGATAAATTTAGATCTTCATCATTGCACCCATGCGAAGCCGGGGCGGGTCGCTAGTTCTATATCAATCTGTACTACAACTACGACTCAGCCAATACATGACAAAATACCCTATGGGTCCTGCCCATTGCCACTTAAGTTCCGTCTAGGCAGCGTGAAAGCCGCATATTGTTGAATCCGGTGGTCTCCGGTCCTAGGCAGAACTGCATTCCTGGACCAACCGATCCCCAGCAACAGCACCTGTTCACAATGCATGCCTTTTTTACTTTGCAAACATGAACTTGCAAAGGACGATAATATTGTTTATATTTATCTGCAATGCAAATGTAATGAGTGGGTAATTACCGCTAGGGGAGTTCCCATGCCGATGCGTAAGTGCAGCGCGAGTGTACCCCAGAAAGTCTAAAAATAGGTCTAGGGCTTTGATCGCAGCGTATTTATAACGCACCAGTCACTCGGCTTATTATAGTCTAGTGCCAGAAAACCTAATTTAGTATTTTTCACATCACTATCATCATCACTACTTATTATAGAACAATGTCGCTGTCGTCTGTCCGTCCCTATAATGTATGCTTAAATCTTTATAACCACAGAACTGATTTTGAAGCGGTTTTTTAATAGATAGAGTGATTCAACAGGAAGGTTTTTAAGTATAATACATGCATAATATTGTAGAGAAACTAATTAATTTAGTATTTTGTTTAGTTTCTCTTTTCTTTTGGGTATATATTTAAGTTGTTTTTTTTTACTAGTTTTAGACATTGTATATAATATTTTATTACATTTATAAATTAACTTATCAAATAAAAAAAATTGTCCTTTAGTAATGTTTTCTATTAAATAAATATAGGTTATGTTAATCCGTATGGTGACGGATTTAGAATACATAGTGTCACCACCCCATTCCATCCCGAGGGTGTCTTAAAAGCCGATAAAATTTCAAGGCTAAGGCAATTTAAATGACAAGGCTGAAAACCTAGCCACAAGAGAAGGAAAAATTGATACGAAACCCTGTGGGTACTATACTGTGATACGAAACCAACCCGTCTGGCCAGCGTGGTTGATTACCCTCCCTGTGATGAGCGGAGGCCCGACTCAGCAGTGGGTCAATGATAGGATGAGTAATAGTAGTGGTATCGACTATCAGACGGAAACCACGGCTTTCAATCACGGTCACATGTGATATGATGGACACCCATCCAACAATTAACTGGGCCAGACGCTGCTTAACCTGCAGATTTGCGTTTCGCACTGTCTACTAGACTACGACCAAAACGCATAAATAACGAAAAGGAAAACACGTCTAACAAGACAATGACGTCTGGGACGGTAGCGTGCGCCCGCGCATTCCAACCAGTTTCGCCATGACCCTGATAACGCAACAGTCTTCGCTGTTTTTACAACGTGTTTGTCCAAGGCCCATTAAAATCGTATTTATAGTATTAATGTGGAATTTTGAGCATTTTTTTGCTCTCTTACGCAGAAATTGTATAAATTTTAATGACATTAACTGGATTTCTGCGACCGTTTGCGTATTTTAATCGCGGAGACGATATAGTCGCGATTTGGCTGATTTAAATTTAGTTTGGCTACCTAGAAATCTGGGAAAGACCTACTACCCAGCCCATAAATAACCCACTGCTTAGTTTTCCCTTAGTAAAAGCAATAACACGCATGAACATGTAGCACAGTCAAAAAATTGAATAATATAATTCGTAGTTCTACAAATCAAATAAATAATATAACTAGCGACCCGCCCCGGCTTCGCACGGATGCGATGGAGAACCTCTAAATTTATCAGTGTTTCTCTACAATATTATGGATGTATTATACATATAAACCTCCCTCTTGAATCACTCTATCTATTAAAAAATCCGCTACAGAATCCGTTGCGTAGTTTTAAAGATTTAAGCATACATAGGGACGGACAGACGACAGCGACTTGGTGTTGTAATATGTAGTGATAGTGATACAGCTACAAATGGCCTTTGTGGAAATCCTTGGGGGAGGCCTATGTCCAGCAGTGGACGTCTTTTGGCTGAAATGATGATGAATGTTGACAGCTACAAATCGGTATCGTATCTAAACAAACGTTTTACAATATCACTCGACACGTCTAATATTTGTCGTACAATATTTATTAGATATCAACAGAATAATCATATCAAATGCCCTTTATCTATATATACAATTATTATAGTAATTGTAAATAATATATTCGCAGACATCATTTTTATCACGATGCAATCGATTATATTATAACTATTACCGCGAATATGTACATTACTATACAATGTTGTACAGTCAGTGAAATCAGCAAAAAATTTAAAAAATACAAGCAATACAAGAAGCAACAACATCAACAAACAAGGGAAAATTTAAGGATACGAATAAATAAAGTGTGTGAACCGAATTCAAAAAGCCTTTTTATTACAATGTTGCTTGCTATTTAAAAGGCTGTTTTTAACAATAATCATCATCATCATTTCTACCAAACGACGTCCACTGCTGGACATAGGCCTCCCCCAAGGATTTCCACAAAGGCCGGTCCTGGGCCGCCCGGAGCCACCGGAGCCACTCGAGGATTTTTCTGCCCCATCGGGCGTCGGTCCTGCGCGCTATGTGCCCTGCCCACTGCCACTTAAGTTTGGCAATCCTGTGGTCTATGTCGGTGACCCTGGTTTTCCTGCGTATCTCCTCATTTCTGATTCGATCTCGCAGGGAAACTCTGAGCATAGCCCTCTCCATTGCCCTTTGGGTGACTTTGAGCCTTCTGATGGAGCCCATAGTGAGCGATCATAATAAATGCCAACTTTATTTAAATTCAGGAAACAACACACATCATAAATCTACTCATCCGTGTGGTGACGGATTTAGAATACATAGTGTCACCACCCCGTTCTATCCTTTGGGTGTCGTAAGAGCCGACAAAAGGAAATGACAAGACCGAAAACCTAGTCGCAAGACAAGGAAAACTTGAAGCGAAACCATGTGCCAACCGGTCTGGCCAGCGTGGCACAGTAGGCTTATTACCCTGCCTGTGATGGGAGGAGGCCTGACCCAGCAGTGGGTCATTTATGGGCTGAGTAGTAGTAGATGTCCTTTAAAGAATCGCTATGTATTTGATCATGTGATGATCATCAGCAAGTGTTGTGCATGAGCCCAGAAAGGACCAAACAAAACCTGAACAAAAAAATGGTGTATTGTCTTTCGCGGCGTAGCAACGCGCGACCGATTTGACTAAGGTATTTTTTTCTTCTAAGTCTCCCATAAAAAAATATTATAAACAGATTTTAATTAATATGACCAAGTCATTTTCATATTTAAAGTTGGCCTTACACTAAAACCAAGCCATGCCAGTTATTTTCTGTTGAAGTTCAGAGAGAGACGATGCAATTCTAAAAAAATATAGCATTCAACTGCTAAACATTGACGCTACACTATTAGTAGGTTACCAAAACATTCAAAATCGACAACCAAAGTCAGCGTGGTAGTGTATTTTGAATTTATTGAATACTAGCGACCCGCCCCGGCTTCGCACGGGTGCAATGGTGAACATCTAAATTTATCAGTGTTTCTCTACAATATTATACATTCCTCTTGAATCATTCTATCTTTTAAAAAAACGGTTTCAAAATCCGTCGTGTTGTTTTAAAGATTCATACATGGGGACGGACAGACGACAGCGACTTTGTTTTATTGTACTATGTAAAAATAGATAGGTATATTTGTTTTTTAAACGGCCGTTGTGGAGATCTTTGGGGGAGGCCTATGACTAGCAGTGGACGTCTTTTGGCTGAAATGATGATGATGATGAAAGAAGTAGGTTTCGCAGTAGGGTAACTACAACAACAACCAGTAGCATAACTACCCTCCATGTAACTGGCGGAGTCCCGACCCAACAGTGGGTCATCTATGTGCTGAGTGTGAGTTTGGCGCCTTTTTGAGGTATTTCTCCTACACGCATTTATTTTGACGTCTGTACACTAATGAACTACACTAAAGAAATTAATCGCTAATCAAAGTCTGACTTACCTATTTGGCAATTCTCAACCTAAACCCTCTGTGATACGATTCAATTTCGATTGCTAATCAATAAGCTTATCAGTGATAAGAGAGGTGTGTTCTGATAACAGAAGGGTGTTTCGATACCAGTGGCGCCTCGCTTCAGTGGAAAATGAATCATGTCAAAGACTTTTATTACGAAGATAAAGGTATTTTTAGATGTCTGCAGATAAGGTAATTTTTCCAAATGCCTCTATAAATATGCCAAGTGTTCCGTTTTGATGGGGATTATGCCTGCTGTGCCACGCTGGCCACACGTGAAGGCATATGGCAGGGAATGACAGCAGATTTTGTAGGCTTAGTCTATCTGGCAGTGACTGATAACACTGCCGAACCATAGATTGTCGCTAATTACCTTCTTCACTGACTCTACAGAAAAGCAATGGATGCGGGCGGCCCAGGACCGGCCTTTGTGGAGATCCTTGGGGGAGGCCTATGTCCAGCAGTGGAAGTCTTTTGGCTGAAATGATGATAATGACCATCTTCCCTAAAGGCTTCGACAAAAAGAATGCGTACTTAGCGCGCGTCAGAGCGCTAAACACGCCGAGATGTGTTGTACTTAGATCATTTTAAGGTGTTGTACTACTAAACCGTCAAACGCGCTCAGTTTCACAGTAAATTATCATAGTTAGTACAACACATCTCGAGCCTAAATCCTTAGCAGATCGGATCCACTCCCAGTGATCTTTATAAGGTTCCTCCACCTAGTTGAGGGCCGTCCCAAACTCTCTTTTCTTTTGATCCAAAAGCATGTGCAACGCTTAAACCAAGAACGTTTGATTCTGTCGTGTTGCGGGATAGTCCAGAACATGTAGACATAAATAATTGCTTCTTCTACTTAGGGGCTGTCCATTAACCACGTGATGTCTTTTTTAACATTTTTTAAACCCTCTCTCCCCCTTGGTGATACGTTAAAAATAACGTGTATTTTTTAGTACATATCTACAAAGAATCTTGCTCTCAAATGTTAGACACGCCGCTTTTCGGTTTAGAACTCACGCGCATGACGAAAAATTAAATACACATGATATCTTACTATACCCCTCTCCCCCCTTGTGATATTTCGAGACTTTTGCCGAGCCCCTCCCCCCTCTCGAACCTCGCGTGATTAATGGACAGCCCCTTATCAGTACTATTTAAAATTCCTTTAAACTTCATTATCTTATGCCCGTGGGATCGGTCGGGTCGAACTTTATCAAGCAATGCAAATGTCCGCGAGATGCAGTGGCGATCGACGAGAAAATGGCAAATAAAATTCATTTGACGTCACTTGATCATTTTGATCTAATACTACCCAGCCTATACATGACCCACTGCTGAGTGGGGCCTCCCCCAATTACATGGAGGGTAATTAGCTTACTGTGCCACGCTGGCCAGACGGGCAAGTTGGAAATCTAGGAATAGGTATTATCACTGTCAGCATTAAAATGTCCTGTAGGACGTACCAGAGGAATTTGTTTATCATCATCATTTCAGCCATCAAGCGGCTACTGCAGGACATAGGCCTCCCCCAAGCATTTCCACGAAGGCCGGCCAAGAGCCACCCGCATCCATCGCATTCCGGGGACCTTAACCAGGTCATCGGTCCACCATGTGGGAGGCCTACCAGCACTGCGCTTTCCGGAACGCCGTCGCCACTAGAATACTTTCCTGCCCCATCAGGCCTGCCCATTGCCACTTATGTTTGGCAATCCTGTGGGCTATGTAAATTTGTTAATCCTCATCAATGTCCGTGCAGCGGTTGAAATCAATAAACACCCAGACATAACAATAATTATATTATAGTTATATTCGTGTTGTTGTAATGTTATTTGTGTCGAGTCTGTTATCGTGAGTATATTTCGAAGAATACGGGCTGGATTTGCCAAATATTATCCTGTAGATATATCCTGTCTTGTTATGTTTGTCTAATGAGGATTTAAATGGTCACGAAATATATAAAATAGATTATAGTCATCATCATCATCATCATAGTCTCACCCCAAAAAAAACCCTACTGCTAAGTCCGACCTCCTCCAACCGGTTTTTGTGCCTCGTAGGTAGATTCCAGGTTCGGGCGGTCTTTGCGTAAGCCAGTCGCACCTGCACTGAGCCTGGGTGTCATTTGTGTTCGCGAATTACAGGTTTGTAAACACCCCCAGGGGATCGGACTGTTGCGTACCTTTAGTCGCCTCTTTTTTTTTTTTTTTTTTCTGTGACTTGAATGACTTTGACCCTAGGCTTGCGTGATGGAAAGCTACGCCAGGGTCTAAGATGGAGCAGGCAATTCAAGGAATTGCCATGTCAGGCACCGGCTCTCACATACACACGACGTAACACAGTAAAACTGCTTGGCGTCGGACTTAAATGCGAGGGTGGTAGCCAGCCGGGCGGACCGTTCGATCCTACCACCAAGCGTGCTGGGTTTGGTTGACTTTTACAACACGCGTTATTTCCCAGCGTGCGGTGGGGAAGTTTTATATTCTGACCCGTCCCCACACGGGTCCCTCTTACAATACCCTCAAAATGGTGACGGATTTATCATACACAATATCACCAACCAATAGCATCCCGAGGGTGTCGTAAGAGTCAACAATATGAAATGACAAGGCTGCTTGGGACTAGGCTGTTCAGTGTCAGTGTATTTTTTATGTTCTTTATTTATGTTACTAGTCAAATAGGACCGCAATGAAAAAAAAAATGACAAGCCCTCTTGAGTTTCTTGCCAGTTCTTCTCAGCAGTGGTCGCGTTCCAAACTGGTGGTAGACGGTCGATTTTTTTTTATTGTACCTATAATATGACAATGTGTTGACTATTTGTAAGTGTCCATCGAGACCCACACAAAATAAATGATCTGAATTTGAATTTGAATTTCGAAAATCTTGCCACAAACTTGTTAAGAAAACCCTATTTTCAACCCGTCTGGTCGGCGTGGCACCAGTAGGCTAATTACCCTCCATGGAATTGGAGGAGGCCCGACCCAGTAGTGGGTATGTATGGGTTGAGTAGTAGTAGTAATAGTTCCTTCAGTGATCTTACACCCTCAGGATGGAATGGGTTGACATTAAGTATCGTAAATCCATTGGAATATCCACGCCAATAACCCATGCTTGATAACGAAGTAAATAAACAAACAAATACAGATAATGATGTGGTTTTAAACAGCAGTTAAACGCGTCGTATGACGCATCACTATTTAAAAATCTTGAACTCTAGCGACTTGTAATAAAGGCGATGTTAGAATGACATATGTTGTGAGTTCAACGCACGAGATTATGTAATTTTCATTGGAGCGTGACTCTAATGAAGCGTATAGCATTGTCATGCTTATTGTGCAACATTGTTTTCCCCGTGTGGGGATGGGGCAGAATATAAGGCTTCCCCACCGCACGCTGGGAAGTAGCGCGTGTGGTTAAAAGAGCAACCATGGAGTTTCTTGCCGGCTCTTCTCTGTGGAATGGCATTCCGAGCCGGTGGTAAAAATTGAATGATTAATTATTTTGATTTTTCTTTTAATATTTTCTCTTATAATCTTTGACTATTTGAACGTCTACGTCCGGCGCCAAGCAGTTTTACTGTGATCCTTCGTGTGTATGTGAGAGCCGGTGCCCGACATTTCCTTGAATTGCCTCCAGCATTAGACCCTGGCGTTACTTTCCATCACGCAAGCCTAGAATCAATGGCATTCAAGCCACTGATAAAAAATGAGATCGTTTCCGTTTAAGTAACTTGCGTCATGCTAAGTAAAAAACGTAAATAACCAATAAACGACCGTTTGAAGTAGATGCCTTGGTCCTATACCCTTTATTTTGCGGTGGTAAAATCCTTTGTGAACAATTCACACCGGGCATGGGGAAAGGTCAGTGTGGGACGCTAATCCGCCAATCAGTGTTACTATGACTATAATCTAATCATTTATTAACCTACAATAATTATTGTCACGTGCTATGCCAGCACGAATTTCTTATCTCACTAATAATGAAATGATACCCAGCTATAAAGCATATCAGACTGACTCGGCAACCTTTCAACGATGTCTCTTAATACCATCTAGACTCGAAATATTTCGCAAAAGTTTCCACTGTAATGTTTGTAGATATTTAGTTTAAAATGTGCCAACCGTCTGCCCTGACGAGCCAAGTCAAATCATTTATTTAAACATGACTTAATTTTAAGTTAATGTTTAAATAATTTATAATTCTTAATAGTACAATTACCATTTAGGAACATGACTGTGAAGAATGCTGTGAATATGCGCTGAAAATGACTGTGAAGAAGCTCAAAGGTCTTGTCTTATTTGTTTTTAGTTTCATAATCATTATACTAATTATTTATTTAATTCAATACCAATTTTAACCAGTTTGTGTGGTAACGACCTTGAATTTTAACGCCATTCCGACGAACAAAGTCTGAAGTGTTTATATTATCAATCTTAAAAAAATGAATGCTGAAATGATGATCCATCCTAAGAATTTTCCCTATAATATTATTAGGATTCAAATTTATTTACTTGAAAAATATGTAAATATGTAAAAAAATAATATTTCTAATATGACTGATAAATAAATAAATAAATATCCTTGGACACTTCACACAACGCCATCTCGTCCCAAGCTAAGCAACTTAATGCTTGTGTTATGGTAACCAGATGGATGATAAACTTCTTATATACATTTTTTTTTGTAAATACATACATATCATAGATAGAAATGACACCCAGACTCCGAGCCAGTGCCTCTGGTTTAGACAAAGACACTTGCCCGACCCCGGAATCGAACCCGGGACCCTTTGATCCAAAGGCGGCACATCTAACCACTAGATAAAACTGTTTCTTTACAGACGCATTAAGAAAGTTAAAAGACTACTAAAGGAACACAAGCAGCAGATAACTTAGTCACAAGAGAAGGAAGACTTGACACAAACTCTGTGTACAACCCATTCGGTCAGCGTGGCAACAGTCAGCTATCTTCCCTCCGTGAACTTAGAAGCGAGATTTCGTGGAGCTGGTAATTTATGAACTGAGATAAAATGAACAGTTGTAACTTCTTCTCTTACTTTACGTCTAACCATTTCATGATAGCAAAATTTCACCACAAATACTAAAGTTGCGCGATACCAATAACCTGCATTCAGTAAAATTTGGAACGTTGAATGGACACTGTGACGTAACAGCACGCAACCGATTTTTGCGAACCAACGGTGATTCATAGGATCTAAAATTATCGACTTGTTGATTAACACAAAAAAACGAACTATCTAAAGAATGAAATAAAGAAGTGCTATGTATTGAAGTTATAAACGTTTCCTTCTCTTGCGGCTAGATTTCTACTTTGCGTTTAGCCTCTGATGAAACCCACATAATGGAATGGGTTGGTGATCCTGTCATTTAATTTGTTATTTACCGTAAATATTAATTAATCTTTAACTTTAAATTATTAAACTACTCTGATTTACCGGGGTCATATACGGGGTATTTTCGCTAGTTATCGTGATATTATTTTCCGTTTGGATATGAAATTGAAGTAAACATGAACCGCCCATATATTGATAAGCAAACATAAACACTTCGTAGAATATTGGCGAATGATCGTAGTGGCCCACATATTAAGTTACAGATACGATAAAATTAACCCAATAATAGAAATAATGACTTTAGTGTAACGTTCAGTTCTAAACTTAACATATAGATACATGTTTTGTTTTGTTTGTTGGCGCTAATCTCAGCAACAACACATAGGTCTAGCCAATGTAAGAAGCACATAGAATATGCAGTAAAAAATCTTCTTTTTGCTCATCGATAACCGGCCAGGCCATGTGGGTCAGGGCAGTGGAAAGATGATACTGATACTAAAACCGATGATACTGACCCTGATGAACATTGTTCGCTTTGCCACCGCTCCGCTCCCGCTCTTGGTAAGGGATGCGTTAGTAAAATCACCAGGCTGAACCATTCCACCGCTTCGCCGTGTGTTGAGGCAGTTTAGGATCAGTATCATCTTTCCACTGCCCGAAGTCCCACATGACCTGGCCGGGTATCCGTGAGAAAAAAAGAAGATTTTTTACTGAATATTTTCTGTGTTCCTTACATTGGCTAGACCTATGTGTTGTTGCTGAGATTAGCGCCAACAAACAAAATCTGTCTCTAAATGTTAAGTTTAGAAGGCACCCAAGCCAACTCTGAGGATTCCGCAAACCCACGTCACCGTGTGCCGACCCAACCGCTCCTAAAAGCATGCAACAATGCCCTCACTACAGCCACATCAAAGGCTGCCCGATCAAAGGGAAGCAGGTAAAATATCGTGTTGTTTTTGTAACTGTTATTATCCTTTTAAAGAATTTCGGGAACTCAACATATCAAAATAATATTTTGAGGTAAATTAAACAGAATTTTAGACAACCTCTAAAATTCTGTTTCTTTCAATATAATTTACATACACATTTCTCGCAACATTCTGGCGGTCACAAATGAAATTAGGGAACTAGGTCAAAGAACCATTTTAAAAACAAACAAACGCTGCAATCTTTGGAAATTTCTATTGCGCAGAGTAATAACATAGAATGGTTTTTTTTAAGTTGTAGCTGCGTTTTTATTTTTAGGTGAGTAAGCACAATCGACTTATTCTAGTCTACACAAACACGTTAATTATGTTGCTAGAAATCAAGTATTCCTGTATAGCTTCAATGCGGTTACGGTTAATGTAATTACTCAATAAACAATTAAGTTAACCAAGTTGGCTCAAGTGATATTTCAAAAATAGATTCAACATCGGTTCGTAATCTCTGTAGCAACAAACTCTGTTGTAGCTTTTTTTAAATCGCTATTTTGGATATCTACAAATATGAGTACATATTTATAATGAACAGATTTCTAACAGAAAGCTCGCACAATAGTCAGGGGAGAATGAAAATTAGAATTGCAGCCCGAATGCTAAAAGAACTAACCAAACGAGGTTCACAAGTAAGCCTTAAGGCTTACTAAAAATGGTACCTCGCAGCGATACCGCATACCACTTCCATGGTAACATTTTCCAATCTGTACCCTTAGTATAAACGTTCTAATGAGGAGGCAACATTTAGGACGTAGAGATAATTTTATCGATTCATCTCACTGACAAAAAAATAAAATGTTTGGTGTTTGGAAAAAACTGAGAAAACCTTGACTACAGGTAATTATAATGACCATTTAATTCAGCTGCGTGAAATTTAAGAATCCGCAACGCATTTAAAAAATTAACAGTTTCCTCCAATGCACAAAACCCCAGATAGCGGGAATTCCAAACGCACCGGATAAAACGTACTCACACATTCACGATACTAAATATAAAATTGTCTTTGCATATCAGTTAACAAACCCCTCTTATACCCGTATTAAACTTACCGCAGGGAGTGAGGTAGATCTGTTTAAAATAGCCACGCCAAACTCACACATATACGCACTGAACTATTGTAAATACGCAACCTGATACACACACATCGGTAACTTTAACAAATTTTCGTAGAAATTAACGTGGAGGCAAGTCGGGCTTTGCACGCACACTGAGGAACATGACGACTACGTATTCGCTGGTATAAATAAGACGCGCTACGTCACCGCCCGCATTCAACGTTCGGAACTCGAAGCTAGACTACGCTCGTTGACTTTTGAAAGTTGTGAAATCATTGTGACATAAATTCGCTGAAGTGCAAGCAACAGTTTACAAAAACACGTGGATTGCTAAATTAAGGATTTGTGTGTGGTGACAGTGAACATTCACACTAAGGACAGAAAAGTGTGTAAAATTAGTGAGATAATACAGTTGAAAAGTATCAATTTGTCCAACATAATGTACAAGGATTCAGTGGTTCCTGTGAGAACTGAAACATTCAGTGGGATGGCGGCCAAAAGGTAAATATCCATACGCGAAATAAATTGTGGTATTATTTAAAAAAACACGATGCGGCAGACATTTAATTGTTAAATATCGTTAGATGGATAATTAGTATAAAGCTCTCAAAATTAAATGTATACATAATTTTGTAATTTGTTACAATATTTACATGAATTATGGCGTTGTACAGGATTTTTTAATATTTCGCAACAATTTTGTTGACCTCAATAACACTTTCACCATACAGTCGATAATTTCACATGTGTACATGACTTATTTCTATTTCTTTTAAATATATTGTAACAGAACTGAGAAATTTGAAACCTTTTTTAATATTACCAATTTTATTTGACTTGGCTGAAGACCTACCGCGCTCTCCAATTTTGGGAAACCGCTCGCTTCCTCGATCTGATGGTATTAGTGTTTTTACAGAAGTCTTCATTTTTCTTTTTATTTGTTTCAGCCCCATAAGTCAAAGCATTAAGACCATGCTCAGGAGGGCTTGTGTTGAGAAGAGGTTGACCGTCGGCCTCTTGCCTGCAATCCAATATCTCTCGCAGAACAGCAACAGAGCCATGTTCTGTTTGACAGCACAAGCGCCCCCTGGGGACAGCGCCACTCATATGCAAGAAGTTCTCTTGCAAGCATTTTGTGTGGAAAACGACATCTATGTTATCAAGGTAATTACTAATTTTTATATTATACTAAATGACCCGGCAAACTTCGTACCGCCTCAGAATCAATCAATAAAACACCTGAATGATAATTGAGATAATGCGTAATAAAGAAAACGTTTTTTCATTTTCACCTTTTAAACCTGGACTTCCACGAATATTTCAAGACCAAAATTAGGCAGATCGGTCCAGCCGGTCTCAAGTTTTAGCGAGACTAACGAACAGCAATTCATTTTTATTTATATAGATAGATAGATTTTTCATATCTATACTAATATTATGAAGAGGATAGATTTGTGTATGTTTGTAACGATATGGCTCAAAAAGTACTGGACTGATTTTAAAAATTATTTCACTATTTGATGGTCACTGAGTAATAAAGGCTATTTTAATTGCAAGAAAAAATTGCCGCTAGTCTTAGATATATAAAGAATGACCATCTCAAGGTTGTCTGTAAGAAATCGCATTTAGCGATAAGACCGCCCCTTGTACAAATTGTTGTATTATTATGCTCTGTTCATATTTCTGGTGTACAATAAAGAGTTTATCTAGCTATCAGCTATTACATAAATTGTAGACTAATATCGACAGTAATTTACGATGTTAGTTATCTTCTACAATGATACAATTTTTGTAAGTTTAAACATCGTTGCTCAAACTGTTTTGCGCCATCTGTTGTGGAATTATGATTACTAATGTCATCTTTTGTTTGTCTGCAGGTGGATTCGGAGACGAAATTACGGAAAATACTGGGCTCCTGCGCGTCGTCGATGGACTACAGTTGCGTCCTCGTTCACTATCCTTACACAGACCCATTTAGCGACAGCCAAGAGTTTGACTTATCAGCTTTATCCGACGCGGAAAGAGACTTGATCGAGCATTGCGAATTGAACTGGGGATACTCTCAGATGCCGGTTATTAAGCTCCCTGAGAAGTGAAGTCTTTGAAGAAACAATTTATTTGGAAGAAAAAATGTTAGAAGACCTTTTTTTTATTAATTGGTCTGAATAGTGCCACAGGCATTTTGTTGAGGCTTCGGCGTACAACGCCATCTATTATATGATAGTTACAATTAAACGTTCGTCGTGGGGAATAATCTTTGTGAGTGTCATAATAGTGACGAGTGATTTTACTGATTTTGCTCTGGAAAACAAAATCTTGTACCTTCAATTTATCTTGAGAAAATGTGCGTCATGCTTGTTGATGACCAATTTGGGTGCCATTATTGGCTTTCTGTACTATTTGAAATTTTTATACTTAATTGATGGTGTGAAAGGAGATTAAAATTTGGGTATTTTTGTATTGTACATAATTCGTAATTTGAAAATATGAATAAATTATTGTAATACAACAACATCTCTTTGATTTCTATAACTTAGGGATTGTACACAAAAGTGCGAATCAGCGCGATGCGAATTTGCAACGCAGAAAACTGCGACACGAATTGCTTCGATGCGATTCCGTGCGGCCTTCCTCTGCTGAGTGGCACTATGTTCATTGGAGGGATCATGCAATCGTAAAACGCGGTAGGGTAAATAGGTACTTATGAGTTTGGATTATTTAGCAATGCATTCAGGTAACAAGGACTGACTTGATATTGAACATCAGGCGCAGACAATTGTGGCTCTGTCTTTACGAAAGCATGAACACTGCTTAAGCCGTTACCAGATAAAGGACCTTTTTTGATTCTAGAATTCTATTCGCGAAGCTCTTCTAAAATTCTGTCCTCGCTTATATTAGTTGAGTTTTCTATAGGCAATTTTACTAAAAGTCCGTTATAAGTGACATGGTCATGCAAATTGTATCCTACCGCCAGGTCTTGGACTATAGGAATGTTCAGCTCGTCAAGATGTTCCTTTGGTCCAATGCCAGAAAGCAAAAGCAGCTTGGGAGAATTTATACTACCCCCAGAAACAATAACTTCTTTTCTAGCAAACGCTGTACATTCTTTGCCGTTTTTTGTATATTTTACTCCGTAAGCTACTTTATCCCTGTTTATTAATATTTTAAGTACTTCAGACATAACACTGACCGTTAGATTCTTTCTTCTATACCTTATATCACTACATAGTATAAAACAAAGTCGATGTTTTCTGTCCGTCCCTATGTACGCTTAAATCTTTAAAACTACGCAACGGATTTTGAATCGGTTTTTTTTATTAGATAGAGTGGTTCACGAGGAAGGTTTATATGTATAACACACCCCCGCTTTGCACGGGCGAAGCCGGGGCGGGCCACTAGTCCTTAATAAATGCGTGATTAGTCGATACCCTCATTCCATCTCCCTGAAAAGCTTGTACTAATGTTGTGATTTGTTCATCAGCAGCATTAGGATCTCCCACGGGAATTCCGATTTCGTGAAAAGCGTCAACCCAGGCGTGGGACGGTTGATCGATGTAGGGGAACCTCGAAATTGGTTGTTCGCCATTCAAGCCATGGTACCGGGGGTCCAAATACCTCATGTCCAGGTTTCTTTCAGACTTTTTAAAGTACGGTAAAACCTGTGAAAATAGAATGTGAGGCATGGATAAAAACTGCAATAGAGCGTACACAAGGATAATAAATTAATTAAAAATATATATTCTTGAACAGAACACAGTAAACTAAAATGATGAATAATACTCCGAAATACTCAGAAATGAAAAAGGAAAGTAATCCGCCAGGAAATATTTTAATTTTGAGTAAGATCCACAATGAAGAACGAGATTAAAACTAGATAAAATTTTGAATAAAAGGTTGTTTATGAGGATAGGTTATTCAAATGTAACATTCAAAAACTAATAATTTTAAATTGTATTGGGCTACAGTGCAATCTGAAGTTGGCTAAATAACCTACCTCCTGAAAGCTCCATCCAGGGTTACCCATTGCTGCCCAATTATTATAGTCAAGTATGTTTCCGCGGATATAAGACATTGAGTTTATTGAAGACGAACCATCCATCACTTTGCCCCTGAAGCAAAAAGAGAGATCTATTTAACTATTAAGCGTAGAAGAGGTATTTTGTAAGGCATTACGTTTTTAATATAGATTTTTTAAGCATGGATATGTACTGAGGGATTAATTAGACGTATATGCACATTGATATGGGGTTTTTGTATATCAATGCATATGCATGGACGTTAGTCGTAAGAGATGCAAAGAAGATGGATGAAATTATGAAATTAATTATAATGAGGAAATGAGTACGAAAGGAGCGAGTATTAGGCCAAGAAGAGTGTATTTTTATATAAATATTAATTAATTATAATTACACAAAAAGAAAACAGTACAATTTTACATTTCGTGTTAATTAGAATTTTACGTTTAGATTGTACTGAGAAAAAAAATTACTAGAACCCCCTCTTTACTAGTAAACTTTATTACAGTAGGAAAAAAAGGATCGTATTCCTCGTTCTCCCAGAATCCTTTATATAAAATATCATCAATATCCATTATATAAAAATCCTGTAGTTACCTTGGCCATTAGCAACCTTTGCTTCCAAATGAAAGACAGCTGTTCTCATCGGGTACGGTTCTGTAGCCCCAGTCAATGTTGGAACCCACAACAGCAGGATACAGGCCTGGTACCACGGTCACATCGGGCTGTTCTATGCCTGCTTCTAATAGCAGACCCTTTGAATAACTAAGATCTATTAAAAAACGTAAGAATCGGTACTCTTTTAAAAAGCAGTCTTGAGTTTTAGGCTAAGTATTTACCTGCAGAATAACCTTTTGTAAGGTATGATATAATGCATATATTTGTGTTCATTTTAATTTTGTAGCGACCGCATGCTACATACTTTACACAATTTACCCGAAAAATCTGAACTAATTGCATCAAGAAATATCGCCTACAAATGCGATAATTACGAAAAAGTCCTACACCGCGATAGCGAAATTTCAAGAGCAATTCGCAAGGTTAAGATATCCCCGACTACAACTATAGGGGGGAATAGGCGCTGCGACCCCTAGCCAGACATCACACCTCGTCTGGCTGGATGATCATCCCTTTGCGCCTAAAGTGGTGACCCCGACGTGATCTGAACACGCAAGATCCTTAAAGTGGTAACCCCCGACCTTGGACTCCAGAGCAACCTTCCGACGAGTCTGAAACATCCTCCTGCCTGGTCAACCTGGTAAAGACGAACACTCCTCAGCAGCTGCAGCAGCCGTTACATAGCAAGCCAAGACGTCAGTCCTTAACAGGACCACGCCCAGCCGACTCACCGTGCTACCTGGTTCTGCGGCACGACCCTCAACCGCCCAGTGAACTCCACTACACAGTTGAGGTGCTCAGTCTCGACTCACCGTAGACTCCGAGCACTCCTGGCACTTGCAAGCTCATCACACTGCAGCAACTCAAGAGGATCGACCTCCAGTCTTGGGGGGGAGCCATGTAGCGACCGCATGCTACATACTTTACACAATTTACCCGAAAAATCTGAACTAATTGCATCAAGAAATATCGCCTACAAATGCGATAATTACGAAAAAGTCCTACACCGCGATAGCGAAATTTCAAGAGCAATTCGCAAGGTTAAGATATCCCCGACTACAACTATAGGGGGGAATAGGCGCTGCGACCCCTAGCCAGACATCACACCTCGTCTGGCTGGATGATCATCCCTTTGCGCCTAAAATTTAATAATAAGCATATTTATGATTAAAATTTACTTTATATTTTATTAGCATGTAAATAAAATGTATTATTTCTAAACATTTATATGTGTGCACCTACCTTGTTAGACTGGTAGAATGCTCTATGGCTCTGTACAGATCTTAGGCACAAATATTAAATAAAATAAAGCGACATCTATTAGAGAGTAGCGTACATTCTCTTAAATAGTGTCCTGTATGTACAAATAGATGATGCTGTATGTATTTAGACAAATTTATTGTAAGAATATATTTAATTTTGGAAAAAATAATTAATAATAATTAAATTAAATTGATTTGCCGGAATACATTACTTTTAGTACAACTGCAATTTGCACTGAATTCATAATTATGTATTTGTTTTTCCTATTTGTACTTAAACATTAAAGAGCTATCTATGTAATCTTTATTGTACACACAAACTTATCATTTCATCAGACAAAATATACAAAGCAATGATATAAATTAGGCGGTATCTTCGCATTAATAAACATGTTTCAGTTGAGCGTCTTTCGGAACCAAATAAAACCAGTTATTTATGGTTATTGCAATGTAATGTTCCGTGTGGGATTTAGAATACATGGTGTTCGATCCTGAGGGTGTCGTAAGTGCCGAGAAAATATCCTTGGAAATTTCACACAACGCCATCTCGTCCCAAGTTAAGCAACTTAATGCTTGTGTTATGGTAACGAGATGGATGATAAACTACTTATATACATTTTTTTTTTTGTAAATACATACATATTATAGATAGAAATGACACCCAGACTCCGAGCCAATGCCTCTGGTTTAGACAAAGACACTGGCCCGACCCCGGAATCGAACCCGGGACCCGTTGATCCAAAGGCGGCACATCTGACCACTAGACCAACGAGGCAGTCGAAGAAGAAAAGAAAATGACTAGGCCGATAACCTAGTTTTAAAAGAGGGAAACCTTGATACGAACCCTGTGCCAAACCGTCTCGCCACGTGGCACAGTAGGCTAATTACCATTCATGTAATTGGCAGAGGCTTGATTCAGCAATGGGCCATGGACGAGCTGAATAGTAGTTGTAGATTATGTAGGTAAAGTGGCATTTAAAAAAAAGATAAGCCCGCAGAGTTTCTTCCTCCGGGTCCTGGTAGTAGTTTAAAAAAACTATGTATCCGTTGACGATTGTTAACTCCATTATTGATTTACTAGCTTTTGCGACCGGCTTCGCCCCCGTGGGCTTCGAACCCGTGCATATTTTATATTTTAGGGTAGGGATTGCCTTCAAGCGTCGATATACTCTTCTTTTATTGTTGTGCTCAAATTGAGAATAGACGTATAAATAAAATCCGCCTCGTGGGCCCCAAGTGTGTCTTCAAGAAACTTAGGCTACTCTACAAGATACTACAAGATGGGCAGCATCTGGCTCAGCCGATTGGTGGGTGGGTAACCATCGTAATATAATGTAGCTCCGTTCCCGCCTGCCATACCATCTATATCAATCAACGAAATTAGTAATGTTAGAATTGGCAGTTCGTATAACAAAACTATATTTATTTATTGGTATAGTCATAGACACAGTATTGAGAGAGTATTGAGTGCACTCGATATTCGCTGTATTGAGTGCCTTGTTAGTCTAGGGGTTGGACGTGTCCCCCTCGACCGTGCTGCCGCCATGTTGTGGTGAGGGGGCTTGCGTGCCTTTAGGATCCGTTAGGCCATACCGGCTCACGGTCACGGCCGGGCGCGCCCACGGGGAGAGGCCAGACGGGGAGCGGCACACGGAGGCGTAGTGGTTTTTGGCTTCGGGGACTCTTCTGTCCTCAGAGTTCCCTCGAGAGCCTTAAACTGCCGGGACATAGGTGGGCCAGGGCATTTTACCGCGCATCGGAGTCCCACATAACCCGGCTGGCGTTAAGCGGCCGGGTATCCATGAGGACTTCCAACGTACAAAAAAAGGGGTTAGACGTGTCGCCTTTGGATCACCGGTTCCTGGTTCGATTCCAGCGACGGGCAAGTGTCACTGTCTAAACCAGACGCACTTGCTCTGAGTCTGGGTGTCATTTGTGTTTGTGAATCACATGTATGTATGTAAACAGCCCGCGCTATATAGGTTACACCCAGTGCTGGGGAGATTCTTTAAAAAAGCTAAGTAATCCCAATGAAATTGGAAAGTAACAAGGTATGATATGATACCTCCAGGAACATCCAGACACTACAAAAATCGCACCACCAATATTACAATAGTAAAAACAGCATATGAATTGCATGGAATAGAATAATATCTGCAGAGTATTATGTAGTAAGTTTGTGAAATTACACTGAAATAAATAGCTCTTATTAACATTCATAGTAAGATGTATCAAGATGTCATGCTAGTCATATACACCTTAGTAAAACCATGCTCGCCTTTTGTGTCAAGTTCAGGGTAGGAAAATAATTATGCAACCATATACAATAAAATTATTCTTTTAATAAAATAATGTTCGCTTTCCTGAGAAGAAATTAACTAATTCCATCTAGAAAGGATCTAAATTTTAATATTTAAAAAACCCCAGTCCTCTTTAATCATATCAGCACCTTTCTCACCAATCATAATAGCGACAGCATTTGTATTTCCACGAATGATCTGAGGCATAATAGAAGCATCGATAACCCTCAATCCAGAAATCCCATGCACCCTCAACCGAGCATCTACGACAGATGTCATGTCAGTAGCAGGACCCATCTTGCAGGTCCCAACTGGATGGTAGCAAGACGAAGTGTAGTTCTTGCACATACAAATAGTATAGTCTCTCGTTCCTACCTCGTGGTCGCGACAAGCGCTCAGAGAAGTCCTGACAAATGTAGCTCCTATATTTTTAAATGCTTCAGTATGTTCCAATTTTAACAATACTTCTACAGCTTTGATTACAGGTTCAAAGTCTTGCGGATCTTTAAAGTAGTTTGGCTGTATAACTGGATCACCGTTAGGGTTTTTCGCGTCAAGGAGCAGTCTCCCTTTACTTTTTGGTGCCACGTTCATTGGTCTAGTCAACATGCACGAATAAAATGCTGTAGGGAATATACGTGGAGCCTCGTTTGTATCGTTCAGAAACTCTTCCAGATTACAATTCCCAACTTGGTATTGAATGTCGGGCGCTAGTAACTTAGAATCTGACTTTATGAATGCGTGGACGTTACCGAGACCGTTGCCAGATATGGGACCCGTTTTGTGTGTAGCGTTATAGTACTTGCGGACCTCTTTTAAAATGTTCTCCGGGCTCGTTTCAGTCGAATTTTCAATAGGAAGTTTAACTAGGAGCCCATTAAATGTCACATGATCCTGTAGATTATATCCTACAGGTAAATCTTGTACGACAGTAATGTTTAATTCCTCGAGATGCTCTTTAGGTCCAATGCCAGAAAGCAAGAGCAATTTTGGAGAGTTAATAGTTCCTCCGCAAACAATAACCTCTTTCTTAGCGTACGCAGTGTATTCCTCGTTACCTTTTCTATATTTAACTCCATAAGCCACCTTTTTTTTGTTTATCAGTACTTTTGTAACTTCGGATAAAACGCTTACACTTAGGTTATTTCTTCTGTATCTAATATTTTGTATGAAAGCAGAATTTCCTGATGCTCTGATTCCGTGCTGCTGGAAGCCTTGAGCTAAGGCAGTGACCAGCTGATTATCCCCGTTAGGGTCTCCCAGAGGGATCCCAATTTCTTGGAAAGCATCAATCCAAACGTAGGACGGTGTATCAATGTAAGGGAATTTGGCGATGGGTTGCGGACCATTAGCACCGTGATACCGCCGGTCTAATCTATTAATGTCGAGGTTCCTTTCAGATTTTTTGAAGTACGGTAAAACCTGTGTGTGATGTGTTAGGTGAATTAAATAGGATTTGTATAATATAATAAGGTATCACTACCTAAAAATCCACGATAGCATCTTGTCCACTAAGCCCAAAGCCTTCCGTCCCGGCTGTTATTCCACCATCTATTGCGGTGAATACATGTAATCAGCAGCATGATGCTAACAGTGGCTTAACCAAATAATTACTAGTTCGAATAATGTCTTAGGTTTCCAGGATCTTTGCACATTGCAGGAAATGATTTCAGGATCTGTTGGTATTCTTTTATTTATATTTTAAATCGGAACCGTCAAGAAATCATTTCCTGCAATTAGTAGTTTTTTCAGTTCCGTTTCAGCACCTTGTAAATACTGTTATTTAATCAATACGGGTTACACTGGTGCTGACCCCAATAAAATAGGAATAAGGCGAGATATAAGAAGGCTCTACCTCTTCATAGCTCCATCCAGGGTTGCCCATCGCTGCCCAATTGTCATAGTCAAGTCTGTTCCCACGGATATAGGACATTGAGTTGATTGAACTTGAGCCACCCATCACTTTACCTCTGGAACCGGATAAAAACTTAAGAATAAGGAGGAAATTTAATACTAAAAGTACTAGTAGTAGGTATCGTCACCCACTGCTGTGTCTCCCTCCAGCAATTTTAGTAGGGAAATTAACCTTCTGTTTCACAGGGGTTGTATTAAGTTTTCCTTCTCTTGCCGTTATGTTTTTGGCCATAACATTTCCTTTTGTCGGCTATCCTCAGGAAGAATTGGGGTGGCGACACGCGGATAGCTAAGTGATTAATTGAGTTAAATTGTTTTATTAATTTACCTTTTTGTGTTTTTTTTTACTATTTCAAAGCATTCGTAAGAATTTATTCGATGATAACACTTTTTTAAGTTTTGATTTCAATTGGTTTTGATTCCAACTCGCCTGGCCAGCGTCGCGCCTAATTACCCTCTATGAAGTTGGAGGAGGAATGCGCCGCAGTGGGTCATTTATGGGCTGGGAAGTAGAACCACTTAGTCTTTAATAACAGTTCGGAATACAATGCCACAGAGAAGAGTCGGCAAGAAACTCCATGGTTGCTCTTGGGATATTGGTTATCCCATAGATCGGTATCGGAGGACAGCAATCGCTTTGCCTTAATTCTGGTAGTTAGCCAAATCAAGTTAGAGTGGGGACGACCCCAATGAACTGGGTAATAGGGGAATAATTAAGAAATGGTACCGGGGCCACGAGCACCGCTGCCCTGGCATAGCAAGACAGGTGTTCCCATCAGGGTGTGTTTGGTACTTCCAGTCGATGTTGGACCCCAATGTTGAGACGTACAGAGCTGGTGCAAGGGTCACGTCTGGCTGCTCAGGACCGGCTTCCACAAGTAAAACCTAAATACATAGTAAATTTAAGATAGGCTACTCAGTTAACGCAATGAAGTAGGTTCGTTTCATCAAACTTAAGAACTCGGATACTACTAGTTAGTTTCCGAGGGCTCATTAGAGTTAGCCCCCAAAATAATGTTTTTTTACTATTTTCGACTTTTTTTCTATTAGTTGTTAATCGTTTGTTATTATTTGTTAGCTGTTAATAATTGTTTGTTCTCCATTTATTACATTTTAAAAAAATATATATAATATGTAAAATATACCTAAAAGTTAGCCCCCCACTTGCAATTTTTTTTTCCGTCAATAATGACTCGTAAATATTTATTTTCGATTGTTCGTACATAAAATACGTTTGTTCTCTTTCGAAATTACTCAGTTTTTGTTTAATTAACTATTTACGGAAAATATTATAAATTGCAAGTGGGGGGCTAACTTGACGGTATATTTTTAATTATTTCATTAAAAATTAATAAATGCAGAACAAACTATTATTAACAGCTAACAAATAATAACAAATGACTTATTAGAAAAAAAGTCGAAAATAGTAAAAAAAACATTTTTTTGGGGCCTAACTTTAATGAGCCGTTTCTAAGTTAGGATTCGGAATTTTGCTATTATTGCTTTTTTTGTAGACAATTTTAGGGTGACTAGCGCCATCTGTTAGCAGTATTTATTAAGCTTTAACATCACAAGTATAACTACTTGGCAGTAGATGACGCTGTACAATAAGAAAATATTTATTGTGTAATTAGTTAAATGTTAATTCGATAGATAGCGCTGTTTGATTTTTCCTTATTTAGGTAGCAGCACAGTTAAAATAATATAAAAGTGGCAGGTAGGTTATTTTCCCCAATTTCACCAAATTGCGTATCTACTCACTTATTCAGATTATCAATAAATTATTTTTTCCTAAATTTAAAAAATAACCATACCATCGAAACGAGTTTTGTTTCGGTATTTTTATAAATGGATGTTTCTTACAAACCATTAAACAGCACGTTCAGAATGCTGTGTTATTATTTAAACAAATTGGCAGACAATTTTATCATTGATTGCAGTATTCTGGGAACATGCTTTCTGCATACCGCCGCCCCTCGGAGATTGTGTTGACGGTTATGTGGGACTCCGGAAATTAAAAATACGGTTACGGGTTGCCTGCTACGTGGTCCAGCTCCCTCAGTCAATTAGGTCCCCCGATCTACCACCGACCTCTATTACGGGGTCAAGAGCTAGGCGTCGTGTCGCCTCCCCCCCCCCGGCGTCCATCTGCGGTGCGGGTCAGCTAGAGACCCGCTGACCCGCTGAAACAATTGTACCTGTAATGTGTAATATTGTGTACTATTCCTAACATCAACCAACCTTCCAATTGCCAATTTCAGTGAGTCTATTTGCTACCACACATCCCGCAGAACCAGCGCCAACTATAATAAAGTCAAATTTGGCTCCATCTTCCGCTTCGTTAATTGGTATTCCATTTTGCCTCAATGTCTTTTGGACCCTTAGGTCATATGAACCTCCATATAATTTCACTAATAGGTTCAGAAACACATAACCAAAAGATGAACATGCTGCCACTTGTGAATTGGCTGGACACTGTTCCGTTAGATTAAGTGGCTGCCAGTCCATGTTACACTAAAAATAAATTGAAAAATTAGGTAATTATTAAAAAAAAGTCTTAACCTAAAATTCTAGTCCTATCAAAGATTTTTGTATAATGGTGTCGGTGCATTATTACTAATTAGGTCTTCTCGGTTGGTGCCGCGTTTCGACCTGGTAGTAGTGTTCTAAAACTTATGTATCCGTTGACGATAGTGAACGCCATAATTGGTTTATACATTATAGTATTTTTCTATTTTATTCTATTCTCACAATTTGATTATAAATCCAATAAATGTACTTATAAATATTTTTGACTACAGCAATCATGGCCCATTAGCTCAGTTGGTTAGAGCGTCGTGCTAATAACGCGAAGGTCGCGGGTTCGATCCCCTCATGGGCCACTGAATCTTTTTGGTAATAATCGCCATTGAAAAAGATTTTGGCGTCGTTACGTATACGTCAAAAGTTATAGACAATAATGACTTTTTTTTTTTTTTTTTTTTTTTTTTTTTTTTTTCTTTATTTATATAAAAGACTTTTATACATGCGTATATGTCAGTCTTATGGTACCTAGCTCCATGATTTACAGCTACGCTTATATCTAAATATTATAGAAACAATAATGACTAAAATTAATAAATTAAACGCAGTCATCTCTTTAACTGTTGTTTGGTGAGCAAACAAAAAGTAATTGCGTTCCTGAACTGCGACAACTTGCACTTGAATCTAGACATACCCACAGACACACAGTCCAAATTGTCGCTTATCTTTTTTCAAATATTTTCACCTTTTCTCGGAACAATTTATTAAATAAATATATTATATTTATTCAATAAATTGTTATTACATATTTGCAATATAATATGGCTCGTTCAAACGCTGTAACACCAAACGTGCCTTCTTTAATACCAACTTACCAATATTCAATTACACTGCGAAACGGATTGATTGGATCTATGTGGACTTACGTACGTACGTATTTTTAAGTTAGTATTTACAGAAGATACCTAGTATTTATCTGTAACGTTCAAATACTTTTATTCCCGAACAAAGAGTAACAGTGAACCACACAACGAGCTATTGTTCGTCGATATTTTCTTTTTTAGCCAATTAATTGGAATTATTTAGCAGGGTTGGCACATCATTACGCTTTTAGTTAAAACATTAAATTTAGTGCTTAGAAAGGCATTCCTTGTAAAGGACTCGAATAGAAAGCTATCTTTAAACATTAAATTTTATACCATACCAACCGAAGCATAGTAATACATAGAAAGATAATGATGACTAAGGTTTCGCACTGACCCGTCACGATTATAATCTTTATCGACAAGGTTTAAAAATAGATACTACATACATAGAATCATGTTTAACTGAAAGTTAACTATCAATCGGGAACATTCTAAAGTTACTATTTCTTAGCCATTAAATGACCCATTTCCCGATGTTTATAAATAATTCAATTAAATAATGTAGTACACGCGATGAATCGGTTAAAAAGTGTATAGTTTCAATGTGTAATAATCGTAAAAATCTAACACATCTTTTCTGTATCTTTTTAAATATAATTTTGCAAACGAAATTCTTTACATCCCTAACTTCAACCGATGTACAAGTTTCACGAACGCTGTCATTGTATTGTTTAATTAAAAAATAAGGACCGGTTTACCTTGGTAGACTGTGAAAACCATTTCTTTTATCATTAATGACTTTAATAATCGAGCACCCTTGGCACATTATTTATATTAATATAAATGCTTCGTACAACTTTGTATACGTAGTCAGACTTGTTTAAATTAGACACTCGCTCGGTGCTGTAGACGGTAGATGCATTTAACAACATTATGACAGGTAGAGGTGTATGCAGCCCAGCGGGTGGCGAGGAGTGCAATCGATATATGCAAGATCAGCTACTTCTGGTTCTGCAGATGTTGGGTTGGTAACATCAATTGTATAACTGACATCCGTACTTTTGCAGGCAAGTACAGCCTCGACTATATGTAACCACTAACCAGCAATCATCTCCATTCTGACTATTTCCTCGTCTGTCCCGGCTACCATTATTATTCGTATAGCGGTCGATACAAAATTATGTTGATCATTTCTGTAAAAAACAAATCACAAAAAGATTCGCAGCCGGTAGGATTCGAACCTACGCTCCCAGAGGGAATCTGATTTCGAGTCAGACGCCTTAACCACTCGGCCACGACTGCTGATAGGTGTAATGTTGAATTAGATAATAATACCTCACAGTTATATTTAAAGTTACGAATTTCTTTCGTCTTGAAATGGCATTAAATATTAGAGTAAAAAAAACTACAAGTGAATGAAATCATTTTATTGGAAGTTCTGTGTATGTTTTCTTGTTACGAAGATGCATACGGTTCGGATCTCTTGCAACTTCGTAAAGAAATAGTGAGCTATAATACCATCCCGGCTGCTTAACTGGTGGCAATTTCTGATCTGGTTGGATGCCTCTCATTGAGTAAAAACATCCACTTAAGCTGGAATAATACTGAACCCATAATGTCACCTAGGTACATAAATTTGCCAATTTATGGATAAGTACTTACATAAACACTAACTTAGTAATAAAACAAGACTAAAAATACCAATTTACCTAAAACTTAAATACTAAAAAATATTCTAAAAAGGAGTCCCTTTAGGCAAGGTTCCGAAGATACTTATATTTTGTATGGATAGGTCAAGATGAGGTAGGTATATAGAATGTGACAATACATACGTGTTTACTATTTTCAACAAGAACAATGTACCGGGTACTAACTAAGTATATGCCCAAGAAGTCAAAAAATCAAAAGTGGTAGTCAGGGGACACCCGGGTTTGAACCGGGGACCTCTCGATCTGCAGTCGAATGCTCTACCACTGAGCTATATCCCCACTGCCAATTATATCAAAAGTAGTGTTAACAAGTTTTTATGTAAAACTACTGTATCATGTTGTGTGTATTATATGTGTTATTATGATGTCCAAGTTTCAGTGGCTTACGGGTAACTTTGGATGATATATTATAGCTCGTCTTGGGCAGCGAAAAGTTACTAGAACAAATAAACCTGTTCACATTTCACTTTTTCACATACGTACTTTTCTCTTCTTGACTACTTACAGCAAATCGAAAAAGGCCCCAAACTTTTTAAAGTTGATACATCTGAAAATTTTTACAAATGTCTTATGTTTTGACGATCCTTGCACATTGCGGTAAATGATATTTAGACGGTTCTGATGTGTTTATTTACACGACAACTAATATAAAGTTCACACTCACTTTACTCTTTCAAAACTGAAACCTATCTTGGAACATAAATCTCGGTCACATATTATGGCTACCAACAAACCAACAAAGCGAAATATGAAAATTCTCCAATGTAGGCTACCAGGGGGGTAGCGTGCCTTGGCCCCACCAAGGCACGCTACCCCCGTATAAAAAAATATTTGCGGGCCCATATGAACGGTAAATATTTCTCACAAAAGAAAAAAAAATGTGTGCATAAAATTCATAGAAATATTTATTCATCATATTTAATCTATCTGTCACTTCCTCCAAAATTTGGCCTTTTTTTTTCGCAAACTGATTTATTAAATGATTTATAGCTGATGATGACTTTAGTCTTTCTAAAGTTTCTGCCTCTAATGACAATAGTGACAGGTCTGACAGTTGACTGAAGTTTTTATTCAAACTCAAACTCAAAAGGAACTTTATTTACGTAGATTTCATCACAAAATTCTTATAAATCGTCATATTTATAAACACCATTATCATCTTACGGCCCCTGTAAGTTCTGTAGTTGCTTTTTTTTTAATTATTGGTCTTGTTTACAAAAAGCACTAAACAGCATAGTGAGAGCAAGTTCGCAAGATGAGAGAAATGTACATTTTTTCATAAAAGATTAAATAAATAAATAACCACGCTACACGTTTCCGCAATGAATGACGATAGACCTTGACAGGGCCAATCAAAAACAAATCTGCGAATAAAGGTCTCCATTGCGTCATATTAATTTTAGCTTACGCACGTCGGGGGCCCCCGTGGCCCAGGGCCCCGTATAATTGATACGGCTGATACGGCGGTAGCTACGCCCCTGCTAATTACCCTTCCTGTGATGGTCATTTTTGGGATTTATGCGTTGTAGTATTTTTTGATGAACATATAAATCAACTTTCGATATCCGGTTTGGTTAAGCCTCTGATACAAAAGGCAGTTTTGCTTGAGACGGCGGCGGCGCGTAGTAGTATGCATTCCCGTCAAATTTATTTCTGTCTTATGTAGGTGTTTTTTTATAGAAAACATTGTTTTTCTTAACCTACTAAATTTTTAGTGCTTTCTGCATCATAAATCATGCCGCATTAAGTTATCTTACACGATAATGCAACAAATAAAACACAAGCACTCAAAGAATAAAGGTAATGCTAGATATATGGGTGCAAAAATACGCGCCCCCGGGTGGGCTCGAACCACCAACCTTTCGGTTAACAGCCGAACGCGCTAGCCAATTGCGCCACGGAGGCCTTGACGACGATGGTGAAATTTACATTTATTTTGCTTGAACGTATAAAGGTATGTGTGAGACTGGTAGGTAGTGTTTTTTAGATCCACATTATATACATTCTCATTCATATGTCGGGTTTGGCCCCAGGCAGACATCAGAAGTAAAAGTCAGATATGGCAACATACAAATTTATTTCAGTCGAACATAGTCACTTTAATTTAATCTAGAAATGAAATCAAATTAATTAAATAACTAGCATAGCAACGTGACAGTGAGAGCAGTACTGACTGTCAGAGACAGGGTTCCACGCACCCACCGCAATAAGGACAGTACTAATTGTCTGACAACGTTCCACGTCCAATAACCGGGCTGAACTGACTGTCGAAAGACAGTGATCCGTGCACCGCGACGCATCCGATAGAAATGCGTACCGACTCAACCGCGCGACTCCTTATAAAGGCAATCACTTGGCGGAAACGTTACAATATTTTACTGTCTGCATCCGGTGCACGTTCCACTAGCGCCATCTAGCCGCCGTCTCTCACAGCTGTTAAATAATATGGCTTCCGGCACGGCCATCCTGACAAATCACTCGGCCTCGAGTGCATTAATCTAAAAAGAAAAGGATTCAATAAGTTCAAAAATGCTGGTCTGAATCGTCACCCACTAAAGCAGGCGAGACTCCTACAACTTGACTAGGTCGCTATACTTGCGACCCCTTCAGTATAAACCACTAATGCTGGACTAGGTCATCCACCCACAAAAGCAGGCGAGACCCCTTCAGCGTATCACAGATCGTCTCCCACAACAGCAGAAGAGACCATACTAATTGACCACCCTAAAGATTCTATTACAGCTTCGGAATTATCTACACTTAATGTTGCAGAGCTAAGAGAAAGTTTCCTCAGAATTATTTGCACTTAAGGTGCAAAAGGTTACATAAAGTGTTTCTGTAGGTGATTCAGAATCACCTACAGTCAATGCTCGAGAGCTTACAGTAAGAGGTTTTCCGAATCTGTGGTGACATTACTATTGTTTAAAGGCACAACAAGCATACTGAATTCATTAACTGCCGTCATGGTTCATTAAGTTAAGTTCGCTAGTTCATCCTGCCAGGTATTATTAGTTACATTCTATTATAGTAAGGATATTTTTCAAAGTTCGCATGACCCTCTCCACCTGCCCACTGGCACGACTGGTTCCTGTAGCACTGCAGTCCATCACTCCATGAACACTCTTGGAGTTCACAGTTCACGTTGACTTCCTTGAACCCCGCCGCTGGCTGCTCCTTTGTGCCATCGGTCCTCGTGGGGCAGCTGGAGACCACGTGGCCCGGTTCGCCGCACACGTAGCATTTGACTTTGAGGCTTCTGATTGAGGAGTTTGTCTGGAACACTAACTCAAAAGGAACTTACTAACGTAGGTTATCACAAAACTCATAAATCGCCACATTTAAGATCACCATTATCATCTTCGCAAGATGCAGATCACCAAGCCGCAAAAGAAGGAAAACTTGAATCAAATCCTGTGCCAACCCGTCTTGCCAGCGTGACACAGTAGGCCAATTGCCCCCTGTGAACTTGGAGGAGGCCCGACTCAGTAGCGAGTCAGTTATGGGCTGAAATGATGATGATGATCATCATCTTACAGCCCCTGTCCCACGCTAGGTGGTAGTGTCCACACACACCTATCAGTTTGTCATACCTCACACAATTCCTCACTCCTACAATCCATCAATCTCCCTCGTACTTGGGTCGAGGGTTTTCTTTTTTTCTTGAAGCTCGGATTTTACATGAATTATTGCAGTTTCCACAGAAACTAACTACTCCGAGGACGTTTTGGGTCAAATTCAAGATGATCAGAAGACTCGTTTTTCGTTTTAAAGAAATTCCTCGCAATACACAAAAAAGTAGTTTTATGGCATATGACAGTGGAATTTTACTTATGACGAATTATTGCATCGGATTGTGATAAAACAGAGATTGCAAGACAGTTCTGTTATACTTTGTCGGGTAAATTAGCATCGGCTTTTTTTATATACTGCCATTATTAGATCATCCACTTTTAATTTCTTATTTTCAACTATAATCTCTGATAGCTGACACCAACCACTATATCAGAGTTGGGATCGTCTGGATCGAATGACACTAACTGTGCGGGAGCTAGATGACAAGTAGGGTGGTCTTCGTATTAATTTAAAGTGATCCTGAATCAGCACAGGACGAGAGAACTGAGCTTTCAAAATCTCCTGCACATCTTCCCATTGCTATTGACTGGGAGGTATTTTGATCAATAACGTGGCTGCACGGCCTCGTAGACAATGGTACAGCGTCATGATTAAATCGACACTTTACAAATTTTTGTTAGTAACTATGACATCTGACAGGCGACACCATCTCTTGGTCAGTATTCGGGTCATCAGAATCAAACTGCATCAATACCATGAAAGGATGTGGTGGTGCACGAGAACCGGTGTAGTAAAGCATCAGTTAATTTCGAAAAACAAAATGCTTCTACACTACTAGAGGGTAGCGGAATATTTTCCTGCACATTTTGTGATGGAGTGCCCCAGTGGTGGGCGGAAAACCGATCCCAATCTACCTTACCGATGCCAATCAAGGCATATAATGGTGCCATAATCTTGGAACACTTTGCTATAAACTGGCGAAAATATGACGCTAGACCGATGAACTGTCAAGCCTAACGCTAAAACATCCCGTCCAATCTAAATTTCGTATCGCAAGTAATTAACAGGTAAAACAGTCACACTAACGTAAAATCTTAAACCATACAATTTACCCGGGTAATAAAATGGAAACTGCTCACCGGAGTGACGTAAAATTCCAGCTGGTGCGCTTACTACAGATCCACTCACTATTCTTTGAACTGGCTGACCGCAGTACTGTTGCTAGCCTTCCTGCTGCTCCGCTCAGGGAAGTTAGACGGGCAGTGTCCTTGTCCATGACAATGGAAACAAGTGATCCCGTTCACTTGGTTAATCTCCACACTGACTGCCGCTTGTGGAAACCTGTAAACCTGGAAACCTCACGGAATTGCTGAAAGACGACGTTTGCATTGCCTGTATAATGGCTAGAAAGTTACGGTTCTATTGCTCTAGTCGAAGTCGCCATTTTCGGTCTTTTCTATCGCGTTCAGAAGCACACACATTATCCCTACACTGTTTCTCGTTAGCTTCAGTTTTCTCCACATGGGCTGACTGAGTTACAATCCCACTTCTGATGTCGGGTTTGGCCCCAGGCAGACATCAGAAGTAAAAGTCAGATATGGCAACATACAAATTTATTTCAGTCGAACATAGTCACTTTAATTTAATCTAGAAATGAAATCAAATTAATTAAATAACTAGCATAGCAACGTGACAGTGAGAGCAGTACTGACTGTCAGAGACAGGGTTCCACGCACCCACCGCAATAAGGACAGTACTAATTGTCTGACAACGTTCCACGTCCAATAACCGGGCTGAACTGACTGTCGAAAGACAGTGATCCGTGCACCGCGACGCATCCGATAGAAATGCGTACCGACTCAACCGCGCGACTCCTTATAAAGGCAATCACTTGGCGGAAACGTTACAATATTTTACTGTCTGCATCCGGTGCACGTTCCACTAGCGCCATCTAGCCGCCGTCTCTCACAGCTGTTAAATAATATGGCTTCCGGCACATACATATCTTACTTATTAGGAAAAAAAAACATTATCATGTTCATATTCATTACCAAATTCGACGAATTAATTTAAACTATTAGTTGATATTGAATAATTTGAATACATATTCATAATCTTGACTAATTGGAACTTGCTCTTTTTGGCACCGTACCCGATGATGACAGTGATCGGGCACAAATTTCATTTTTATTAATAACTAGCTTTTTCCCGCGGCTTCGCTCGCGTTATGAAGTATTATTATTAAATAGTTGTAGTTTTTGCAGCTTTACTTTGGTTTAGCCTGTTTTGGGATGTGCGTTGATAGATCTCTATGTCAGTCACGTTTGAGTTATTTAAATTTAATATTTTGTCTGTTCTTTTCTTGGCATATTTTGGATTGCATTTGTTTTGTTTCGGTTTAGTAGTTTTGGTTAAAGACTCTGCTTTGTATTTGGGATTTGTTTTGTTTCTATGCACTAAGCACAAAAATCATTAATTCAAAGTTCTCTCCAAAATAACTACGTAGATGGCGCTAGCATACAGAAACTCGTTCCGTTCCTAATCTTTCCTCCACTAAAAAATAGAAAATAAATTTTAATAAATTTGAATTAAAAATAGTGTCAGAAAAAATTATTTTATTGTAAAAAAAGCGTTGGGTGCATGGTATCAATAGTATTCAATAGTTTTAAATATTTTATGAACAGATATGACTAGAAGGGTTATTTTGATAATGTTCTGAAAAGCACCCCACGCTTTTTTTACAATAAAATCATTTTTCTGACACTATTTTTAATACCAATTTATTAAAATTTATTTTCTATTTTTTAGTAAAAGCGTATTATTTAGTTTTTTAAACTATTATTTATTTCTTCAATGTTCTATTGACGAATTAAAAAAGAAGATTAATTCTCTAATGGCCGCTTATACTTAAAAAAATATTGATTCATATGACATTCGTAAACATGTGCAGGAGGAAGATAAGATATAGACTGCATCTCAAAATCCTTTCTTAGGGGATTCCTACGCCATAACATCTACCTGCATGCCAAAGTCAGCCCGATCTATTTAAAATTGACAAATTTTCATACAAACTCTCATCCCCTATTTTATCCCCTTGGGGGAAGAATTTATCAAAATCCTTCCTTAGCGGATGCCTACGTCATAACATCTACCTGCATGCCAAATTTCAGCCCGATCTGTTTAAAATTGACAAATTTTCATACAAACTTTCATCTCCTATTTTATCCCCTTGGGGGTATAATTTATCAAAATCCTTTCTTAGCGGATGCCTACGTCATAACATCTACCTGCATGCCAAATTTCAGCCCGATCCGTCCAGTGGTTTGGGCTGTGCGTTGATATATCACTATGTCAGTCAGTCAGTCACCTTTGAGTTTTTTAAATAAAGAAGAAGATAGATATTTTAATAATACTTTCAGCTAGAGATGGTATAGGGTATAGTGCTTTTAAAATTTTTTAATTGTATTTAATGATGTTTTTGTTCAATCAATTTTAACTACTTAACAGGAAGTAGTATTCTAATAATTTTCTAGATCAATTTTAATTTCTACAACATTCTACTTCGATTACAGCAAATTGTAAACATTTTGGAATTTTCTGGATAATTTTAGTAATTTTTAGACTGGAATTTTCTGAAATTTTTAGACCATTTCGGATCATTTTTATCAGTTGCAAACATTCTGAAACTTTCTAGATCATGCCCGAGATTTTCCGATCCGATTTTACATAAGTTTACGTTAGTTAGAGAAGGACAGATATATATATTATTTCCCATTTTCGCCACCCACAACCACACACTTCCACCCACCCCGACCAAACTCCCTAATGCACACCAGGAGACCAAGAGGCATTTGCAATCCCAACGGGAAGTAGATCGAAGTTGCGGATGATTTATATAGCCGTGGACACGCGTACGATAATTGGATTTTTTTAGAATATGTCTAGACATATTCTAGAAGGTTCTAGAACATTCTCATTCAATCAGAATCTAGGCTTACATTTTAGAACTTTCTAGATCATTCCAGGAATTTCTAGACAATCCAGACCATTTTAGACCGATGATAGTCTCACATTTTATAGTTAACAAGACCTGTCAAACCCAATATATTAGACACGCTTAAAAATATCGACTTTTAACCACCATAGTGCACGATGGGTGCCTTGTACCTATTGCCACATACAATGACTATTCGCCTGCGATGCGTAGTTTTGGCTGCTTACTGAAATATCGGGCAGGCACCTATCATTGCCTCCAATGTTATTTAAATAAAGATAAAACGATAAAGATAACATTACAAAATAAATATTAAAAGTACCTGTTAATATTTCAAAGTATCTGTGAGACTGGCAGTGTATTTTTAGATCCACAATCAATACATTGTCTCAATAATATTAATATAAATATTATCATGTTCTTATTCATCATAAAATTCTAGTCCACTTTATCGAAAACCTTATTTCATTTCACTTTGAAAAAAATAAATAATTCGATAAAGCATCCTTTCAGTCAGAAAAAAGGAAAATAGTCAATGGTATACTGGATCTGCATGATTTATTTCCGCGTAGTCGGTATCCTACCTAAAAACGTTTAAAATATATGTTACAAAATTTGACAATAATTTCCAACTCCCGTATGGTCTAGTGGCTAGGATACCTGGCTTTCACCCAGGAGGCTCGGGTTCGATTCCCGGTACGGGAAAATCTTTTTAAAGTTATTTGCACTAGATAATCAATACTGAATTAATTTAATTAAAATTATCATTTGTACTCCACTAGAGAATAAGATTTTTTTAAAAATCATTATTACAAATCCATAGCAATGATAATCCTCTGAGCGAGGTACCGTTTCAGGTCACGGGTAGCTTCTATCAGCCTAAGCCCTAGACATAAGATCATAGATTAAGCAGTGTGCCTTCTGTCTCCATCGCAAACAATCTAAACTAGACAAAATTTTTCAAGGTCGCGGCACTCCTTGTTTCAAGTGAAATTCCTAGATGTGATGGTGATAAGTTATCGACGTTAGATACGTCGCATCAGGTCTCTTGCAAAAAATCATGGAATAAAAGATTTACACTATCTACTGAACAAAAAATGTGGACAGGTGGATATCTCACATCATTTTTAATTTTAAAAGGTAGAACAATAATAATAATTTACGCAAAAGTATTTGTCAGAAGTGGGATTCGAACCCACGCCCTCAGAGAGGACCAGAACAACTCGGACTTACGAATAGTAAGCAAGGGAACCTTGAGTCTGGCGCCTTAGACCGCTCGGCCATCCTGACAGATAACATAGCGAGCGAATTTAACGTTCACTATCATCAGGCTATAAAATGTACCTTCACAAAATTTCTAAGAGGAGCTAAAATTATGTTGAAATGAAAAATTTAAGCGATATTCGAATATTTTACCTAAATGTTCCATGAGTTAACATTATTTTTAAACCAGCATAGACAAGTAAGCTGATGTGTTTTTAAAAAAAAATGAATTCTTTAGCCATCTGTTGGACACAAGCGACAATATTTAGGTAGATTTAGCTATATTCTAGTTTTATCTACTCAGCGATAGGTAGCAGCACAACCTTTAATCACAATTTTGTACCAACAAAATGACGTTTTGTGGTTCTAAATTTTATTTCGATTTTTTTATCATGTTTAAATGTTTTAATTATCTAACTATTTCACAATAACAAATAAATATCGTATCAATTGGTGATATTTATTCAAGTAACTAACTATTCATACATGTTAGTTTACTGGATCCTTGTTATGTTAGCTACTCTTTCACGCAAAACCTACTGAATGGATTTATCGGAAATTTTTCAACACTAAAGGCACCCGAATAACACAATCGTTATATTATTTAAAGATATTGTATTAATTGGCGATATAGGTACCTACCTACTAATACTGCGCAGATAGAGTTGCCGTGCAGAACTTAGTAGAAGAATAATAAATACCCAAAATGTTCCGGTTTCTAAACGTTCCTTATTCCGAAGACAAGCGGCCATTACGAAATCAGTTAATATTTATTTAAAATAATAATTTAATAAAACTTATTAATTTTAATATACCTACTGTACATTCACACACAACACTTAATTCCATCTATGTTGTTTTACCACCTTTAGAACTATGTTTGTTGGATTTTCCTTTATTAAACAACAGTGGACTATAATTTTATTGCAAAATTTCATATTTTTAAACTAAACAAATAAAACATATTAGGTCATTTTAGAATAAAACTATGGCGGGCGTTCGAGAACATTTCGAAGTTCGAACTTCTAAAATGAGTTGTGTTGCGAGCATCCGTCTGTTCTATAAAAAATTGAGTAAGTACATAGTAAAAATCTGTACTAATATTTTATAGGAAGGAGCAGTTTATCCGCTTTATTGATATCTTCAGTAGCGGTATAGTATTATTAAATATGTAACTGCAGTAATCTCGGGATCTATTAATCCAATTGGCAAATTCAACCTGTTATTAGGAATAAATGATTATTATCCCTCACAGAGGGTTATATGTATTAAAAAAAATCGGGTAGACTCCCACTCATTGTTATGAAAATCCCCTCCCTCGCCTTTTCCCAATCTCATTGGGATCACCTCCGAATAAAATGAAAAAATGGGTAGATATTCGTACGCTAAGCAGACTTGTTGTACGTGAGGCTTAAGCAATACATTAAGGTTACAAGTGCGTGCGTCAGTGTTAATTAATCAACTCAACTTAATTAGACAACTGTTGGCTCTCTAATACCACCGCTAGGGTTATACCATTGAAGGTACCTACTTAACACACCATTTGTAATCCAGAACTTACATATCTAAACATCTAGTAATATATCATTGCTTTACATCATTTGATAATGTTTGTAAGCTATTGTATACGATACAGTATATACGACCGCTTCAATATGGAATTCACTATTTTTAATTATTTATTATGTAGGTTTTCGTATTACTATTTGACTGGCAAGTGGCAACATTCTTAATGATGTCAAATCCAACCGTACGTAAAAAAGCTAGATAAACGCATATTACAGGAAGGACGCGAAAGATACGATTTTTTTTTGTTTCAGGAACGCTAATAGGCCTCTACTAACGCTGAAATAAGATACACTTCTGGGGTGATAATTTTAATACCTACTGCCTCTCAGTATAGACAACAATGGAGCATCTGCAAAGCTCAATTGCATGGGTCGTTGGTATGAAATTATAGCGTTGCGGATACCGTTTACGATTGTCTTCTGACCCCTGGTCCATTCTGGAAATCCTTGAGGATGCAGCAGTGGATTTTTTTTGGCTGAAATTCCTCAAAAGGCTTCGAACAATTTTTCACATTATTAGTAGAGGATTTATAAATTTGCATGACTACGGCAGACCTATTTACTTGTTTTTATTGAACATCATCATTACAGGAATACACAATACAATACACTTTGATATAAGAAAAACATATTGTAAATAATAGGTACTCAGGTCTGAATTGGTAACACTATTACCAAAACTAAATCAACTCAGTAAGGAATAGATGTCCATACTGAGATACTGAGTTATTATTTCAATCAGAATGTCTAAATAATATCTGGACAAATGCCTACAGAAACTGGAGTATCATCACTCAAAATAAAACACAAACATTTTTCTGAACCTCCTAGCATTTATTGAAAATAACTGATTTTACAATGCTGTGCCTACACCTAGATTATTGCACATAGTTTAATTGAAGTTTTTTTTTATAGATGCTTCAGAAAGTACATACTGCCAGCATGCTTAATTTATTCATTGTGTACATCTGTTTTTAATCTATTGTGTATTTATGAAACATATTGTGGCATTAAATATTAAAAAAAGATATTGCTTTCTTTTCTTTCAGTCTCTTGAGTTACAGCTGGTTAATAGTATATTTCATTACAAGTGCAGAAAGGCTGTCATTACAACGAGTTCCGACAAATGTCTACCCGAGCCGAGGCGCAGCCGAAGGAGAGGGTTGACAGTCGGAACAATTTGCAATGACGGTTCCGCACGTGTACTGAACGACTATTTTTAATACAGTTGCGAAAAAATGAAGTAAATTAATAAAATAATAAAAACACAATAAACTCAACTAACTAATCATTTCTGAAAAATGGCGCCGACCGTAGAATATAAGCAGAGATTTTTTTTCTTCACCCTTTCTGGTAGGCAAAAGGAACAATGCCCTTAAACAGCCTAGTATTCAGTAGAATTTTTTTATTGATATGAAATGAAATTTAATTAGATGAAATGAAACTCATTCAATCAAATCATTAAATCTGATATTGAAAAAAATTAGTACGTAGTTTACATGAATCATAAAAACTTCTATGATTTTTTTTAGTAAAAACTTCATGGTTGGTTTTTCCTTATATTAGACATTATTTTGACAGTTGGGAAAGAAAACGGACTAGTGCGGGAATGGTAAAAGAAAAGCACGCGTGTGTAATAGCCCACTTCCCGAACGCTATACGTCCCTGGTGCAATATGCCACTTTTTGAGCAACTGTATTAAAAAATAATATATTTCACCCTTTATACAGAGTATAACAATGTCAGCACAGTTATTTAGCAATTCTGATTGGCATAGATGTATCCCATACTCAGGCAAACGATGCTTTTCAAGTGACAGTCCGTACTGTTTGCTTACAATAGTATTCTAGATTCAAATCCAATAATGATCTCTTCATAATTACTCCAAAACTTGACAATCATCATTATCAACAACACCACCATTCAGTGCATCATTTAGAATCTTATTTCTATTCTTTTTTAATTCACTGTCAATGAAACTTCTACGACTTTCTTTGGACCGTTGCTGCTGGACTCTGAAAATTATTAGATTTTTTTTAATTTACATAAAATTAATAGATTAATCCAATGGATATGGGCAGCTTGAGACCAATTTAAGTGGAATTTTCTTAGAAGAGACAGAGATTGACTTAAAATGGAGTTCTTTTGTCTGAAATGACGATAATTCAATAACTGGTGGATGAACCACCCTCATTCCATGTAGTGACAGATAAATAATACATTATATCACCACCTTTCCATCCTGAGTGTGTTTTATGAGCCAACAATAGGAAATGATTAGGCCAAAAAGCTAGCCGCTGGAGAAGGAAATCTTTATATGAAACCCTGGCATTCATTTACCCAGTGTGGCACAGTAGGTTAATGCATGATCTTACTTGTAGCAATCTATAGAGTGGACTCTGATGTTAAGATGTATTAGTATGCTAATATGCGATTCCAAATTCAAAAATAATCTTGAGTTAAATAAAATAGGTACTCTCTAACATAACAACACATTAAAAAAAATACCTTTCTGACAGTGGCCGCTCCAATATACCTTTTGAGAATGTATAAATAACTATTGTAAAGTCCCCTTCAATAAACGCCAGGTTCACACTATGCCCAGTTTCGACAGTGCACAAGTTTTCTTGAATATTGTTAATAATATCAATACTGATATCTTCAAAAGTCGGAATAGGAACATAAATATTTAGTTTATCATTTTTACTTGGCCTGGCTACGACATACAAGGTATCAATGTCTTTATTGTAACAATATTCTGTGTCGTACATTAACTTTTTGTCAACAAGATATAAGTAAAGGTTATATGCAAGCGCTATTTTTAAATCGGATTCGCAACCTAATGATTTCATATCTTTCTTTATTTTTGATTCTATGTCCATTACGATGGTAAGTTTTAAGACTTAGCCAAAAAAAAACATAAATATAACCTCACTTGTGTAGATAGATGTCACAGATGATTTTAATTAACTCGATTGTGGCATAGGCAAACGTATATATCATACAGCCAACTGTTTTAACATTGATAAAACATGATATAACACAAATAAAGTTTCAAAATAATTCAAATTCTACTTCACTACATATTATAAAACAAAGTCGCTGTCGTCTGTCCGTCCCTATGTATGCTTAAATCTTTAAAACTACGCAACGGATTTTGAAGTGGTTTTTGTTAATAGACAGAGTGATTCAAGAGGAAGGTTTATTGCACCCGTACGAAGCCGGGGCGGGTCGCTAGTATCATTTTAAATAATAGGCTGGAAACGATACCACAGTTTGTTAATCTTTTTTTGTTTCACATATGTTTTTAAATCAGAAGAATTTAAATCACCTGATATCCGCTGTCACGATGGACTTCTTTTTATATTTTGTCTACATAATTTTCATTTACTAACTGGGAAACGTCCATGCTGGGAAATAATTTTTGTCACGCACTCATCTAGGAGCTCTTTGTTTAGGAGAGGATTATCATCTATCAATTATGCTATCTAAACTGAGTGTAATATAACCTACACTGAGTATAATATAATTTATTATATTAAAATGCAATATGTAGGTATTTTAATATTTTATTGGTTTTCTTTTACATTCCAGTTATTACAGTTACAGTATTTATATGTAATTCGTAAGTGTAAATCATTGGGTGGGATAGAGAATACAGAAAAATAGCAACGGTCTCGAGAAACATAACTATTTAAATAGAACAGGAAAATATGTATATTTAAATAAAGAAAATAAATAGAACCTATAATTACAGCAGAAGTCCTTAAATCTAGGTGTGATATAAATGGTCAGTCATATTTACATTACCATATTCAAATAAAATTACATGAAAATCTTAATTTATTTTTGAGTGCTAATTAGTTACATAAATAAAATATATATTACAAAGTGTAAACTTCTAAAGCATGTGGCCACAAACATTAAAAGTATCTTAAGTGAATATTAAAAATAATTCAAATTACACTAATTTTGGTGGAACCAAGTAAAGAGCCTCTTATCGATCTATTTACAAGATTTCACCGCACCAAAAACCTTATCCATATATTTAATATTAATAAATGACAGGTTAAGATTCTTAACACCACTATTTAGGACCCTTAATCTTCATGTCTCAATTTGACATCATCGATGAGCCATGTTGTCCAAAATAATAAATTCACTATTTAGTTTGAACATAAGTCTTTTAAGCACCACGTTTACTTTATGATTTACAACAGGTCTCTGCTAGTTTTAATGCATTTCCCTCGGAAGCATATTTCCGTCTCGTGTGACACTTCGGTGGACTTTGAAGTGCTGACTACATTATCTGGACTCATATATGAAGAGACACTCGAAGTTTCTACTTTGATGACGGATATCTCTGTGGCTGCCTCTGGTCTATGATCAGACTTTTGATTACCATTTGATTTTGGAACTTCAGTCACATTATAAAACGTGTCTTCGGTTGCTGTAGATATTTCTTCAGGCATAAAACTGGTTTCAGTTGTTTCTAGTTTAGAAGTAACTGGGGCCGATGTGATGCTCTCGATGTTCGTGTTTATGCCGGTTTTGTTAACTTTTTGTAATTCAAGTGACTTGTCATTGTCATCGGACGTAACTCCAAATAGGTAGTCCATGAAGCTAAACTTGTCTACTCTGTCAGCGATAGTAGACTGCGTTGGCTCGGTTGTGTAAATATCGTCTAAAGTGGGATCAGGGGAACCTGTGCCTAAATCCAAATCTCCTGGACTAACGGCTTTGTCGGTTTGAATTTCTTTCGCCACATAAACGGTAGCTTGTTGACTTTCTTCATTTATAAGACTTTCGCTGGCATCTTCTTTATTTGTCTTATCCACTTTGGTTAAGTCGTCGAATGCAGGAATACTATAATCATCACTTTCGAACAGGTTCTTTATAAATTGATAACTTGGTTTGTATGTAGTAACTTTCACTTTGTCGTTCTTTTCAGATTTTTCATGTCCAGATTTAGATACTGGAAGTCCCAGACGGTTAACTGTGTTAGGGTAGTATTGCGATTCAGCGAATTCTATGGATTCGGTAGTCACAGGGCGAACTTTGACTTTTTTCCAGAATCCACGGCGACGGGTCTTACGGGCGTTTTCTTCCTGTAATTTAAAATATACTTTGTTATAAAAGTACCTCCTTTGTGTTTTTGTGCCGAAAATTCGGCTCTTGAGTGCATATACATTGCTAGACAATAGTCCCAAGTATTTAGACAACGTCGCTGGGATGGTCCACCTTGCACGATTTATTTATAATGGTTATAACTCAGCCTTAATTATTTATATGCCGAAACCACATAACCGCAGCGTTACCAGAATCGTAAAAGTTATTTAATTAGAATTTGTCCAATACGATATATACGAGATAATACATACTATGAGTTGAGATAGAATACAACATTCGGTCATAGCAATATGGTGAGGCCATATTGCTATGACCGAAGGGTTACAGGTTATACAAAGGCTATGAGCAGTACTAGACTAAAATAATTAATCGGGCACTCATAAGCATTCTCTAACAATAATAATACTTTATTTGTTACTTTGGTTATTAAAGAGTCTCACCTCATCATGAAAATCTGAATCTTCACTCGTAGGTTCAATTGTTGTAACATCTTGCTGCGTTACTGTGGTGGTTTTCGGCACGTAGTTGTCCCCAGAGGATATGATTCTCTCCGGAGGTATTTCACCAATTTCGCCACCTTTGTGTTTCATAACATTTTTGGTGTATTCATCTTGATCTTGCTCTTCCAAACTCTTCATCACTTCTTCTAACATACTTTCAAACGTAGACATGTTATCATTAGACTCGGATTTATTAACTTTGCTCTGTTCTACATACGCTTCTAAAGTGGGTGGGATTTCAGCAATTTTCTTATCTTGTCTGTTGGTAGCAGGAGTAACAGGTATCAATATATCTTCGTAATCGTTTCTTGCAGTGATTATATCAAGATCTATTTCTTTTTCTGATCTTCGTTCTGTAGTGGCTATCTTTGAATCATCTACAATATTGTTAGGATTATAAGGCTTAAATGAATCACTATTTACTTTAGGAGACCAACCTTGCTCAGGTTCTGCATATTTTGGTATGTTGATTGAAAAGTTAGGGGCTTGATCTTCTACTTCAGGCCGTGGTTCCGGTTTTTTGTTATATCTCTCAGAAAGTTTTAGCCTTTGGCTGTACCTAGAATGAAGCGAATTCTTGACGGTCGATGAGGAAACTTCTGTCTGTGTTTCAGGTTTTTCAGTTGGCTTTTCAGTAGGTCTTCGGCCTCTGAATCGATTTTTAGTTTCATATATTTTTTTGGTACTACTAGAAGCTTCAGTAGTACTCGTTGTATAAGAGTACGACGGTCTTCTTCTCCGATATTGACCGCGTTTTGTAGAACTCTCAGAAGAATCAGCGGACGTAACAGGCGACTGAGTTGTAGGATCTGGTTTGTAAACTGGATGTCGGTTCTCTTGGGAATCAGTACGAGAATGGACAGGTTTTGTTTTTAAATCTGCCTCAATTTCTTCTATGCGCATTGTTGTTCGCCTCCTTTCATACGCAGGCCTGTAAGTTACACTTTGAGGTCTTCTTCTGTCTTTGGGTTTAGATGACTCTGTGCTCGAAGCTTGATGGTATTGTCTGATTACACCAGGACGGACACGAACTCTATTGTAAGACGGCGTAGTTTGTACAACATTTTCCTCTTCTTCACTAATATGGCTTTCTTGATTTGATTCAAGTTCAGGTGTCGTTGTTTCTTCTTGTTTAGAACTCGAGTATTCGTTACTGGTTGTATAACTGGACAGACTTTGTTCCGTGACAGACTTTGCTATGGGTTCCGTGGCAAAAGAGTTTGATTCTGCTTTGTCTAACTTCCCGGTTCCCTGCACTGGTGATTGTGGCACGTATATATCTTCTTCTTCTTGGTCTGGCTGTTCATACGATGTATGTTCTGTAGGTGCTACGCTGCTTTTTATTTCATACGAGTACTCATCATTGTGACTCGACTGGAATTTTGGTACATAAGAGGTGTCTACCTGAGATGGGGCTCTCGGGGTGAAGATTGGGAAGATTTGTTCCTCTTTTGATTCAGAATTGCTAGTATGTTGACTTATAGAAGCCTTTTCGTTAGTGTAGGCGTTTTCGGTGTCTGAAGTTTCTATTATGGAATCTAGGTTTGAGGCTGCTTTGGTTGCTGGCTCTGTTATGGCTTCAATGTCCACAGTGCTCATTCGTTCCATCAGTGTAACTGGATAGTTTTGATGAAGGACATCTCTTTGGTAAGCAAGATCTGCTTCTTTGCGTTGTGTTTTGGTTCTCCTATCATAAAAATCATCACTCTCAGATGGTTTGTATTGAATGCGTCCTCTTGTCTTAGTCCTAGTGTATTTAGTAGTATTTTCAACGGAATCTGTAGAACCTTTGTAAGGAATTTCAGTCGTGATCTTATTAGGTTCGAATCTTTTACCCGGTAATGGTTTTCTTTCCCTAAACGGTCTTCGAGTAATCACTGTTCTAGTAGATGTTTCGTAAGAATCAGGCCGAGATGTTGTATAACGAGGCCGTACCCTAGTTCTTAATGGTGTTCTTTTAGTTGAAGTTGTTGTAGTTGATGGTGACGTGGATGTCGATTCTGCAATTGCGTTGCTATTATCATATTGGTTGTATTGGTCGTACCTTGGCGGATTTTCGACATCGGAAACAAACGTTGTTTTTTCTTCTTCATTACTTTCCTGAGCTGTAGCTACTTGAGTTTCGACATTTGGGCTATATTCATTGCTTTTGCTGCTGAGATATGATTCTGTGCCTGTTTGTACTGGATTTACAGCTTGTGCCTCTGAAGACACTTCTGTTTTCTGCGTGTAATCATTTGTATTAAAAACTGGGTATCTCCAGTTTTGTTCTTTTGAGTCATAATGTATTTCTGGACTATAACTTTCAAGGTAGACCGGAGTTGATTGCTGATGATATTTTGCTTTTTCTGTTACTACTTGCTCTGGTAATTGTGTAGTTGAAGGCCTAGGAGATGGAGGTGTAGGAGAGACTGTACTACTCGGAGTAACTTGGGGTTGTTTTATATCGTCGAAATAGTTATGATAGTCTAACGGGGTACTAAAGTGGAAGGCCTGATTTATTGAGTATGGATTATGAGTTTCTAACAGTTGACTAGGGTAAGTTGAAGGTGGCTTATTGGTAGTTGTCGTAGTGGTACTTTGAGTTGTGGTGATTTCCGGTCTTCTAGGAATATGGTATGCCGGAGGTATCGGCTCAACTGCCTCTGAAGATTTGAAATTCTCTTGTGAAGGGAAACTCGAAAATTTATTTGTATTGTACTGAGTACCAACATTACCAGCATTACTGAGGAAATATGACCCAGGTTTTGAAGGTGTGACTTGAGGTTGTTTTGGTGGACGTACAGATGACACGGTTTGTGGTTCGATCGAATAATAATTTGATTGGTAATTATTTTGAGCTGGCTTAGAGTGTGGAGACGTGGTACTAAAGTAACTGAACGTAGGTTTTTGTGTTACCTGGTGTTCGGGTTTGTAAGTAGATTGGGTTGATAAATATGGATTTGAAAACTTTGGCGGCGTAGAATGGGTGGACTCCTTTATCTGAGAGTTAATAACAACAGAACCAACATGAGGTGAAGGGAATGGAATTTTTGCGAATCCTTGAGGGGTGTTATAGCTCAACGGTGCAACAAAGAATGGCAACTGCTTAATTTTATTTTCACTGTTTTCAATATTCGACAAATAGGGCAGTTCAAACCTTACGAAATTTTCCGGAGGGGGTAAGGAGGAGGGCCCGATGAAAACCTTAGGAGCATTTAGGGGATTGACGGAGTCTAGTACGGCAATGGTATCCATATTTTTTAAAGATGACAGCACATCTCCTACTTTTACTTGATTGGTCTTCGCCATTTCTTTGGTCATGAAAATGGCGAGAGGTGGCTGATGAGGTTTGAGCTTCTTTGGTCTTAGCGTGCTCGGTGCTAAAGTCGGGAATGGTGATGTGATTGTTGAAAACTTCACTTGGTCGTCTTTTATCTGCGTGTTGAAATCCGAAAAGTAGTTTTGATTGGAGTAATTGGGAACGGGCTTCGGTGGGATTCTTTGGTATTCGTTCAAGAATGTCTGCTTAGATGGGCCTGGTTTTGGGAGTCCTTGGGAATACAGTTCGGAATTCAATAGATGCGGGGATGTTAGTGGATTCTTCAAGTTATACTGTCCCCTGTTAAGCGACTCCAAAGGAACGTATAACAGTTGCACTTCCTCCCGTTCGACTTTGGTGTTCTGCGGAATGGTCTCAGTTCTAGGTGGTTTATCGACGTTATCAAACTTGATCTTTTGCAATGACTGAGGATTCTTCTTGGTGAAAGCGTAGTTGTTGCTGGCATTTTCTGCTCTGTATCCATCTATGAATTTGGGCGCTTCTGGTCTTATCTTCGATCCGTCATTAAAAGGTTTTGGCTGAGATGCAAGAGGTAGACCTTGTGTGGGAAATTGAACCGGGTTCGGTGGTACTATTTGTGTTCGAGGTTTGGACGGTGGAGGAGCTCTTTCAAAAGTCAACGGAGGAGCGACAAAGCCTTGCGTCAGAGGGAAATTCGGCTGAGAGAGGCCAAACCGTATGCTTTGTCCAAACCCTTGTTCTGTGAGATAATTCTGCGGGGCAGTTGGGACAGCCGGTACGGACTGCAGGTATAGCTGTCTGTTCGGCTGTGGGTTGTAGAATGTTCTCGATGGAAAATTGTCCTGGCCAAATCCTGTCGGTCTGGGAAGAGGGGGGAACGGCTCGCTAAGTATTCTTGGTTCGGCAACAGCCTGTCTCTTGATTTGTGGTTGAATTTCTTCCGGTTCTCTTTCCACCGGCCCTGAAAGAGGCACCCAGTCGCTGATGTCAGCGGTGTATGAACTGATTTGGCGTGACCATCTTGATTGGTGGTCTTTTGCTGACGTCACTCCTAATATGGCTAGGCAGGCCAGCCATTGCACTGTGCGGTGCGCCATCTAGAAATAAAGAAAGACGAAGTTTACTTTCGGCAATTTTTATATTATGCTAGCTGGACAACACTACTACTCAGCCCATAGATGACCCACTGTTGAGTCGGGCCTCCTCCAGTTACGTAGAGGAATTAGCCTACTGTGCCACGCTGGCCAGATTTGATACGGTACAGGGTGTCGTCATCAAGTTTTCCTTCTCTTGCAGCTATGTCTTCGGCCTTGTCATTTCCTTTTGTCGGCTCCTATGACACCCTCTTACCTTATCATAATTTACATTACGGCAACTATAAAATAATGATATAATTTGTTTAATTTGGGCGTTTCATGTAATAGGCAAGAATAATTATAGCGTGTATGTAAGTGGTGCACATATTTACATATAATATTAGTTATATAATTAGAGAAAAGACCATGTACGAGTATGAAGGGAATAATGAAAGTGGACAAAGAGAAGTAAAGTGAAAAAGAGTGTAAGGACCGTAGCAAGTGGAAAGAAGTGGTATCTGTCCATCCCAAGGTTGTCTGTAAGAAATCGCATTTAGCGATAAGACCGCCCTTTGTACAAAGCGTTGTATATTTTTTTTGTGTTCTGTCTTTTTTCACGTGTGCAATAAAGAGTATATCTATCTATCTATCTATCTATCTGCCTACCACTACGGGAAAGAGGTGTGATTATATGTATGTGTTAAGTTTAGTGTCGTTTTGTAATATAGGCATGATGCGACTTTTATTTTACTCGGCGGTCTCAATCAATATTCTATAACTACTACTACTTAGCCAATAGATGACTAACTGCTGAGTGGATAGTAATGAGCTTACTGTGCCACGCTGGCCAGACGAGTTGGCACAGGGTTTCGTATCTTGCTATAATGTGCCATTCAACCTCAAAATGGACTGAAGCTCTTCCCCTTGTTCTATTAGGAATGCGTAGCGCCTGGAAGGAGGATTTGAAATGTTCTCCGGCTGAGCTGGTCTACGGCGAGCCTCTCTGCTTGCCTGGACAGTTCCTCTCACCGTCAGACGAAAATATAGAAACTGACGTCACCCAGTATGCCTGCCGCCTACGCACACATATGAAGAAGCTTTCACCTAAACCAACCAGTTGGCATTCGCAAGCACCATTCTACTTTCCACGAGATCTCAATTCTTCATCTCATGTGTTTGTACGTCAAGATCGCATTCGAGCTTCACTAGAACCACCATACTCTGGACCATTTAAGGTGCTCAACAGGACACCAAAATTTTTCACCTTAGATATTTCTGGAAAGAAGGTCAATATATCCGTAGACAGGTTGAAACCTGCGTATATTGCAAAGGAAGAGATCATCCCAAATTCTACAGCCCCAGTGTTGAACCAGTCCACTATTAGACCAGAGACGAGAAGAACGAAGAGTGGACGAGTAGTCAAATGGCCAGACTTTTATCGACCGTAACTAACGGTCTGGCGGGGGGAACATGTGGCGACGCGACTCTGGCGCGGGCATCGCCCCGCACTTCACACCGTGTCGTCGCCCGGACTCGCCATCGACCGCGAACGCCGGCCGCGGCGTCAGCCGCCCGCGCAGTGATCTCGACGCTCCGTGGCGAACGCACGTCTATCGCTCCCGTCCGTCCGAACTACGTAGCCGCGCGATCGTAATACGCGTTTACATTGTTGCATGTCATTTGCGAGGTGCTATCTCTGATGTTGTTAATTCAAATGTAACATTTTGATATTATACTGTTAACTAACAGCTTGATATTTTCTTAATAAGCCACGCCTTGGATCAACTTCTACATTTCCTTCACTAGCGGCTAGGATATCGGCCTTCAATTCTCATTACCTTTTGTCGGATCTTAAGGATGGAATGGCGTGGTGACAATATGTATTCTAAATCCACACGGATCGGATATCCTATAAACTCTTCAATAAATGGCTGGCGTATAACTTGAAAGCATTTGTCTATTTGACTAAAATACACAGTTTTGCGTAATGTTGAAAGTGGAGGTGTTAATATAAGTTACGAAAGCGTTAAAAAGGGCTTAATGGATATAATTAATACGCATATTGTATGATAATTTTATCTCGTTTTAGGCATGATATTAATGTCTGTTTAATAACATAAGAAAGCCAAAAGAACATGCATTTCGACGAGATCGTACTAATAATATAAACGCGAAAGTTTCTAAGAATGTATGTTACTCTTTCACGCAAAAGCTACTGAATGGATTTTGATGAAACTCTACAATAACATAGCTTACACACCAGAATACATACACACTATATCTTTATACATACGCTGTAATGTATAAAGATATAGTGTGAATTACATCCTACAAACATTATTGTCACAATTTTCCATCACCACGCGGGTAAAACTGCAGAGCGCAGATAGTAAATTTAAAATGTAGCTACGTATTTATAGACATTTCCAGAAATTTCATGAATTTGTGTAATTGAATTTTTAGCTTGGGCGAAGTTAGCTAAGATTAGCGGCGCGGCAAAACACCGCCAAATTTGTAGCAGGATTGAAAAATTTATATTCAGATAAATGATGAATGCATCGTTTATTTAAGTAAAATATATATTTCAACATAGAAAAATTACATGAACCATTAAAGTGTCAAAGAATAGAGGCTTGGGAGGATTCACATGATGCACTCGGCGTATTTTGTGATTTGTCTAAAGCTTTCGATTGTGTTCATCATGAAATCCTCATCAGGAAGTTACACCATTACGGTATCCGCAAACAAGCCCTCAGCCTACTGAAATCATACCTTAGTAATAGAATTCAGAGGGTTGATGTCAATGGCATACAATCACAAGGCTCCATGGTCACTATTGGTGTGCCCCAAGGTTCGATTCTTGGTCCTTTTTTGTTCCTCGTTTACATTAATGACCTACCTTATTATGTGAGAAATAACCACGGTATTGTACTGTTCGCGGATGATACTTCTTTGTTGTTTAAAATTAAACGACAGCTACAAAATTTTGACGAAGTGAACAATGCACTTTCTTCGGTTGTCCATTGGTTTAGTATGAATAACTTGCTTTTAAATGAAAAGAAAACTAAATGCATCAAATTTTCACTGCCCAATGTTGTTCAGAATCCGACCAATGTACAACTGAATGGAACAATTTTGGAACCGATTGAGTCAACCGTATTTTTAGGTATAACCATTGATAATAAACTACAATGGGGCTCACATATAGAAAAGCTATGTAATAGACTTAGCTCGGCGGCTTTTGCTGTTAAAAAAATTAGACTTTTGACAGATGTTGATACGGCTAGAATAGTTTATTTCAGTTACTTCCACAGTATCATGACTTACGGGATACTTCTCTGGGGATGCGGTGCAGACCTTAATAGCATATTTATATTACAGAAAAGGGCTGTAAGGGCTATATACAACCTTGCTCCTAGAACTTCTCTCAGAGATACATTCAAGGAAATAAATATTCTAACTGTGCCATCTCAATATATATTTGAAAATTTGATGTATGTACATAAAAATATTAATAACTTTGGAAAAAACTGTGATATACATAATATTAATACACGAAACAAGAATAATCTTGCTATCCATTGTACTCGTCTCCGCAGAATAAGTAACTCATTCATGGGTCAATGTCACTTTTATAACAAATTGCCCATGCAACTTAGAGAATTGCCTCGCAATGCCTTTAAAAAGACTGTTAAGACAAAACTTTTCAAAAAAGCATATTACCGCATTGCTGATTATTTAAACGACCCAGCTGCTTGGGACTAGGCTGTTCAGTGTCAGTGTATTTTTTATGTCTTTATTTATGTTACTAGTCAAATAGGACCGCAATGAAAAAAAAAATGACAAGCCCTCTGAGTTTCTTGCCAGTTCTTCTCAGCAGTGGTCGCGTTCCGAACTGGTGGTAGACGGTCGATTTTTTTATTGTATAATATGACAATGTGTTGACTATTTGTAAGTGTCCATCGTGACCCACACAAAATAAATGATTTGAATTTGAATTTGAATTTAGATGGGGGAAAAGATTTATTTTTAAATTAATAATGTGAATTTCGCGCGGAGCTTTTATAAAGGTAGCCTACAAATTAAACACTATAAATTAAATACACCGGTTTAGCGTAGTTTAATATTGGTATTAAACAAGGATTCAAAACAGATACTGTTCCCAAAACTACATAATATTATATTTTGTCATATCTACATATCCTTTCGTCATTCTATTATTGTTAGACAGAGCTTGAATGTATTTTTCATCCCCCCATCTCGGAAAGAGTATTTTTGCTCTTCGATATCTGAGTGCAAAAGCCGTTTTTATTCACTAGAGAATAAAGTATTTTTGCTCTTCGATATCTGAGTGCAAAAGCCGTTTTTATTCGCTAGAGAATAAAGTAAAGATTATTCTGTAATACTTACCTGTCTTACCTGTCATAATGTAGTAATTAATACCTAAACTGAAATAAAAGTTTACCTATCTTGTGATTGTAAACGGTTTTTTTTTTTTTGCATTTAGTAATTTCCTCGCTGAGGTGGAATGAAAAGTTACGTGTTGCACTCGAGTGCAAAGATTTTTCACCTCGTGCTCTTTTGATTCCCTCGCTAACGTTCAGGATTCTAATTTTAGAATCCTTCGCTTGCTCGGTCATCAAAATTGAACACGCGGTTAAAAAGCAACTTTGCACTCTTGTATAACAAATAACTATTATTACATAAATACCTTCTTTTACTCTAAACTACGAGTAATATCGTTGTACCGGAGAAAGCTTTTAGCGGTTAGACGTTAACAATTTCACTATAGATTTGTATAATGTTATATCGAAAGATTGTTGTAAGTGGTAAAATGAAAAGTTATCAAAATAACAGGCTTGTGGTTACTAAGATTACGTATTTGAAGCCTTATTCTGCATGAATAAGTTGCAGACATTTTTAACGAGGACATTTTATTTGTAACTCTAGCTGTTGTCTAGCTAGCAGTGTAAGGGTCCTGACTAAAATAAATTTGAAGCATATTATAAAAATATGTTTATCTATTACATAATTTATGTATTTTATTTAACGTATGTATTATATGTGTACTTAGATTATTAGATTTATTTATTTTAGGGAATCTACAGCTTTTATATGATGTTACATGTGCATTTTTACATTACAATAATCTAAGCCAATTTCAGAGTTCCACGACAATGCAATATGAGGTAGTATAATTCACTTTGAAACTTTCAAAAATACATTGAAAATACTGAAAACAGAACTTATTCCTATGAGACTATTAAACTATGTATAACTTAAATAAAAAGCGTATTAGCAAAAGGGTGATAATAAAAGAGTAGGTACTTATTAGTAACAGGAATTTTCCACAAGAATCCGATTGATGTTATTTTTAAAACTATTTTTGGTCAACAAGAAGACATCAAAGAAGATATAATTAGACGTTTAAATAATATTTATTCTTGTGGTTATAATTTTTCATGTGTCTCTTACATATTTTTCTTTGCATCGCCCAAAGGTTGTCTCGAAAGAATGCTTAAGGCTTTAAAGTCCGCCTATGTTCAACTTATTGTAGCACTAGCGGCTAATCTCTGGAACGGCTGGACCGATTTTGACGGGACTTTCACTGATAGGTAGCTAATGATATAAGGAGTAACTTAGGCTACTTTTTTGACTAGCTTCGCCCCGCGGCATCTCCCGCGGGTAACATCGCAGCCTTGCGAAGCCGGGACTCACCGCTAGTTATAATTAAACTAGTGGCCCTCCCCGGCTTCGCCCGTGCAGAGCGGGGGTGGGTTATATTATACATATAAACCTTCCTCTTGAATCACTCTACCTATTAAAAAAAACCGTATCAAAATCCGTTGCGTAGTTTTAAAGATTTAAGCATACATAGGGATGGACAGACGACAACGACTTTGTTTTATACTATGTAATGATGATAAACTATATCATGATGCACCCAAAGATGCTGTTCTATCGCCATATGTTGTCTCGCGTTGTGATAAACTCAAGGCGACATCGTTTAAAAGTTGCAGAGTCCGATTGTAAATTTTAATCGAATTCCAACACAAGCAATAATTGGAGGTGTTGCGTGCATTCACAGCTCGCAACTGACGATTGCGAGTCAACGAACTTCGTTTAACGGGGACAATGCAATTGATAGACCTTGACCTTTACTGCATCAGCTGACATTGTGAGGTGTTTATTAATTTGCAGGGTCGGATCTACCTAAGGGCTTTTTGGGCTGTAGCCCAGGGTTTGTTTTCCCAAATTGGTATACGTTTTTTTTTTTTTTTTTTCCCGGGGTAAAATCCTTTATGGACTATCCCTGCCAGCCTGGAGAATACCTACTTAAAGATTTTTTTAACTTGGCCCGTCACCATATAAATCAAATTATTTTTCGTCAAATGTCTTCTATACATATCTCCATCACTATCAAAAACAGTTTTTGTTGACAAAAGTTTTTCAGTAATTTGGTAGGTCCCAAAAATTCACGATCCGGCCATGTTAATTTGTGTATTTATATTTTCGAAATCGCCACTAATCCTACTACTAGTCAGCCCATAGATGACCCAATCTTGAGTCGGGCCTCTTCCAATTACATGGAGGGCAATAAGCCTACTGTGTCGCTGGCCAGACTGGCGACCGTGAAGCCATCATTTCCTGCAATGGTGAATTGTGCCACGACCTACCCACTAAAACGGACGGCGATCCTCGAATGTCCGAACCAGGGTCACGGGGTTCACTCCCATTACGGGAGCATGCTCCGTGACCCTGGGGGCCTTGGCCCGCTTAGTAGAGCCCCATGCTCCGAGACCCTCCGATTATTAGGAGGGGCTGTATTGCCCTCTCCCATTCCACCGCTGGGGGGCGCGCGTGGATCGCGGCGCACCTTCCTCCCAGGGCCTGTTTTGCTCAGGTGACGGACTTTCCCAGGTCCATCGCCCGCAGGCGGTGGAGGTCAGCCAGCGCCCTGAGACGCCGAGGCCAACTCTCTGGCCCGTTCAGCCTCCTCCTTGTATGTCATAACGACCTCACGTTCCTCCCTGTTATGGGAAGAGGCTCGACTCAGCGGTGGCTGAATAGTAGTAGTAGTAGTAGATATGTGTAGTAAAACTTCTATAATCTTTGGACTTTCTTTTAGTAATTTTGCAGCCCCTAATTAGTTTGCCTGGGCAATAGCCCCGAGTGCAATCCAGCGCCGGCCACCATTTAGTGCTCCACGATTCGTGTAAAAAGTGTAATTCATCAAATAGCGTACACTGGCGGCCGCACAAATGGCACGCACTACTGCGTATCTCGGGCAAATTGCGTCGCGTGTAACGGAACGAGATTCGTCGCTGCCTACATATTTACGTTCGGTTTTACGTAATTTGTGCATTATGATTTCTAAGTTACATTATTTAATTTTTACTCAGTACGTATTATGTCACTGCTTGTTCATTTAAACGGTTAATTATGCACCAATTAAACCAGATTTATGTTTCATTAATGAGGTGAAACGCTATTATGTTATCTTTCCTAGTTTTTAGTATTGAAATTATCAGTTTAATGGACCAAGATTATACTTACATGTTACATTGCGCGTTCTATTAGTATTTCGAAATTTCCAATAGCAATAATAATTATTGTTTCGGAATCAAAAGATTTCACGAGCGTCTAATGCTCCCATAAAAGTTTTGCAATTAGTAAATTGACCGAGTGAAACATCAAAATTTACTTTCAATTTATGCTTATTAATTGCGTTATGTATACTTTAACAACAATATAATATTATAGCCCTAAATCCACTTTATTTAATTTTAGTTCTAGCTGGGGTCATTATTATTGCAGGGAGTGTAAAAGGTGTAATTTTTTTTAATGAAGTCCTTTGAAAACTACCTTTTTATATAGTAATCTTTGCACCTAATGGTAAGTGTATAGTGCAGCTCAGTATCATCACACTAATAGTATGAAGAGATAAGATTTGTATGTTTGTAACACCTCGGGACATAGGGCTCCACTAATTGAGGCGGAGAAAATCCCGAAATGTTGGAGCATGATTCTCCATTGGGGATCGCCCTGTGGCCCAGGCGCTTGTAATCGAGGAACATGTCTATGTTAGTTTTGGTGGAGAAGTTGGGGCGCTAATTGTCACTAACCCATTTCATCCTGAGGGGTGCCATACGAGGCGATGAGCACAAATACTAGGCATAAGAAGAAAATCCATCTGGCCTTCGTGGTACGCTCACATCATCATCACCATTTCAGCTGAAAGAAGTTCACTGCTGGACGTAGGCCTCCCCCAAGGAATTTCACGAAAGCTGGTCCTGAGTCGCCCATCGGCTTTCGCTGACCTTAACTAGGTAATTGGCCCACCATATGGGAGGTGTACCAGCAATGCGCTTACTTAAGTAACTGACTTACTTACTACCTACCATTATCATACTGGATGTATCGTATATGTGTAAATGCCTAGTTATTTATCAGGGAACCCTATTCCAGCTGGAGGGTGTCATAAGATCCGACAAAAGGAAATGATAAGGCTGAAAACGTAGCCGCAATAGAAAGAAGCTGATACGAAACCCTGTGCCAACTCATCTGGCGAGCGTGGGACAGGCTAATAACCCTCCATGAAATTGGCGGAGGCCTTTTCAACAGTGGGTGTTTTATGGTACTTGCTGGGTCCTCCGTGTGGTGACGAATAGACTCACCACCCCATTCGATCCTGAGGGTGTCGTAAGAGAGACTAAATTAAATGACAAGGCAAGGACAAGGAAAACTTGAAACGAAAGCCAGTGTCAACCCGTCTGGAGAGCGTGGCACAGCCTAATAATTACCCTCCATGAAATGGGTGGAGGCCCGCCTCAACAGTGGGTCTTGTACGGTACTTGCTGAGTACAGAGGTATCTATTGCAAACTGACTTTTGCCTCATACGTTTCTCAATATGGGTGACATTTTTAGATTCTCCGCGGATATTGCTGCAATCGTTTGCACATAGGGTTGGTGGTATAATATTCTGATGTTTTATACTACGATCAAGCTTATGGCCTTCCTGATGGTAGGCGGTATTGCCGGCGCTGGGAGAATCATTAAAGCAGTTTATTTTTAGAGGTGATTGCAGGTGTCGCCTTTGGATCAACGGGTCCCGGGTTCGAATCCGGGGTCGGGCAAGTGTCATTGTCTAAACCAGAGGCACTTACTCCGAGTCTGGATCTCAGTTGTGTTCGTGAATTACACGTTTGTAAACTGCCCCTGAGATACAGGTCATAAATAAATATAAATATCCTTGGACATTTCACACAACGCCATCTCGTCCCAAGCTAAGCAACATAATGCTTGTGTTATGGTAACAAGATGGATGATAAACTACTTATATACATTTTTTTTTGTAATTACGTACATATCATAGATAGAAAACACCCAGACCTGGAACAAATACTTGTAGGTCGTACAAATATTTCTTCCGTGCGGGGACTATGGTCCAATTTCGACCACTAAGCGACCACGAATATATTTTAGGTGGCAACCCTTGGCCTGAGAAACCGAAACCTATGTTGCATCACCCGTTTCCAGTGTTGTGGCTACAATACCATGCGATGAACGGACGGACAAACTGCTCTTTGTTCTATGTAATTGGTCTGGAGAAAGCCAAGCTCCGCCTAACGCTTAGTTAACGTTGGAATAGTACGAGTGGCGAATGCCATTTGTGTTGGAATGACAAGAAGCAGACGGCTTCATATTTTTACCAAGTTATCTGTGAACTGGAGGGCGTCGCTGCGGTCGTTCAAGAATAGAATAGAATAGAAAAAACAATTTAAATAAATAAATAAATATCCTTGGACATTTCACACAACGCCATCTCGTCCCAAGCTAAGCAACTTAATGCTTGTGTTATGGTAACGAGATGGATGATAAACTACTTATATACATTTTTTTTTGTAAATACGTACATATTATAGATAGAAATGACACCCAGACTCCGAGCCAGTGCCTCTGGTTTAGACAAAGACACTTGCCCGACCCCGGAATCGAACCCGGGACCCGTTGATCCAAAGGCGGCACATCTAACCACTAGACCAACGAGGCAATTTAACCAATTCTCGCGTTTGCTATCGCCACGTGGGAACGGCGTCAACTGAAAAGCTTGTCGAAGAAACTCAGAGGGATTTTTGTTAAATAACGCCTTGTTTCTAGGCGAATTTCATATGGTATTCAAATGGTTACTATATGGCAATACAGAGAAAACTTCTGAGGGTCGGGCATCTGTTTTCTATGAACCTGGTGCGGGCAGGCATATGTCAGGGTGTCACATTTATTGCTTGGTGATAGGATCTAATGGTCCGCCCGGCTAGCTACCACCCTCACATCTAAGTCGCCAAGCAGTTTTACTGTGTTCCGTCGTGTGTATGTGAGAGCTGATGCCCGACGGCGACAGGGCATTTCCTTGAATTGCCTGCTCCATCTTAGACCCTGGTGTTGCTTTCCGTCACGCAAGCCTGGGGCCAAAGGCATTCAAACGTAGAAATTTGCTTTTAATTTTTTGCTTTTAATTCTCTAGTTTTGTATATTGATATGTGCAAAGAAGAATAAATAATATTATAATAAAAATAACGCTTGGCGCAGTGATTGAGCGATCGACTGCTGCGCAGCATGTCGCGGTTTCGATCCCCGCACGGAAGAAATATTTGAAGGACCTACAAGTATTTGTTTCGGGTCTATGTGTTTTCTATCTATAATATGTAAATATTTAAAAAAAAAAGTATTTTATAAGTCGTTTATCATCCATCTCGTTACCATACACAAGCATTAAGTTGCTTAGCTTGGGACGAGATGGCGTTGTGTGAAATGTCCAAGGATATCTATTTATTTATTTATTAAATAAAAATGTGTATATATTTTTACTGAGCGGAGGCAAATCCACATGTTACTGTGTTTTGATGTTACAATGATACGGTTCAATACCTAATGGCGTATTGTTTGTAGGAAATGAGGGATCAAGTGGCGTGTAGTGAGCGGGTCGAGTGACTAAGGTAAGGAGTGTCGCTTCTTAAGAGTATATTATGGTGGGATATCTGACTGGTGTCGGAAGAAGAATGTGTTCTTTTTCTAATTACAGTGATCGTAATAGACGTCTGATTTTATTTTCTTCAATTCGTAACCCAATCTTAAAAGTTACTTTATTTCCATAGATATTTTATCACGAAACGTCAAAGTGTTATCTACCGCCTGTTCGGGTTGCTGCTCAACAGTCGGAGCCGGCAAAAAAATCGGGAGTTGGATTTTTAAATATTATTTAATTTTAATTCTTTTTGCATGTACCATGTTGCATGAAGAACTAAAATAAAATATGGTTATGGTTTCGTATGAAGTGGTCCTTCTTTGTACATTTTACTATTTTAGTAAGTAAGTGTATTAATTAATCTTGTAATTTTAAGGTTTTCAAATAAAAAAAGTCGCATACTTATGTTCCAGCGAGAAGGTCACGTTTATCTGCTTCGTTGAGTTTGCGGTGCTATCATAAACGAGTCAACGCAGACAGAGTTGTCATATTAATGAAATAGCGCTTCATTAACGAATCTTAGTTTGTTAGATCACGGATGTGTTTCCAATCTCTCATTCCAAAAACAAAACTTGCCTTTTCGCTGCCCTCCACATTGGTGGAAGGAAATTGCCTAATACAGCGTGCTGGCCGAACGGGTTAGCAAAACGATTTTGTTTCGAGGTTTCTTTCTTCTGCCATGTTTTTAATTAAAGTTTTTAAGCCTTTCTCCAGAAGTCCGGAGACATTATTAATTTTCACTCCCATTCACTCAGTCGTTCATTCAGTGTTGAATAGATATTTATCTTTGAAAGCAGGTCCGTTAGACCTACTTTTACCATCGATAAGCCACGACCAGGAGAGAATGCTATGTAAAGTGTCACTTTGAGGTCGCTGGAATTAGAATGCATTAATACGAGGTGTCCGTACAGTGACTGATTTAGAACTGCCACCACCATATTCTATCCTGAGGGTGTCGTTAGAGCCGGACTAAGGCAATTAAAACCTAGCAGAAAGAGAAGGAAAACTTGAAATAAAACTCTCTGCCAGACGAGTTGGCAGGGTGGCGTGGGCTAATATCGCTCATAATTCCTTAGATTGAAGGAGGTCGGCTGAAATGATGATGCATGGTTTAAAAAAAAACCTCTTAGCCATCCGAAGTTATGGCATAGAGCCTAACGATAAGAGTAGAAAGGAGAGTGTCTAAATGATATTTCTTTATTTACTTAGTATGAAGGAGAAATTAGACGTTTTTGTGATCCAAATCTTTTTAGGAAATGTGTGAATATCATCGAGAATATTATTCTACAAGCTTTGTAGTTAATCTGTGTTCCACAATGTCTCTAAGGTTTACTTGATTATTTATCTAGATATGACACTTTCGGCATTGGCTGGTGACTAATGATGTATTTTTCGGGGTCCATATCTGATTATGAAATGCCGGAGTATTGCAATGGCAATGTAAGAAACAATACTAATCTGGCATTACGCTGTTAATTATTTGGCAAAAAGAACGTTTGCGGGATCAGCTAGTAACAGATTAAATTGTTTCAGTATTGTTGGAATCCATTGATGAATGACTTGTAGAAAATTGGCCTTGAAATTTAATTTCATTCTTCATTTCCACAAATCTAACATTTGTCAATTTTGATCATTTCCGTGTTCACAATGACACCTGGAATGTAGACTTAACACAGTCGTTATAGAGTTTAGTTTCAGTTACCATACTGTCTTGGATCTCGCCAGTTAACGAAGCGTAGTGATTCTTTGAGTTAAGTAGAGCGTTGTGAGAACATGCGTGTGTCGGTATTTTCCTGATGTTTTCTTTATTTATTTAAAACTAGGTGCCGCCGCCGCCGTAGCGGCGCTCAGGAGAATTTTGTTAAAAAAATGACGTGCCCGTGGATGACAGGTAAGTAATCGAAAAGCAGCCCAATTTACTTCTTATTACCCAGTAGCACTGCTAGAGCAGCTCGCAGTTTTCAAGTTAGGTACTGCCTTCCATTTCTATAGATGCTATAATTGCACCCACGATCGGCGGCTGTGTGTCTTCCGCAGCACGGGTAATAAAAGATGCTATAGTATAATGGCCACCCATCTTGTTTACAGACAATATATGGTCCTTGTGGTGACGGATTTACAATACACTGTGTCACCAGTTCACCACCCCATTCCATCCTCAGGGAGTCGTCAGAGCCGACAAAGGAAACGTAATAGTAGGAAACCTTGATACAAAACCCTGTGCCAATGCATCTGGTCAGCGTGGCACAGTAGGCTAAATTACCCTCCATGTAATTGGATGTAGTCTGAAAGAAGATGTAGCGACAAAAATTGAGAAAGGTATGCTGAGATGGTTTGGACACGTCGAGAGAATGAATGAAGAAAGATTGACAAAAAAGTGTTTATGGTGAGTGTGTTTCGAGACCAAATCAGGGACGTCTTGAAAAAAGGCCAGGTCAAGAGTACCCTAAACTGAAGAGCATGTATGAAGGGAATAATGAAAGTGGACGAAGCGAAACAAGTATGTAAGGATCGTAGCAAGTGGAAAGAAGTGGTCTCTGCCTACCTCTACGGGAAAGATTCGTGATTACATGTAACTACTTATGTAATTGGAGGAGGCCGGACTCAGCATTGGGTCACCTAAGGGTTACTGTAGACAATGTATGATCCGACGGCAAGACCTGCTGACATCCGTCATACACCTACCATACACGGTATGCGGCAAGTTTCACAAAAAAACAAGTGAAATGACAGGAAGAGTGACCGGTCCAGTTTGGAGCGGTCGAAACCAGTTATAACCGGTTTGGTCCGGCGCACGGCAGCGTAACAAATGCTGATGCAGTTTTTGTGTGACTTGTATGTGTGTAAGTCTTTGATGTTGTTGCCTTTATTATGATGTGACGGACTTTGTTTCTTACCGCATATTCTCTGTAGAGTAGCCTGCTGAACAGTTCGGTAGGTAACTAAATGGTAAATATATGATTGGCGAGGTAGTAATCTAAACACCCAATTACTTTTAGGATTAAACTAGTTGCTGTCTGCAGAATAGCAATGACAAACATCAGAGACAGAATCACTATCACTATCACTTCACTACATAGTCTAAAACAAAGTCGCTGTTGTCTGTCCGTCCCTATGTATGCTTAAATCTTTAAAACTACGCAACGGATTTTGACGCGGTTATTTTTAATATAACTTTGGTCACGGATATAATAATACTAAAGACACTCCAATCCTACTTAATAACATTATAAACGTGACAGTTTGTAAGAATGTATATGTTTGTACTCGTCCACGCAAAAAATCCTAAATTGATGTTGATGAAAATTTACAAATATATCAAAATAACACAGGCTTTAATTTAATATAGATATATGTCTAACGATAACAGATTTTTGTTAAATACCCGGGAGAAGCCGAGGTGGGCCGCTAGTAGGTATTGTTTATATTTATGGGTTGGTAACAAGTATTCCAAAATGATCACCACACAGGCATTTCTATAATACGCAGAGGTTTTATGTTATATTATAATCTATGACTTAGGCTTGTGCTGTGAGATGCTAGCAGTTTTCCACTTTTACCGGAAACGAAAGTGGTTTGACCAATGCTAAACTCACATATACATACATTAGTGAGGCTTATGTATGCTAGGGATCTTATCCGAGTATCGATATGAGTTAGGTATGAATATTATTGATTACCCAGGGCTGCCTTTTTGGTCTAGGGGTTGGATGTACCGCCTTTGGAACTCTGGTCTCCGGTTCGATTCAGGTCGGACAAGTGTCTTTGTAAACCAGTGGCATTTGGTGTGAATCTCGGTGTTCTTTGTGTTCGTGAATTAGATAACCATCCCCTAGACTAGGGTTGCCATCACCTAAATTGCAGACGCGGAAAAATCCCGGATAGGTTTTTTTCCCCAGACACATGTTAAAGTAATTTTTGCAACTAAAATAAAAACCTTCTCTCCCTTCTAGAATGCGGGTTATTGTGGATGAATTGTTAACTAAGATTTATTAAATTTTTCGCTTATCTATAAAAAAATTGATTTCCTCTGACAACAAAAGTGTGACAACAACACTTTTCAAAACCCCTGCCGGATGGCTCCCGGATGCCGTTCAAACTAGGAAAAATCCGGGGAATTCCAACGGATGGCAGCCCTACCCTAGACCTACAAGGCAGCGTATTGATGGTAGAATGGCAGCATGCCAACGGCCCTCACGTGTACCGGACACCGTAGGAGCACTAAGCTCCAAAATATGGATGCTGTTGACAGTTATTAACTGGGTCCACACCGGACGATCCGTTTTGGATCGGCGATCCCGCGATCCAGGATCACAAAGCGTGGATCGCGTGAGACCGATTAGATTGCGCTCCTGATCGTCCGGTGTGGACCCAGCTATTGAGCGTTAATGTTGTTGAGCGGTTTTATCTCCCCACGGGACGGTGCATCGGGGATGTTTAGTGGGTATGGGGACGCCGTTCGTATCACTGACTAGCGGACCAGAGTGCCGCACTCTCCACAATAGCTTCTCCCTAGGCCGGTGCGAATAGTCCACGACGGATTTCACACCCTGCAAAAAAGGCCGACGTTTATCTCATCCGTGTGGTGACGGATTTAGAATACGCAGTGTCACCAACCCATACCATCCCGAGAGTGTAGAGGCGACTAAGGGAACGCAAGAGGCAAATCACCTAGCTGCAAGAGAAGAAAAACTTGATACAAATCCTGTGCTTACCAGAACAGCGTGGTACAGTAGGCTAATTTTCCCCCACGATTTGGAGGAGGCACGACTCAGTAGTGGGTCCTTCATGGGCAGAAACGATGAAACGAGGATCTATCACGAACAGACGTTTTAACCTGCAACTCTGCAGGATCAATAGCTTCTGCATCATCAGCCTCGAACTCTTCGTGGCGTAATAACGATAAAAAAATATTTCGATAATAAATATGTCATCATAATCTGTTGAGGTTCTCGGAAAGATTTCGCTTTCAATGTTGCGAAACCTCCAAAAAGCTGCCCATATCGGGACCATCCATCATTGGAGAAAGTTATTGAGAAAACATACTATAAATTAAACTGACGCAATCTTTGCGTCCCTTTTTAGCAACAAAGGTGTGGACAGGTGCTTTCTCATTTTAAGATATTTTTAGCTGCGTATCATTCATTGCATAATGCCGAAAATTAAAAGTTGTCAGGAGTATTCTTTGACGCCCACGCTTCGCACATTAAATTGCATTTCGGAACGGGCTGACATATTTTTCATCCCCCCATCTCGGAAAGAGTATTTTTGCTCTTCGATATCTGAGTGCAAAAGCCGTTTTTATTCGCTAGAGAATAAAGTAAAGATTATTCTGTAATACTTACCTGTCATAATGTAGTAATTAATACCTAAACTGAAATAAAAGTGTACCTATCTTGTGATTGTAAACGTTTTTTTTTGCATTTAGTCATTTCCTCGCTGAGGTGGAATGAAAAGTTACGTGTTGCACTCGAGTGCAAAGATTTTTCACCTCGTGCTCTTTTGATTCCCTCGCTAACGTTCAGGAATTTTAGAATCCTTCGCTTGCTCGGTCATCAAAATTGAACACGCGGTTAAAAAGCAACTTTGCACTCTTGTATAACAAATAACTATTGTTGTATTCTTGGTGAATTCACAAGGGTTGCCATGTTTGTACTCGTGGATTAGAAAAAAAATATTTATTATAATATAAATTACTAGCCGTACCATGCGCGCGGGGTTAGGCCACTAACACAAATACATTTGTAGAAAGACATTACACCATGTTTTTATTCTTGGCCTTTTTGGGCTCCATGCACAACACTTTGCCGAAGATCATCACATAATCAAATGTATAGTATAGTTTCTATAAAAGACTTGAAGACAAACATTTATTTTGATATAAAAGAAGCGTATCTTCGATTTTATCTCTAAGACTTCCTGTTGATATTTTCAATTAAAATTTAGATATCACAGAACTATTAGTAAATAGAATAGTTCTTTTTAATGAAGACCTTGCTCTACCTAAAACTTGTACCGCGGCGGCAGTTTACAATCATGAAACTCACGAACACAAATGACACCCAGACATAGAGCAAGTGCTTCTGGAGTATCCAAAGACACTGGCCCGACCCCGGAATCGAACCCGCGAACCTGTGATCCAAAGACGGCACATCCAACAAGCCAGTTTTACAGGTTCTGTTAAGTTTAAACCTCCTTTTAAAAAATGACACAAATTTGTTATAGAAGTAGCATCAAAACTCTTAATTACTCCCATTTTTTCATACCCCTCGGCTTAAACGTGGGTTCCTATAAGACTGGTTTTGTTGAGTATTCTTTAGACCAATCGTCGGGGATAGTGCAAATCCGCGAATCTACCATACGTAAAGTGTGCGTATCTGCACAGCTTGTAGGTTTACAGGAGATGGTTTTAAGTTTATATTTTTTGTTATTTCAACGGCTAGGGTAAAACCGAGATAGATGCCCCAGTGGGATAGATGCCCCATATTCTAAAAACCTAACTTCGCGAACTCGTGACTTAGAGTTAATTGTATAAGTAGGAGCCACAGTCACCCCATTCCTTAGTTACCCATGGACAGTCGTGTAGGAGGATGCGTTTTGGTCGTGTATGTAATTATCTCCGCGGCGACATTCACGAACACGTCAAAGTTTGAAACGTTAGTATTCTGTGTTGTATAACTTTATAATTATTAATACATTCCGTTATATTTTTTCATATGTCGATAAACTGGTTCATTAAGTCGGCATCTAGGTGTAAATAATTGCTATTTAGTTTATTATAATATTTAAAAAATACTTAGGCATCTATCCCTATCACAAAGGATAGTTGCCCTGATTTTTCAAGGTATAGGTGCCCTTAGGGGCATCTATCCCTCCATAAACTGCTATATAAGATTATAGTACAACTATGCCACACAACGGAAGGATAACCCTAAAGATACAAGTAAAATAGGATTTGCTTTGAATGTTTTGAAAGAAAAATACGAAATCGTTATCCAACTGGATATGAATCTGTACACTTTTCAGAAATTATTATACAATTTAAGTAAAATTATTTGTGGAAACAATTAAGGACTTCTATTTTGTTAAATAAATAAAATGCTTATAAAATTTAATTCAACAAAGAACATGGTAATGCTTGTTGAAACTTAATAATTTATATTTTAATAAACAAACGCTGTTAAAAATAATTATGGGTAATAACAATACACTATTAATAAAAAAATATACTTTTCATTATTAAGACCCATGTTTCGTTTTAGGATTAGAAATACCTAACGTTTGGGCTAGGCTTTTAGTTTACACGGTAAAAAGAACATCTATCCTGCACTGCAGGCATCTATCCTTCTCAGTATTTTCATGGTGGGGCAACTATCCATACAGGTAGGCATCTTTAGGCGCAAAGGGATGATCATCCAGCCAGACGAGGTGTGATGTCTGGCTAGGGGTCGCTGCGCCTAACCCCCGATAGTTGTAGTCGGGGATATCTTAACCTTGCGAATTGCTCTTGAAATTTCGCTATCGCGGTGTAGGACTTTTTCGTAATTATCGCATTTGTAGGCGATATTTCTTGATGCAATTAGTTCAGATTTTTCGGGTAAATTGTGTAAAGTATGTAGCATGCGGTCGCTACATGGCTCCCCCCCAAGACTGGAGGTCGATCCTCTTGAGTTGCTGCAGTGTGATGAGCTTGCAAGTGCCAGGAGTGCTCGGAGTCTACGGTGAGTCGAGACTGAGCACCTCAACTGTGTAGTGGAGTTCACTGGGCGGTTGAGTGTCGTGCCGCAGAACCAGGTAGCACGGTGAGTCGGCTGGGCGTGGTCCTGTTAAGGCTGACGTCTTGGCTTGCTACGTAACGGCTGCTGCAGCTGCTGAGGAGTGTTCGTCTTTACCAGGTTGACCAGGCAGGAGGATGTTTCAGACTCGTCGGAAGGTTGCTCTGGAGTCCAATTTCGGGGGTTACCACTTTAAAGATCTTGCGTGTTCAGATCACGTCGGGGTCACCACTTTAGGCGCAAAGGGATGATCATCCAGCCAGACGAGGTGTGATGTCTGGCTAGGGGTCGCTGCGCCTAACCCCCGATAGTTGTAGTCGGGGATATCTTAACCTTGCGAATTGCTCTTGAAATTTCGCTATCGCGGTGTAGGACTTTTTCGTAATTATCGCATTTGTAGGCGATATTTCTTGATGCAATTAGTTCAGATTTTTCGGGTAAATTGTGTAAAGTATGTAGCATGCGGTCGCTACACATCTATCCTCAAAAAAGACATTCTCCGAAAAGCCAATTTGTGCAAAATCTGTATTTGATAGGTTTAATATTAGTAATAATAATTCAGCATAAAGGATTGGGCTAGCTACATTCGTAAAAATTATTCGTATAAAACACATAGATTAAAAAATGGGTGGCTTTTTCTAAAAGTGGGGCATCTATCCCGGTTTTACCCTATTGACATCATTTTTACAGAGAGATTAATAGTTTATGTGTTCTATTTATTGTTAAAAGTAGAAATATATTAAAGTCCTATAAAAAAATAGGATATTGCGTGCATTTTGTGCGATATTTCAAATTGGCTACATTTGTCTGATACGCGGAATTATCCAATGCTAGTTCCGCGGATTTGCACTATCCCCGACGCAATATCAATTGATAGCAAAGGCGTAACTACTCCAGTTTGTTGTTGACCTTTTAAAAATGATCTGTGACAAGGCTCTGTGACTAGAGTACTCACCGATTTATCATTCGCTAATGGTGTTAACGCTTGCCTTTGTGGACACTACAAATGTTTGGGATGTATCAATACAGTTACGAAAGCCTGGTCAAAGCCACTTTAAACACCAGTTTGTCTTTTAATACCAGATTTTGATTTACTACTACTAAGCCCATAAACGAGGCGGGCCTCCTCCCAACATGGGGACGGTGCCTACTGTGCCACGGTGACAAGACGGGTCGGTTTCGTTTCAAGTTTTCCTTCTCTTGCGGCTAGCTTTTCGACCTTGTTATTTCTTTTTGTGGGCTCTTACGACACCCTGAGGATGAAATGGGGTGGTGACACTATATATTAAAAGGATTTGGATTTATTGAAGTCTAAAACTGACCCATTAGTTGAAGTTTAAAAAGAAGAAACTGACTGCGCAACTAAAATGAAGATTGTACCCAAACATAGCAAGCTGCTATATAAGTAGCTACATATTTCAAACACTCTTTATTACTAAAACGGATTAGGGTTCCCAAGTTCGATTCCGGGGTTGGGCAAGTGCCTTTGTCTAAACCAGAGGCACTTGCTCTGATTCAGGTTGTCATTTGTGTTCCTGAATTTCATATTTGTTAACTACTCCAGCGATACAGGTCTTTCTTTGTCTTCTTAGTGAAGGGGTTATTAAAAAATAACCCTGATACAGAACAGAGTGGATTACCATAAACGGCTGAACCAATTTTGATGTATAAAAACTGCTAAAAAACTGCTTTCAAATAAAAATAACATATCATTAGATCTATTACCCGTCTCGCCGGCGCGGCGTGGCATAGTAGTGAGTAGGCTAATGGCCCTCCCTGTAATGGGAGGAGGCCCAAATTAGCAGTGGGTTATTTGTACGTAAATGTACGAGAGCTACGAAGCCTCGGAAAGATACCAAACCATAAAACCAGGGTTTGATTCCAGGGTCGGGCAAGTGCATTTGTCTAAACCAGAGGCACTGGCTCGGAGTCTGGGTGTCATTTCTATAAATAATATGTATGTATTTACAAAAAAAAATGTATATAAGTAGTTTATCATCCATCTCGTTACCATAACACAAGCATTAAGTTGCTTAGCTTGGGACGAGATGGCGTTGTGTGAAATGTCCAAGGATATTTATTTATTTAAAAAACCATCAACAAATGGCGTTCAATGCAGTTATTCGCACAATTAGATCGACCTCAGAAACAAAGCGTACCAGGTGGGTGGAGAAAGCAGTCGATAATGATCGCAGAGAGTGGACCATCTGACATGGTTCCGAAACCGTGAGCCGTGAATGGAACAAGATAATTCGTGTAATTGAACTAATCACCATTTTAATCCTATATTTTAAATAGGTTTTTAAAACGAATCACTGCGCTACGTATGATCTGTATCGCGGGCATTTTGTCATAAGTTAGGGGCTGTCCATTAATCACCTGAGGTTCGAAAGGTCGAAAGAGGAGAAGGGGTTCGGCAAGAATCACGAAAGATCACAAGGGGAAGGGGGGGGCTTTATAGTAAGATATGTGTATTTAGTTTATCGTCTAACGTGTGATTTCTAAACCGAAAAGCGGCGTGTAGTGTAGTAACCTTTGAGTGTAACATTCTTTGTAGGTACAAAAAATACACGTGATTATTAATTTTTTTTTTTTTTTTTTTTATATCCTTGGACATTTCACACAACGCCATCTCGTCCCAAGCTAAGCAACTAAATGCTTGTGTTATGGTAACGAGATGGATGATAAACTACTTAAATACATTTTTTTTTTGTAAATACATACTTATTATAGATAGAAATGACACCCAGACTCCGAGCCAGTGCCTCTGGTTTAGACAAAGACACTTGCCCGACCCCGGAATCGAACCCGGGACCCGTTGATCCAAAGGCGGCACATATAACCACTAGACCAACGAGGCAGTCGAAATTAATTAATGGGGGTTGGCTTTGTATTCTGAAACCTCACCACGTATCACCATGTGGGAGGGGGGGTTAAAAATGTTGTTAAAAAAAACATCACGTGATTAATGGACAGCCCCTTATGTATAATACATATAGTCCGTGTGGTGATGGATTTAGAGCACGTATTGTCACCACCCCATCCCATCCTGAGGGTGGCATAAAGGCTGACAAAAGGCTCCAATAACACGGAGGTGACCAGTCAGACGGGGACCTTAATGGATAAATCGTTGGTAGTGTGTTTTATGAAAATGTTGTATGTGTGTACATTTCTGTAGCATTTCTATGTATATCCTTTTGGATTAGTTCTTCCAGCTATTCTGGTTGACTGTCAGAAAATGCGCCTAAATAATAAATTCATGAAAAAAGACAACTTTATAGGGCACAATATACATTTACAAATGGACGATTTTTCAACCTCCCCATGCTTCTAGTTTTACTGGGTAGAACTACTGTTTAGAACGGAACTGTGCCAGAGTAGAGTCAAAAAGCTCGGGTCATTGACCGACATTGGCAATGAAAGTGATAGTGCAATGTCATTGACCCGCCACAGGTCACTGTCGAAATTTCACGAAATCGGATTGTCACTGTCATTATATTCACGCTTTCGTTCAAAGTAAATTGTGGCTGATATTTGATTGTTACAACATAACATGATACTTAAATTTCACTCAGTCAGATTTGTGACAAATTACATAGTGTCATCCTGAGAGTGTCTTTAGAGCCGACTAAAGGAAATGACGAATTGATACTAACCCATTATAAGATTAATTCCCCTCCAAACATCTGAAGGAGCTTTTAGCCGTAAAATATTGCGGAGTCTAAGTTAAATCTGAAAAGAACACTAACTGTTATTGCCCGAGTAAAAACCTTTTCATCCACGTTTTAAAGACCTTTCATCCTCTATCATCACCACCATCATTAAGCAGGTTAAAGGATGGTGGCTGGAGCGTTGGTCTGTGTGGTGGATTTAGGATACATAAAGCCAACACCCCGAGGGTGGCGAAAAATGGATAAGATATGGGCAAAAACCCAGGTTTGAACGTTTGAAACGATACCCTGGGTCTGCCCGTCTGGCCAGCGTGGCACAGATTACTAAATAATATACACAGAAAGCTAACTACCCTCCATGTAATTGGAGGAGGAGGAGGCTGTCAGTCAGACTGTAGCAGTAGAGTGTAGTCACCACTCAGAGACCAGAATTTTAAGAAAAAATATTGTTCTCTATATTTATAATTTTGCAGCACAGCATGTCGCGGGTTCGATTCCCGCACGGAAGAAATATTTGTACGACCTACAAGTATTTGTTCCGGGTCTGGGTGTTTTCTATCTATAATATGTATGTATTTACAAAAAAAATGTTAATAATTAATAAAATAATAATAAATATCCTTGGACATTTCACACAACGCCATCTCGTCCCATGCTAAGCAACTTAATGCTTGTGTTATGGTAACGAGATGGATGATAAACTACTTATATACATATTTTTTTTGTAAATACATATTATAGATAGAAAGGACACCCAGACTCCGAGCCAGTGCCTCTGGTTTAGACAAAGACACTTGCCCGACCCCGGAATCGAACCCGGGACCCGTTGATTCAAAGGCGGCACATCTAACCACTAGACCAACGAGGCAGTCAGTTTATCAGTTTACCAGTTTATCATTACCATAACACAAGCATTAAGTTGCTTAGCTTGGGACGAGATGGCGTTGTGTGAAATGTCTAAGGATATTTATTTATTTATTATCACTTCTTTCGTCACGGCTATGGGGTTTGTTTTGCAGCCTGTATAATTAAGACGAGGTCAATGGCATCTGGTCTCACCTTAGACCTCTGCTCTGTCTCGTAGCAAATTATGATCTAATGCATTGTTTTACCCGTGAGAATCGTGTTAGTGTCAAGTGCATTCTTTTGTTTTGATTTTAGAAAGACTGCTTTTAGAGGTCATACCTCAGCCGTACCATCCCGAGGAATCATGTGGTGGGGATTTAGAATACGCAGCGTCACCAACCCATACCATATCGAGGGTGTCGTAAGGGAACTTCTTCTACTTCTCAACACATACGTGACCCACCGCTGGGTCCGGTCGCCTCCCATTACATGGAGGGTGTACATCCTATTGTGCCACGCTGGCAAGACTGGTAGGCGCAGGGTTTCGTACCAAGTTTTCCTCCTCTTGCGGCTAGGTTATCGACCTTGTCATTTCCTTTTGTCGGCTTTTACGACGCCCTCAGGAAGTAATAGGGTGGTGACACTACGTATTCTAAATCCGTCACCACACGGAGAACGCAAGAGGCAAATCACCTCGTCCCAAGAGAAGGAAAACTTGATGGCCCTGTGCCAACCAGCCGTGCCAGCGTGGCACAGCAGGCTAATATCCCTCCATGAATTTGGAGGAGGTTTGTCTCAGTAGTGGGTCATCCACGGGCTGAAACGACGATCTCATCCGATGCCACTGATCTGTAGGATAAGATGGTGACACAATATATTCTAAATCCGTCACCACACGTCAGTTATTATACTTCTCAGCTCTTAAAAGACCCAGTGCAGGAGGGAAAGTAGTCTACTGTGCCACGCTGGCCAGACGGGCTGGCACAGGGATTCATTTCAAGTTTTCATTCTCTTGCAGCTATGCTTACTGCCTTGTAATTTCCTTTTCATCCCCCCATCTCGGAAAGAGTATTTTTGCTCTTCGATATCTGAGTGCAAAAGCCGTTTTTATTCGCTAGAGAATAAAGTAAAGATTATTCTGTAATACTTACCTGTCATAATGTAGTAATTAATACCTAAACTGAAATAAAAGTGTACCTATCTTGTGATTGTAAACGTTTTTTTTTGCATTTAGTCATTTCCTCGCTGAGGTGGAATGAAAAGTTACGTGTTGCACTCGAGTGCAAAGATTTTTCACCTCGTGCTCTTTTGATTCCCTCGCTAACGTTCAGGAATTTTAGAATCCTTCGCTTGCTCGGTCATCAAAATTGAACACGCGGTTAAAAAGCAACTTTGCACTCTTGTATAACAAATAACTATTAATCGGCTCCTACGACACCCTCGGGTTGAAAACCACTCACTAGCTTCACTTATTAAGGTCAGTGCAAACTTAAGCTACTGTGTCAACATTGTCTGTGGCCACGTCTCCTGTAAACAACCTGATGTAAATGGTTCAGTGAAATGCTAACTGGCCGTGACGTCATAACGAGTCTCAAAGTGAAAGTGGCCAGAGATGGCAGCACCGGCGTCTACTAATCACCATCTGAGCCAACATTCTATTTTGAGATGATTACGAAACAATTCTTCACTTAATATATTCTTCTAGGGCATTCCTGCCTATACCAAAGTACCTACCAATTATTAAACTGCCTGGTAGGTTGGTTAAATGTGCCGCCTTTCTATGACGGGCCGAGGTTCAATTCCGTATCGGGCAAATGTCTTTGTGTAAACCAGAGACACTTGCTCTGAGTCTGGGTGTCATTTATATTTGTGACTTTCACCGGGGTTAGGTTTTATAAAAAAAAGAAACAATAACATTTTTGAAAAAAATGTTTTTTTTTTAACTTTGCGTTTTCCGACAAGGCCGATAATCTAGCCACAAGAGAAGGAAACCGCGATACGAAACCCTGTGCCAACCTGTCTGGTCACAGTAGGCTAATTTTGACTGCCTCGATCAACGGGTCCCGCGTTCGATTCCGAGGTCGGGCAAGTGTCTTTGTCTAAACCAGAGGCCATGTGCCTGTGCTCTGAGTCTGGGTGTCATTTGTGTTCGTGAATTAAATGTTTGTCAACTGCCCCCGCGAGACCTAGTGCAAAGGCTTCATTAAAAAAATACCTCTATATAATTCTTTAATTTTTTAATTAATTAAAAGAAATTAATTAATTAATCCCGACTCTCAAAAATCTACTGTTGAATATCTCGCGTTTTTCTAACTTCACTGTGGTCGGTGAACTGTGATCCAGAAACCAACGTTTTTCAAAACCACATGTTATTTACAAGACAAGGTGGTTTCATTTTATTATGGCGAACTTGCCCTCACTATGCTGGTTATTACTTGTTCTAAACAAAACCGATAATTTAAAAAATAGCAACTACAGAGTTTCTTGCCCACTCTTATCTATAGAGAAGCATTAGGAGGGTGGACGCAAGGGAGTTCAAAACAGATGGATGGATTGTGAGAATGAGGAAATGTGTATGAAAGGTGTGAACGTGGATATGACGACCGATAGGTATGGAGACAAGGGCCGTAAAATGAAATGTCATTGGTAATTTTAAATATGATGATTAATAAGAGTTTTGTGATATAACCTACATAAATAAAGTTCCTTTTGGAATTTCAATATTGACTACGTTGAAGTACAGTGCTTTAAAAAAAAATTCTCTTAAGTTTGTTTTGTCTTGACCCAGCCCCCTTCACCAAATTATTGGTCCTGCGAGCTATGTGCCCTGTTTTCAGCCTTCTAAGTTTGGCAATCATAAGTTCCATGTGGGTTCGTCGTTCATCACCTCATTTCCCGATCAAACGCGAAGGAAAACTCCAAGCATAACCAGTAATGTAATTTGTATCGTAACTTTTACATGTATGTCGAAATCGCGGCAAGTATATGGATTGATGAAATCTTTGCTCAAGACTTAGAGCTATGCAAGTGAAAACTGAGCATCCGACGGCCTTAGCTTACCATTGTAAATGGACCGGACGCATTTCTATCCATTCTACAATTCAGATTCTATTGCCAACATTTCGATTGGAATTGCAAAGTCCGACGGATTAGCTTTTGTAATAGGATTTGTGAATGAAGCTCAGGAAAAATATATAATAAATAAATGATAAATACAACAAACCAGCTCAGTCCGATGGCGGTCCCTGGCAATTACCGGGATTAACGCCAGCTCACCTAGCCGCAAGAGAAGGAAAACTTAAAACGAAACCCTTTTTTTTTACGTCGGAGTTCCTCATGGATACCCGGCCGTTGGGAAATGGCCGGTGTGTGTGGGACTCCGGGGCGCGTAGATATGGTAAATTGCGCCCCGACCTACCCACTAAAACCGACGGCGATCCTCGACTGCCCAAGCCAGGGCCACGGGATTCACTCCCATTGCAGAGAGCATGCTCCGTGACCCGGGGGCCTTGGCCCGCCTCTTAGTGGAGCCCCATGCTCTGAGGCGGGTGCCAACCCGTCTTGCCAGCGTAGCACAGCACAGTGGAAGGAGTTCCGACTCAAATCCGAGTCAATAATGAGCTGAGTAGTAGTAAGAATAAGAATCTAGTTCCAAAATCGACTGCCTCGTTGGTCTAGTGGTTAGATGTGCCGCCTTTGGATCAACGGGTCCCGGGTTCGATTCCGGGGTCGGGCAAGTGTCTAAACCAGAGGCACTGGCTCGGAGTCTGGGTGTCATTTCTATCTATTATAAGTATGTATTTACAAAAAAAATGTATCTAAGTAGTTTATCATCCATCTCGTCACCATAACACAAGCATTCAGTTGCTTAACTTGGGACGAGATGGCGTTGTGTGAAATGTCCAAGGATATTTATTTATTATAAAATTCATTTTTTAAATGGTAGCGGATAGTTCCAAACCTTATGGATCTGCAGCTTCATTTTGATCTATCGAGTACACGGTAATATAAAAGATCCCTTCTTTAGTATCAAGAACTTATTAAAAAAGAACACTCCGTTCGGTCGGTTAATGTATATGCGGTTCTAAGCCACAGTCATAAACCCAATTCAGTTAACTTATTCAAAGATTGTGGTTAACCTTGTGCTTGCTGGGCTTGCTTTAGCTCAATTGCTCCTACAATTCATAACCATATAACATATAGATAGTTTGAAGATTGAATATCAAACTTTCCTTAGCAAACTACCATTGAATAATAATAGTTTATTCTTAGATTTATTTAGTTAAGTATTTCTGGAATTGTCGGAAAAAAAACTTTGACATGGAGAACAGTATTTTTTGTGTAATCACCATTCAACAATAAAATCTGTGGGGAAATGGTCAGAACCAAAATATTTCATTTAATTACAAAGTAAGCATGCTACAAAGCAAGAAGTAAGCGTAGTAACTAATTTTTAATAGTAAATTACCAAGAAAGCATGTTGCTATCATTACCGTCATATGTTGGAGCTGATTGATGGTGCTTTCAAACCAACGGGCTTACCTGAAATAAAAAAAAAACCTTGTTATAGGTTACATATGCAAAACACAAATGGAACCAAAAAGTCCCTAAAAGCAATTTTTCGTTGTCAGATTATTTATGTTGTTTTATCACTTATTTAAAATAATAATTATAACAATAGCTTTAAGATAAGAAAAACCAGAAATTTCTAAATGCTCGAAATATCACTGTATTATATGAATTGGAAACACATTCTTCGGTCACAATAAATTATGGGGTAGACAAAACATAAGACATAACCCAGAAACATACTCATCGACCTTCAAGCACAGATCCTGCCAGATTAACACAATAGGTTCTAGAATTTTCGTAATCCCATAATATGCCACCGTCTCGAAGCCTGTTTCTAAACTGCTACAAGTTTCCAAACATGGTGTCGGACCAAAAGTGCGTCGGCAAATTGTTTAGAGTTACCCAACAATGCTTTCGTTAATGATGATTGCATCTTCTTGACCTTTCATTCACACGTGGGTAAATAAGGTTTTGTTATGAAATTGTGAGTAATATGGTTTTCGTTTCAATTCTCGATAGACAGCGAACTTTAAGAAATTCAACCTTACCGACATAGACACTATCGTAGGTATCAAATGCTTATTTTTCATACCTAAAGATAATAAGGTACCCAAGGTTGTACCTTACGGAACCCCCTTTGAATGTGGAGTATAGGTAAATAATATTTATTATAGTTAAAATTAACTAATTAAATATTTTCTCTTTCATGAGTATGCTATATTTCGCGAGCTAATATATAGAATTCAAAATTAAACATTTAATATATGTTACTAAATACCAAAAAAAAGAGATGCTACCTAATCAAAAGCTGATTAAAATACAATAGGCTCTAATGCTGCAAGGTGTGGGTGATACGGCCTTAAGTATAGTACGTTATTAGTCCTTATTTGTGTCAGTAGTAGGCAGATGCAATCAGTGTGTTGGAAGTTCTTTCTTGGTACATTAAATACTTGTGGCAAAAAGGCTTTATACAACTTTATGTTAAGCTGAGAACCAGATAGTTTATATAAATAGCATAGCCTTGAGCATAATAAAATACTTTGAAGAAACGAAGTTTTTATTTAAGGTTTAGCGGTTTACAGTAAACCGCTAAACCTTAAATAAAAACTTCGTTTGTCATGCATTTTTCACGAAAAAACACTAGAGGGTTGCCCAGTGTACCGGGACGCCCTCTCTGACAGTCGCTTGCCCGCGTAGCGGGCACCTCGTCCGGGCGTCACCGTGGACTGCGCTTGCGCGAACCTGTGGCGCCCCAGCGCATTTCCTTCCCCAGGGACAACAAAAAAAAAGGCGTCCTACACTATGCTTCAAACAAATCATGGTCTATAATAAAAAAATGTCTACTCTAGTCAATGTCGGTTCCACTGCTGATATTTTAAATATGTTTTCTCGTGTATGTTTCTATTTCAATTCGATTTTTCTTTATTTTAGGAAGTTAATAATGTTAATTGATTGATTATAATAAATTTTCCTGTGTCATTAATGTCAATCAATATTTGAAAGCCTGTAGGTGGGAGTGAATGGACGAATAATTATAAGCCTTCTAAGGTACGCATATGACTGCCAAATCTTTGATCTAATTTGATAAATCCATGATAAATCTATAACATTATGTCATACGTGGCGTGGGTGTATGGAAAATTATTATAATGATCGTTGGTCACACAAAAACATTATCTAAAATTGGTGAGTTGTCTTTCTATTAAGATCCTTTTTATCCTTGTCTTATTTTTTTCCATAATAAAATTAGATGTTTCCTGTTTTGGTATTACGATGATAATAAAAGGCCTTTTTAAATTTTCTTTAGCGTATAGATAATAAATTACTTAAGTTATATACTTAAATATTGAATCAGCATCTTGATTTTAAAGATGCCTCCAAAACGAGCAGGCTAGAAAGACGAGATGAGAAAGGTTTTGAAATCCACAAAAGCGAAGTTGCAGGCAAAAGCTCTCATCATCTTCACCATCCATAATTGTCCCACGAAGCAGTCAGGCTTCCTCCAACTTAATAAGAGGACATTTTACGATACCCTCGGTATGGAATGGCGTGGTGACACTATGTATTCTAAATGCGTCACCACACACACATAATCTAAATATATGTAATTAAAATAAAGACCGACAGATGTCTGTTTGAAGTGTGATACAATTCTGTACTCAATTAAGAAACTAAATAAATCTTGTTATCTCCCATCAAAACGGACGCAGGAATTTCGTTTGTTCCAAAACAGAACAAAGCTATTGGAGCTCCAACAATGGTAAGACCTTCACGGTATGAATTGATACCATTCTACACACTTGCACCACTTGTTGATAAATTTATTCGACAGATAGATGCTTTAATCCCGTACTAACTACTACTAATACTCAGCCGATATATGACCCACTGCTGCATCGTCCCACCTCCAGATACATGGAGGGTGAATAGCCCACTGTGCTACGTTGGCCAGACGAGTTGGCACAGTGTTTCTTAACAAGTTTTTCCTCTCTTACTGCTAAGTTTTCAGCCTTGTCATTTCCTTTTGTCGGCTCTTACGACGCCCTCAGGATGGAAGGGTGTGGTGACGCTACGTATTCTCAGTCCGTCACCACACGGAGAGTACTAACTACTGGAATAAAATTCACACATCTAAATTCATAAAAACACTAATCAAAATAACGAGACCGTCATGACATTGATTCTCAAATCATATTTTAATCAAATTAAAAATCTATATATTCTTCCGAGTTCATTTGACACGTCAATATACAATTTACATGTACTAGGTATTTACACCGGGTCGGAAAGCTGATCTACAGAGAAGAGCCGGCAAGATACTCTGTAGTTAATTTTATTTCAAATTTTTGTTTATAAGCACTGATAAGATAGATTTGTGAGTTATTGCAAATTCTGACATTATTCTTAAATGTATGAATGATTATAATTATTATTTTTTGCTTATTGATATATTTGTATGCCATTTTCTGACTGGACATAGTGATTCAAATATAACTATACCTATGTTTCACAAATAAATTAATTTGAATTTGAATAGTCATAAAGCTAAATATATTCACTTTTCAAACTAAATAAATACTGTTTTTTTAAATAGAAATATTGTCTTTTCCAATTTCATTTGGGTCAATTACCAATCTCACTTGGCTAGCTGCCAGTGTTTACACGGAGCGCAAACGGCAATTAAAACAAAAAGCGACGAAAATAATTAACGTAGAATATCTGACATAACAATTAGCTTTACGCAATATAACAATTAATTGTGAGTGTAACAATGCAAAACAAAATCGACAAGTGCTGCCAAATGATAGGCAAACGCAGAAATACCATGTTTTGTTTGTTGCTACTGTTGAAGTTATTTGTAGGCTGAAAGGAAGAGAAGAAGTTACCCAAATCAGGTTAAACACAATGAATTTGGGAAAAGAAACAGAAAGAGTAAATTTATATTGTTTCGCTATTTGCTAACTAATATTCATTATCTTTAATTTTTAACCGTCGTCCGGAGATTATTTCAATATGTTGATTGTGACATTAAATTACACGTGGCGAATAAAACGATACACGACAATAGACCGTCATAACAAATCATGCGAATGAAAAAGTTTGTAAACTTTATATTAAAGAATACAAGAGTTCAACAAGATTCGATATTTGAAAGAAAATTGACAACATATGAAATTGACAGGTGCTCCGTTTGCTATTGCCTGTCATAAGTTATTGCACAATGACAGGATGCATTAAAATTCACTATTTTAAAGTTCGCTGTGCGTGATTGCTATCCATACCGTACTGAGAGCATCGTAAGAGGCGACTAAAGTAGAATAGAATAGAATACTCTTTATTGTACACCAATAATATAAAAGGTTAACATACCATCAGATATATATATGACAAAGAAATGCAAGAGTAAGATCACCTTGCCACAAGAGAAGGAAAACATTTAAATTTAATGAAAACACTCTGCCAACCGGTCTTGCCAATGTGACACGTTAGGCTAATTTCCCTCCAAGAATTCGGATGACGCATGACTCAGTAGTGGGTCATTTATGCGCTAAATTATGATTCCTCTTTGCTATTTGATTGTATGCTTTTCTTGACAAATATTCAGCCCACACATGGTGCCTATTGTCAAATATGGCAAATACTCGAATTATAGCACTACTCTAAGGAACATTCGTATTTCGAAACCATCATCGCTTTGACCGTTACAGTGAATGCCGTCCATTAATCCACACCACATTGACATGCATAGTAAAAACAAACATATTTGCATGTGTGTGTTTTCTTTAACACGTGTTCAGAGTAGACTTTCTGTAGATTCAACACATTGTGGCACAAGAAAGTGGCCTGAGCACGACCGGGTCTCGGCCGGTTTTCGGCGAAAGTAAAAAACGAAGGAAAACATTTCGTCCGATTCCGTAATAGCTTAGCACTGTCGCTTAAACACTTTTGCTTTTGTTTAACACTATGAATTGCCAGTATTGTTTGCCTTACGTTCCAATATTGCGTTGAAACGAAACTCGGGTAATGATAGTTGTGGTTTAGTGAAAAGGGTAACTGAGTTTAGTTTTCTACCTTAAAGAAGTGAATAGAGTTCTGTATTTAAAATATTATTATATATTGAAGTATGAAAGAGTTTCTATAATAAAAATTAAATTAAAAATTTAAATAAACCCCCGACACAATAACCTTTAAAAAGTAAAAAATAAAATACTTCGCGTTGGGGGACCATGGGTCAGGTAATAAATAAGTGGGAGTGGTCCCCCAACGCGAAGTATTTTATTTTTATTTTTTACTTTTTAAAGGTTATTGTGTCGGGGGTTTATTTAAATTTTTAATTTAATTTTTATTTTATACTTTTTATAGGTACATACTTATTATAATGTAGATTTTGTTAAATTGCACGTGACGCGCTTTCATTTGAGACCCCATTCGATTAAATTTGCAGACATTCGGTTATTCTTCCCCACTTTCACCCCTCATAACTTTTAAACGGCTCATCCGATTTTCATGAAACATGTCTAAGAACACTCGCCCGTAACTCACCTTTCATACAAAAAAAACTTTATTGAAATCTCTTCATCCGTTCGCGAGCTACGGTGCCACAGACAGACAGACCGACAGACAGACAGACACGTGAAACTTATAACACCCCTCTTTTTGCGTCGGGGGTTAAAAAGAAGAAAAAATATGATATACTAGCTGACCCGGCGAACTGCGTAACGCCTCAGAATCAATAAATAAAAAAACCTGAATGATAATTCCAGAATGTTTCAACTTTATTAAAATATGTGCAAACCTTAACTGGAATAAAAATAATGCGTATTAAAAACAATGTTTTCTTTTTCATATTTTCTCAACTTTTAATCCTTCCCCGGAATTCCACGAATATTTCAAGACGAAAATTATCCAAATCGGTAAAGCCGTTCTCGAGTTTTAGCGAGACTAACGAACATCAATTCATTTTTATTTATATCATCATCATCATTTCAGCCAAAAGACGCCCACTGCTGGACATAGGCCTCTCCCAAGGATTTCACAAAGGCCGGTCCTGGGCCGCCCGCATCCACTGCTTTCCGGCGATCTTAACCAGGTCGTCGGTCCACCGTGTGGGAGGCCTACCAGCGCTGCGCCTTCCGGAACGCGGTCGCCACTCGAGGACTTTTCTGCCCCATCGGACGTCGGTCCTGCTAGCTATGTGCCCTGCCCACTGCCACTTAAGTTTGGCAATCCAATCAAATAATTTGTTTATTTATATAGATACATATATTATATGTGGTCATTACCCCATTCCATCTAGTGGAAATGAAAAGGCCATACACCTAGCCGAAAGAGAAGGACAATTTGATACGAAAGCAAGGTTTCCTTCTCTTGCGGCTAGATTTACTGCCGTGGAAGTTCCTTCAATCTTACAACACCCTTAGCATAGAATGGGGTGGTGACACTATGTATTATAAACCCACGCAACCACACGTCACCACACGCAAAGCAGTAAGGAAGTAAAATTAATCGAATGATCCAAATGACTTCCCGGTGTGCGGCGTTAGCGGAAAATGGCGCCGGTCATCGCGCAACAGGTTCCATGTCCGTCCTGTGCATGAGAAATTACCGACCTTTATATGAACGAGCTTTGGTGAAGGAATGGAGCGTATGAAGTGGAGCAGCCACTTTGACTGATGGTGAAATGTTTGTCAATCTGAACATAGTTAAGTAGTTTGGGCCAGCAAATGAACACACTACAACTAAAACACTGATGATAATGTTGAGACTGCCTCGTTGGGCTAGGGGTTAGGTGTGCCGCTTTTGGATCAACGGGTCCCGGGTTCGATTCCGGGGTCGGGCAAGTGTATTTGTGTAACCCAGAGGCACTTGCTTTGAGTCTGGGTGTAATTTGTGTGCGTGAATTACATGTTTGTAAACTGCCCCTGCCAAAACGGTTATACCTAGTGCAGGAGGTACGTTTATAAAAATAAAAAGAGGACGTAGTGAGATATTAAGGACTATATGTTTTTACTGCCTCGTTGGTCTAGTGGTTAGATGTGCCGCCTTTGGATCAACGGGTCCCGGGTTCGATTCCGGGGTCGGGCAAGTGTCTTTGTCTAAACCAGAGGCACTGGCTCGGAGTCTGGGTGTCATTTCTATCTATAATATGTATGTATTTACAAAAAAAATATGTATTTAAGTAGTTTATCATCCATCTCGTTACCATAACACAAGCATTAAGTTGCTTAGCTTGGGACGAGATGGCGTTGTGTGAAATGTTCAAGGATATTTATATTTATATGTGTCCGCGTGGTGACGGATTCAGAATACACAATGTCACCAACCCATACCACCTTGAGGGTGTCTTAAAAGGCGACTAAAGAATTGTAAGAGGCAGATCACCTAGCCGTATGAGAAGGAAAACTTCATACAGACCCTGTGCCAACCCGTCTTGCCAGCGTGGCATAGTAGGCTAATTTCCCTCCATGAATTTGGAGGAGGCCTACTCAGTAGTAGTGGGTCATTTTTTCGCTGAAACGAAGACGATATGTCTTTCCAATATCACTGGGACATAATAGACTGCTGTCCCACGTTATCCAGACGTTTTGGTACAGGGTTTATCAACGAGTTTTCCATTTCTTGCAGCTAAGGAGGGACTCGCCTCGGAGTTAGGGGTGCCATTAATCGAGGCGGCCCCGGCTCGCATGGTGGAGCATGTTTCCCCATTGGCCTGGCCAGAACCAGGGCCAAACCCGTGGCCCTGGTTCAGGCATTCGAGGAACGCCGATGGTTTTAGTGAGACCCTTTCCCTGAGACCCACATAAGATAGCCTCAAACGGCCAAGTATCCATTTGGATTTGGACAACGTAAAAAAGAAAGGTAGATGAGTTCTTGAGTGCATACCGCGAATCGGCAAGCGAAGTGTAGGACGGCCCTCTGCTAGATGGAGGGACGATCTGCGAAAGGTTGGGGACGGGCAGCAGCAGAAGACAGGGCGCTGTGGCGGTCTTTAGGTCCAGCAGTGGACTAATGTGGGCTGATGATGATGATGGTTAAAAAAAGGCTAGGACACCCTCGGAATTGAATCAGTTGCTGATATTATGTAGGTATTCTAAATTCGTCAAACAAAGTTTGAAGCATTGTGTTACTTCAATTCATTTGGAAGTTTTCTCACGATACTAAACTTGGCAAAGGACGACTCCATATTACACAAGTTTCAAGGTTGAGTCAACCATGACTTAATCGGCGTTTGATCTCTGATTACACGCGCGCGTTCCGGGTTTCTCTAGTTTAGCATATTTGTCACAAAACGGCAACGGTTGACAACTTTCATCGTGACAGCGAAAGTAAATAAGATAGAGCTGTTTATTATATTGTTTTCGATGATTTGCATATTATTTTAATCATGCTTTTCTATAAAAACTACGGAATTTCGACTCCACTCTACATGAAAACGTCAGATTTTGATGAATGAATAATAAAGAGGTTTTTATTAATATTACATGCAAATTTTTTGCAAGTATGAAATTACATTTGAATCTAATAAAAACGATTTATGTTAAGCAAGATTATATTGGCTACGTGCATAAATATTAATGTGTACGATGATGTTATTTTGGTCGTAGAGTGATAATAAATATTAACGGTTAAATTGCCAAATAATTCTCTTGCTAAACTTCAGTTAAATTGGTGGGATAGTTTACATCACTACTGATAGTAAAAAGATAAACGATTAATTAAATATTGCGAAGTTTATTGCGATGAAATAATGTATTTCAACTAGATATCCACGCAAAAGCTGCTGAACAGACTTAACTGAAATCTAATAACTGTGTACTACAACTACCGTGTGTCTCTGTGGTGACGGATTTAGAATACACAATGTCACCAACCCACACTATCCTGTGGGTGTCGTAAGAGGCAGATAACCTAGCCGTATGTGAAGGAAAACTTGATACAAACCCTGTGCCAACCCGTCTTGCCAGCGTGGCACAGTAGGCTAATTTCCCTCCATGAATTTGGAGGAGGCCCGACTCGAGTAGTGGGTCATTTATGGGCTGAAAAGACAACTACTCAGTTCATACATGAACAACACACTGCTGAGTCAGGCCTTCTTCTTCTTCATTGAGGGTAATTAGCTTACTGTGCCACGCTGGCCAGACGGGTTGGCACCGGGTGGAGAAGGAAAACTTGATTACGATAAGTTTTCCTTCTCTTGCGGCTAGGTTATCAGCCTTGTCATGTACTTTTGTCGACTAACGACACCCTTAGGTTGGAATGGGGTGGTGACACTATCTTGTTCATTCCGCACATGATTCGCCAATTAACATGCATTGAACTATCCATGCGTGTTATTAACTTAAAAAAAAAGTTCAATAGCTATGTAATCTTACAAACTTTCTACTCATATATTGCTATTAGTTATACGAAATTTATGAGCCATTATCGTAATACCGACTGAAATTGACGCTTTATTTGATAGAGATTAATTAACTTAATGTCGATAAAATTATGATTGCAAGATGCGAAATATTGTAAGAGATGTGATGTGTCTATATTTTATTTCGATACCCTATTATATTTATTAATCGATTTATTAAACAAAACAATGGTCGTTTTAAAAATAGTCACGTTTTTCGAAACCAGGTCGAAGATATTTACGTGTTGGTAATCAAAATTTTTAGAAGAAATTGCTTTTTGGTACATATTTAATAATCCAATTATGGCATTAAAATCGTCAACGAATGCCTATATTTTTAAAATACTACCAGGTCGTTACACGGCACCAACCGAGAAGACCTGGCGGAAGAAATTCAATAGGCTTGTCTATTTTTAATAAACGTCATTTTATATTTATAACTGTAACAAACCTCTGATACAATTTAAAAAGAGCTGATGACTTTGAAACCGCTTAACCGATTTTAATAAAACGTGTCTACAAAGCATTGCCTAAAAACTGCTTACAAATAAAAAACTTCATCATTATCGATCCAATCATTAGGGAGCTACGATACCACAAATACATATGTAAGCCCTCTTATTGTCGGGTTAAAAGAAAACTATATTATATTAAAACTAGCTAACCGGCCAAACGCAGTGTTTCCATATATATATCGCTATTAAAAATAGAGGTTGATCGCAGAGGGGTGAAAATTTAGGAATGTAAGTATTCTGTATCATAAAAAAAATGTACACAAAGTTTCACGAAAATAATTGGTCCAGCCATTTTCGTTTTTTTTTTAACAATTACTTGCATGCCTTTGACCCTAGGCTTGCGTGATGGAAAGCAATCCCAGGGTCTAAGGTGGGGCAGGCAATTCAAGGAAATGGCCGGCTCTCACATACACACGACGGAACACAGTAAAACTGCTTGGCGCTGGACATAGATGCGAGGGTGGTAGCTAGCCAGGTGAACCCTTCGATCCTACCATCAAGCGCGCTGGGTTTTGTAGATTTTTACAACACGCGTTTTTTCCCAGCGTGCGGTGGGGAAGTTTTATATTCAGACCCAATAACTGGTAACAACCACCGTGACACGAGAATTTTATATATTAGATTATATCATCCTTCCAGGAGTTAGTACCTACGAACAGATAGGGACACAGACAGACATGTCAATCTTATAGCATCCGTCTTCTTTGTTTATAGTCAAATTATTCGTCTCGGCCTACTGTATAGGATTTGCATCTGCAGTTTAGTATTTTGCATAAATTGATCGAGCACATCACTAAATATAAGATTTAGAAAGTGTTTTTTATATCACGATCTTATTACATATAACGTTTTGAGATTCTTAAATAATGATTACTCGCTCTTGTCCGTGGCTTCGCCTATTTAGTTTAAAGGCCCATTCCTAAAACCACACAAATTTTACACAACTTTTTCAACTGAGCTAAGGTAAACTAAGACTAAGCTTGTAGGAATTATGGTAGGTACTGGAACCCCTGTTTTCTAGTAAAAATCTTATTCACAAAAACGCCAATTACTTCCTCACACTTCAATATAGAAAACTATGTATATTATACACATAATTCTTATGATTTACTCTATGCTCTTCGTATAGCTATGAGTTTTTTGGTACATCCTGTATATGATAAAATATATTGCAGATTTTTTCTTGCGGTTTAATCATGGGGTCATATTAAAAACTAGCGGCTGGTCCCGGCTTCGCACTGGTGGAAATTTATTTTTATTTCTTTTCCTAGCCTATATTAATCAGTGATAATGTAGCATTCAAATGGTGAAAGAATTTTCAAAATCGGTCCAGTACTTTTTGAGCCAATTGGTTACAAACATAGTTACATACAAATCTTTCCTCTTTACATGTATAATATGTATTAGTATAGATGTCTTAGGTTCCCGATTTTTAAACGTTGAAATTAAACACTTTTAACCTATTTATCGCGTACATTATTTTAATTCCTTAACTTTGAAGACAACAGTCATCAAGTCTCTCCCTCGACCACGACTGTTGCAAAGTATTCGAATAAAGCAAAAGAATAATTTAATAAAGTAGTGAACACGCGATAAATCAGTTTTTTTTTAATTTCGGTGTCATATCAATAGTTTCAAATAAAACTATACATTATGATCAGATATATAACATTACAAAGATGTTAACTGACAAATTTTTACAGGACAAAACAATGAAATCGCATTTGGCGATAAAACTGCGCCTATGCAAGGCGATTTGTTATTTAAACAATCTGTTTTGTTTATATGTCTGGTATACAATATAGAGTAAATATAGTAGATAGATATATTTAACTATTTATTTTTTTCTCTTAATTCCGGTTAAAGTGGCCTAGCTATAGAAATAAGTTTATAAATAATTTTGTGTAATTTTATTGATATTCAATTTTAAATGTCGCTTTTGAAGAAGCTCACAGAAAACTTCGTATAAGAAAATCTCATACTGCCTGGACTTATTTTCTAGTTATTTATATAAATATGTTTATATAATTTGTAATATTTTGTAGAGATATAAACTAATCAGCATGGCGATATGCATGCACAGACGGCCGTAATAACGAATGTGGCCTTTTGATTTATTTTCAATCACCATCAAAGTCAAGTTGGATGCTGTACAAATATGTAGCGTATTACATAAATAGAATCACATATTACGAGACATTTTCATATACAAGTAAATTCTAAGAAAGCTTGTATAATTTTTGTTAATTTCACGCTGTACATTATCAATTTGTTTTTAAAATCAAATTATACATTTTACCTAAGCAAAAAGCTTATAAAGGCGAACCAAGGGCTTTCCAGCCGGCCAGCCAGATGAGCCTGATCATTCAAAGGGGATTTCCCCTTTGAAAGGTCAGGCTCATCTGGCTGCCAGTATTTTAGGCAAATTACTTTATGGGTCCAATTTCTTAAATTATATATATTAGTTTTATTTTCCTAAAATTTGTTATAAAATATATTGATATATATGTATATTTTTCAGTTTAAAGACTCATAATATATTTTTATTTATTCAATTACTTAAAAAAGTGTATTTCATTTCAGAAGATTTAGTTGTAGTATATAAAAAAATACTTAATTACTTAATATAAAAATCTTTCACGCATCATAAATTCCATCTAGAAACCTACCTTTTAATAAACAGCGCCACCAATCCCACCAGTGAATTCACCTCCAGTAAAAAAAAATCTCACAAGAATCCCGTTTTATAAAAAAAATTAACAAACTCCAGAACTGAATCACATTTTTCGAATAAAAAATGGATCAACACCACATAGCGACGACGCTTGACTTGGCTTGAGAAATAATATTTAAAAAAAATGGGAAAGTTAAGTCGGTTGGTTAAAAGGTGCGTCTTGCTGACACGATGGACGTTCAAATACTGGCTGTGTCTCCCGCCAACTTGAACGGAACTTGACTATCACTTAGCTACCTGCTCGAACTTAAGTAGTCCCAAAGTCTATATGCAATGGTGCTTAAGAATAAATGTTACTTATGCAAACACATGAATTGCTTTATGGCTTGCACATAGCCTTTATTAAAAGAATTGAGTAAAATCTTTATGAAGAAAACACCGCTTTACTCATCGCTGTATAACCTCATAAATGACCCACTTGTTGAGGCGAGCCTCTTCCATATTCGTGGTGCGTGATCTAGTCTGCCAGGCTAGGTTTCAATCCTCCACATATCCACTGGGATTTGGAAGACATATTGTCACCACCCCATGCCATACTGAGAGTGTCGTAAGAACCGACAAAAGTAAATGACAAGGCCGAAAATTGCAGCAAGAGAAGAAAACTTGATACGAAACTCTGTGCCAACCCGTCTGGCCAGCGTGGCACAGTAGGCTAATTACCCTGTCCCCGTGGAGATACAGTCAGGGCCAGCAAGCGCGGGATGGTACACCCCGGGGACGTTTAGTGGGTATGCCTCCATCTCCTCACGGAGGCGGAGGGGACTCCCACACACCCCCTGCGCATGCCCAGGCTGGCGGGTATAGTCCATAAAGGATTTTACCCCGGGCAAAAAAAGGCTGATTACCCTCCATGTAATTGGAGTCTAACCCAGCAGTGGGTCATGTATGGTCTGCGTAGTAGTAGCATCCTCCACCCAATATTTCGCTCTTCAGCCTTCAGTCTCCTTCAGAACTCGGGATGGAAAGCATGTCGCGGGTTCGATTCCCGCACGGAAGAAATATTTGTACGACCTACAAGTATTTGTTCCGGGTCTGGGTGTTTCCTATCTATAATATGTATGTATTTACAAAAAAAGATGTGTTTAAGTAGTTTATCATCCATCTCGTTACCATAACACAAGCATTAAGTTGCTTAGCTTGGGACGAGATGGCGTTGTGTGAAATGTCCAAGGATATTTATTTATTTAAGGAAAGGTATCATGACTACTACCATCGTCATGATACCGGCTACTCGTGATCGAAAGATAGTTTATCCAACACCTAAACTCCGAGGATTGTGTAAACATTAAAACTGAATTTAACATGAAAACCAGCGTAGCAGTTTATGCTGAGAAGCTAATCGAATGGCTTGTCCTTAGATTATAAGACACCCTGGTAGATTACAAGGACACCGGGATGGAGTTTGGTGGCAATATAACGCATTCTTTAACGCCAGGTGGAATAGGTAAAGCAACTAAAAAACATGGGCCTCAAAAATAAAAAGCGACTTCAAAATAGCATTTGAGGTCAGTCCTGATTAACGTCACTAAGTTAAAGTTGGCACAAACTTCAAATGATTGTTTATTTTTGTGCCGATTTTAAGGTCGATTAGCATATTTTATGTGTTTCACCATCCCATTGCACCCTGAGGGTGTTAAAGAGCCGACAAAAGGAAATGACATGGGCGATAACCTAGCCGTAACAGAAGGAAATATTGATACGAAAGCCTATGCCAATCCAGCATGGGACAGTAGGCTAATATAGATCCTTGTAATGGGAGGCTACTACACAACCCATAAATGACCCACTGCTGAGTCTGGCCTCCTCCAATCGCGGGGTGGGTAATTAGCATACTGTGCCATGCTGACCAGACGGGTTGGCACAGGTTTTCTATCAAGTTTTTCTTTTCTTGTGGCTGGGTTATCGGCTTTGTTGTTTCCTTTTGTCGGCTCTTTGACACCCTCATGATATAATGTGGTGGTGACATTATGGTATTCTAAATCCGTCACCACACGGACTCCCCAAACTGGCAACCAAGACCAGTTACACTGGCGACCCCTTTGAAATTGGGAAAAGCGAGTTGGAATGTAGTTATGCTGTGAATCAGAGCTTGATTGACAGTCATTTGCATTGTATTAATTACGAGGTGAAAGAATCGTTTTATGGCTTCTACTCGTTCACTCGGAAATTGTATCTTAATGTGTCTATTTAGTAATGGGATTCTGTCATTAGCAGAACGTCACAATTTTGCTAATCTTCGAAAGTTCACGTCTTTGCATGTTGTTATAAAATTAAATTAATATAAAATGATATCTTGGACTTTCTCGGTCGTGGTATATTTTAAATGACCTTCAAGGGGTTTTAGATCATGTTTTTATTTTATTTTTTAAGCTAATCAATACCTTTTATTACCATGTGACGGGTGTCTATAAACAACAATAGATTCCCGGGTTCGATTCCGGGGTCGGGCAAGTGTCTTTGTCTAAACCAGAGGCACTTGCTTGGAGTCTGGGTGCCATTTGTGTTCGTGAAATACATGTTTATAAACTGCCGCCGCGATACAGGTTTTATAATACACTAGTGGCCCGCCCCGGCTTCGCCCGTGCAAAGCGGGGGTGGGTTATACCTATAAACCTTCCTCTTGAATCACTTTATCTATTAAAAAAAACCGTATCAAAATCCGTTGCGTAGTTTTAAAGATACATAGGGACGGACAGACGACAGCGACTTTGTTTTATACTATGTAGTGATGAAGAAGATAGTGCAGGGGTTTCGAAAAAAAAAGTAGATGTACTCTGTCCGTGTGGTGACGGATCTAGAATACATAGTGTCACCACCCCATTCCATGATGAGGGTGTCGTAAGATCCGATAAAAGGAAATGACAAGGGCGAAATACTAGCCGCAAGAATAGGAAAACTTGGTACGACACCCTGTGCCAACCCGTCTGGCCAGCGTGGCACAGTAGACTAACTACCCTCCACGTAGTTGGTGGAGGCCCGACTCAGCCGTGGGTAATTTTTTTAGCTTGGCGACTTGGCGTATTCTAAATACGTCACCAGTCGCAAACTTTGTACCTCCTCTCTATTATTTAGCGTTAGCCCAAAATCAAATCGAGTGACGTCATAAACGGAAGGTAGTAAATTAAATTCTACCTGTTCCGTTCCGTCGATGACCGTCTCCAGTGCGGCGTGTAAACACGAGAGCAACTTTCTTGACCGCGCCCCGTCGCGGCCGGGTTACGCAACGCACACCACGTGCGTGCTTACACTGCTTACACTTCTGCTTGGTGATTGGACCTAATGGTCCACCCGGCTAGCTACCACCCTCACATCAAGTAGCCAAGCAGTTGTAGCGACCGCATGCATGTAGCATGCGGTCGCTACAACTGCTTGGCTACTTTACTTTACACAATTTACCCGAAAAATCTGAACTAATTGCATCAAGAAATATCGCCTACAAATGCGATAATTACGAAAAAGTCCTACACCGCGATAGCGAAATTTCAAGAGCAATTCGCAAGGTTGAGATATCCCCGACTACAACTATCGGGGGAATAGGCGCAGCGACCCCTAGCCAGACATCACACCTCGTCTGGCTGGATGATCATCCCTTTGCGCCTAAACAGTTTTACTGTGTTTCGTCGTGTGTATGCGAGAGCCGGTGCCCGACAGGCATTTCCTTGAATTGCCTGCCCCATAGACCCTGGCGTTGCTTTCCATCATGCAAGGCATGCAAAGTTCGATGGAGGAGTACCAGGCCCAAAAACCAGCTAAATAAATAAATATATCCTTGGACATTTCACACAACGCCATCTCGTCCCAAGCTAAGCCACTTAATGCTTGTGTTATGGTAACGAGATGGATGATAAACTATATATACATTTTTTTTTGTAAATACTTACATATTATAGATAGAAAACACCCAGACCCGGAACAAATACTTGTAGGTCGTACAAATATTTCTTCCGTGCGGGATTCGAAACCGCGACATAGAGCCTGCGACATGCTTTAATAGAGTCAACCAAATGACCATAGGCATGGTCGATTTACACTTTTGGTAATCTAGTAATATAATTGTGTCACCATATTCTTCATCTTTTCGACCCCTAAATAACCAAATGCTGTGTTAGGCCTCTTGTACATGGAGGGTTATAACATACTGTGCAACGCTGGCCAGATGGGTTGGCACAGGGTTTCGACTCATAATTCATAATTCATAATTCATAATTCATTTATTCACACATAAATAGAGTAATTACATTGATAGTCTTCATGTTAAATTTAGGTACATTCTATTTAGCCTGCATTTGGCATGTGAAATTGAGTTAGAGCAAAATAAGTTATCATCACACTAATTTTTAAATTAAATCATATCATTTTAAATGTCGGATATATCAAGTTTCGATTCTCGGATGACACGTAAATTCATAAAAATACAATTGCTATAATGTCAGATAATAATCAATATTATGTCAAAAGTTAATGTCATGAATGAATTTCATTAAGGTATGTAGTATTTTTCTAAAACCATTCGCTTACAGAATATATCATTTTTTTTAATAGCAGATCTCTTAATCGGCCTTTAAATCTGGGTAGTGGGAGATTTTTTATGTCAGTTGGCACTCTATTAAATATTTTTATGCACATAGCGTAACAGTTTTTCTGAAAAAGTGTTGTTCTTGGTGCCGATTCAAAGACCAACTGCTCCCCATGTCTAGTATTGCGAGGAAATATGTCACGGGCTTTGACAAATAGATTCGCATTAGATTTAACAAATACACAAATTTCAAATATATACATACAAGGTAGGGGCAATATTTTTAAAGCTTCAAAGTAAGGCTTGCACGACTCATGTGGAGGGGTACCAACCATAGCTCTTATGCACCTTTTTTGAGAAAGAAAGGCTCTTTGATATTCTGTTGAATTGCCCCACAATATAAGCCCATAACGTAATATTGAAGCCACATGGCCATGGTAGGCTAACATTACCGTCTGATGGGTTGATGTGTTCCTAAGTCTGTTTAGTACATACACGAAACAATTTACTCTTCGGCAGACTTCGTCAACGTGAGTTTTCCAGTTCAAATATTTGTCCATGTTAATGCCTAAAAATTTTACATTGGAGGGTTCAGCAATTACTTCTCCGTCATACGAAATGTTTCTTGGAGTGATTTTTGACCCATGAGTTTGAAATTGCATGAAAGTAGTTTTGCCAATATTAGCTTGTAAGTTGTTGCATTGTAGCCAACTTATAACGGATTCAATAGTCCTATTAATTTCTATATCAAATTGATTGCTAATTATAATGTCGTTAGTCAAAAGAATGGAAATGTCATCTGCAAATAATATACATTTATTTGGAATAATATCAGGAAGATCATTAATATAGATAAGGAAGTAAAGGGGTCCTAAGACGCTACCTTGCGGAACTCCAAAGCTATTTGTGATATAGTCAGACCTTACTTGGTTTAAAACTGTGTCCCTCTCCATGCAAGATATTTCAACGCATTGTTTTCTATTATCTAGATAACTTTTAGTCCATTGTAAAGCTGGGCCTCTTATTCCATAGTCTTCTAGTTTATGTAATAAAATGTCATGGCAAACAAAGTCAAATGCTTTTGACATGTCAAAAAATATCGCAAACGTCTGTTTTTTCTTGTCAAGGCTAGATACAATATTGTGCACTAAGTCAAAAGCTGCCAGTGTTGTGGACTTGCCTTTTTGAAAACCATATTGATCTTTTTTAATTAATTTATGTTTATCGAGATAAATAGTTAACCTTTTGTGCATAGCCCTTTCGAATATTTTGGAAACTATCGGAATTAGAGTAATCGGTCTATAGTTACGCATATCTGTTTTATCTCCCTTTTTGTACATTGGTTTTACTATAGACTTCTTTAATTTATTCGGAAATATTCCTTGCTCAAACGATAGATTTATTAAATATGATATTATTGGCGTAATACTATCTACACATTTCTTTAAAATGTTAGTCGAGATCCCGTCATATCCCACTGAATTAGTGTTATTCAAAGACATAATTATGTGCCTGACTTCCGTTTCATCTATAGGAGAAAGGAATATGGTATGGCTTGCTCGGTATTTATTTGTATTTTTCCAAGGATGTAATACTTGATAGTTATTTGAAAGACGTATTAGGTAGTCGTTAAATTTGTTTACAATATCCCTGGGATTGGTAACGATTCCATTGTCCGTTTTAATTTCACAAATAAAGTCTTGGCTATTGTTGGACTCCGTGTCATCATTGATAACCTTCCAAGCTGCTTTACATATGTTCTTAGAATTATTAATAAAATTATCATTACATATCTGTTTTGACTTTAATATACAGCGCCTTAGTAGTTTTGTGTATTTATAATATGCTGTTTTACTTTCTATGCTACGTTTACTGTAAAATTTGAAACGTAACTGCCGTTTTGTTTTGCAGCTAAGTCGTAGCCCTTTAGTAATCCATTTTACAACGCGGTGTTTTACAACAATAAGTTTCCGAATATCCGGAAAACAAAGTTCATAAAACAGGCAAAAGTTATCATAGAATTTGTTAAAAGCTATGTTAAGATCAGTTTCCATATAAACACTCTCAAAACTTAAATTTCCTATATAATCTTTAAATTTACGAATGTTGTCCTGACAGTAATCCTTTTTAGTAACATAGTATTTCGAGGGCCTTACGATTTTTTTGTTTAGAGGTATGAATAACATTTGAGCCGTATCATGGTCAGAGAGTCCTAATCTTAGTATTTTACTAGATGATTTTTTAGTGTTACTGATTATATGATCTATACACGTGTTAATTCTAGTTGGTTCGTTAATATGTAATGTCAGATTATACGTTTTAATGATATCTTGTAAATTATCCACTGCTGTAGTTTTTTTCAGGGTATTAATGTTAATATCACCTGTTAATATTATTTTATATTGGCAGTAATTGCTGTTAAATAGTAATCTGTATAACAATGTATCTAAATGTGCCAAAAATAAATTTACATTTGATTGTGGTGTCCGATATAAACATATTATTACAATTTTGAGCCCTTGTATTTCAATTCCCGAGCATTCAAAGATTGTTTCACGAGCAAAGCTATGTAAAAAGCTTATTACCTTAAACTTGATACCCTTTTGAATATAAATACATGTACCACCTCGAGCTTTGTCTCTACAGTATGTTGTTGCAAGTTCATAGCCATTTAGTTTAATGTTAACAATGTCACTCTTTTTCAAAAAAGTTTCACTGAAACATAGTGCATGTGGTGAGTTTCCTATGTCTTGAAGCTCTGAAAGTGTTATTTGAAGAATGTCCAATTTGCATAATAAGCCCGCTATATTTTGATGAAGGATTTGAAAGGATGATGCGTTACTTTTCGGAGATACGAAAAAAGGTGGCCTTATTTGAATGGTTTATAACTTTTTCAGGTTTACGTGTATTATTAGTAGCAAAATAATAAGGAATTGTACCCTTTTTATAATTGATCTCAGGTGATAGAAAAGGATGGTTATGAAGTGGCTTATTTTGTGCTGTTCTTGATTCATTGATTGATTTGAAATAAAATAGAATTGTACCTTTTTTTGGGACGTTTTCTTTGCTAGTTCTACATGCCGTATGTGTCATAGGCAATTTATTATATATGTCCTTAGAATTTCTATTCCTATATGTTAGGTATTTTTGTTGGTAGTCTCTAAAATTAATTGCTACATCTAATTTGCTACACATTTGTTCCATGCAATGGTTAGTATGTGTAACGGAATATTTTTTTAGACCCATAGTGTCAGTAATGCCTAGATCTATAAATTTACAATTTTTGTATTCTTTGCATATGGTTTGTAACATGTTATTCAGGATATTTTCATTTAAATATTTATTATTGATCACACTTGTTATGAATACTTGCCGATTTTCTAGAAGTTTAAGTGCAGCTGATATTTCTACCATTACGTGAGTAGGGTTTGCGTCGTGTTCTCCGACTGTTAGAATAATTCGGTCCTGTTCTCTTATAGAAGGATACGATAAGTGTACTGATTTAAGTATTTCTTTAGTCTTAGCACCTGGTTTTACTACACTATATACAAGATATTTTTGATATTTTGTATCTAAACGCCAATTTAGGAATTGGCTTGACAGCCCTCGGCATTGTTCACCTCCAAATATATGAATGGTTGCTGGCCTTTCTTTAATATCTTTCTTTATATTTTGATCACCAAGATGTGTATTACTATCTATCGGCTTTTTATCTAGTTTCTGATGCGTCGGGTTGGAAATTTCTCCGTTGTCATATATTTGCTTATGAGTATATTCCAAAGATCTTGAATTATCAATTAAAATGCGTCTAGATTGTCTTCTTTTCGCCTGTATTTGTTTCTTGGCATTTTGTACTGGAGTGATGCATATATTTTTAAGAGAATTGATCTGTTGTGTTTGTTGGCTCATAGTATTTTTTAGTTTATTTATTTCTAAGTGTAGATTATCTATTTCGTTATTTGCAATATCAAGCTTTTCTGATAAAGTTTGATTTTCCAATCTCAAGGTCTCTAGTACGTCTATATTTTGACCGGTAGATAAATCCAAACTTTTTGTAAGTAGTTCTGTTGTCGACGAGTCTAGTGATGTGCATATAGATTCTGTAGATCTTCTTCTATATAGACATTTCTGTCGCATTGTTACATTACTATCAGTCTGACTTGGTATGTGTGCCATTTTCCACGAATTTCAACGACAATACACAAGGAAAAATAGGTACCGAACAAAATAAAAAATAAAATCTTCCAATTACAAAATGTTTCAGTAGTTGGCAACTCCACATTTAGTTATTTTGGTTTCCGAACGAAGATTTCATACGTCAAATCTTTAACTCTCTTTGTGATTGGTCAACTCGTTGTGAATGTGACAGGTAGGTGATGAATCAGCTGATATTTGTTTACATTACCACATTCGAATTAGTCCACTACTGGTTTTTAAAATAGGATTGTTTCAGAATGGTACACTGAGATATTTTCGTAATAATTTCTAGTCACTTACGTCGTCGTTGTCATTATTCGATAACAATATGATTGAGCTGTTTTATAGGTTTCTTCTTTTCTATGAAGGTATTTGGTATGAATCGTATTCGTAAAACTATCAAAATTCGCCGAATTTCTTTGAGAAAACACTGTCACTACATTAATAATAATCACTGAGAATGTTAGTAACCAAATTAAGTCACAGAGATATGTATAACGAATTAAATAATAAATGTTCACGGATTAAAGTTGTTGTTAGCATTAGGGTTGCCAACACCTCTCGACGCGCGACGGCCGCATTCAGCGGCGGACGGTAAATTGCGGTGTTCCGCAGGGCTCGGTTCTAGGCCCAGTCCTGTGGAACATCGGATACGACTGGTTGCTCAGGATGCCGCTACTGCCCGGGGTGGGGCTGCTCTGCTACGCAGACGACACCCTCATCACGGCCAGGGGCGGCACCTTCGCCGAGGCGGCGAGGAGAGCAACGGTCGCGACGTCGCTGGCTGCGGACCGGATCGGCCTGCTGGGCCTGAGGGTCTCCCTGCCGAAGACGGAGGCCCTCCTCCTCCACGGGCCACGCCGGGGTCCCCCTCGTGGTGCGAGCATCACCGTGGGGGGGACGGTGATAGAGCTGCGGGCCCAGATGAAGTATCTGGGCCTGCACCTGGACGGTCGGTGGAGCTTCGGGGCCCACTTCCAACAGATGGCCCCGAGGCTCATACGGTCGGCCGCCGCCCTGGGCAGGCTGCTGCCCAACGTCGGCGGCCCGGGCTCCGTCTGCAGGCGCCTGTACTCCGGCATCATCCGGAGTATGGCCCTGTACGGGGCCCCCGTCTGGGTCGGAGCCCTCACCGCTCGCAACAGGGCCCTTCTGCGGAGGCCGCAGAGGGTCATAGCGGTGAGGGCGATCCGGGCTTACCGCACGGTGTCGTGGACGGCTGCCACGCTGCTCGCCGGGGACCCACCCTGGGAGCTCCAGGCGGAGGTGCTGGCGGCCGTCTACAGGTACCGTGCGGCACGGAGGGAGGAGGGAGCGCTGCCCCTCCTCGACGGTGGTGGTGCAAGGCGGGTCAGGGACAGAGCGCGAGAGGCCCTGATCCGCCACTGGGAGGAGGATTTGGGGTCCCCAGCCGCCGGGCTGGCGACGGTAGAGGCGGTCCGCCCCCACTTAGATCGCTGGCTGTCTCGGCGGCACGGGACCCTAACCTACAGGTTGATGCAGGTGCTTACCGGGCATGGCTGCTTCGGTAAGTACCTGCATCAAATCGCGGGCCGGGAGCCGACGCCGGCCTGCCACGAGTGTGGCGCGCCAGTCGACACGGCGCGCCACACGGTGGAGGAGTGTGCCGCCTGGGTGACCGAGAGGCGGGCCCTGGCGGCACAGGTCGGAGGAGACCTCTCGCTGCCGAGCCTTATCGGACGGATGCTCGACAGCGAGGGGGGGTGGGAAGCAATGGCCTCCTTCTGCGAGGACGTCATGTCACAGAAGGAGGCCGCGGAGCGGGTCAGGGAGGAAGACGTCCTGGCCGACCCGCGCCGCAGACGGAGGCCGGGGAGGAGGAGGCGACTGTACGCCCACCTCCTTCCCCCGCCATAGAGGCCGGTGGTGGGTCGGGGGACCCGCCACCGACGAAAGCCTCGATGACTGAGGGCGTCCCAGTGTACCGGGGCGCCCTCTCTGATAGTCGCTTGCCCCGCGTAGCGGGCACCTCGTCGGGGCGTCAACGTCGACTGCGCTCGCGCGAACCGTTGGCGCCCCAAGCGTGCCGTGTGAGGGTATACCGCTGGGGTTTTAGTGGGTATACGGGTTCTGTCCCGGGAGTCCCACATAATCACCGACCTCTCCCCCGGGGGCGGTGGTATGCGTAATGCATTTCCCCAGCGAAACCAAAAAAAAAAAAAAAAAAAAAAAAAATGGTTTCGACTCGGACCACGGTGGTAGAGTTCAAATTTCCCCTCGCCCCGCCACCTATCTTGATGACGTTTACGAAGTTGTTCAAGGATTTCCAATTATATAACTAACTACTGTATCCATTACAATCGATCTTATCCGCAATACCTATAGAATAAAAATAAATTTACAAAACGGTTTACAAACGACGAAGTTGGCAACATACATACAAATAAAACATACAATTATACTTACTCCTCCCATGTCGGTTAAAATAATTGTTGCTTTCAACATTCGTTAAACGTTTATTTAAAGTTGAACAGTAGTTTTTTATTTTTTATTACTGACTGACCAGCGGTCACCTGATGGTCAGTGGCGATGAGGCCGACGGTGTACCCCACTGGGACAGTAAAAGCCTATTCACTCCAGACTTGAAGGCATCCAAGTCATATTTACTTGGAAATACAGACGTAGGAAGCGAATTCCACTCCTTAGCAGTCCTCATCAGGAAGGAGGAAGCGAAACGCTTAGTGCGAATATGTGCGAATTCAACAGCATAAGGATGGAGTCGCTCCCCACGCCTGCATGTCCGATGATGGAAAGGGGATGGTGGAATTAAATCGTGCAATTCCTGCGCACACTCACCGAAATGTATCCTAGAGAAAACGCAGAGGCAAGCAACTTTTCGTTGGTTTCGTTGGCTCTGCAATGTTTTCTTAAAATGGCCCGTGGAGTGACGGATTTAGAATAGTGTCACCACCCCATTCCATCCTGAGGATGTCGTAATAGTTGACAAAAGGAAATGACAAGGCTGATAATCTAGCCTCAAGAGAAGAAAAACGTGATACGAAACCAGGGGCGTAGCTACCGCCGTATCTGCCGTATCAATTATACGGGGCCCCCGGGCGACGGGGGCCGCCAACGTGCGTCAGCATAAATTAATAAAAATTCCCAAATTTTGTAATCTTTTAGAAATGACAAAAGTAAATAAATGTATCTTTTTTTTCTCGCGTGGAGCGTGCGTTCGAAAGTTGGCAACACCCTACATCGGTAATTTTTTTAGACACATTTTTTTTCTTTTATGAGAAATCTTTACCCTTCATATGGGCCCGCAATTAAATTTTTATACGGGGCCCCACCAAGGCACGCTACGCCCCTGTACGAAACCCTTTTTTTATATCGGTGCTCCTCATGCATTCCCGGCCGTTGTGCTGGCCTGGTTATGTGGGACTCCGGGGCGCGTAGAGATGGTAAATTGCGCCCCGACCTACCCACTAAAAGCGACGGCGATCCTCGAATGTCCGAACCAGGGCCAAGAGATTTAGTCCCCGATAGGACAGCATGCTCCGGATCTGATACGAAAACCTTTTTATTTTTTTATTATTTTGTTCGCCCGGGGTAAAATCCTGAGGAGGAGTGTGGGACTGTCCCCCATAGTGGGGGCCTACTCGGGTTGCTCCAACTCGCGTCCTGTTGCGGCATTGTGGGATCTGATGCAGTGCCAACCCGTCTAGCCATCGGCTAATTACCTTCCACGTAATTTGAGGAGACCCGACTCAGTAGGGGGTCATTTATGGGCTGAATAGTAGTAGTAGTAGTAGTTTTGGCATCTCTGCAACTTTTCTACAAAGAATTTGAGACCTTATTGAATTTAGCTGGGTACGAATTTGTGACAGTGTGTGACGCACTGTTTGAATTAACTCTGAGTGAAAGGACTGATAGTCTAGGCAGTAAGACTATCGGAGGATCTCAGTAGATTTCTTATTGGCCACCATCCAACATTACACTGAATAACAAAAACGCCACATAATGGTGATGTTATCTGGCTGCGGAATTCTGAGGAAGAATATCTTTTCAATACACAAGACTTTTGCTTTTAAAAAAATGAAATATTCACCTTTAAACTTTTTTTTAAAACGAAACTCCTGCACTACTTACTACCTGTATCGCGGGGGGCAGTTTCCAAACCTGTAATTCACGAACAAAAATGACACCCAGACTCGGAGCAAGTGCCTCTGATTTACACAAAGACACTCCCGACCGACCCCAAAATCAAACCCAGGCCCTAGACCAACAATGCAGTCTTATTAAACAATTATTTGGAAAGATCCAAATTGTGAACCTATCTTTAAAGTCGACTGCCTCGTTGGTCTAAGGTTTGCCACCTTTGGATCTACGAGTCCCGGATTCGCTTCTGGGGTAGGACAAGTGTCGTAGTCTAAACCATAGGCACTTGCTCCGAGTCTGGGTGTCATTTTTGTTCGTGAATTACAGGTTTGTAAACTGCCCCCAGCGATACAGGTAGTAAGTAGTGCAGGAGTTTCGCCCGCGCAGACAATTAGTGGTAGGTTTTAGTGGATAAATTGTTCGCAATCATCATCTCATCGCGACGAATCCCACATACCCCAGCCCGGTCCCCCGGCTGGGGACCTTTAAAAGTTTCCCCCACAATAAAAAGGGGTTTCGTTTTAAAAAAAGTTGTATAGAATGATTTATTTACCTTTTTGTTAGTACTCGTATGAGTTATATCAAAAGTTGTCCGACTCGCTAATTCTGTTGCGGCCATGTCATAACATCCGGACAGTTTTAACATTGGCCGAAAGAAAGTGTTGAATAATATTTTAACGCCTTTATTTCGCTTTCTCCGTAACTGCTAAACTTAATACGTGAGAATATACTCAAGTTATTTCGTCCGTATGGTAACGGACGCAACGTTGGTACTATTAATGGAACGTAAGAGAATGAAAATGAAAAATTTTGTCATTTCCTTTTGTCGGCTTTTCGACACCCTCAGGATCAAATGAGTTGGCGACACTATGTATTCTAAATCACACGGAGTGCTACGCTGTTACTGAAGAAATTTTATTATTAAATCAATATTTCGATGCAATGCAATTGAGAACCTCCTATGAAATAGGTTAAAATATAATATAAATTGGCGCAGTGGTTGAGTCGACCTACAAGTATTTGTTCCCGGTCTGGGTGTTTTCTATCTATAATATGTATGTATTTACAAAAAAAAATGTATACCTTTAGGTAGTTTATCATCCATCTCGTTACCATAACACAAGCATTAAGTTGCTTAGCTTGGGACGAGATGGCGTAGTGTGAAATGTCCAAGGATATTTATTTATTCAATTTTTTATTCTAATAAATCTTGTATACATTTTGGGACAGGAACTCCCTGAGCCAGACCACAGCTCGTTATGACAATGATGCGTTTGTGAAAATTAAAAGAAATAATAAAATGGAGGACAAAAGGAATAAATTATTACATTTAAATAAATATATACATACCTCTTTTTTATGTCGGTTTTACTCGTAAAAGACACTTAAGTATATGGGATATTATCACTTCAAGTGTAAACAAGTAGTGTACACTCTAAGTATGTATGTTGAAGAGAAATTGTAGAACAGCTAAGTGGTTGCGTGTTGCATCATTTCTCTAAGTAAGCTTACCCACTGCATTTACATTTAAGTGATTTCTAAGTGTGTATTTACATGTTTTAAACCTTTACATTAACAAACCTATTTATAATTAAACAAGTTAGGTTATATCGACTCAAACATCCTAAATAGTCTAAGATCCCGCTGGTTAATGGATGAAAATAATTTTATTAGATATTTAGTATGTTAAAAATCATAAAAAACATGGGCTGCCCAAAAAAATCCGGGTCACGGGATGAAAATATTAAAAAAAATGCAAAAAATGTTTTTAACATTTCACCAGTTTGCATGTATATTAGACAAATTCTATACCAATCGAGGGTATGAAGTATTATCGCCCCATATACGTAGGTATTTTGTGTTACTAGTAAGTACATATTCTTTGGAAAATGTAGATAAAAGCGTCTACAGCTGTGCGTGTGGTACACAAGGACACTAGCCTATACCATCCTGAGGGTGTCGAGAGCCACGAGAGAACGAAAACTTGATACAAACCAACCTGTCCGGTCATGAATTTGGGGGTGGCCCCACTCAGTAGCGGGTGTGGACTAAAATGGACGACAGTAAAAGCAGTCTAAACAACAGACGGCAACACTTCTTAAATGTATCATCATCGTTGTTTGATATTGAATGTACTTGCTTGAATACACGGGTAATATAGTCTGATTAAAAATGCACTGGTTCAAAACACTTATTTTATTTTAATAAGTTCACACTTTTTATCACTAACGGAGCACCACAAAACACGTCTGGATTGTTCAAAGACCGGGAACGAAGAGAGCGAGACAGATAATGAAATAGAAATAGCATACCTATCTATTTATTAGAATAATAAACAATCGTCATTTTGCGAGGGTTTAAATAGAACCTATATACCGTGTATGTTTCGCCCTGTATAGCCGTTTCTTGCGTCTTGTATATACAAGTTTTGAAATACCTGCGTCGGAATGTGAGGCCGCAAAATTTTTCTCGCTTTCTTTTGAGGCCGTCCGCCGCAGGGCAAGAAAGCTTTGCTACCCACCTGTATTACGAGTATATTACTGTATGATATAATGGACACCGTGGACTAGGCAGACAAGAAACTTATTACAACAAGTGTAAAGAATTTTTTTTTAACTCAATATGTTTTATAATCGAATAAATTCTTGCCAATGCTTTCAAACTATAAATAATTTTGTTTCTACCACCGATTCGGAAAGGCATTTCACAGAGAAGTGCCGGTAAGAAATTGGAAATTGAAATTGGAAAAACCGGAATTGATACTACATGGTTGCTCTTTTAAATAAAATTGAATTATACTCGAAAAAAATGCAGTATAGTATAGATTGCTCCATCTTAGATCCCGGCGTTGCTTTCCATCACGCAAGCATAGGGTCAAAATCATTCAAGTAACTGATAAACGTTTACCACCGTCTTCTTCAGTCGCTCGTCTGCTCAGCCTAGATACTATTCAGTGACGGTCCAGCGACTATCTTCAATTGAAATGATTACATACATTTCGTAAGACATCGAACCAGTTAATAATTGGATTAGCTGTGGGTAACTGGTCACATCATTAACGTGACGTAATACAGATGATTTCCAACATAATGAGCGTTACAGAATATCTCTTTACTTTGTATGTAAATTGAATTCTTTCTTCTTATGAAGGAAGGGATTTTCCTAAACCGTTCTTAAATAATAGAATAGAATAGAAAAGTGCTTTAATTTAAAAACCAATTATGGCGGAACGCAGCACCAACCGAGAAGACCTGGCGGAAGAAACTCGGCGGGCTTGTCTTTTTTTTATAGTAAACGTAAGACGCCCTCAATACTATTTTTCTATACTATTTTGTCCTACATCATACATCTATCTCGGGGACGGAGTCTATATTAAGCTATATTATCCATTCATACCAGTTCAAAATTGTATGCCTCTCGTTTTTTCATGCTACGTCGTTGTTCTTTCTTCCATTCATCTCTTTCGTTCCAATGGTCTAATATTAGAGTTTATACTCTAGGAAAAGACGGAGGCATATTCTAATACTACAAACAAGGCTTTTAAGCAATGTGAGGAAACAAGAGTATAACTTGAAAGTTCTGATATTTCTGGTGACAAAACCTAGCATTTGAAGCGCTTTGCTCACAATATATGTATCTATCTATCTATCTATCAGCCACAGAAGTCCACTGCTGAACATAGGCCTCCCCCATAGATTTCCACAATGCACGATCTCGTGCAGACCGCATCCACCGACTCCCAGCGACCTTCACAAGATCGTCCGTCCACCTAGTCGGGGGTCTTCCCACGCTTCTCTTTCCCATACGTGGAAAGAGAATACATACCACTATACATACATAAATTAATATATGTATAGTGGTATCTAAATGTCAATTTTTGATCAAACAATACCCCAAGGTCCTTAGCTATGTTTCGTAACTACTGCTGTACAACTGTAACTACTACACAATGTCACCAACCCATGCTATCCTGAGGGTGCCGGAAGAGGCGACTGAAGGAACGCAAATGGCAGTTCACCTAGCCGCAAGAGAAGGAAACCTAGATACAAACCCTGTGCCAACCCGTCTTGCCAGCGTGGCACAGTAGGCTAAATACCCTCCGTGAATATAGAGGAGGCCCGACTCAGTAGTGGGTCTTTTGTGAAACGACGACGACTACTCAGGCCATAAAAGGCCCACACAGACGGGCCTCCTCCAATTACAGAGCAATTAAATTAGCTTACTACGCCACGCTGACCAAAAGGATTGCTATATGTTTACCATATCACTGCCTCGTTGGTCTAGTGGTTAGATGTGCCGCCTGTGGATCAACGGGTCCCGGGTTCGATTCCGGGGTCGGGCAAGTGTCTTTGTCTAAGCCAGAGGCACTGGCTCGGAGTTTGGGGTGTCTTTTCTATCTATAATATGTATGTATTTACAAAAAAAAAATGTATCTAAGTAGTTTATCATCCATCTCGTTACCATAACACAAGCATTAAGTTGCTTAGCTTGGGACGAGATGGCGTTGTGTGAAATGTCCAAGGATAGGATATATATCTCGTGGCTAGTTTTTCGGCTATGTAATTTCCTTCAGTCGGCTCTAACGACACCCTCAGTATGGAATGGAGTGGTGACATTATGTATTTTAAATCTGTTACCATATATAATATTATGTTGATATGGTCCCTGTAAAATGTTCCTCAAATACTTACGAAGTTGTCGAACGTCATGTTGCGAAATTGAAGCGGGAAGATTGATGAGAAATATTTTATCACTAAATAGTATAAAACAAAGTCGCATTCTTCTGTCCGTCCCTATGTATGCGTAAATCTTTAAAACTACGCAACGGATTTTGAAGCGGTTTTTTTTAATAGATAGAGTGATTTAAGGGGAAGGTTTATATGTATAACCCACCCCCGCTTTGCACGGGCGAAACCGGGGCGGGCCACTAGTTAAATATAAAAAAAAACACTTGGCCATATCTTTCATCTTGTAATGTCAGGTATGGCAATTCTTAACTCATTCCTATCCTTGACACGTGGGGTTTAATCGGTGTTGGCAAACTGGTAGCCATGTTTTGATGTAAACGCGCGGTTTGTAACATTAATTTTATATGCCACGGCCATGGGAGTGACACTTTCTTCTGGTCGTATATCCTACTCCAATTACATGGAGGATAAATTACTGGCTGGACCGGCACAGGGTTTCGTATGTTTTTTTCCTTCTCTTCATCATCTGAATAAAGAATGTCTATGAAAAAATATCAAATAGATAAATCATTTAAATATATGTCATTCTAAACAAGAAAATATAATAACAACGTTGAACCTTAAACTTAAAAAAACCTTTAATAATATATTTTAGTTATTATTTTATATTATATTACTAGCGACCCGCCCCGGCTTCGCACGGGTGCAATGATGAACCTCTAAATTTATCAGGGTTTCTGTACAATATTCTGGATGTATTAAACATCTTGAATCATCACTTCCTCTTGAATCAATCTATCTATTACAAAAAAAACCGTTTCAAAGTCCGTTGCGTAGTTAAGATTTAAGCATACCTAAGGACGGACAAGACGACAGCGACTTTGTTTTATAATATCCATAGATTCCCGGCGACATTAACCAGGCCCACCAGCACTGCGCTTCATTCTCTTGCGGCCTTGTCAATTCCTATTGTCGACTCTTACGACACCCTTAAGATGAAATGGGGTGGTGTCACCACCCACACGGAGTCCGGTATTAACAGTTTACCAAATCGGTTTCGACCGGTGCCGACCTCAATGATATGGGGTAAAAGGTTAAGAGATATTGTTGTCATTTATTTCAGCCCTTACGCACTTTCACATTGTCATTCTACCCGCATTCTTGTAATGCTCATTACCTCAAAATGTTGTAACAAATTACGTGTGTTTCGCACTGGCGCTACTGTCGCGTCTTTTAGTGAGTCTGCTCACGCGCATCTCGGGTTAATGTTGTAGTTTCATCAGACATAGAAAATGCACTGTATTTGTACGATAATAAAGACGCTTTTTGTATGAAATGTTGCTATTTTCGGACCGTGTACCTATGTTAATATTCGTGTTCGGGTAGGTTTTATTGGTGTGCTGTAATTGGTTACGATTTGATGTCAAATAAGTGGATTTTTGTAACGCGACATAGATTTTCGTATTTGTGTTATTTCTTGGGTAGAAGAAAAAAAGAAAAAGGTGTAAATAAAAGCCTAAGTCACAGTTATAATAATAGGTACTACTAAGTTAATCCTTGTCACGTCAGCTATCAGCCAGCGAAATTCCCGTCAAAATCGGTCCAACCATTTCAGAGATTAGATTGGGGTTAGACAAATATACAACAAAAGTTGTAAAAATGTTGTTTTGGTTTACGTACCGTGTCTATATTCAAAATAAACCTAGAAAAAAGCTTAATATTTAATATCACAAACAAACACTCCGATTTTATTTATTTGTAATGGTATAGATTTTATTATGGAGTGCAGACGAGATGCCACTTCAAAGTTTCATTTATGAGTAATGGATATTGATCTGCATCACGCAGGGTATCCTCGTGACTTCAGCTTCACAGGAAGCTATGTAGAGCTCTCTATAAATAAGGTAATTATCTTGTTCTTAAGATTCTTTTGGTTTTAAGATTTTTTTATACGAGAATTGTGCATGTCAGTCAGTGTATTTGGCATCTATTAACAGAAATTAATCGAATATTAACGCCATCTATGATTATCTAGCAAGATTAATTTAGTTGTACAAAGCGCCATCTAGTATTGAATAGCTTTTACTAGAACAATATTACCTCAATACATTGCTAAAAGTTTTACTATATTTATCATAGATGGCAGTTCATCAAAGATTGTCGTAGTCTAGCGGACAGTACGAGACGCAATGGATATGCGGGTTAAGCAACGTTTAGCTTTAATGGATATCGGATGGGTGTCCATTACTTGTAATATCTGATGTTCTTTTGTATAATCCCATGCCATTCTAACATCTATGGCATTCGATTTACATAGTCAGTAGTTTATATATAAACTGACGGCTGATTTAACTTTAACCAAAATAATTACAAGTTGTTCTGTAAACCCCTGATCATGGAGGGCAAACAGCAATTTTTTTTTTTTTTTTTTTTTTTTTTTTTTTTTTTTTTTTGTTTTCGCTGGGGAAATGCTTTATGCATACCACCGCACCCCGGGGGAAAGGTCGGTGATTATGTGGGACTCCGACAAGGGTCGTCTACCCAAGAGTCGTTTACCCACTAAAACCCCAGCGGCATACCCTCACACGACGCGCTTGGGGCGCCACAAGTTCGCGTAAACGCATTCTACTGTGACGCCCCGGCGTGTTGCCCGCAACGCGGGCAAGCAACCATCAGAGAGGGCGTCCCGGCACACCGGGACGCCCTCAGTCATCGAGGCCTCCGTCGGCGGCGGCTCCCCCGAACCACCACCGGCGAGGGCAGAAGGGGCCCGCATCGTCACGAACCCCCCTCCACCCCCGCCTCCGTCCGCGGCGCGGGTCACCCGGAGCTCCCTCCCTTGCGACCCGCCCCGCTGCCCCCTTCTGCGACATCGGCCCCGCAGAAGGAGGCCCGTCAGCCCTCGGGCCGGCGCCAACCAGAGGACACCGGCGCACCGCAGCCGTCCAGGGCCCGCAGGGAAACCCTTAGGACAGGGTCCACCGTCTACCCAGGTCCCCGGAGCCCCCGTCCAGGGCTCGCAGCGAGACACTGGGGACAGGGTCCCCATCCACCCAAGTCCCCGCAGCCCCAATCTACCGCAGCGCACCGGCGATCCGTCCCGCAGCCCCCTTCTGCGACATACGGCCTCGCAGAGGAGGCGCGTCAGCCCTCGGCCGGCGCCAACCCGAGGACGTTGAGTGAGGACTCGGTTTGACGGCCAACTAAGTTGAGCGCCAACCCGAGGACCTCATGGTGCGCCGCAGCGGTTTACGACTCCCAAGGCAGCTCTGAGGACAGAGGAGTCCCCGGAGCCGCAACCCGCCACGACGCTGGGTGCCGCTCTTCGTCTCACCTCTCCCCGTGGGCCCGCCCGGCATGGGAGGCCCTGGCCGGTATGGCCCCACGGATCATTGAGGCACTCAAGCCCCCTCACCACAGCAAGGTGGCAGCACAGTCGAGGGGGAAACAGCAATTGTACCAAGTAACGCCAACCCCAATGATTTATAGAAATACGCGAAGAAGACTTCTTAGATGGCGGCAATAAAATAAGTTTCAACTTTACGTGACTTTACATATAAATTTATGCTGCAAAAAGCATCAAACATGTTGTAAAGCGCCATCTACGGTCATAAACAGAAAACTATTACTTCCAATATTTCTAAATGGTTCTTCCAACTTTACTATAGATAGCGTATGCATTATAGTTTCAAAAATACTTATCTAGATGTCGCTAGCTTTTAGGTACCCAATGCAAGCCAATGAATAACTATTTGGTACAGTCCCATAAAGTAACAAACAGCCAGGCGGAGCGGAGAAAGGAGTCTAAAAGCGTAGCGATTGATTGACGACATGCGCGAACTTTCCCCCTCCACAGCGCTCTCGATTCAAGATGTTTTTAGCCAATAAATGACCAAGCCCCACTGCTGCTGCTGCTGCTGCAAGGGAAAGTAGCCTACTGTGCCACGCTGTTTCGTTTCAAGCTTTCCTAATTTTCCTTCTCTTGCGGCTAGATTTTCCGCCTTGTCAGTTCCATTTGCTGGTTCTAACGACACCCTCAGGAGATAATGGGGTGGTGACATTATTTATTCTAAGTCTGTCACCACAGGGATATTTAAGTAGCTTTTAAAAATATATAGACCTAATTTAATGGTTCCTTCTTATAAAAATAAACATATCCTTATTCTTTTTTAAGGTCGGACCGTCGTATAAGCTGTCGTCATTACAGTTGAATGACGTCATAATAGCGTAGTCGTGTCCGGCTGTCCCACAGGGCTCCTCCCTCTAGGTTGGTGCTACTACACACGTAGGGCTGTACCAATAAAAAAATAAAATAGCAACTACTTAGTTTCTTGCCAGCTCTTCTTTGCAAAGCTGCATTGCAAACCGGTGGTAAATGATAAATTTTTAATTTAGAATTTTATTTTATTGTTTGACTTGAGCCAATTTCATTAAATGAGTTTTGATTTTATCATGTCAAATTCATGGAGGGAAATTAGCATATTGTGCCACGCTGGCAATTGGATTGGCACAAGGTATTATCAAGTTTCCTTACCTTGCGGCTAGTTGATCTGTGTCTTGCGTTCCTTTAGCCTCAAGATTGTATGACATGTTGTGACCTAAAAATGTAAAAAAAATCTAGCAAAGACAATTTGAGGAAAACTTGAAATAAAATCATGTATGTAAGTATTAATGTTCCTCCGTGAATTTTCCACGAAGTTGGAATATTAAAAAAGTATACTGACGTGATAAATGATGAGCAAATAAATAATTTAGGATTTGAAGTTTAGGGCCATTGGAATAGGCTCTCAACTTCAAATCAAATCGGTAATAAGTCAGTGTTTTTTTTTCTTTTAACTGCCAACCCTGCTCCCCAGACAGTAATGTATGCCCGAGAGAACTGCACTGTACTGCACTATGGCATCACATTATTGCACCTACATCTGTCTACATCGCGGACACGTAAACTTCATTACCGCATCTTGTCCCTAGATGTACGGATGACGTGAATTTGTCGAGCCGTTAATTTAGTCTTAGGCTAGTTTGTCCTTTGTAATTTTTTATCCACGTCGCCTAAGGACGTAATACCAGGGCCTGTAGTTAAGTGGCTTTCGAAAAGCAAGCTTTGGTAGAGTAGGAAGATAAATGTACGAGTTAGACATAAATCCCATGTTATATTAGTTTTTTTTCTAAACGAAACCAAAAAAGCAACTAGAGAGTTTATCGCTTCCTCTTCTCTGTATAGATACATTCAGCACCGGTGCTAAATGGTAAATTTTAAATTAAATATAAATAAATAAATATCCTTGGACATTTCACACAACGCCATCTCGTCCCAAGCTAAGCAACTAAATGCTTGTGTTATGGTAACGAGATGGATGATAAACTACTTAAATACATTTTTTTTTGTAAATACATACTTATTATAGATAGAAATGACACCCAGACTCCGAGCCAGTGCCTCTGGTTTAGACAAAGACACTTGCCCGACCCCGGAATCGAACCCGGGAACCGTTTATCCAAAGGCGGCACATCTAACCACTAGACCAACGAGGCAGTCAATTGGTATATTGTCTAAGAACCTCCGGTAGAAAATCTACTTTCAAATAAAAGAACCACATCATAATCCATGCATTTGTTAAAGGGCTACCGTGCCGCAGACAGGCCCACATACATCCCCTCTTTTTGTCGGGGAAGAATAATAATTCGACCTAGTACTATTTGTAGCAGCAACTTACTCTAAGTATCTCATACTGCCGCTAACTTTCAAAATGACATCTCCATAAAAGCCGTAATACAAAAGTCACATATCTATGTGCAATTAACACTATATTGTCACCCAACCATTGTTTTAACGCCTCCATTTCATATTTGTCTTAGTCCAAATAGTTCTCGTACTAGAGAAGTGACTATGGTTATACAAGACGAGTTTAACGAGAAGACTCTTAACTCTATGGACTCACCAAGATTTTTCATCTTTTTTTACAACTTGTCTGTGTGGTAATGGGTTTACTACTACTACTATTAAGCCCATTAACCCACTGCTGTGTTGGGTAATTAACCTACTATGCCACGTTAGCCAGACGGGTTGGTCCAGGGTTTCGTATCACGACGTACTGCCGAGTGCTCACGGCAGGACGTCGAGTGCTCGTAAGGAGCCTGAGGAGAGGAGGAGGGCCTCCTCGTCTGTGGCGGTGTGGTTCTGCATCAGATCCCACAATGCCGCAACAGGATGCGAGTTGGAGTACCCCGGGGAGGTTTAGTAGGTAGGCCCCCACTATGGGGGAGAGACCCACACTCCCCTTGCCGGCCATCCCCGTGGCCGGCGAGGAAGTCCATAAAGGATTTTACACCGAGTGAAAAAAAAGGGTTTCGTATCAAGATTTAACTCTTGTGGCTAAGTTGTCGGCCTTGTCATTTCCTTAGCCGGCTCTTCCGATACCATCAGGGTGGAATGGGATGGTGACACATATACACTAACTCAGGACGATGTGAGTTAGTACAATTATGAATTTTGAACGGTTGATGTATTTGTTTCGAGTTTCTATTAGATTATTGTGCTGATATTATCATTAACAATGACGTGACCAAGACGATCGAACGTGTGTATCTTTTTTTAGGCTAGCTTCTAGGCTTGTTCTTGTTCGGACACTGAACGAAGCGATCCGTCCTAGGACAATTTGTCAGATGTACTAATTCGGTCCTTTACATTTAGTACAGTTTATTACACTGAACGAATAAGAATTATATTTTGATTTTCGTTCATTCTTTGTAAGCTTAGGACTGTCATTCTTAGGACTGTCGTTCATACATCGCAAGCTTAAGACTGTCATTCTATTCAATATTTTAGTACATTTAGTACAAGTACACTGGTCACTGAACGAATAGTGAATTATATTTTGATTTTGAAAACATATTATAAGCTAATGTAACTAAAGCTAATTATGATGTACTATAATATGGTCCAATTTGGTCCCAGCTCGGAAATCGAGTGCCGAAAGCATATTTGAAATAATTTGTTAAAAAATAAAGACCATTCCGCAAAATGTTTATTCAAAATTAAAAACTAAAATAATGAGTAGTATATGTACATAAAGTTCAAAATAGCATCATGTTAGAGTTATCAAATAAATAAATCCTTGGACATTTCACACAACGCCATCTCGTCCCAAGCTAAGCAACTTAATGCTTGTGTTATGGTAACGAGATGGATGATAAACTACTTATATATATATATTTTGTAAATACATACATATTATAGATAGAAATGACACCCAGACTCCGAGCCAGTGCCTCTGGTTTTAGACAAAGACTTGCCCGACCCCGGAATCGAACCCGGGACCCGTTGATCCAAAGGCGGCACATCTAGCCACTAGACCAACGAGGCAAATTTGTCGATTGAATGTTATCATGCAGCTCACTTTTTCATGCACTGAGGCCATTTATCGTTGCCGCTCGTTTCAGTCTTCAGTCCGAGTCAGTCGCGTTCCGTGTTCCACGTACGACGAAGTACTAAATGAACGATGTCCTAAAAAGGTAAGGGAATAGTTCGTTCAATTCAGTATCGGGAATTAATTCTTTTTAGTACATGTACTACACAAGCCTACCCACTGGTAACATCGCACCCGTGCGAAGCCGGGAAGGGTGCTAGTTTTAATATATAATATCTATTTGTATAGATTTATTTATTATTGTAGTGGCAGTGGCCACGGCATCGGCCGTCAGTCCTATGCACCCTGCATAGGACTGACGGCCGATGAGACAGGAAAGTCCTGGAGTGGCGACCGCGTACCGGAAGGTGCTGGTAAGCCTACCCAACACGTGATCCAAAGGGCTCATCCAATCCCAAAACCAACAAGGCGGTGAGTATGACCTGAAGGCCCCGTGAAGAGATTGATGTGGGCGGCTTAAAACTGGTCTTCGTGGAAATATTAAATTTAGCCTATTTCCCAAATCTATCACAACACATCAGAATTATTGTACGGTATGTGTCCAAAATGAACGAAAGATTACTTGTCGGAATGTTATGGGATCTATATTTATACGTGTAAATCTTAATGAGGCTGAAGTTATTTGTCTGTGAACACCTAAAATAGTGCGCGTTAAAGTTCCGCAAAGCGCAGTGCTGGTGGGCCTCCCACACGGTGGACCGATGACCTGGTTAAGGTCGCCGGAAAAAGATGGATGCGGGCGGCTCAGGACCGGCCTTTGTGGAAATCCTTGGGGGAGGCCCATATCCAGCAGTAGACGTCTTTTGGCTGAAATGATGATGATCGAAGTTTGTGTTACACCCTGTGTAGCTGCTACCGTGGTTGATACGCCGTCTACCAAGCGGGCCAGGCTTCGATTCCCGGTCACGTCACGTTGGCCTACACTTTAGCCACATGTCGTGCGTATTTGAGAAATACATTTCGGACAATTGGAGTGGCGGTGTTAGGTATTGCGGCTTTTAGCGGCAGCCGGCGCCGGGCGCTAACTGCTAGCTCAAATAAAACACCGCTGATGGAATCCGGAGCAATGTTTGGAGACAATACAACGGCTACACAGAGAGGACCATTTTTCTCGCTTTATGCCAGTCGGGTTATGTGAGACTCCAGGGCGCGGAAAGGTGGGAATGGCGTTCCAACCTACCCACTAAAACCAACGGTGTCCCTCAACTGCCCGAAACAGGGCCATGGGTTTCACTCCCCAACGGGAGCATGCCCAGCGACCCTGATGGGGCCCACGCTTTAATAGGGAGCTCTGGACGCTCCCCAACCCGCCGAGAGGCACGTGCGGGATATTGCACGTGTCTTCGTCAGGCGCCCGATCTTGCTAGCGTTGGTGGCCCTGGCCGCCTGCCGGGCGACCCCTCCACTACAAGTAGCGGCCGTCTTGGCCTCAACGCCTGGCCGCCCCTCCACTCCTATCATTATCCTCCTATCGTTATCCTCCTATTAATCACCAGGATACATGAGAAATTCCGTGTGGTAACCGATTGCGAATACATTGCGTTGCCACCCCATTTCATCCTTAGGGTGTCGTAAGAGTCGACAAAAGTAAATGATAAGGCCGAAAAATGAGATGGACACAAAACCCTGTTTATGTATCATACCTTCAGCTCTTACGACACCCTCAGGATAGAAAGGGGTGGTGACAATTCTTAATCTGTCACCATACGGATAAGGATGAGGAATTAGTCAAGTGTATAAACATTCCATACTATTTTTAAGATTAACGTTGTATTTATTTTTTGTGTATCACTCTGGTTGTAGCTGAAAATCTGCTCTACAGGAAACTGTAGTATTATGCTGAGATGCAGCCATTTAGACACATAAAAGTATAATTGTGTTGCCATGTTCTGTTTTGTTCTCTTTTGTTTTTTTATTGTGTCTCATAAACATTTTCTTTGAAGCAAATATAGCTTACTTGGAAATATCATTGGCATTCTTAACTGGCTCCTCTGTACATCGTTTCTTTGTGTCAGTTCATACGTAGCAACACATAACAAACACGGCGCTAGGTAAAATGGAATACAGCGGAGTTCTTGTAACCACTTGGTATAAATTCATGTAGCATGTAAACCGGTTTAAGACATTGAAATTAAACACTTTTTAACGGATTTATCGCGTGTATATTACATTATTTAATTCCCGACGTTTCGAATGCTTTGCAGAAGTCGCGGTCGCGGGAGAGAATACTTCAATAAAAACTAGATAACAGTTGTCTTCAAAAGTAAAAAGAAACAGTTAAAATCTACCGCCTATAATTTTGTTTTATTGATAACGTTCCATGTGCGTTAAGACATCTTCCTCATCATCATCACCTCAGCTTTCTATTAAAAACCAAACTAGTGCAGCTAGGTATACCCTCTATCGCAGGGTCAGTTTCATCATCATCATCAGCCTATTTCAGTCCACTGCTGGACGTAGGCCTCCCCCAAGGCTCGCCACTGAACCCGGTCTTCGGTTCTATGCATCCAGTTGCTGCCGGCTGCCCGTCGCAGATCGTCGCTCCATCTAGCAGGGGGGCGTCCCACCCTACGTTTGCCGGTCCGTGGTCTCCACTGTAGCACCTGTTTGCCCCAGCGGCCGTCAGTTCTACGACAGATGTGGTCAGTTTACAAACATGAAATTAACCAACACAAATTACACCCAGATTCCGAGCAAGTGCCGCTGGTTTACACAAATTGCCCGATGGGGGAATCGAACTGGTGACCCGTAATCCAAAGGCGATACACTTAACTCCTAGACCAACAAGGCAGTCCCCTAAAAGACCCCGGCGTTGGGTCAGGCCACCTCCAGTTACTTGGAGAGAAATTAGCCTATTGTGCCACGATGGACTCATTATTCTATGGTTTGGTATCTAGTTTCCTTCCTTTGCAGCTAGGTTTTGCTAGTAGTGCTAGTCGACTGGACACCCTCAGAAAGGAATTGGGTGGAGACACTACGTATTTTAAGGCCGTCACCATACGGACCAGTCTTAAGTACATCTTGCAATTCAAGAAAGAAGGATGTTTTCAACTCGGTTGTGTGTCTTTTACGTTTCATAACGTCTTTTAGAAGACTTTTTTTATTATTAAAAAACGATGTTTTATTTTTTTATTATATGCCTTTATGAAACCTTTCTTATGAATTTAAATTTTGAGATTTGAGTGACTTATTGATGTGAGTAAATTATTATTATTATTTTTTTGTGACAACACCACAGGCTTGTAGTCCGTGTCCTTTTTAGCAATGAATGGTAATTATTTGCTCTTTTTTTTCCTTTCGTCTGTCGTACCCACGAGTTAATATTTTTTGTTAAAAGTGCTAAAAGGTAACACATTTTTCGGTTTATCTATGCACTTTTTGAAGTCTATTATATTTTATTTGTTAAAAGTTTTGTAACACCATGTACCTGGTCTCTCCTAAATCCGTGACCACTCGTTCAAACTTCTCAAAAGTTATCTCTAAGTTATATCTTCAAGATCATATTGTTAGGTTAAGAGTAAAAAGTATTTCCGCAAGTTACTCCCCCGACGCGGCGACGTTGGTAGCAATTTGGTCGCCAATGCGATGGCTTATTAGCAATAAACAAAAACGGGGGCCGCTGCCACCGCCTCCGTAACTGTGGGTTAGGTTGCAAGTAAGAGGTTGATAGCGGAGTGATATTTCTTCGATTTATTCATTTACTAACTGTTACGCGCTACTTCAGCTGAGGGGTAATCTATACTAATCTATACTCTATACTTATTAATATATAAAGCTGCAGAGTTTGTTTGTTTGTTTGAACGCGCTAATCTCAGGAACTACTAGTCCGATTTCAAAAAATCTTTCAGTGTTAGATAGTCCATTTATCGAGGAAGGTTATATTTTATTTTCAAAAGAATTAGGGATCCGTATGAAAACTGCGATTTTGTAAACCAAGGTGTAAAATCGAAAACCTATTTATGCGTGCGCTGCAAAAACTATTGACAATAGAACAAAATGATGTACTACGGGTTTGTAGGTCTTATAAAGATCTACAAAAAAGTCGCAAGAGCACATATCTAACTATCATAGTTTAGTCCTGATGTGTATGCGGCCTTTTTTATAGTTTTATACTTCTTTATTGTCTATTATACTATTGTCTATTATACTGTGATGTACCTCACTTGAATAAATGATGGCTTCAGCGTAGCACGCATTTTCACTAAGTCCCAATAACCGATTTTATGTTCATAAAAAATATGCACGGGTTCGAAGCCCACGCGGGCGAAGCCGCGCGCAAAAGCTAGTTAACAATACTCAGTAACTATTGGCTTCTGAAGAAAGGAGGGTGGAAGAACCCCCCCCCCCCCGTTGGGCAATGTGTCAATAAAAGTAGCCTAAGTTAATCCTTTAAGTATTGATAATAGAATTTGATGAAAATTAATTAAAGGATTAACTTAAATTTTATAAATTTTCATTTCATCCTGAGGGTGTCGTAAAGAGCAACTAAAGGAATGCAATAGGCAGATCATCTAGCCGTAAGAGAAGAAAACTTGACACATACCCTATTCTAGACACAATAGACTAATTTACCGCCATGAATGATTCTTCATAGAAGAATGGTCTTCTATGGAAATATCTTACTGCATATTCTCGTCACTTAAGCCAACTCAATAAATCACTAAGGTTAAAACATCATTAATATTAAATCACGGTGTCTCTGATTTATAACGCGAGGGGCGGCCCCCGCAGGCCGGCGGTGCGTCGCGTGAATCGATTTGTCTCCTTAATCTGAGCTTAACCACTGAATTACGCTAGTGGTGTCATCGGGCCTTTTTATTAGTTTTTGTAAGAATATTAAAACTATATGTTGTGTTGTGTCTCCTTTTAATAAAAGTCTAGAAAGACTAGCTAGGGATGAAGACACAAAACCGGACCAATCATTTTAAAAAAGCAACTACATGGTTACTTGCTGTCTCTTCTCTGTAGAGCAGCACTCCGAACCGGTGGTAGTTTCAGCATACTTGTGGGAGATGAAAAGAGATGGATCGACTTTAAGAATGAGGAATTGTGTATGAAAGGTGTGACTGTAGATATGACGACTGATAGGTGTGTATGGAGACTACCACCTAGCGTGGGACAAAGGCCGTAAGATTATATTGGTAATTTTATATATGACGATTTAAAAGAGTTTTGTGATATAACCTACGTAAATAAAGTCCCGTTTGAGTTTGAAGAGAGACTGCTATGGGTACGTTCCACTTGGCGTTCACAACGCCTAAAATTTTCATTCAGGCGTTCCACATGGCGACCACGATCGTTGTGCTCGCGGCGAAAACGTCATTGATGACGTCATTACTTATGCTCACGCCAAGCTCACGACGCCCCATCTCAAAAGGTGGGTCGTTGTGAGCGTTTTGAGAATTTGAGCGCCAATTTTAAAACTAAAAGCAGAAACATGGCGACAATAACAATATCGTTCTTTTGTACCGAACAAGATTGGACAAGACATTATCAAATCAATATTATGTGGTCAAACTTTTCGTTTTTCACGATCAAAGATTTGTAAAATTCTATTTCTTTCTTTATCTGAGCTGGACGAACTAGTACTTTTATTTTGACGCACCAACTAATTTCAAACTGCCGCCGATATAGGGATTTTTATTAAATACGATCATAAATTAATTAAATACTCCTTGCAAATTAAATTATATACTTTTTTTTAATAAATCATCTTAACCAATATGTAATGGAACTTATTCATACCAATTAAAAATTGTAATATAACCTCATCAACCTTTTGTCTAGTTTTTTTAAACGCGCCATTTTTATTATTTAAATGAACGCCCAAAACGCTCCAAAATCCATTCCACTTGAGTAAATGATTGCGACTATTTGTGACGCCCAGAACCAAGTGGAACGGCGAAAACCGTGGTCGTGAGCGTGGTCGTTGTGAGTGCCAAGTGGAACGCACCCTATGAGAGCAGATGTAAATACTGATAGTTAACCATCTCAGGTTAGACTGGTCAAGGCCAATTGGAAAAAGGAAACGTAGGGGAGGGGAAGTTAACGTATTTTTTTTTTTTTTTTTAAACGTAACCCCTGAACTAGGTTATAATCTGTAGTCGTGTAGTGTCGCGGGAGCAGTTTACAAACATGTAACACAAATGCCACCCAGACTCAGAGCAAGTGCCTCTGGTTTAAAAAATACACATGCCCGACCCCGGAATCGATCCCGGGACCCCGTGATCCAAACGCGGCACTTTCAACCCCTAGACCAACGGGTATTGAGGGATCTAGAGGAGGGTAGCTGCAAGGAAAATAACCGTCACGTGAGTAGCAGCGACGTGTGAACTGCGCGGCGTGCGCGGTTCATTTACCACTCTACAGGGTGCTCACAACTTGAGCTAAAAGTACCACGTGACATATACACCAAACGAAGATCCAACACATATGAAATTAAATCTAACCTAGCCGCAAGAGAAGGAAATCTTGATACAAACTCTTTGCCAACCCCTCTTACCAGCGTGGCACAGTACGCTAAGTTCCCTCCATGAAGGCCCAACTCAGCAGTGGGTCATTTATGGGCTGAATTGATGATAATGATTATGATACAAAAAAAAAAATTGCGTCCACACATTGTGAAGACGGGACGGGCCGCTAATATTTAATAAAATAGGTTATACTAAAATATCATCATGCTATATTTCGAACCGTAGTTCACACAGAATTTTGACATCGGTCCGCTAATTGGCGTATCAGCTCGCGGCTACCGTGCGCTGCGCCTGCGCCGCTTCCGGTAGCCGTTGCTCATTCCAATTTCAAAAACATTTGGCCAACAACGAAACGGCATGAGACTTAGTGTTCCGTATTAATTAATATGCGGTAGAAAATATAAAAAAAATAACTCTCCGAAATGGCTCAACCGGATGAAATTTTATATTCACATTTGGTAGGTCTGCGAATCAGACCACACATTTTCATCCCCCTAAATGGTAAGGGTGGACCCCTAATCTTATTCTTTATTTTTTTAGACGAAATGTTTTGTAAACAAAACATAATAAAAATATTATATTAATTAGTATCATAATTTATAAAGTATATTACAATATATAAGTATACATAATATATAAGTATCATAATAAAAATATTATGATACCGCATACAAAAATACATACACCCCTAAATTTTTACCCCACTACCGTAGAGGGGTGAGAATCGTAGAGGCTCTACGATCAACTACTATTTAATAGTGATATTTTTAAGGCAAAACCACGTTTCCGGGACAACTAGTAATAAATAAATATGTAAATATGACGGAACCCTAAAACCTCCAGCGACAATCTGAAGCGTGGGAGGTCGATAGTCTATATTTTTAAAACCCTTTTATGACGTCACTATCTATGGATTTTATTTGCTCTATGGATTCTCTATTTGTATTTTTTTTCAAACCCTTTGTGTCTATCTTCGGACAAACAGCATTTGTATGTCCGTTTAGGAGTGTGGTTCTCACGAGAATACTAAATTTATAGACTTTTTGTCTAGCTATACCTGCAATACTACTAATATTATAGCTGCTATCTATACATTAATACGTGAAGCAAAAGCTTTGTACATTTTACGAGGGTGAATCAAAAAATTCTTGGAATCAATATTAAAAAATGCAAAGATTTAAATAATAATATTTTATTTTTCTACATAATCTCCCTCCAATGCAATGCATTTAGAATAACGCGTTTCTAACTTCCTTATTCCTTGTGAAAAAAAATTATTTTCTTGACTCTCGAAAAAGTCCTCTACGGCAGCTATAACCGCGTCATTATCGTGAAATTTTGTTCCACGAATTTCCTCTTTTAATTTTGGAAATAAGTGAAAATCACTTGGGGCTAAGTCCGGAGAATATGGTGGGTGGTCAAGGAGATTGAAGCCAGCACAGCGGATTGCGTTGAGCGCAACTTCCGATCGATGGGCAGGAGCGTTATCTTGAAGGAACAACACGCCCAACGACAGTTTTCCACGACGTTTTTCTTTAATCGCTTCACGCACTTTCGGGATTAAATTTGCATAATAGGGTCCAGTTATCGTCTGGCCTTTTGGCATGTAATCAATAAAAAGGATTCCTTCACTATCCCAGAACACAGAGGCCATAACTTTGCCAGCGGAAGGAGCAACTCGAAATTTCTTAATGGATGGAGAGGATGGTCGTTTCCAAGACATGCTTTGTCTTTTAGTTTCAGGATCAAAATGGTGGACCCACGTTTCATCCATGGTGACAAGACGACGGCAAAAATTATCCGAATCACGCTGGAACATTTCGAGATTACGCTTGGAAATTTCCAAACGTCGCTTTTTGTTTTCGTCGGTTAACATTCGTGGCACCCATCTTGCAGACACTTTTTTGAACCCCAGTGAATCAATTAAAATGGATTGAACGCTACCAAAAGATATCTTTAGGATCTCAGCTATATGTTTTATAGTCATTCTTCTGTCTTCCAAAACCAGATTCTCAACCTTTTTGACATTTTCTTCTGTAACGGAGGTTGAAGGCCGCCCAGAACGCGGGTAATCTTTACAGCTTGATCTACCTCTTTTAAATTCAGCCACCCAGTACGCAACCGTAGAATAGGGTACAGCATCACCCCCTAATGTCTGCTGAATGTCCAAAAAAATTTCCTTCGTAGACATTTTTTTCAAACTGAGATATTTTATCACCGCACGTAACTCACTTTTATCCATAATTTTGACTTTTTAGCAACTCGTTGCACAAAAAAATTTATTACATGCGAACGAACTGACAAAAACAAGTGACAGTCTGCATAAATATAGTGTGATAGACACTCTTTAATTTGAATATCGAACTTGATCCAAAAAGGTTTCATATATATGCACTTCTAAGAACTTTTTGATTCACCCGAGTATTACGAAAATTGCACGTACCGATGAGTTTGAAATTTCCCACACTTATAGTATAGAGAAGTGGTAATTTTTTTTTTCAAACTATGCATATGCTCGTCGTCGTCATCGTGTCAGCCCATAAATGACCCACTACTGAGGCGGGCCTCCTCCAAATTCATGGAGGGAATTAGCCTACTGCACCACGCTGGCAAGACGCCTCTTCTGACACCCGTCTTGAGGGTGTCGTAAGAGGCGACTAAAAGAACGCAAGAGGCATATCAACTAGCCGAAAGATAAGGAAAACTTGATACAAACCCTGTGCCAACTATATTAAATCATTTTAAAGAACACTTATTTGACACACACGAATTTTGAGTGTTGGGCGACCACTAGTTCTAATAAGTATTCACTAATAGTTACCAGAAGTCGTTGTTGTTGCCTCAATTTTTAATGCGATATTACATATGATATCTTAGGGTTTTGGTCTAGGGGTTGGGTGTGCCGCCTTTGGATCAACGGGTCCCGGGTACGATTCCGGGGGCGGGCAAGTGTCTTTGTCTAAGGCAGATGCACTTGTTCTGACTCTGGGTGTCATTTGTGTTCGTGAATTACATGTTTGTAAACTGCCCCCGCGATACAGGTTATCGGGCAGAGGTTCCGATTAAAAAAAGTAAACTAGACACTTTTAACGGATTTATCGCGCGTATTTTACGTTATCTAATCCCTGACGTTTCGAAAGAGTTTCGCTTTGCAGCAGTCGTGGTCACGGGAGAGAATAGATGACAGTTGTCTTCAAATTACAGTGAAAGTATACCTATTTGGTTGTATTGATAACGTTCCTTGTGCACGACGGCTTTTAAACGTGACAAATTTGACTGCCTTGTTGGTCTAGAAGTTGTATATGTGCCGTCTTTGAATCACGGATCTTTGGTGCATTTTTGGGGTAATTTGTGTTCGTGAATTACTTGTTGCTAAACAGCCTCACTCCGTGTGGTGACGGATTTGGAATACACAATGTCACCCACAAGACGGTATGGGTCACAATGACCCATACCGTCTTGAGCCAACCCAACCCTGTGCCAACCCGTCTTGCCAGCGTGGCACAGTAGGCTAATTCCGTACATGAATTTGGAGGAGGCCCGCCTCAGTAGTGGGTCATTTATGGGCTGACACTATGACGACGACGAGGATATACATAGTTTGAAAAAAAAAATTACCACTGCTCTATACTATAAGTATGGGAAATTTCAAACTCATCGGTACATGCAATTTGCTTCACGTAGATACAGCCTCACTGTCCGCTAGGCTCCGACTTCCTCGCTTCCATCAGAGCCAGACACACCAACACGCAATATTAAACAATAATAGCCTGTCCTAATAAACCAACTATAAATTCATAAAGGCGCGTGCACACTGCGCCGTAACAGCGGGAGCATTCGCTCGTGCCAGTCACGTGCAACCGACTGCGTTAATCTCCTAATATCTATTTATTATTGTTCGTCCTGTTTACAAGGTCATTAACGCAGTGGGGGTGAACCCCCGGTGTGGCTGCACCCTAACTTTGCAGTTTGTTTAAACTGAGGTGAGAATCGCGAGTCATAGTGAGCTTTTGAGATCGAAATAGTGGGTACCTTCGTTTGCCCACAGGCATGGTCCCCCATTGGGGTGCGAGACCCATGACCCTTGTTCGGGCAGTTGACTAACGCCGTTGGTTTTAGTGGGTGCGTCGGGCGGTAATCCCTATATGTATCATCACTATCACTATCACTTCACTATCACTACATAGTATAAAACAAAGTCGCTGTTGTCCGTCCGTCCCTATGTATGCTTAAATCTTTAAAACTACGCAACGGAATTTGAAGCGGTTTTTTGTAATAGATAGAGTGATTGAATAGGAAGGGTTTTAGGTATAATTCATGCATAATATTATAGAGAAACACTGATAAATCTAGATATCCATCATTGCATCCGTGCGAAGCCGGGGCGGGTCACTAGTTATAATATAAATCTGAATGTAAATTTGTCTGTTACGCTTTCACGCGAAAACTACTTAACCGAGCATCATGAAACATGTACACATATTCTTGTAGGAATTTGAATTATGTTACTTGAAAAACTACACTATAGTGTAACTTTTAAATATAAAATTTTTTTTCGTACGTTTTGCTACAGAAGCCGAAGGTAAAAGTACTAGTAAGTAGTGGTATCAAAATTTAGCCTTTTTATTATTTATTTTTTTAAAGGTACCATATACTAAAGTTACGTGCTCTGGGTCTGAGTATTATTTGTGTTTGTGAAATATAATACTACTAGCGACACGCCCCGGCTTCGCACAGGTATTTAACATCTAAAAATATGAGTGTTTCTCTACAATATTATGCATGTATTATACACATAAACCTTCCTCTTGAATCACTCTATCTATTAGAAAACCGCTTCAAAATCCGTTGCGTAGTTTTAAAGATTTAAGCATACTTAAGGACGGACAGACGACAGCGACTTTGTTTTAAACTATGTAGTGATAGTGATGGTGATTATCGTAAAGTTTCTTTATCAAAATCCATTTAGTAGGTTCTGCATGCAAGAATAAACATATTCATTCGAAACTTTCGCTTATGTAATATTAGCAGTAGGTATTAGTAGGAATCCATTAACTTTCGTTGGTTTTTTAAGGGGGGATATATTTCGTGGCTTCCCACCCTCGGCTGTCCAATACCTGTTCTATAGAGTCGTCAAAAGTTCTATTCTTAGCAAGTGCTTTTCATTACGTTTCGTGCGCATAAAGAGACACTCGTGTATATTGCATTCCACGTTTCAATAAAAGGTCTACGTCAGATTTGATTACGTCAGCATAGCCAGACAACGGTGCTCGGGAGAGTACCAAACGCATACGTCAGACGGAGTACACGCCACTATATGGGTAAATAGCAGAAGGTTGTCTTGGTCTAAGGGTTAGATGTACAGCCTTACGATCTCGGTTTGATTCTTTGTAAACCAGAGGCACTTGTTTGAGACTGGGTAGAATGAAGAATAGAAAAATCTTCACTAACATCACTATCACTAACATCACTATCACTACATATTATAAAACAAAGTGACTGTTGTCTGTCCGACCCTATGTATGCTTAAATCCATAAAAGTACGCAACGGATTTTGAAGCGGTTTTTTAATATAAAGAGTGATTCAATAGGAAGGTTTCTATGTATAATACAAGCATAATATTGTAGGGAAACACTGATAAATTACATGATTAGATGTTCATAATTGCACCCGTGCGAAGCCGGGGCGGGTCGCTAGTTATAGTACAAACCAATTATGGCGTCCACAATCTTCAACGGATACATCATTTTTATAACATTACTACCAGGTTGGAACGGGCGCCAACCGAGAAGACGAAACTCGGTAGGCTTGTCTTTTTTAAACGCCTTATGAAAGGAAAGGCGAAAATAAAGGTTTGAAAGGGGCTCAAAAATTTACACTTAAACTTCTGAAATTATCTAATCGCTTGGCGATCGATACATCGACACACCTACGGACAGTCACCAAAACAAATTTGCATCTGAACTTGCGTTCATTTTCATGAATTTCCAACCATATATCACTCACAATAAGGGTGACATTTTAAATGTGTTAAGAGCATGCATATCGTTGCAGGAGAGGTTAAACGGTGGGGCCACCCCTCTCCAATAAACATTAATCAAAAGATATTAAATGCACCTTTGCCAGATGATATTGATATGCGTTCCACTTTGCTACCATTTCATTTAGACTTATGCATTATAAAATATTTCCGTGTGGTGACGGATATAGAATACACAATGTCACCAACCAATACCATCCTCAGGGTGTCGTAAGAGGCGACTAAAGGACAGTAAGAGATATCACCTAGCCGTAAGAGAAGTAAATACAAAGCCTTTTTGAGAGTTGCGTAAAACATTTTTGCCTTCACTCGCGAAGAAAAACGGCGCCGCGAGTGGACGCTATAAGGTTATGTGCTGACTCGAAGACGCCCTAGTCCGCCCTAGTCCGGTAATGCGGATGCGGCGGAGGGGGATACCCACTGAAACCCCCATCATGTCGCCGTTCACGTTGCTTTAGGTTTTGAGGGTGCTGGGGAGATGTCCACATTATTTACGATGACCAACGTTGTGGAAGTGGTCGCGTTCCGAACTGGTGGTAGACGGTCGATTTTTTTTTAACCCCCGACGCAAAAAGAGGGGTGTTATAAGTTTGACGTGTCTGTCTGTCTGTCGGTCTGTCTGTCTGTCTGTCGGTCTGTCTGTCTGTCTGTCTGTCTGTCTGTGGCATCGTAGCTCGCGAACGGATGAAGCGATTTCAATATAGTTTTTTTTGTATGAAAGGTGAGTTACGGGCGAGTGTTCTTAGACATGTTTGATGAAAATCGGGTGAGCCGTTTAAAAGTTATGAGGGGAGAAAGTGGGGAAGAATAACCGAATGTCTGCAAATATAATCGAGTGGGGTCTCAAATGAAAGCGCATCACGTGCAATTTAACAAAATCTAAATTATAATAATTGTGTACCTATAAAAAGTATAAAATAAAAATTAAATTAAAAATTTAAATAAACCCCCGACACAATAACCTTTAAAAAGTAAAAAATAAAAATAAATACTTCGCGTTGGGGTACCAGGGGTCAGGTTATAAATAAGTGGCAGTGGTTCCCCAACGCGAAGTATTTATTTTTATTTTTTACTTTTTAAAGGTTATTGTGTCGGGGGTTTATTAAAATTTTTAATTAAATTTTTTTTATTGTGTAATATGACAATGTGTTGACTATTTGTAAGTGTCCATCGTGACCCACACAAAATAAATGATTTGAATTTGGAACGAATGTTGAAGACGTGCTTCTTTAACATGTTGTGGTGTCAATACTAAGCACGTTCACCTCCACTTAACGTGATTAGGGCATTTAACTTAACCCTGTGCCAACCCGCCTTGCCAGTGCGGCACTGTAGGCTAATTTCCCACCATGAGTTTGGGGGAGGCTCGACTCAGTAGTGAGCCTCCTACAGTTACTTGAAGGGTAATTAGCCTAAATGGGGGCATGGTATCGTATCAAGTTTTCCTTCTCTTGCGGCTAGGTGATCAGCCGTCATTGCCATTTGACGGCTCTTACGACACCCTGGGGATTAAATTGGGTGGTGACACTATGTATTTTTAACCCGTCAATATGCGAATTAATTTTTGTTATTCTTTATCTAAAGACTAGCAGACCCCACAGACTTCGTCCTGTGAAAAAAATTGTCTCTTTGACGTTAGGAACACACCTACATTGCTTAGACAACAGTGAGTGGTTGTCATTTAATATGAACTTTATGCAATAGCGATAAAGCTCAAATTGTCTCTACGTTTTAGTTAGAAAACGTTTGTATGGGAAAAAGAAAAACGCTGTTTTTAGGGGATTTCCGGCAATAATTAGTTTTTTTTTCTCGTAAAAACCATCCTTGAACTTCAACGAACATTTAAAAAAAAGGATTGGCCAAATTGGTCCAGGCGTTGTTGAGTTATGCGGTTACAAACACATTTTGCGATTCATTTTTATATTATAAGATATTTGAAATGGGTATGTATTTAATTTTAAATAATGGTACAAATCAAACGGTCGCAACAAGAAGTCCCTATTTCCGAATTTCCCATCCCTAGAGTCGCGTGGCCCACCTGCTTGGCCCATCACTGGCCACGTGGCACACACGTGACCGACACAATCACTGACAGAAGAATTAATAAAAACATCACTGGAATTACTGACAATAGTTTTAATGACAACACAGCAGATTCAAAATGACGTGTCTTTGACAGGTAAAGTGTGCATTCATTTTCGTTTGCGCAATTTCACTTGTCAGTTACTTTTTAATTTGAGAGTCATCATCATCATCTCAAAAGACCCACTGTTTCCTCCAATTTCATGGAGGGCAATTAGTCACTCACTAGATGGGCTCGTATTCTTTATTTATGTTGTTGTAACATAAATACATAGTATAAAACAAAGTCGCTGTCGTCTGTCCGTCCCTATGTATGCTTAAATCTTGAAAACTAGGCAACGGATTGAAGCGGTTTCTTTTAATCGATAGAGTGATTCAAGAGGAAGGTTTATATGTATAATACATGCACAAATGCACCCGTGCGAAGCCGGGGCGGGCCGCTAGTATATAAATAAGGTGCAGTGCTGGTAGGCCTCCGCACGGCTATTTAAGGTCGCCGGAAAACGAAGGATGCGGGCGGCCCAGGACCGGTCTTTGTGGAAATCCTTGGGGAAGGCTCATGTCCAGCAGTGGACGTCTTTTGGCTGAAATGATGATGATGAAATATGAAAAATAATAAAAAATAGGAATATGAAAAATATGACAAATCCACTGAGTTTCCTACAAGTTCTTTTCAGCAGTTGTCGTGTTCCGAACTGGTGGTAGATGGTAGAATGATGAATTATTTATGAATAATGTAATTGTAATTGTAGACAATTTGTAAGTATCTACCGTAGCCTAAACTAAATAAACGATTTGAATTTATTAAGTTTTCAATATCTTTTATAGTTTTTCCACTTGTTGTCTATTTTCAGTACAAGAATCTAATTGATATTGATTGACAAAGCTACAGATACTCCAGCCCATTCTGCCACAGCAAATTCATGCCTAATCTCCGACATTAAACCATCATAAAGCCGACAGAATTGCGAAAAAAGCGGTTATTTTGCGCCCGTACCCCGAACAAAGCCGTTTTATAAATCAGAAGTTAATACGCCGTGAAATATGTGCGCCCGGACCTAGTTAGTGGCAGTTTGTATTCTGCCTGCTGTGTTTACAACTTGGTATCTGATAGCTTATGTGCGCCCAAAGATTATGTTAGTGCAGAAGGGTAGAACGAACTTAAGAAAGAAAGTGTGTGAGTAAATTTGAGGCAGCCTCATTTTCAATCATACATATAAAATAAAGGGCAATGGAGAAGGCTATGCTTGGAGTTTCCCTCCGAGATCGAATCAGAAATGAGGAGCAAGCAAACCAGCCACCAACATAGCCTACAGGATTTCCAAGCTTAAGTGACAGTGGGCAGGGCGCATATCGCGCAGGCCAACGCCCGATGAGGCAGAAAAGTCCTCGAGTGGCGACCAGGTTCCGGAAAGCGCAGTGCTGGTAGGCCTCCCACACTGTCAGCCTCGTGGTGCAGGTTCTGGGCCCACGAGGCGGATCCTGCGCGGGACTGTACACCCCGGGGATGTTTAGTGGGTATGCCCCCAGTGGGGGAGAGTCCCCACGCCCCTCGTCGGTCCTCCCCGGGACCGACGGGGATAGTCGATAAAGGATTTCAGCCCGGGCACCAAAAAAAAAGGCCTCGCACACTGTGGACCGAGGACTTGGGTAAGGTCGCTAAAACTATGGATGCGGGCGGCCCAAGTCTAGCCTTTGTGGGAGCCTACTGGCCAGACGGGTTGGCACAGGGTTTCATATCAAGATTCTTTCTCTTGAGGCTAGGGTTTCGGCCTTATCACTTCCTTTTGTCTTACGACACCCTCAGGATGGAATTGGGTGGTAACACTATGTATTCTAAATCCGTCACCAGTATATTGATAGCTCGTGACAATGGTACAAACTTCACGCAGAAGCAGTGCTAGAGGGTGGCGGCCAAAGTCGTATGGAATGTCTGAGCATGTTTAGTTTACAGTATAAGCTTTAGGAAAAATGTGCGAGGCCGTTTTGTAGTTTCTGATCGCATCGCTGCAAACTTCGCTTGGATTTCCAGTTTGGTGTTACTGGGATTGTGAAACTTCATAGGTACTGCCTTTTTACCAATTTCTAAGAGGAGATTTAAGAAAATTGTTTATTCCTTTTTTTATTTATATTCTTACTAGCAGACCCGGCCATGCGTTGCCGTGGCTAAGGTTTTTGCTATATTACATTTAACCTTAACATAACTACATTAGTTTAACTTTTAACTTAACGCTATTTATTGAATACTTACTGCCATTTAAGTATACAATCCAGTCAACAGATATCGCCATCGATAACAAATGACTGTCAAATAATAGACAAGAAAAGCCGCAAGAAAAGGAAAACTTGAAATGAAACCCTGTGCCAACCCGACTGGTCAGCGTGGCACAGTAGGCTAATTACCCTCCATGTAGTTGGAGGAGGCCCGACTCAGCAGTGGGTAACTTAAGGGCTGAGAAGTAGGTAAGAAAGTTTGGCACTATTGGTATAAAACTCTTTTCTCATTCAACTCCTTCAAAAAGTACACATCTGTCTTTTTAAATAATTTTAAAATAGGCACTAGAAAGTGAAAACGCGTGTTAGGTTTTGAACTTTCTGTGGTGGGAAGTGGGTAGCTGGGGTGCACTTTACCACCTCTTCGCAACCACTCCTACATAGACCACCACTGCCCCACCCAAACTCAAACTCAAAAGGAACTTTATTTACGTAGGTTTCATCACAAAACTCTTATAAATCGTCATATTTATAAACACCATTATCATCTTACGGCCCCTGTCCCACACTAGGTGGTAGTCTCCACACACACCTCTCAGTCGTCATACCTACATTCACACCTTTTACACCCAATTCTTCACTCCTACAATCCCTCCATCTCCCCTGATCGCTCACAATCCCTGCGTTCACTCACATTCATGCCGAAACTACCACCGGTTCGGAAGGCTGCTCTACAGAGAAGAGCCGGCAAGAAACTCTGTAGTTGCTTTTTTTAAAATTATTGGTCTCGTTTACCAAAAGCACTAAACAGCATAGTGAGAGCAAGTTCGCAAGATGAGAGAAATGTACATTTTTGCATAAAGGATTAAATAAATAAATAAACACGCTACACGTTTACGCAATGGATGACGGATAGACCTTGACAGGGTCAATCAAAAAACAAATCTGCGAATAAAGGTCTCCATTGCGTCATTGCTCACACATACAGTGTACATACTACAATTTATGACATTTTCTAAATGCTACGTACAACCAGCTGGGATTCTATCAAGGTACCCAGCTGTATGAGAAAAAAGGTAACTTTCTATGCAATTAAGAATATATATTTAGCAAGCATTCTTTAAAAGGTTGACGTTCTTCCGTGTGGTGACAGATTTCGAATATACAATGTCACCAACCAATACAATCCTGATGGTGTCGTATGAAGCGACAAAAGGAACGCAAGAGGTAGATCACCTAGCTGCAAGAGAAGGAACATACATGATGACATGACTCATTCCATTCTGGGGGGGTCGTAAAAGTACCTACCTACAAGGGAAGGAAAATTTGCCAACCCACCTTGCAAGCGTTTTCCTGCCATGAATTTGGAGGAGGCTCGTCTCTGTAGTGGCCATTTATGGACTGAAAGAACGACGATTCTATAGGCAGCTGGAGAATCGAACCTAAGACCCAATACTACACCCCCGTAAGTTTAACACCTCGCTTATAACGTCTAATGTTTGAACAGAATTTAATAAGGAAGCGCAGAATAGCGGCGGCTGGCGGATCCCGGTAGGTATTCCTCTAACAAATAACAATATATTAGCTCCCCAGGGAGACCGAACAGAGCTTAGCTCTTACGCGATACTCTAGGGATGGGCAAGGTGATAAAAATACTTGTATACATATCGATGTTCAAAACAAGCACTTTAAAATTCTTTACAAATTAATAAAACTGGAGTGTCTGTTTGTAATATTACAAATAACCGTTTTTTACTAAGTGTATTTGGATGTACACATGACTCTTGCAACAAACCATTTTTTTAAATTACTTTTTGTCGGTCTGTTTGTTTCAGCTAATTTCTGAAATGGCTGGACCGATTTTGTTGGGACTTTCACTGGCAGATAGCTAATGTAACAATGGATAACTTAGGCTACTATTATTAACTTTGACACTGCCTCACCTCGCTTTTCAGGGGCCCATAGATCGTTATTTTTTTATTTTTGAGTGTTTTTGGGAATGGCATAGAGTATTAATAAGTTATCGTAAACTCTGCGGACTCAACGACCTTAACCAGCCTACCAGCACTGCGCCTTCCGGAACGCGGTCGCCACTCGAGGACTTTTCTGCCCCATCGGGCGTCGGTCCTGCGAGCTATGTGCCCTGCCCACTGCCACTTAAGTTTGGCAAATTTCATTTAATAGCAGTCAATAGTCACCGTTGGGGTTTCAGCTCTGCTGCGTGTGTGGAGACTGAAGGTTGCTTAAATGATGTAGTCGACACCTGGTTACTTTTAAATCAGTATTTGCGTATCAGTATATTACAGAAAATTTGAAGGATGTGCGTGCGTTGTGAACTGCGAAAGCTAACGAACGAAGTGTTTGAGTCTTCTCGGTGGTGATTGGTCGGCGGCATCCTTGGGCGACCAATTGGAGTTGGTGGCAGCACCAGTGGTTTACGTGATGGCATGTGTTAAGGTGGATGTTCCAGGGTAGCCCGCGAAATTCAAAATTTCGTACGTTTTTTGCAATTTGCAGGTCAGTGCTAGGTTGTATGTTGATTAAAATGTTATTCGCGGGTGTAAGACGTATGTAGTTAAAGAGTTATAGTCATCAAACTCATCAATACAACCCTCCAAGCTCATAAAGGTGCAAGAATGACTTTGAGCTTGAAAAAGTTTTTCTTGCACCTTTATGACCTTTACAACCCGTATTGATGATTTTGATGATTATAATTCTATAACTACTTAAGTCTTACAGCCGCGAATAACATTTCAATCAACATACAACCTAGCACTGACCTGCAAATTGCAAAAAACGTAAGAAAATTTGAATTTCGCGGGCTACCCTGGAGCATCCACCTTAAGGCGATGCCGGAACAGTCACAAATGTTCAAACATCAGCAGGCGATCTCCTCAGAATGGAAATGACGACAATATTTTCCGGCCAACAAGTACATCACTGGGCGATGTTTATGCCGTGCAGCAAATTTGAACGTCACGAAAGTGTTCCATTTTGAAATGAAATATTTTTGCCTCCTGTTCAAAGACTTTCATTTTAAATTGAAAGTCTTTGTTAGAACAAAGATCGGTAGTATAAATACTAGCGTTTGTACCTGGCTCCGGCCCCATGGATTTCGAATGAGGTTGACTTGAAAATGTACTTTAAGTTCGTAAAATACAAGTCGAAATAGTAGATGACGCTATTTTTCCTAAATCCGTCACCAAGGGTGCTAGTTAAAAGATAATGCGTATAGAAAATCTGCATAGTAATTCTTTATTGCCCAAACATGGGGTGTAGAACTATTAAAAAATCATGACCCCACAGAGTCAATGGGGGAAATCGGGCATAGCAAGCGTGCATTAGCGCCAATTTAGGGTTGTCGAAATTTTTAAAATAATTTAAAATTTATTTTATACCCTCTTTTTAATATTGGATCATTCTTTTAATGATTTCTTAGGATCTTTCTCATTCTTCTAACATCATCCAAAGTTGATGTTGTAATTGTTGTTAAAAGATGTTGCCTGCGGAGATTCTTAATGGTAGCTTAAATACTTTTTTTAAATGAACGAATCCCCTGTACTGGGTATAACCTGAATCGCGGGGCTGTTTTACAAACATATAATTCACGAAGACAAATGTCACCGACTCAGGTTTACACATAGCCACTTTCCCGATCCCGGAATTGAACTGGGGATTCGTGATTCAAATTTGTAGAATTTTGTGATATTTTTTTTTAATGTGAATGGTTTTGTTAAGTAGGAAAGTTGCACTGACATTATAAAAAAAATGAGCAATAATCCAGAAAGAAATTCTGAATTATTTCATTTTGTGAAAAACACACGATATTTTACCTAACTACAGAAACGAGCACGGAGAATCCAAGAAAAAAATTAGAACATACCAAGTGTTCTTGTAAGATAAAAATAGTGAGTACAGTTACCCGGCTCATTTAAAAAAATAAATATAATTCAGTCAAGAATCTGTCCGTTTGTCGATGGACCTTCGCTTTAAAAAGTACGACAACCAAGCAGTCAACCTTTTTTTCGTCTCGGAGAGTTGGTAATTCGACCTACCCAATCAAACCGATGGCGATCCTCGACTGCCCCAACAAGGCCACGGGATTCGCTCCTTGAAGGGCGCTGCGACCCAGAGGCCTTGGCCCACCTGGTATAATGGAGCCCCAAGCTCCGAGGCACCGAGGGGGCAGCTATGACACCCCCCTTTCCACCGTCGTCGGGAGGTGCGGGAGTAATGTTACACTTTGTGTTGTGTTCTTCCAAAAATTCACTTTGTTTAAGGCGAAGCACGGTCAATTTCCATCTTTTAGCTTGGTAGAGTTCTAATTTTACAGACATTTTAGTAATATTAATATTTAAAATTGGAAATTTGAATGATTAGCTGGCATCCCTAGGCCTGGCTAGTTGAGCTAAAAACCGTGTAACTTTATTACAACGGGCTAGACTAACTGGGGTCTGGTATACAGTGCTCGCCAAGTTAAATGGCTCACATAGTTCTGCTAACATTTAAGAAGAAGATTTATTTATTTGAAGACAAAGTCATGCTAGAAGGTCCAATGTATACTCAATTTAATAACCCTAAAACTAACATGAATTATTCATAATTGTCGTCATTTGAGCCCTTAAATGATCCACTAATATCAAAGTTATAGTGATATTAAAATTTGTGAATTACCATTCTGTTTGTTTGGGCATTTTTTTACACTCAAACTAACGAGACTCTTATGACTAACAAGGCTTTCTTAAAAGTTATTAATAAAATTTATAATGTGTTTTATTCGAATAAATTCTTCTTGAATGCTTTCAAATAGTCAAAAATTATATCACAAAAATTTAAAAGAAAAATGAAAATAGTTCATCATTCAGTTTTTACCACCGGTTCGGAATGCCATTCCACAGAGAAGAGTCGGCAAGAAACTCCATTGTTGCTCTTTTAAATAAAAGGGTTACAATGATGGTGGTACAAACAAGTATTTTGATTGAATATCCACATATGAATCCATTAAAAAATAAGAATTATTTGATATGGCATATAATGGGCTATTTATTGAGACACACAATGTATTATGAGCTATCCTGCGTTCGGGCGGGTGCGTATTAACTTATAATAAACTGCGCGCGGTTTCTTTGATACCATGCGTTACCCCCAACATGTGGTCGCGCCTTATGTCCCAGCTGCCATTAACTTATAATTACCTGTATTAAAATCAAGATACGGTTCAATATCTCTTGGCAGGTACTGTAATCGCTGCGTTGAAAATATTGTTTGTGTGTAATTGAATTTCGACTTTTTGTTAAAGACTAAGGGACTGTATTCGAGTGCTTATGTGACAGTTTGTACAACGTTTGGATATTAAGCACGGGAGATAGCATAGGCATATCCGATATTAAACGGAGGGCACATTTTTTTAATAAAAATCATCGCTTAACGCCTCCGCGGCGAATTAATGTTGTATTTTCTGTTATTATTTGTTTAAGATTTTCACATCTTAAGCCATATCTTTCTTAGCTTTGTCTACAAATTTAGACAAAACTAAGCAAGATATGGCTTAAGACTTAGGATTCAAAATTGGCTGTTCATAAGTCAAGGTCAAAGTTGAAGTCAAACCATTTATTCTGTACGCAATGGACAATAGCAGATTGTCAACGTATTGATAGAAATATATAAATCAAAGTAATACTGTCTGGGTGATGACGGAATACACAGTGTCACCATCCCAATCCATCCTGAGGGTGTTGTAAGTGACGCCGAAATTATAACTGTGATTGATAAAAAAATTGCCTACTGTGTGTGCCTGTGTGAATTTGGAGGAAGCCCGACTTAGTAGTGTCTTTTCCTTTTGTCGGCTTTTTTAACACCCTCAGGACGGTAATAGGGTGGTGACACTATGTATTCTAAGCCCGTACTCTACGTGACTTAAATTAAGTCGATGATTCTTCCTCATCTTTTTCCCAATTTCCCAGTTAGCACCAGTCTCATTGAATTAGGCTAATTACCAATATTGACTGACTTGTTGGGCTAGGGGTCAGATTTGCCATGCTCTGGGTGACCCGCACCGCTAATGGAGGCTGGGGAGGAGGAGGCAACTCTACGCCCACCTCCTGCCACCATAGAGGCCGGTGGGACCCGCCAACGATGGTAGCAGCACTGCCCAGGACGCCCTCTGATGGTCGCTTGTCCTCTTCGGGGCGTCACACTGGAATGCGTTCACGGGAGCCTGTGGCGCCCCAAGTGTTTCGTGTGAGCGTATACCGCTGGGGTTTAATGGGTAGACGAGTAGTTTCCAGAGTCTCACATAATCGCCAACCCCACCCCCAGGGGTGGCGGTATGCATACAGCATTTCCCCATGCGTCACCAAAAAAAGGGGTCAGATTTGTCGCCTGGACAACGGTGGACCACGGGTCCTCGATTCGATTCCGGGGTCGGGCAGGTGTTCATGTGGCCAGAGGCACTTGCTTAGAGTTTGGAGCACAGACCCACGAGCTGGGTTGCCCAACATGCACTGCATCCCTCAGGACTAGCATGACTATATCCTGATAGGCAAACGCTTTTTAGGGTCGTCAACGCGTTACAGAGTAGAGAAAAGATACCTGATCTGCAACTCTTTAGACTTCACTTTTCGTGTGGCGACGGATTAAGAATACATAGCGCCGCCACCCCATTTCATCCTGAGGGTGTCTTAGGAGCCGACAAAAAGATATGGTAAGGCTGATAACCTAGCCGCAAGAGAAGGAAAACTTGATACGAAACCCTATGCCAACCCGTCTGGTCAGTCTGGTCAGCGTCAGAAGAAAGAGTATCTTGCCGGTTCTTCTCAGTTGGACAGCATTCCGTGTCTCGATGAATCTACGAGTAAATTTGTAAGTATGTGATTTGGACATAAGAAGTCACGAAGCGCAACGAAAGTGCTCCCTAGGCCGCGTCGGTGAGCGAACAAAATATGACGTTGGCTGAAATACTTTGAAGTTAAATATTTTTTAAATTACATTCTTTGTGCGCGCGGCAGGCTTTGAAGGGAGGTAATTGCTTTATATACAGGTTGTTGAAATTGTTTTCTGCAAACAGGCTGATGATTTTATGATTTATACCTACCACTTCTCATTTAGAGTCTCTTCAATACTTGTCATTGACGTTGACATTGAGAGTTGTTTAAATCGTAAAGAAGAAGGATTTGGACTTGAAAAGGTTTGATTTTTGACGCAAAAGTAGAAGTCCTTATCATCATCAGCCCACATTAGTCCACTGCTGGACATAGGCCTCCCCTAAAGAGCGCCATAGCGCCCTGTCTTCGGCTTGACGCATCCAGCTGCTGCCCGCAACCTTTCGCAGATCGTCGCTTCATCTAGCAGAGGGCCGTCTACACTGCGCTTGCCGATTTTCGGTCTCCTCTCAAAAACTCTGTTTCTTCTACAGATATGACCAGCCCACTACCACTTCGGTCTGCTAAATCTCTAAGCTATGTCGGTGACCTTGGTCATGATGAGATTAATATGTACGTTAAACATACGTAAATAATAATAATAAATATCCTTGGACATTTCACACAACGCCATCTCGTCCCAAGCTAAGCAACTTAATGCTTGTGTTAGGGTAACGAGATGGATGATAAACTACTTATATACATTTATTTTTTTGTAAATACATACATATTATAGATAGAAATGACACCCAGACTCCGAGCCAGTGCCTCTGGTTTAGAAAAAGACACTTGCCCGACCCCGGAATCGAACCCGAGACCCGTTGATCCAAAGGCGGCACATCTAACACCTAGACCAATGAGGTAGTTTTAGGAATACCATGTTTGCCTCGTTGGTCTAGTGGCATGTTTGTAAACTGCACTCCCGTGGAGATGCAGGTCCCACGGGGCAGCAAGCGCGGGACGGTACACCCAGGGAACGTTTAGTACCATGTCTCCTGGACTCCCACACACCCCCTGTTGGCCATCCCCAGGTTGGTGGGGATAGTCCATAAAGGATTTTACCCAGGATCAAAAAAAGGCCTACCAGCACAGCGCTTTCTGGAAAGCGGTCGCCACTCGAGGACTTTTCGGGCGTCAGTCCTGCTATATATGCCTACACACTGGCACTTAAGTTTGGTAACCGTGGGCTATGTCGGTGACCCTGGTGCTCCTACGTATCTCCTCATTTTTGAGTCGATCTCGCGGGAACCTTGGATCATAGCCCCCTCCATTGCAAAATTTAGTTTAGTTTTTAGTTACAATTTAGTTAGTAATAAAAAAACAATAACATACCCAAATGTCGCTGTGGTGACGGATGTATAATACACAATGTCACCAACCCCTACCATCTTTAGGGTGTCGTAAGAGGCCACTAAAAGAACGCAAGATTGGCTGAAACGACGACCCAAATTAAAACTTGAACAACCTGTGCACACTGTCTCTTATTTAAAAAGTATGCATAAAATTTCAGAAAGTAGGAAATAGGTTTTTGGTATATTGCGAAAAGTTACATTCTTTGACCATTTCCCATTTCATTTTCCAAATGCCTTTGTTTTATATTATATCTACACTAATATAAAGGGTAGAGTGTTGATTTTTTGCATTAAGGTGGATGTTCCGACCTATCGTCCATACATTCTGGCCTAGACCTTTACACTAAACACAGATACTCGTTCTTTGAAACTTATCATTTTATCACATGTCTACAATAAAATGTGTCCGCGTTTGACCATTTTAGGCAATAACTTACAATACTTACTGAGAAAAACAGCAGTGAAATCCTGGGAAAATTGGACAACTTCTGTAATAGTGTGCGTGACTTGTTTAGAATTTACCACGATAGATGGCGTGCAGAAGATATTATAATTCTGATAAATAAATTTCTCATTTCATTATTTGGTTAATTTCGTACCAACCAGTAAAAAAAACAGTTTTAAATAACTTAAAACTGATTACTTCATTTTATTTATTTACTTGATTACTTCATTTTCCATATTACGATTCTCGCTATGCGCCGGCGCCCTATGGCGGCGGCGGCGGCCAGCTCGAAATCCAATCACAGGCCAGCTCGAATACCAATAACTGCGCTGATTGGCTGAGTCACTCGAAATCCAATTAATCACCAATAGTCGTATACGCGACGTTGCCGTCCTTCCTAACTTTGAATGAAACAATAGAAATATTGTACCGAAAAAAGCGTTGCCAAACTTCGTCACATGATTATGGGCTGCGGTAAAACTTATATTTCGGATGTTACTGTGCGCTATGTATTTCGCGCGGAAGTTCTTGCGAAACGTATGACTTATGAATTTATTTATTTTCATTGATTCAAATTGTAATGTTCCTCTAGTGTATATTTGATTCATACTATTACTTATGTACTCCTCAGCCCATAAATTATCCACTGCTGAGTCAGGCCTCCTCCAACTACATGGAGGGTAATTAGCCTAATATGCCACCCACGCTGGCCAGACGGGTTGGCTTAGGGTTTCGTGTCAATTGTTCCTTCTTTTGTGGCCAGGTGTTCGGCCATTCCATTTGTCAGTTCTTACGACACCCTCAGAACGAAATAGGGTACCACGCGGAACAAACATTGTTTATTAGATTATATTATTATGTAACGTGGGTAAAGAAATTATTTATTCTAAAAATGCAATTCTATTGTTGGTGACATTAGAAACAGATAGTTTGGCAATGGGATTGAATATCGTTTTGATCAACAATATATTCAATTATCATTAATCGGTAAAGTATAATCACAATATTAAACTTGCTAACATTTTCAAAATATGGTTTTACCGGGTTACATCGTACACTCTTGAGGCATTTTGCAAAAAAAAAATCAGACAGACAAACATAATTATTAGCTTGTTTTATTTTGTATTATCTACATATTGTACTCTGCGTTCAGAAACAAATCTATTTCAATTAGATTATTAAATCTATTTAAATAAATAAAAAACTTATTCTAATCTGATTCTTTTTCATAAACATCAACCAATTCTACTACGATTCCAGGAATATAAAAATAAAATGTTTTTGTTACATTTCCTTGTTTTAGATTATCGATATTTTTATGATTTGATTTCTCAACGGACCATTTGCATACCATCCATCAGTCAACTGTCAAGGTAAAAAAGCTTATTACAACTAATTCGTATGTATGTATCCGCCTTTTTGTAAACACGGCAAGTTTGGATGTAGCGATTTCGCGCCATTTCACGATGACACGACCTCATATTTGCCTACAATTTCTGTTGACAAAAGTTTAATTATTTTATTGTATTTCAGCCGTTTGAAAGCTTGGCGTCCTGAATAGGATGTCTTTCTTGTAACATAACATTTAACAATCTATTTTCAGGTCTATCACTTGCCAATGGACGCAAATGGTATGAAACTGCATTGAAAACAAACCAGAATACAACAGCATATAGTGTAAAGAACAGTTAGCAGAATTTGGATTGAAAATGAATTTGGATGTAGCGATTTCGTGCTATTTCATGATGACATGAAGAATCATGTAATCAAAAACTATACCAGACACCACTGCACTCTACCAGGTAAATGGAAAAATCGAATTTGTAAAGTCATCTCAAAATCAGTGAAGCATATTATTCTGTACTAGCGACCCGCCCCGGCTTCGCACGGGTGCAATGATGAACTTCTAAATTAATCAGTGTTTCGCTAGAATATCATGGATGTATTACATATAAATAAAACTTCCTCTTGAATCACTCAATCTATCTAGTTTTAAAGATGTAAGCATACATAGGGACAGACAGGCGACAGCGACTTGGTTTTATACTATGTACCTAATGATAATGATTTAATTTTTTTTAGTTTTTAGATCATAGCCAACACTAAACTCCCACTATCTACTACTATTCAGCCCATAGATGACCCACTTCTGAGTCAGGCCTCCAGTTACATAGAGGGTAATTAAACTAGCCAACTGTGCCACACAGGGTTTCATATTGAGTTTTCCTTCTCTGGTGGTTAGGTTATTGGCTTTGTCATTTCCTTTTGTCAGCTCTTACAACACCCTCAAGAACGAATGGGGCACTATGTATTCTAAATCCGTCACCACACAAATAGTAAAAATTGTTAGAACGAGTTAGAATGTCTTTTTCTTGTAATACAGTATTTAAAAATCTATTTCCAGGACTATCACTTGCCAACGGACACAAATGGTATGAAAATCAATGGAAAAAGCAGATCACACAGAGTACATGGGGACATTTAAAAAAAATACTTATAATGGAAATTTTCTTGGAGAAATACTATTGATATTGATGAAGCACAGTTGGAAATACAGTGTAAAGAATAGTTAGCAGAATTCCAAAAATCACCAAAATTCATTGCTTTGATTGAAATGTCTACTGTAGGACAGCATAAAAATGATCTGTATACTACTCAAAGGTTAGCATTTGAATGCTAGTCAACTTGGAATGGTTAGTTTGATTATAAAAGTAAACCATAGTATCCATTTATTTTACATTATTATTATTATTATTTTACATTATCTGGACTTACTCTTTACAGGTTTGCAAATGCTGTATTACCACCCCATGGCACAATCATGTACAGGATATTCTTTATAAAAAGAATATTGGCACAAAAGACATGTTATATGGGCAACAATATGAGATTTTGGAAGCAATATAATAAAATTATCAGGACTTTTTATTGATGAAGTATTTGGATATTTAGCTCGCAGTCCAGATGGTAAGCGTTTCTTTATCAAACTTAAATTTTTCTTTGTGTTTGGTGAATGTGGCCAAATATAAATACTAGTTATAATTTCGAGAAACAAATAATAACTAGCACTAAAGACGATTGAATTTCTTATATCAAATCTCATAAAGAGATTTTGAATTTTGAATTTGTTACAGGTATATTTGAAAACGAGAGAGCTGTTGTTGAGATCAAGTGCTGTCCATCACTGGCCAGGATAAATCAAAGCCTAGAAGCAGCTGCACCAGAAAAGAAGAACTATTATTATTGTACATTTCTCTTTATTTTTTATCAAAACATGAAATATTACTCTTTTCAACTAACTACATACTAGTACATAATTACTGTTTTAGATTTGTTGTTATGAATTATAGTTCCTTACATGTTATGAAATGTTTCATTATTGTGATAATTGGTAGTGTTACAAATCATCAGTTTTGAGTGAATACATACATACATATAAATCACGCCTTTACATATTTTATTTCCCAAAAAAGAAAACATTGCACCTACTATGTTTTCTCTACTACTACTAATCAGCCCATAAATGACCCACTGCTGAGACGGGCTTCCTCCAATTTACATGGCGGGTAATTAGCCTACTGTGCCACGCTGGCTAGACTGGTTGGCACAGGTTTTGTATCAAGGTTTGCTTCGCTTGTGGCTAGGTTATCGGCCTTATCATTTCTTGCAACACCCTCGGGGCGAAATAGGGTGGTGAATACATAGTGATGTATTCTCCATTCGTCACCATACCATGTTTTCTCGGTATCACCCAAATTTATACCCTTGTTTTTTTTTATCACGCCATCTAGTGTTGAATCTTTGTAAACGTATGGATTGGCTACACGCCTACGTCTGTGTGTGTAAGCCATATTATAATTTGGAGATATGTGTGGAATTGGGTGTATTTTGTGGCACTGATATGACCCAGTAAAATAAAGCGTTATGTCCGATAACCGCTTAAGCTACTCCTACGTCTTAATAATTTCACAATTACACACCAGCCCAAATAAACTGTAAATGTTGACTTCAACGCCATCTCTCGGGACAATGGCTGAGAACAGACCGGAACATCCACCTTAAATAGGCTCTGAAACTACTGGACCGATCATTATTTTTATTATTTCACCATTAGGATCCTATATTATTCGTGATGGACACAGGTGATATAATATTGTTTAGTTTTGAATTTTAGGGAAAATACCGGGGTAGCCGCTAGTCTGTAAATAAAATTCCCCATTTTGTTGTTTACTAGATGACCCACTCCTGAGTCGTGCTTCCTCCAATTATATGGGGGTAATTAGCCTACTTGAGCACAGGGTATCGTATCAAGTATGTTGGCATGCTTTCTAGCCTTGTCATTTTCTTTTATCGACCCTTACTATAACCTCAAGATGGAAAGGAGTGGTGATATAATGTATTCTAAATCCGTTACCGTTTTTGCATTAGCAAGGCTTAAACTGTAGGTACTACAGTTGGGCGGGTCGTCCTCTTCCTTGAAATTTGGATGACTGCGTCAAGTTATTGAACAGGTGTGTATTTCTACTCGGTTATCCACTCCATGATTATTTCATCTCACCCATACTTACTAGATTGGGTTGGCTTTTGCCACGCCAGACAAACGGGTTAGGGGTAGAGTTTAAAAAAAATATATTTTTATTGTGTCCAAGTTTTATTGCCAAATAACTCGTCATACACGACACCTACGGAATGAGTTGGTGAGACTACTGCCACTACTTGTCAGCCCATACATGACCCACTGCTGAGTCGGGCCTCCACCAATTACGTAGAGGGTAAATAACCTGCTATGCCAAGCTGGCCAAGCGGGCTTTCCTTCTCTTACCGCTAGGTTATCGGCCTTGTCATTTTCTTTTGTCAGCTCTACAGAACTATAAAAATTAAATTAAAAATTTAAATAAACCCCCGTTGGGGGACCACTCCTACTTATTTATTACCTGACCCCTGGTCCCCCAACGCGAAGTATTTATTATTATTTTTTTCTTTTTAAAGGTTATTGTGTCGGGGGTTTATTTAATTTTTTAATTTAATTTTTATTTTATAGTTTTTATAGCTACATACTTATTATAATGTAGATTTTGTTAAATTGCACGTGATGCGCTTTCATTTGAGACCCCACTCGATTATATTTGCAGACATTCGGTTATTCTTCCCCACTTTCACCCCTCATAACTTTTAAACGGCTCACCCGATTTTCATCAAACATGTGTAAGAACACTCGCCCGTAACTCACCTTTCATACAAAAAAAACTTTATTGAAATCGCTTCATCCGTTCGCGAGCTACGGTGCCACAGACAGACAGACACGTGAAACTTATAACACCCCTCTTTTTGCGTCGGAGGTTAATAAAAAAGAAAACATTTTTTTTTTCCTTTTTTAAATTGTCCATTCCATACGACACTCATTCGACCCTTCGACATAAAGAGGGGTAAGATATTTATGGCATCATAGTTCCTAAATGAATAGACTCATTGTTATACGGTTTTTTTATTTGAAAGTAAATGACGACACGGTTGGCGCAGTGGTCGAGTGATCGACTGCTGCGCATCATGTCGCGGGTTCGATTCCCGCACGGAAGAAATATTTGTACGACCTACAAGTATTTGTTCCGGGTCTGGGTGTTTTCTATCTATAATATGTAAGTATTTACAAAAAAAATATATATAAGTAGTTTATAATCCATCTCGTTACCATAACACAAGCATTAAGTTGCTTAGCTTGGGACGAGATGGCGTTGTGTGAAATGTACAAGGATATTTATTTATTTATTTTATTAAGTTGTCAGGTCATGTCAAGTTGTAACCGTGGTTTCTGAACATAAATCCAATTTTAGTTACATAATACTGTTAACCGTTAAAGTTTCCGTGATATGATGGATTTAGAATACATTCTGTCACCACCCCATTTCATCCTAAGGGCGTCGTAAGAATTGACAATAGGAAATGACAAGGTCGGTAACCTCGCCGCAAAAGAAGGAATACTTGACACTAAACCCTGTGCCAACCCCTCTGGCCGTTGTGGAACAGTAGGCCTATTACCCTCCATGTAGTTGGAGGAGGCCCGACTCAGCAGTGGGTCATTTATGGACTGAAAAGTATTGGTAGTAGTATTACGGTTAAAAGTAGGTAGAGTTTCTTAAATAGTGACATGTAGAATAAAACTTTTATAGTTTACTATAAAAAATACAACTAAAATTGCATTTACAGAAGAAATAACTACATTACGGCAACAAAAAGAATATCGACGGAAATAGGAACGGAGAAAAACGGTCCGATCCCATTCCGTCAAGTGCCCATTCCCGCATTCCTTATTCAGCGACGTCCGAAAATTAGGCTCCTTTACAAGAAATCGCACTCAGCCCGCGCATCCCGCCTGAAATATTTCCAACGGATATTCAAGTACTCTTATTTACCTCTGGCAACACAGCTATACCCACGTACCCGGCCACACTGGCTGTATTTGTTTTTTCCATTACAAAAGAGCGGAACGCCCTACGCTTGGTGTGGCAATAATATTTCAATATCACCGCTGGGTGCCAGCCCTGGACGATCTAAAGTGTTTTCTATGCCGTCCCATTGGCCGACGCGACGCGTTCGATATTCGAAAACTGCGTGCGATAGAGATAGCGACACAGCGGCGCCTTAAGAAAGGTTAGGGGAAGAAAGAGAGCAAGCGATGTATGTCGCTACATTAATATTGCACGAATGTAAGCCCCGTATCAATAATACGTGCACGAATGAAATAATAGATTATTCGTTTGTTCGAATCGAACGTAAACGAAATGTAAGCGTCCATTACTGTTGCGAGCTTTCTATGTGAGCGAGATATGCAGATGTTTGTCGTGTGTTAGAGAGAGATGGGGGTGTTTCTCCGCTAGCCTTTTGAGGCATCGTTGTAGACAATGTAGGCGCTTACCGTTTTTGTACCAGTCGGCCGGCGGTTTTCACATTAAACGATCATTTTAAGGGCGAACCAATCAAACAGCAAATTTATACAAATTGATACTAAACGGGTTATATTAATTTTATAACAAAAATTAAGTGTGTAAATAAGTTTGAACGGAGCCGTAATTAAAACTAATTGGGTTTAATATAGCGATAATTATTTTGTGTTAAGGCGGATTTTCGCCGGAATTTTGTCCTTTTGAAGTTCGCGGAGGTTTTTTTTTAAATCGTTGCCAATCGGAAGTGGGCTTGTGAAAAATATACCGTGTTCCGTTTGACAATAATGTGGACAAGTGTGTTGCGGTAGTTATAAGGTTGTTAGGGTAATTGTTACATGGCTTGTGCTGCTGAGGAGCGAAGGATGCAGCTATAGGGGGCGGCCAGCGCTGGCCTTCAGAGGCCATGCTCAACAACCTCACGGCGACTGCTTTGGGAGGTATGGAACGTTAATTCTTACAAGTCCTTGAATATTTACCGGCAAATTTTCCATTGCGCATGGCACCTATCCAGCAGACCTAAGGACCGGTAGTTCTACCGGTAACCATTCATTAGAATACGCATTGTTACTACCCCATTCCATCCTGAGGGTGTCGTAAGAGAATTACATAGCCACAAGAGAAAGAGAACTTGTTGCGAAACCTTGTAGATGACCTGAACCCTGTAGTAGATGCAACCAGTGAAGATCAAGTCGATGAAGCTAAACCCCAATAATTATATCTAAAACAGCTATAGTACTTTCGTCACCAGTTGGTGACCAAGATGCAGCTTTTCCGCCTGCAAAGCTTCTTTTTGCCCTTATACATAGTAGTTATCTTTGTCAGTGGTATTATGGATCCTATCGTTATAACATTAAGGTTTATATTAAATTGTTTAAACAGACACATCTTTCTATATACCTACGTCGGCGCTCTGATAGACCCATGTTGTAGTAGGTACATACTTGGAAAAGTATTTTATACATAAACTAGTGACCCGCCCCGGTTTCGCCCGTGCAAAGCGGGGGTGGGTTATACTTAAAAACCTTCCCCTTGAATCACTCTATCTATTAAAAAAAAACCGCTTCAAAATCCGTTACGTAGTTTTAAAGATTTATGCATACATAGGGACACACAGAAGAATGCGACTTTGTTTTATACTATGTAGTGATAGTGAAGTAAAGGCTTTAGTAAATAAAGATACAGTTGTTAGCAAAGAAAGAGTCAGTACCTACAAATCATAGAAAGAGACAACCTATTGTAAAGGCAGAGATAGTAGATGTTGTAGATTTGGGAGTAAAATAGAATATACATACTTTTGGCTGTTAAAATATAACTTGAAGTGATATGGCGAAGGAAACTTCCCCACCGTACGATTGGGAAATAACGCGTGTTGTAAAAGTCAACAAAACCCAGCACGCTTGGTGGTAGGATCGAATGGTCCACCCGGCTAGCTACCACCCTCCCATATAAGTCCAGCGCCAAGTTTTACTGTGTATGTGAGAGCCGGAGCCCGACAGGGCAATTTCCTTGAATTGCCTGCCTCATCTTAGACCCTGGCGTTGCTTACCATCACGCAAGCCTCGAGTCAAAGGCATTCATGTCACTGATAAAAAACAAATTAAAAACCAACGCCCCGTCCACCCAAATCCGACACCACACGTACTATTCAATGGTATTTGAATAAAGTGCTTTTGAAGTGAACACTTATTTGGCGGCGTTGAGCACTTTTCTTGGGATGGGTATAAAATAAACCCGCGTCAAGACACGTGACCTGATCGAACATTCGTATGACGGAGGGCGAGTAGACCACCGGCGCGGCGTAGGAGAGGACACCCTTTTGCTAATACGCTTTTTATTTAAGGTGAATGTTCCAGAGTAGCCCGCAAAATTCAAATTTTCTTACGTTTTTTGCACTTTGCAGATCAGTGCTATGTTGTATGTTGATTAAAATGTTATTCGCGGCTGTAAAGGTCTGGGCAAACAGCGGACGGGGCGGGACGGCGACGCGACATCTGTGTGACATATTCTACATTAACTAATACATTACAACTCTTCACGTCATGCCAGCGTCGCGTCGCCGTCCCGCCCCGTCCGCTGTTTGCCCAGACCTTAAGACGTATGTAGTTACAGAGTTTTAATGATCAAACTCATCAATACAACCCTCCAAGCTCATAAAGGTGCAAGAATGACTTTGAGCTTGAAAAAGTTTTTCTTGCACCTTTATGAGCTTGGAGGGTTGTATTGATGATTTTGATGATTATAATTCTATAACTACATACGTCTTACAGCCGCGAATCAAATGATCATCATCATACAACCTAGCACTGGCCTGCAAATTGCAAAAAACGTAAGAAAAATTGAATTTGGCGGGCTACCCTGGAGCATTCACCTTAAGTTATAGTTTAATAGTTTCGTAGGAATAAGTTCTTTTTTCTGTATTTTCAATATATTTTTGAAAGTTTCAAAGTGAATTATACTATCTCATAATCCATTGTCGTGGAACTCTGTAATTGGCTTAGATTATTGTAATGTACAAATGCACATGTAACATCATAAAAAAGCTGTAGAGTTTCCTTAAAATAAATAAATCCACGGATTGTGACTGAAGATAGCTCGATAGTCTGTATACTCATCCATTTTTTATTTAATCACTACATAGTACTTAAAAACAAAATCGTTGTCGTCTGTCCTTCCCTATGTATGCTTAAATCTTTAAAACTATGCAACAGATTTTGGAGCGGTTTTTTATAATAGATAGAGTGATTCAAGAGGAAGGATGCATCATATTGTAGAGAAACACTGATAAATTTAGAGGTTCATTATTGCACCCGTGCGAAGCTGGGGCTGGTCGCTAGTGTAATATAAATTGTCATTGTAGTGTACGATAGCGCAATACATAAATATTCTAATATATTTAACCACATAATTGCTAGTACTTATTCACTGTTTAAGCGTGTGAAATTATTCGGTTCAAAGATATTTATTTCTCATAAAAAAAAATATTCCCTAACTATTCCAAACTATTAAAAAATGCACAACGTCAGTTCAAGTTTTCACTTCTGCCGTCACTCCCAGAGTGCAACCCGTTTTTTTAATTCGACAAAACTAATTTGCTACCAGGCGCGCAGAAAGCAGCAAGATGTTATTAAAGCCCACAAACACGGTCCCCAACTAACGACGGCCGGGAAGCGAACAGTTCTATTTTACGGGATTCAATTCCATTAAAGCCTGTTTATGAGCCGACTGTAATCTCCCTAAGCCGTCGGGGTAACAGCGCTAAGACTTTATTTGGGGCTTTTGCGCCCCAGATCGGTGCAATATTGACTCAATGTGTTTTTGGTTGGTTCAAATTTGAACTGCGAATTTTATACTATTACTACTTAACTTCAGGGTTCTGTGCCACGTTGGTCAGACAGGTTGGCACAGGGTTTCGTATCAAATTGTCCTTCTGTTGCAGCTATTATAGGCGCGCGAGTTCATGTCCATCGGGGCCTAAATAAGTAATTACTTATCACATTTATTTTATTTCATTGTTTTAAAAATTACCTTCGTTTACAATAAACCAAATTGACAGCTTTTACTTAATCTGTAGTTATTATCGACATTGCCATAACTAATTAGGTAAAAAGCAAAAAGGTTAGTCGACATCACAGGAGACCGAAGAGCTGGTAGCTACCTCGGACAAAGAATCAGTCTAGCGATTCAAATGGGGAACGCTGCCAGTATCTTCGGAACCTTGCCTAAAGGGACTCCTTTAAATAATATATTTTTGTATTTAAGTTTTAGGTTAATTGGTATTTTTAGTCTCGTTTTATTACTTAAGTTAGTGTTTATGTAAGTACATATTACTTAAGTTTATTAGGTAAAAGCATAACAGCATACCTCCTTAAAAAAGAAAAAAAAAGATTAAAAATACGTGGAACAAATATTGGGCTATGAAAGAAGTTTTTAAAAGCACGTTACCACCTAGGCTGAAAACTAAAGCTATGAATATTTGCTTAATACCGTGTCTCACATGCAAGTCAAACGTGGACACTAACTAAAAAGCAACAACAAAAAATCAGAACTTGTCAGCGAGGCATAGAAAGAAGTTTTATGAACATCAAACTTAAAGACCATGTACGAACTACGCTGATAAGGAAAAGAACACAATCAAACGATGTAATTAAGCAGATATTCAAGCAAAAGTAGAGATGGGCAGGCCACATCCAGAGACTAGACCCACTTAGATGGGCTCAAGCGGTGACAAACTGGATACCCCTCAGCATGAAACGAAAACAAAGTCAGGAATCAAATAAATGTTATTGATGAATCTGTTAGATGTGTTTAATTCCAGAATTCATTGTCTAATTGAAATTAATACAACTGGGTCTTTTAAAGGCACAACTTTAATCTTTTAACCGCCAAAACTCGTCAGGTTTTCGCAAATAGAAAGTTTAGTAAAGCCACAAAGTACTTGGGAATAACGATTTGACCCAAAACTTTGACAATGTCTTGCAATGAAACTTTGAGCATTCGCGATGTCATTTTGGGTGAAATGTCTAATCGATTCTGACAGTTGTTTGACAAAAGGTTACTAATTGGATTTTTATTTTCGTTTGATAATTTTGCTCATCACTTTTTCAAATTCAAATTCAAATCATTTATTTTGTTTAGGTCACGATGGAGACTTACAAAAAGTCACATTATATTCAAATTATATTTTAAAATATAATAAAAAAATGTGTGATATGGCTACTGTACCGTGTTGGCCCACGGTTTTGTGTCAAGTTTTCCTTCTCTTAAGGCTATGTTGTCAGCCTTGTTTTGTAGGCTCTTACGAAACCTCGGGATAAAATGGGGTGGTGGTAATTGATATTTTGGTTTGGTAATACTTACATATTATAAAAAATGTAGTTTGACATTTATGGCTCCTGCAACGATATCATTTAGCGAATAAACTCGAAGCCTGGCTAGATATGTATAGCGTCTTAAATACCATTAATAGCAATTATGTTGATAGGTAAAAAAGTCCCTCATTTCATCATTCATCATTAGTTAAACGTTATGCACATCTTCTGCCCTCGCTTTAGAGGGTGGTGGGTCAGGGGAGCTACCACCGACACAAGCCGAAACAGACTGAAGGTGTCCCGTCCCATTTACGCGGAATACCCGCCAAAACAAAATAAAATACCAATATGGCTGAGGAGTGCGATGAGTGCCACATGCGTCATGCTTGTGAACATGCGCCGTTGCTGCGGGTCAGTCGGCCCAGGTATTGAGGAGCGATTATTGCTTGCGGAATAGTCGCAAAAACTTGCACTCAAAAATCGGATTCTTATGCTGCTAGTAATGCTATGTTACTGGTGTTTCTTGCTAGCTCTTATGAAGAAGCGTTACAAACCGGTGGTAAATCAAAGAGCTATAAATTAGGCATCTTGTTTAAAAAAATAAAATACGCTTGTTCCGAAGAAAAGATGTCAAAATTGTTTCAAAGCAGTATTGCAGATAAGTCTTTATTCTGTGGAACGATAGAGTTCAAAATTGTTTCAAAGCATTATTGCAGATAGATCTTTATTCTTTGGAACAGTCGAATATTGGTCTACTACTGCCACTTACTACACTATATTACAATTAGAAGTTTCTTTTTTATGGTAGCTTTTCACTTGGTTTTCGTATGCGCATATCTGTCATATTCCACATTGACATGTGTGGATAGAACAATTGTAAGAAACTGTGACGCACATAAAAGCTGCATACGAATAACGTGAAGTGCAAGCAAGAAGAGAAGGTGAAAGGTCATTAACGGGATGTGCGAAATGCAATCTACTTGAGGGCGATTTTTTTAAAGGGTAAACGCATTCGGTGCCTTTGCAACACACACATTGATAGAATATGAAAACAAATTTATGGGATTGTCCCGACCTGTGTTACCTAGCGTGGGAAAAGGGTCAACAGATGATGGTAGTTTTAAACATGACGATTTATAAGAGATCTTTAATAGAGCCATGATTATAGTTCCCACAAGACTGATGACCTGAGTGAGGTCGCCGGAAAACAAGAGATGTAGGACCGGCCTTTGTGGTAATCCTTGGGGGAGGCCTATGTCCAGCAGTGGACGTATTTGGCTGGAATGTTGATGACGAGGATTGCAGGAAATGATATCTTGACAGTCCGGATAGTGTTCTTATATTTAAATCAGAACATTTCAGACAGTTTGCAGTGTCCGTGGTCGCAGGACGACTGATGAGGATGATGAATAAAGTTAATTTTGAATTTAAATGTGTCGTTGTCAATCCCATACATTTGTTCTTCTATTCTACCAAAGCGTGCGACGCAAAAGTCACTTTTCTTAGCTACAATTAAAAAACCACGGCTCACGTAGAAACTCATTTTGAACCAGAATTCATTAAAAAAAAATGCAAACCCCTGCACTATATATAATCTGTATCGCGCGTAAGTTCACAAACATGAAATTCACGAACACAAATAAAATCCTGACACAGAGTAAGCGCCTCTCGAATCCAACCGGGGACCCATGATACAACATCAAAATCAAAATACTTTTTGTTCGAAATATATCATAAATATGAATGCTTTCAAATAGTCAAATGATAAAAAAAATATTCAGTCTGGGCCACCGGTTTGGAATTCCACTCCACAGAGAAGAGCTGGCAGGAAACAGGTTGCTCTTGTAAATAAAAGGGTCACAATGATTGTGGTACAACTAATGGAGACTCTATTTGTATCTATACACATTTAAAATAAAAAACACCTGCCATCTCTTACATTTTATAATTAACTCGCTATAGCTATTTATGAAGCTTTATCATGGCAGATGATTGTGATTGTGGACAGGTCACAAAGAGTCGTGCCAGGAGGACAGCAAGCAACACGAAATCAAGCCGAACATCGATCGGCCGCACCATGCGCTGGGCCCGGCCAGGCTTCACATTGCGCACAACATACGCACTGAGCACTTGCAAGGTACCTTCCTACTGATCCCCATGCACCACACTATCTGTTAAGGCGTACAACGATTACTTATATATTTACGATCCATATGTTATCAAAACTCGTAAATATTTAGGGAAGCCTTTATTCTCAACAACAAAAAAATCCCGAAAATTTCCTACGATTTAGATAGATAGATAGATAACACTTTATTGCACATTTGCGACATAAACATAGCTTACAGGAGAAATTATATAAAACACATACAATTGGCGGCCTTACCACTAAAAAGCAATCTCTTCCAGGCAACCAACATGTGTTAAACAGAAAATTTACACTTTGAGTGGACCAAAAATAAATAAATAACATAAAAATACTTAAATTACTAATAACTAAGAAGAAACTAAATATAAAACTTACAAGTATACGAGGACTCCTTTTAATAATTTACTAGTATTTTTTAAGGTTTTATTAGTTTTAGGTACATTGTTATTTTTAAGTATTTGTCAATTTGTTATGTCCCAATATACGAGTATTGGGTAACTTACTAAGTAACTTTGACTTGATTTTTTTTTGGATATTTTTTCAAGTTTCACGATTTTTTAATTCCCTAAATGTGAGCAGAAACGGTAACACATAAATAATACATAGTTTTTTTGTGATAATTTAAAGGTGGTGGTGTATTTAAAGAAAACTTGCACAAGCGTTTGAAGACTTTTTTATTTCAAATTTTATTCCATTGTGGTACCAAACTTTGATAGATTCAACATTCAAATATGTAATATAACTTGCCTCGTTTTAGACAAAATTTGTAATTCTTATTATTTTTTATTTTCTGATATTAGTAATTGAAATGAAAGGCTTATTACTTATTACCGGATTTATTGCGTGTTTGGAATGCTTTGCCGCAGTCGTGAATTCCCCTCCAAGAATTTGGAGGAGGCCCGACTCAGTAGTGGGTCTCTCATGGGTTGAAACGACGACGAGTTATGGTCACGGGAGAGCCTAGATAACAGTTGTCATTAAAAGTATAAAGAAACAGTTAATTCTACCGCTTATAATTTTGTTTTGTTGATTTCTCTGTGCTCGCAATACGTTGGAAATTATATAATTTTAATTACACGCGATGAATCCTTTAAAATGTATTTAATTTCAATGTGTAATAATCAAATAAATAAATATAAATAAATATCCTTGGACATTTCACACAACGCCATCTCGTCCCAAGCTAAGCAACTTAATGCTTGTGTTATGGTAACGAGATGAATGATAAACTACTTTATATACACGTTTTTTTTTGTAAATACATACATATTATAGATAGAATACACCCAGACCCGGAACAAATACTTGTAGGTCGTACATATATATCTTCCGTGCGGGAATCGAACCCGCGGCATGTTGCGCAGCAGTCGATCGCTCAACCACTGCCCCAACCGTGTCGTCAAACGCGAAATCGCGAAAACCTAAGGCATAATTAGTAATTGAGTTTAAATTTGCAGGTGGCATTCACCAGCAACACAGTGGGCACATGGCAACGGTGCCTGTCAGCATGTCCTCCTCAGCATCAGACAGTGACAAGCCTGCGAAACAGAAGAGGCATCGGACGAGGTACAGAATTAGCAGCCATAATCGTCGTAGACCATTAAACACCCACTGATAAGTCGGGCGTCATTCTATGACTGGCCGGAAAGCCTTCTGTGCCACGAATCAAGATGTTTCGAATAAAAAAAGGTTTCGAATCAAGATTTCGTTTGCATTTGTTGTTTTAGGAAAAATCAAGTTTGTTAACCTAGCCGCAAGAGAAGGAAAACTTGATACGAAACCTTGGGCCGACCCTTTTGGCTAGCGTGGCAAGATGCCCTGTACCCTCCAAGTAATTGGACAAGACCCCGCTCAGGGTCATGTATAGAATCGTCGTCGTCGTCGTTTCAGCCTATAAATGGCCCACTACTGAGTCGGGCCGCCTCCAAATTCATGGAGGGAAATTAGCCTACTGTGCCACGTTGGCAAGGGTTTGCATCAAGTTTTCCTTTTCATACAGCTAGGTGATCTGGCTCTTACGATCCTTTAGTCGCCTCTTACGACACCCTCAGGATGTTGTTTGGTGACATTATATATTTTAAATGAGTAGTCGTTTCAGCCCATGAATGACCCACTACTGAGTCGGGCCTCCTCCAAATTCATGGAGGGAAATTAGCCTATTGTGCCTCGCTGGCAAGACGAAAATGAGTAGTAGTAATAGAATATTATCACCATCCTTAAAAGGTACCAAAACGAACTAAAGAAAATTTTAAGTTGGAAAAAGAAGCTGCAACTTCGTTCACTTGAAACGAAACCCTGTGCCAACTTGACTGGTCAGTACAAGCGAGGAGCAGTAGGCTAATCTACCTCCTTAAAATTGGAGGAGGTCTGACTCATCATTGGGTTATAAGTATATAGGTCAAGAGAAATCCAAGTGATGAATAAAGATTCATTTGGTAAGCAATAATAATTTGGTTGCTAAATCGGCATTGTTTGGTCCAGGTTCACTCCAGCACAGCTAAACGAGCTGGAGAGGTGTTTTTCCAAGACCCACTATCCTGACATCTTCATGCGAGAGGAGATCGCTATGAGAATTGGACTCACCGAAAGTAGAGTGCAGGTTAGTTTTACAAACATACAGGATTGGTTCTGGAGAACACAAATAATATCCAAATTCACACTCGAAACATTTTTGAAGAAGGTTCTGGTTACTTTTAGAAATTTATACGTTAATGGCTTTAAGATGTGTCAATTTATGCATCTTTTTACATTCATACTCCGACATATCAAATACAAGAAAGCTTTATTTAATTTTTACTGCCCATCTTTCTTATTTTTAAACAATAAGCATTATCTATGTGTTGATATAATAGGTACGTTAATAATATACATACTATGTTTCATGGTCTCTATTGATTTCAATGCACAATTTTGTGTCATGTGGGTAATTTTATGTTCCTAAAATAAGATCATCACCTAGTTTAATTTACTGGATTGTTATTGATTTTATTATAATATAACCAAACCGGCGTCCACGCTTTATCGACTAAAATGCACCGTTATTCTTTTATCAACATCCGTCGAAATGCATTATATTTACATCGAATATATTGTTTGAAAAAAAAGCGGCCCAAAATATCACCTTGCGTGACTCCCTCTTCGCACGTTCAGCTCAAAAGTTACACTGATCTGATACATTTCACGGGATCCTCTACCTGATTCCACCTTCGCGGTGTCCGCATACACATATTTCACATTTGAGTTACGTTTTTTAAAAACATTCGAATGGGTGGTCGATGTAGTCGAAGGCTTTTGTAAAATCTTCACCGTGCGTATTAAAATTTTATGACCATTGTTCGATTATTGAAGTGTTGGTAAGTAATATTTTATTGCATAATTAAATGAGTAAATATAATTTGAATGGTTCCTTCATAGTACGGGACCCGATCATAGTACGGTAGTAGATAAATAATCAAATTTGTTTGAATGAATTTATGATATTTAATGTAATGCTAAATAATTTTATACCGTTTAACACTTCGAAGATAAATATCTACTAAACAGATGTAGGTGTCTGTTAAGTAACAATAAGTTATTCTAGATAGGCAGTGCTTCAAGACAAACGCATAAGTGTTGATCTTTAAAAAAAGTATATATATGTACCTTTAAACCAATTTACACCAAATCGAATGTTAACTTTTACCTAAACTAATTATACCTAACTTCCTTCAAGAATGACTTTATTTGTATGTGAAAATATTATACAAAATCGTCCAGCATCTTTTAACGTCCGTCCGACTACCGCCAATGTTAATGGGAAAAACGTCCGTTGTCATATTACTGACTTCGTACATCGACTGCCATTGATGTACGAAATGAAGATCTACTGATGACTTTCCGTGCCCTCCGAAGCAATTAAGAGATCAGATGTCATAACAATGGATACCCAAAAAGTTAAAATACTTGTAGTCAAAAAATACTTGTATTTACTCATTTTTAAAATTGGAACTTTAACGCGCACCCTGTTGTCTTTATGCATCAAGCAGCGATATCAACACTGTCATTTTTTAATTTTCATTCTTGGCGCCAACTGACCTTCTTAAAAATGTAAATGATCCCATATACCTATACATTACATGTTATTTGGCAAATATTCTCAGACTATTTCGATTCTATCGTTAGTATTATACAACCAATTTACATGGTCTTTTGCTTCATTATGTTAACCAACAGAAGCTATGTCTTCTAATATTAACAGCTAACCTCCAGTTGTAATCTGCTACTGTCACTTTGTCCAAGCACTTAGTTTCAAGTTAAACTATGCTTTACATTGGAGATTAGTCGTAATTTGTGTCGTGTGTTCACTAATATTTGTATTTCGTTAACACTCGAGGCACACGGCCCTTGTAAGTGGACAGCGGATTATGGCGCTTGTGTTAATAAAATATCAATGTTATTTTGTGATTACTAATACTACTATTACTCATGCCATAAATAACCCACTGCTGAGTCGGGCCTCCTCCTAGTACATGGAGGGTAATTAACCTACTATATCACAATGGCCAGACGACGGGTTGGCACAGGGTTTCGTATCAAGTTTTCCTTCTCTTGCGGCTGGGTTTTCGGCCTTGTCGTTTCCTTTTATCGGCTTACAACAACCTTATGATGGAATGGATTGGTGACACTATGTACACTATGGATTGCATGACTTACAACAGTATCCGAGTGAAAGTTTGATTATGGCGTTGGTCAGAAAGTTTGAGGCTACCGGTTCGACCCTCAATCAGAAATGGAAAACCAATATCCGCGGAGAAATGGCCGCTATTCCGCGCGCCATGTGCGAACGAATTTTCGGCAATTTATAAATAAATAAATATCCTTGGACATTTCACACAACGCCATCTCGTCCCAAGTTAAGCAACTTAATGCTTGTGTTATGGTAACGAGATGGATGATAAACTACTTAAATACATTTTTTTTTTTTAGTATTACTCATGTTTTGTTTTTTTATGAATTTTTAAAATTCGCAAAACTCCGAGGCTCACCCTGTATTCTAAATTCACATGGCAAATTTTATAACACACGGCGGATTTTAAACAAATAGCTGAAAAATCTGTACAATTTTGTGATGATTGATTTAAAATAGTGAATAATATAATATCTGCACTGACTCTGTCAGCTCTACATCTCGATTGACCAAAATCCGTTAAGTGGAGTGACGTGATCGCGCAGATTTAGAAATCAAATTTTGATTTAATCATCCTGACTCTTGTAAACCCTTTATGACATGTCATCAATACATTTATCATTTCATTTTCTGTGCACGAAGCTATGTAGAATACATAATGTTACCAACCTAATACAACCTGCGGGTGTCGAAAGAGGCGATTAAAGAGACGTGAGAGGTAGACTACCTAGCCACTAGAGGAGAAACTGATTCAAACCCTGTGACAACATGACTTGGAGAAGATCGGACCCAACAGTGTGTGATTTGTAAGTTGAGATGTCAACCGCAAGGTAAAATAAGTTAGTTTAGTTTAGCTTGCATAGTTGAGCCTCATTTTCATACAAGTTAATTCACTGTCGGCGGACTCACATGTATGAAAAGCTGGCTCAACTGTGCAAGGTAAACTAAACTAACTTATTTTAGCTGGCAGTGGACGTTCAGCCTTATGATGAAGGTACAGTTGTTTGCTAATGAAAATAAACGTGACAGAGATTTCTGGCACAAACGATATTTTTAAATTAAAAGTTGCTTTGTTTTTTTAATAGTCAACATTTATGTTCTTTCTTTACCATTGACATAAATAAGCCTTTTGTACTTCTAGGCTAGTTAAACGTTGCATGTCAAGGTTTATACTGAAACTAACTGCTACAACAAACAAAAAATCGTCCGATGAGTTACTCCAAATTGTTTGCCTAGTTTACCCAACTTGTTGGGAGTTTTTCCAACAAGCTGGACAAACGGTGTGACAGTGTGTCCCTCGTTGGGAAGTTAGTTGTGATCCGTGAAAATTGCCGGTTTATCTCAGCAGTGATTAACGTCGCTGTTATCGAGCCAGTGCGAGGAGCTACTGGACCATTGATGAGCAATGCTATTCAGATTCCCTTGTCGATTTCACTTTCTATAAACGTGTGACGATCGATTGAGATTATGTAGTGTCGTCAGTGTTGTGACGGATTTAGAATATACAATGTCACCAACCCATACCGTCTTGAGGGTGTCGTAAGAGGCAACTAAAAGAACGCCACAGGCAGATCAGCTAGCCGAAAGAGAAGGAAAACTTGATACAAACCCTGTGCTAACTATGCATATAATAAAAATTTAATTAAATATTAAAAAAAAACCCCGACACAATAACCTTTAAAAAGTAAGAAATAAATACATCGCGTTGGGGGACCAGGGGTCAGGTAATAAATAAGTGGGAGCGGTCCCCCAACGCGATGTACTTACTTTTTAAAGGTTATTGTGTCGGGGGTTTTTTTAAATTTTTAATTAAATTTTTATTTTATACTTTTTATAGGTACACACTTATTATAATGTAGATTTTGTTAAATTGCACGTGATGCGCTTTCATTTGAGACCCCACTCGATTATATTAGCAGACATTCGGTTATTCTTCCCCACTTTCACCCCTCATAACTTTTAAACGGCTCAACCGATTTTCATCAAACATGTCTAAGAACACCCGCCCGTAACTCACCTTTCATACAAAACTAACTATATTGAAATCGCTTCATCCGTTCGCGAGCTACGGTGCCACAGACAGACAGACAGACAGACACGTCAAACTTATAACACCCCTCTTTTTGCGTCGGGGGTTAAAAATACATTAAATCAATATGAATGTGAATTTGTGGCGAATTTGAGAATAGAACTATAATTGTTACCAGCAACCGTTGTTGTTGCCTCAATTTTTATTGCGATATTACTTAAGATATCTTAGGGTTTTGGTCTAGGGGTTGGATGTGCCGCCTTTGGATCAACGGGTCCCGGGAACCATTCCGGGTTCGGGCAAGTGTCTTTGTCTAAGGCAGATGCACTTGTTCTGACTCTGGGTGTCATTTGTGTTCGTGAATTACATGTTTGTATACTGCCCCCGCAATACAGGTTATAGAGGTTATAGACACTTTCAACGGATTTATCGGGCGTATTTTAGACCGTCTAACCCGTCACCGACATAGCCCACAGGATTGCCAAACTTAAGTGGCAGTGGGCAGGGCACATAGCGCGCAGGACCGACGCCCGATGGGGCAGAAAAGTCCTGGAATGGCGACCGCGTTCCGGAAAGCGCAGTGCTGGTAGGCCTCCCACACGGTGGACCGATGACCTGATTAAGGTCGCCGGAAAACGATGGATGCGGGCGGCCCAGGACCGGCCTTTGTGGAAATCTTTGGGGGAGGCCTATGTCCAGCAGTGGACGTCTTTTGGCTGAAATGATGAACCCGTCTTACCAGCGTGGCACAGTATACTAATTTCCCTCCATAAATTTGGAGGGGGCCCGACTCAGTAGTGGATACTTTATGGGATGAGTAGTAGTAAATTGCCCCCGCAGTAAAGGTTTATGAAGGTAAAAAATGCGAACTCTGCCTACCTCTTTAGCTTTAAGCTTGATGATAAAACTTAGCGTTTAGTCTAAAAAACATTGGATGGGTAAAAGCAAATATTACCAACCTTTACACCTCGTCTCGGGAAATAAAGTAAAAGTAGCAGTACAAAAAAAACGGAGGCATTGCAAAGTAGGGCTACCAGCTACAAAATTTTACTTTATTGAAAGCTGTTAAACAGCAAGTCAAAGTAATTTAGTAAACTAGGTGTCGCTACTGGCATTTTTAAAAGTCGATGTTAAGATTTTACGTAATTACTTAGTAAAGTTCGAATATTTCTGATTTCCTCATGTGTTTTTGGGACTCTTGCACCAACTCTACGCTACGGATTAGTATTAACGACCGATAGCCTAGCCGCAAGAGAAGATTAACTTAATATGAGTTGCATATTATGAAACTCGGTGCCAACTGCCAACCTGTCTAGCCAGCGTGGCACAGCACACGAGTCTACTCACCCACCTTCCATTTAACTGGAGAGTCCCCAGTCAGCAGCGGGTCATGTACGGACATAATAGCGGTAGTAGAGAGAAAGAAAATGGTTCTTTGTGATGTGATCCTAAATACAAGAAATGACAGAACATCCAAACTCCGTTTTTCTTTTTTGTTCTCTGTACAGTCTGTCTCACTCACTTGTTCACAGTTTGTTGCAATTTTTCCAAGCATTTCCTTTTATACGAATATTGTAATAAAATAATACGGAAATAGTCTAAAAACGAGTAGCGTTTGGAACAGTTGATGGTTGTTTACCACTACTCTATTCAGCCCATACATGACCCACTGCTGAGTTGGGCCTCCCCCAATTACATGAAGGGTAATTTACTGTACCGCGCTAGCCAGACGGGTCGGCACAGGCTTTCTTATCAAGATTTCAACCTTATCATTTCCTTTTATCGCCTCGCCTCTCACCTCAGTGAATGAAGTAGTGCAATAATGCAAGGTTTCTTTTGTTGCTTATTTCTGACTTACATATTTCATAGGTATACGCCCAGATAACACAAACACTTACTTACACTTTTTATTGTGATCAAATAATCATAAACTAGTAAAAATGTTAATTTCTGTTGGTAGCCCTGAGTCCCATAATAAATAGCCAACAAAGCGCTTATGAAAAATCTAGCAGTGTGGCGCGAAGAGGTCGAGAGCGGAGCGCACAAAAAAACAAAGCCGCGGTTGTGGGCTCGGTTCATGGCCCGCTACTGAACTATGGGTCAAGCCAGCCTGATGCCTCAACTCAAAATGGCTATATTTCGGATTTAGAATACATTGTGTCATGACCCCATTTCATTCTAAGGGTGTCGTAAGTAATAGCCGCAAAAGAAGGAAATCTTAACCCTATGACAAGGGAGAGACTAGACGATAGTTGTGTGTGTGCACGCAGAAATCGCTCACGGTGTCCAGAGGTCTTGCAGATGAGTGTTGAGCTTGAGATTTGATTAATTTAATGACTGGATCCAAAGCAGGTTTTGGATGTTTCTTAATCTCAATAGACTCGCGGATCATTCTTGGAATAGTTTCCTTCGCAAAGATGTGGGGTCAGGAATTAAATAAAGTAATATACACGCGATAAATCCGTTACTACTACTCATCCCATAAATGACCCACTGCAGAGTCGGACTCCTCTCATTACAGGGAGGGTCATTAGCCTACTATACCAGTGCTGGTCAAAAACAAACTGTGTTTACATTTTTCGTTTTTTTTTTTGCGGCTTCGTTTTCGGCGTTGTCATTTTTTTGTCGCTCCTTATGAGTCACGCTCAGGATGGGATGGGGTGGTGACACTATGTTTTCTAAATCCGACACCAAACGGACTCAAATACACTTTTTGCCTTCCATTGATTGCAATATGGCGGCGGTGGCCTGTAGTGATGTAGTGAAATAATTTTATGACGATGCTAAAACGTGCGCTCACCGTTCAAAAGGCCCCTTTGTTTTGGTATCATAAGAGATCTATATTCAAAGTTCACTCTATTTTTAGATATATTGGAGTTATTCGGTGAAAATTACCTCGCGATGTCTTTAAAAAGAAAACTTTGCAAAAAAGCGTATTAGCGCATTGCCGATTATGTAAACGACCCAGCTGCTTGGGACTTAACTGCTCAGTGTCTATTGTACAAATATCAGTAATATTGTACAAATATGAAATAGGATCGCAAGGAAAAAATGACAAGACTTCTGAGTTTCTTGCCAGTTCTTCTAAGCAGTGGTCGCGTTCCGAACTGTAGTGACACCGTCGAATGTTTAATTATAAAAAAGTTATAAACAATATGTTGACAATTTCTTAGTGTACATCGTGCGTGACCTAAACAAACCTAATATATATTTTTTGGCCACCGAAATCGTATTTGTGCAGAACCAAACATAGCAAACATTACGCAGATATATTTTTTCTTTGCTCGCAATTAATTTAACAATAAAATATTTTAAAATTAGATTCGTAAACATCTAAATCCGCACGGATTAAACATGAATTACGTTATTTCTTGTAGTGGCGGATTTATAATACATAGTGTCACCATTCCATTCCATCCTGAGGGGGTCGTAAGAGGCGACAAAAAGAAAAGACAAGGCCGAAAACCTAGCCGCAAGAGAAGGAAAACTTGATAGGAATCCCTGTGCCAAGCATGGCACAGTAGGTTAATGGCCCTCCCTGTGATGAGAGGAGGTCTGACTCAGCCGTGGGTCATTTATGGGCTGAGTAGTAGTACATAGTAGGTTATTTTAATCCCCACAGTTTCAACAATTGCGTTCGTGTGACAGTATCTTTTTTAAGGTTTACTATCCAGGCTCATATTCAATTCCGGACATTGCACGCGTCAGTACTCGCCTCGCGAAACATGGGAAATCTTTTTCTGTCATTAATCATTCACATACTTGTACGCAACTTTGTGTGGATAGTTCCAAAGTGTGAATGGATGACAGGTTGACAAACACTGGGAAAATGTTTACTGCCCAGGCTATTTTGATTTTGCGAGTTTGTAACCTTTTTTTAGTTCTGCTTGCCTGGTACTTGCTATTTTAAAAGTGGTTTTTATAAAGATTGACACGAAGTAATATACAGACAGACAATAGAGAGATCGTCTAATGTGGCGGGTGTCATTTGTATTCGTACTACTTAATTTAAAAATACATACATAAAATCGTTTTTATTTTTGTACCGCAGGTTTTACGAATTCAAGACCACTTCAATTTCTGCTTGACGTTTAGTTATTGAATTCAATTTTACACCCAGCGCGCGTTGCCACGCCACTAACTAAAATAAAGAAGGAAAGACATTACACAAATAACTATTTACATTTCTTTTTTAATCAGAAACATTCAATTTTGATCTATAACTTTGCTGAAGATCATTACATGATCAAATGCATCGTTTACGTTTCTATAGTTAAAGGGCAGAAATCCATGCCACTTTTCGTTGTAATTTTATAACTCAAGAACGGCTGAACCGATTTCAATGATTTTTTTGTAAGCGTTTGGGTGGCACCGAGGATGGTTTAGATTAAAAAATCAGCCCGACAGATGGCGCTGTAATCGTTAAACGAATATCATGCAGGACAACTTCTCCCCGGTCAGCTTTTTATTACATGTAAGATATTTGTTTAGGCCTTTTTATTATTATGTACGCGACATTGAATGAAAGTTTCCTTAACTAAATACCTAAAGATATTTTCTTTCTGACAATTGACTAATACGGAAAATGGTTAACTGTGATTTAGATATGCGCATGATGTATGATATTTTTTCTATTATGTAAGAAGAAATCTATCTATATAATAAAATTGTATCAGTTAATAATAAGAAAATAACAATACATTACACGTAGCTCGGATACGGCTGGCCCCTAAGTTATTGGGTTAATAAATCTTAATAGAGCGCGTGCCACGAATGCTAATGTGGCGGGACTATTTTTCCATGGAAGGGTGAAGAAAACTGACCCCTAAGGTGTATAGGAATTAATGAAGCCTTGATGGTGTACCGGTTTTACTTTCTTTCTTACTACTACTAAATAAATGACCCACTGCTGAGTCGGACCTCCTCTAATTACTTGGGGTATAATTAGCCATGCTGGCCAGACGGGTTGGCACTGGGTATGGAATCAAGATTTCTTTCTCTTGTGGCTAGGTTATCGGCCTTGTCATTTGCTTTTGTTGGTTCTTACTTTAACCTCAGGATGGAATGGGGCGATGAAACTATGACTGCCTACGTGTAACAGCTGCCATAGAGGTTGGAATAGCAGCCGGGACCGACGGCTTTACGAGCCCTCCAAAGCAATGAGGAGGTCAGCTGTCACACAGTATGGATACCTATCAACATTTCGCAGCGACAGACATTGCTCAAGCGGCAGATCGACTGCGTACTGCATTCTCCTTTAGGATTCAACCTCCTTCTCTCTCTCTCTAGTCGGTCCCTCATGACTGAGGATCGTGGTCATCAGTGGATGATTTGCCTCCATCGGGTCCTGTCCATGGCTTCCCTTACAATCCAACAAACTTGCTAAAAGACACGTACTCCTGTACGTGTCTTTTAGTTGTGATGGGAGGAGACCCGATTCAGTGGTGGGTCATGTATGGGCTGATTAGTAGTAGTATACATTAATACGTGAAGCAAAAACGATCGAGGAGTATGAAATTTACCATATTTATAGTTTATATACAGGGTGTCCCAAAAAAAAGTGTCAGGCGGAAGTCCAGAGATAGAGCACCCCCTGGGGTACCCGAATCATCCCCATGTATGTTCTGCGATTTTTCATAGTTCATAGTCATTTTTTATCTGAATTCTAAATGTTTGGCTTTACACCAATATTTTCATAATTTTAGTCAAAGTTACGATGCTGATTATTTTATGCTTAAAACTACAATTCAAGATGATACAGTAAGAGAAAGAATAAAATTAAAAAGTCTTCAAATATAAGAAAGAATAAAATTAAGTTATTTACATCGGAAATTCAGAAAAACAGTTATAACACGAGAACTATGAAAAATCGCAGAACATACATGGGGGTGATTCGGGTACCCCAAGGGGTGCTCTATCTCTGGACTTCCGCTTGACACTATTTTTTGGGACACCCTGTACCATTGGATTGCACAATGCCAACATATTTTTAATGATGCATAAAAATACGATAAATAAATAATTCACACACACTACCATGTTTTTGGCACACACACATGCAAAAATTCTTTTGTTTATTGTGAAAGTCTGTGTTCAAATTACGAATAGAACTGTAATCTAAATTACTTCTGGTCGAATTTCGTCCATTAGTTACTTTAAAATGACTCACCAATACCTTTAAACTGATTAAACAAAGCAGTTACTTTTAAAAAGGGTCCAAATTTTAACACATGGTTAGTTAAGTTGATCGATATGTGTAACTATAATTTGTATCGCCCACTAACCATCCTCGGGTGTATCGTCCCGCCAGTACCTAAAACTTAGGAACCTTGGTGGCCAATAGATATTGAAGGTGACAGCTCATTAAAGACTATCTTCACTATCTTTAATGTGCGTTATGAGCTCATTAAAGCTCATAACGCACATTAAAGATAGTGCGTTAGTGCGGCGGGTCGTTCTCTTCCCTGCCATATGGTTGAGGAGGGTGATGGCTGCCGCATGTGTAATATAATAGTATATATATATATATATATTGAGATATGTAACTAGTTGTATTTCGTTACTTATTAGGTATTTAAAGGGAAATATAAACAACAGGATTCAATTCGTAATAACATTATATTTATCTTTTAGTATATAACAACTAACAATCGCAGTAGTGTATATGTATATATATATATCCCCAATGATACGTTACAATATACTTAGCCATAACTAATAAACAAGTTATAACGACCCGTATTAAAATACATCCGCCATCGTAATAACATTACATAATTCATGAACATAGATACAATGTACATTCATAAATCAACCATAATCGGAATAATATCATACCTGTGATGTTAACGCCTTGAAAGTCGAAGAGCCACTGAGCCACTCCCTTGTGGCTCCGCTCCTTTATACCCGCCAACAAACAAGTATGATTCACAAGTGACAGTTGATTCAAATCAGTGTTTTATTTATAGAAAAATAAGTTTGTTGTAAATAATCGTTTAGTAAATTCATTACTTAATTTTAAAAATTGATTATATAATATTAAACATAATAATTACATTTATATATCACGGCCATACTGACAAGTACTTCGCTCTCGAAGTACATTAGATACCCTTTTCTACAATTGTTATTATCTTTTGTTTTGCCAATTGCCTAGACGTGTCAAGTCCCCTCCACCCGCTGCTAGTGGGATAGACTTGCACCAAGCAAATGACCGGCCAGCGGAAACAAATTTTATCGATTACCTCGTCATGCAAGTCCCATTCACCCGCTGCTGGTGAGATAGACAAGCACCAAGTAAACGATTGCCCAGCGGATTTTTACATTCCATTTTTTTTTTTTTTTCTACAATACTTAAATACTTAAAATATATCTACAATCAAAAGTACATAATTATATTTAATTAGGTACAGTATTTATTATAATATCTTAAGGAGTTATTGTGCTATATCATTTTCGATATTTACATTTTCATCAATTAATTCACCTGGCCAGAATCTTAATTTTTCTTTGGCTACTGAAATATTTCTTATATTTCCTAGGCCTTGTAGAGCAAAGCGATCATTAGGAAGGATAGAAGATACTTCATAAGGCCCTTTAAATTTAGGTGCCAACTTATCATTACGCCTATGATTCTGTGAGACATACACTATATCTCCTACGCTAAAATTCACATTGTTGCGACGAGTGGCGTCGAAACGTTTTTTGAATTTTTCTGCTATTTGTAATAGGCGTTGTCTCGCTATTTCTCGGTCAGCCTCTAAATTATTCGGATTTTGTCTATCATTTTCGTTAAGTACGTCGTCTAAACGAGCTTGGACAGGCGGAATATTTGCGTCTACACCGATAAGTAATCGCAAAGGGGTAAAACCTGTGGATTTTTGTACAGTTGTGTTAATTGATTGTTGTACTTTCCATAGAACGTTCGGCCAATCTGACTGTTCATTGCAAATAGTGTTAAGCATATCCGTTACAGTGGACACGTAACGTTCGACTTGACCATTACTTCTGGGAGTGCCCGTGGAAATCAAGTGATGTTCTATATTTAGTTCAACAAAAAATGACCTAATCGGACCACTGCTAAAATTAGTTCCTCTATCAGAAATAACTATAGAAGGAGTTCCAAATAAGGTGATGACATTTCGTAAAACTGATACTAATTCATGGGCATTAAGGGTTTTGAGTGGTTTAAGCAAACAGAACTTGGTAAACCCGTCTACTATTAATAAAATATGTTTAAAACCTTCATTTGACTGGGTAAAAGGCCCGGTACAGTCCAAGTGTATTGTATGGAAAGGTAGTGCGATTTTTTTAATTGGGTGTAGGAAGCCTTGCTTAGGGCCATGGTGACCCTTTCGTTTGATGCAAACTAAACAGTGAGATAGATATTTCTTTACAAAATTTGTGATAGCAGGAAACCAAAAATGCTCACGTATTTTAGCGATAGTTTTTTCAAAGCCAACGTGACAATTTTCATCGTGGTAGAGACGCAAAATACTCAATCTTGTACCCTTTGGTATGTACAATTTTAAATCCCCGTTTGGTTTAACTCGGTAGTATAATAAATTATTACGGACCACATATTGGTTTGAATCATACTCTCCCGTTTGTACTCTATGAATAATTGATAGTATTTCAGGGTCTCTTTGTTGTGCACGTTCTAACCAAGATTGCGGGTCATTATTATATTTACTGTGCTATCAACAGGCATGGGGACCTCAACAGGATTGCGACTGAGGAAATCGACATGGCTTATATATTGTCCTTTCTTGTAGGTAATTTCAAATTGGAAATCCTGCATATATGTCCACCAGCGAGCTACTCGTGGTGATAAATCTTTTTTATTCATTGTTGATTTTATAGCGTTACAATCTGTGATAATTTTAAAGTTAATTCCTAGTAAATATACTCTAAAGTGTTTCAAGGCATTGTAAATAGCTAGAGTTTCTAAGTCATAAGAACTATAATTTGACTCTGCAGGTGTAGTTCTTTTACTAAAATAAGCGATGACTTTAGAATCACTATCGTATTTCTGGGTTAAAATAGCACCATATCCTATAGCACTAGCATCAGTATATAACTCGGTTTTTAAAGCAGGATCAAAGATTGACAACAATGGTTTAGATACTAAGTAATTTAGTACATAATTCCTCGCAATGTTCTGTTCAGAACCCCAGTCCCATTTTTGGTTTTTCTGTGTTAATTTACTTATACTAGCAGTACGTGTTGCAAAATTTGGGATAAATTTCCTAAAATAAGAGGCCAGACCCATAAATTGTCGTACTTGTTTAATGTTACGAGGAATTGGTGAATTTATTAGAGCAGAAACTTTAGATGTACTTGGCCTGACACCTTCTTGAGATATTTGTCTACCCAAATACTCGATACAACTAACAAAGAATTGACACTTTTTTGGGTTAATTTTAAAACCAGAAGTAGTGAGAGCTGATACTGTTAGTTCTAGGTATTTTAAACCTTCTTCAATAGTTGAAAATGGAATAAGAATGTCATCCATATAGACAAGTAGAAAATCTAAATGTGAAACGGCTTTGGAAATAGCCCGTTGAAATACGGATGGTCCATTACAAATGCCAAACGGCATTTTTATAAATTCATAATGTCCATCAGGGGTTGAGAAAGCTGTATATTTAGAAGAGTCCTTAAATACTGGAATTTGATAAAAACCGTTTTTCATATCTATTGATATATAAAATTTGGCGTTTCCTAATTTGTCAATTTGATCCTCTATAAGAGGGAGAGGATATGTGTCTCTTTCTATAATTTTATTTAAGGACCTATAATCGACGCAAAGTCTATCACTGCCATCCTTTTTTTTTACTAATATAACGGGACTTGCAAACGGTGATTCACTTTCACGAATTATATCGCTATCTATTAAATCTTGAATAATGAGTTTTACTTTATCTCTTTCACAAGGTGCCAAACGATAAGGACGATAATTTATTACTTTCTCACTTTTTAACCTTATTCTTAACTCTCCTGTTGTGACTGAACCAGTTTTATTGAATATGGCAATATGTCTCTCAAAAATATATATAATTTGATTTTGCAATTTTCCGTCCAAGTGAATTAATTTTGATTTTAACTCGGCCATTTGGACATTACAATAATCTAGCTGGAGCAAGGTATTTACATGTAAGTCTACAATTTTAGGAGTTTTCCTCCGAATTCTACTTCCCTCACAATCTGTAATTATCTCAATATCGGGGTATTCAACGGCATTTCTACCAATTAAAAGATTATATTGAATTGTTTGATCATTAACAACAAATAATTCAAGTTCAATATATATGTCATCGAATCTTACAGGGACAGTTATTTTACCAGAGACTTCTAATTTAATATTACCTATTCCTGTAAGGTATTTGAAACAAGGTAGTATATTACATCTAAGTTGTTTAGCAATTGACTGTCTGATTAGGCTACAATTGGCACCTGTGTCTATAAGGGATTCAATTGGAATATCACGAATAGATACAGATGTAAGCTTTAATTCGCTTTGCCTAAAAAATTAACCTCATTTTTATTAATGTTGGTTTTCTCTAAATCAGAACGTGCCTTATACCAGCACACTGAGTCATTGTGACCGATTTTTTTACAGAAGGTACAAGTAACCCTGTCAGGAACCTTATATCCTGGAGTACTGGTCCCTGTTTCAGATGGTGGATTTCGGTTTCTATTGCAGTGGATTTTTATGTGACCAGATTTTCCACACAAGTAACATTTTTTTTCTTCGGAAGTATTATTTCGGATCTCTAACTTTGGGCGTTTGGCTTTACTTTGTCCTGTTATATTGTCAGAGTCATTTTGTTCAATTGGTCGTTTTTTGGGTTTTATGTAACTGGAGAACAATGATATTAATTGAGAAGTAGTTTTAACATTACTGTTGAAAGCAGCCATTCGAACGTTCACATCGGTTACGCTACCGCAAATCAATTCAATTAATTGGTCTTCTGTAAATGATATTTTCGAATTACGTAGCAGTCTAACCTTTTCCCTAGCATATTCGCAATAGGAATCTGCAGAATCAGAATTGTATAACACGGCCTTGGATAGTTTTTCCGACAGGTTCCGTTTTTCTGGATACAAGTCTGTGAGGTCTGTACGGAAATTTTCCCATGTTCGCCCTTCAGATGGTACCCAAGACTCAAACCATAACAAAGCGGAACCTTTTAAGGCCTTACCAGCCCTTGCGACTGTTGCTATACTGCTCCATCCAAATTCTTTTGACAACTCGTCGATGCTTCTACACCAGCCTTCCGCACCGCCGTCACTAGTTGCTGGGTCGAAGACCGGAAGTGCCACGTCGTCATTAGCATGGCGACGACCAGAAACGGCATCGCTGATTGCCTTGAGAAGACCTTCCAAGACAGTAGGATCCATTCTGAAACTTGTAATAAACGTTTTAATAGGGGTGAAGTCTATCCCACTTCTGATGTAATATAATAGTATATATATATATATATATATATATTGAGATATGTAACTAGTTGTATTTCGTTACTTATTAGGTATTTAAAGGGAAATATAAACAACAGGATTCAATTCGTAATAACATTATATTTATCTTTTAGTATATAACAACTAACAATCGCAGTAGTGTATATGTATATATATATATCCCCAATGATACGTTACAATATACTTAGCCATAACTAATAAACAAGTTATAACGACCCGTATTAAAATACATCCGCCATCGTAATAACATTACATAATTCATGAACATAGATACAATGTACATTCATAAATCAACCATAATCGGAATAATATCATACCTGAGATGTTAACGCCTTGAAAGTCGAAGAGCCACTGAGCCACTCCCTTGTGGCTCCGCTCCTTTATACCCGCCAACAAACAAGTATGATTCACAAGTGACAGTTGATTCAAATCAGTGTTTTATTTATAGAAAAATAAGTTTGTTGTAAATAATCGTTTAGTAAATTCATTACTTAATTTTAAAAATTGATTATATAATATTAAACATAATAATTACATTTATATATCACATGCGTCATGCTTGTGAACAGGTGCCGTTGCTGGGGTCGGTTGGCTCGGGCATTAGAAGGTTACTATTGTTGACCAGATCTGGCTGATGTTTGGCCCTCTGCAACTATTGCGCGAGTTTGCTCTCACAAATCTGTCATATATCCAGTTTTGTACCCAAAAAATGGCGATCTAAAAAGAGCAACTACAGAGCCGGCAAGGCTCTTCTCGGTAGAGGTGCAATCCGAACCGGTGGTAGATGGTAAATAATTAATTTTTAAGATTTTATTTTATTGTATGACTTGTCAAAAGAGCTCTAATGAGCCAACTTGATTAAATGCGTTTTGATTTTGATAGCAAAAGGTTACATTGTGTGATTCAAAATCGAATTAAAAATACGTCTATTTCTCCCTCATATGACTTCAAGATAGAAAAATATTTTGACATAGAATTGATTAATAATGTCGTAGGCTCTGGCGATTTTTACACATTGACATTAAACACCTTTTAATTTTCCCGTTACCACGACTGCTGCAACGCATTCGAAACGAGGGAAATAAAATACATAACAGTTAATACATATGATTATCAGTAAGTGAAACGTACAGTAAAATACTAGTAAGTGCGCAAATTTAAAAAATTAAAAAAGGTATAAACAATGTTTTTTTTTAATTCACTATCATGGATATTATGAACAAGTATATAAACAATTAAAAAAAAATATTATGTGTCTTTTATTTATTTCTATAAATAATATAGTTATTATGGGTCAAAGGAACCCAAGTTTGCGATGTTTCGAAACTTAAAAAAATCATATCTCTAAAAATATTAACTTTATCGTGAAATGTCGTAGGACTTTTTATTTGTATTTCAATAATGAATATTAAAAAAAATGACTGGTTGAAAAATAAGAATATCTTGAAATGAATAAATAAAAATCGGTTTAAGCAAAAACGAACCGGGTTGCCCCCTGGCAACATGCATTTATATCATCAGCAGGGCACTTTGAAGAGGATTGCATAAAAAATTTGACGTGGAACAGTTTTTGGCACTCAAGCGTCAGTTCCTCCCGGACTATCTTTGATTAAAGCTACCTTGCCTTTGGATGACTATAAGGCTTACTTAGGTCTAGGGGTTAGATGTGCCCGCCTTTGGATCACGGGATCCCGGGTTCGATTCCGGGGCCGGGCAAGTGTCTTTGTGTACACCAGAGGCACTTGCTCTGAGTCTGGGTGTCATTTGTGTTCATGAATTTTATGTTTGTAAACTGTCCCGCGAACAGGTTATAGCAAATGCAGTGGTTACGTTTTTCAAACATAAAAATAAATAATCTATATGATTTTGTTCTAAAATGACAGAAAACTACAACATAATGTCCACTGCCCATAAAAAACTAAATTGATGTTTCCTGATGACCTTGCAACGGCTATACCGATTTTGGTAAAGCATATCGAAGACCATTGCTAGTAAACCGCGTCATAATCGCTTCATTCGTTAAAGACCAACGATGTCACATACATACAGAAACGTCAAACTTATGACTTAACAACATCCCTCTATTTTTGTACAGTGGTTGAAAAGTTTGGGACTCAATTACCTAACTCCATAAAATATAAAAACAAAAAATTACCACTGTTCATAATTCAAAAGCAAAAGAGATAAACACTTATCACAATAAACGTTAATGTTGCCACAGCGAATTTTTTTCCCCAAAACCGGTACCCCACATTACAGGGATTTAGGCGTGATTTAGCATTATTCGTCGCCGTTCGCAATAAAATTGTATTGAGGATCAAGGGAGTTAATTTGGCTGGCAACACTGGGGTATTAATGGTCGCGAGGCGGTATCCCTCAGAGGAAAAACATGTGAGTGAAGTTTTCATAGAAACATTTTTTTCAACAGACTTTAAAAAAAAGATACTTTATTGCCACCAGCTAAGATGTCAGCTAATACTTTTGGTCAAAGGTTGCAGTAGTACAGTTAATTAGAATGTTTAGTGATATTACTCCATTCAAACCGAAGAGTCGATTAAGTCTAAAATCTAGACGGAAAACTTATGCCTACCGATCTGGTGAGTACCTGTAGGCAAATTTAATTAAATGTGTTTGGGGGAGGCCCGACAAAGCAGCGGGTTTTTATAAGCTAGAGATAATGATGATGATGAGTTAGCGCCACGTGATTATTTTAGTATAAAAACACACCGCAGATTAATAATGTTGCTAGAAATTAACGGCCCTATTCTTAATAGATATACAGCCTTGAATAGCTAAAACCTGCATTATATCTGTAACTGTCCCTTTCTTATAACTGACAAATGATAAGGACAGGAATATTTTTTAAAGCTTCAATAAACAGCTGTGAATAAGGACGTAAGTGCTGATTTAATTGTTTCAAAGCGAGTTTGTCTTGGGAGACTGGGTGAAACTGGAGAGTCACCCACTCCGTGGAGCTGTTCGATTGGGGATGGACCCAGAATACCGCAACCAAATACCATGACTCTTGGCCTGTTTAGTTTTCCTGTGCGTGAGCAAGGCTCCCTTACGACACCCTCAGCATAGTATGGGTTGGTGACACTGTATTCTAAGGTGATTGGACCTCTGGTGTTCCAAACGTATGCTTATAATACGCCAATAGTTTCTCATGTGGGCTTACTTAAAATGGCTTCACGGCTAAATCGATTATGCTTCTAGGCTGACTATGGTATGTCCCTTGTGTATTCATGTAAGAAATGGACAATCATTAGTTTGGTTAATAGTAAGATAGAGAACGGACCTTGATAGATGGAGAGTCCACCCTCAGGATAGAATGGGGCGGTGACACTATGTATTCTAAAGCCGTCACCATACGGAGGGATTAAAATATTTTTAGTAGGTTACGATGTCTGTCTACTACGTCCAAGCTAACAAGCGTATCGATATAATGCACACACCTAATTATTCGCCCCCAGTACATTGACTTTTAAATCTGTACCATCACGCCGCAGGGGGGTTGGCAGATGTTTTATTATTAATGCGGATCACCGACTCAATTAAATCAGTGTTATGGCTTATGCATCCCTAATGTCGGAGGGTAGATGTCGGTGTTAAAATTAGATTATTTCAAGGTAATTTTCTTTAAACATTTCTAGCATACTACCAGCTGATTTAGAATACCTACTCACTTCCATCCAGAGGGTCACCACTCCATTCCATCCAGAGGGTATCGTAAGAGCTGACAAAAGGAAATGACTAGGCCGTAAACCTCGCCGCAAGATAAGGACAACTTGCAATGATGTTACCAGTAAAAAGGTGTAGATGGGTTATAAGCGGTCAGCAAGCGGCACGTTAAAAGTAGGCTAATTAGCAAACCCGAGCTCAGTGTTGCGTCGCTGGCGTCAACAGATGCACGTCAAGAGCCGTGTGTAAAAAGTGCTTTATAACAATTGAAAATGCCGTCGTGTGTTATGAGATATTGCACCAACTACTCTAACAAAACTTCTAAAAGTCAAGGAATCACTTATCATTCGTAACTATCACTATTTCTGTAATATAATTAATATTTTTTACAAATTAAAATGTTATTCGTAAAATATGGCGGTAAAAATCAATGAGTGGAACAAAAGTATCCTCATTACCAAGTGCAAAAGAGATAGATGTCATTACGCTTCACAGACTTGTCAAAATGTTATGTCTGATTTAATTAATCTATATTGTTTCTAGTGCATGTGACGACGCATCACAACAAATTATATTTGTCTCTATTTAGCACGTGATTATTAAATCATACCATCCTACTTTCACGACTCATCTAATGCAGTGTGCATATTGCATATTAAGTTAACTATGTGTGCGTTGGCTTGCCATTTTTATAGATCGAATGTTGTACAGGTAACGTATCTACACCTTTTATTTGTAACATCATTGACAACTTGAAACAAACGGTAAGATGGGTTGGCTGACATTGGAAAAGGCACTGCTCAGGGGTTGAAATGATGATGATGATGTCTATTGACCAATCCATTAGTACTAGTTAAAAAACTAATAATTATTGAATCACAAATAATTATATCTCAATCGGTTCAGTACTTAGCTATAAAATTAAATAATTAAATAAATATAAACTAAAGTAAATATTATATCGTTATTTCTCCGTATGGTGACGGATTTAGAATACACACATCACCATCCTATTCCATCCTGAGGGTGTCGTAAGAGGCGACTAAAGGAACACAAATGGCAGATCACCTAGCCGCAAGAGAAGGAAACATTGATACAACGCTAGGCTGATTTCCCTCCATGAATTTGGAGGAGGCCCGACTCAGTATTGGGTCATTTATGGGCTGAAACGACGATATAATTACCAGTTATAAATAACAATGAAAAAAAAATACCTTTATCATGTCCCTTTGTTCTAGAGTTATTTCATCGGATATGATTCAGCTTAGTATAAAGAAGAACTATTATTTAGTATCCATTAACTCCCCCTCGCAGATTGATCGCGGAAGCAGCATTGGGTAACATTTGTACTGACGGTACAATGTCTGTGCTCGACGGGAACATGTAAACGAAATTAAACCTCCCTAGAGGGTATGCACTCCTAGTACTTTCAACCGACTGCGGTGATATGTTTTTATTTTTTTTTGTTTCATCATCATCATCGTTTCAGCCAAGAGACGTCCACTGCTGAAAGTTAGAAAGAAAGAAAATTCATTTATTGACACTAATAAAACTAATTTAACAGGAAAAGATAAATACAAAATGACCAGCTCAGCATTATGTCAGGTATCTGCACAAGTACAAATACCTAACGCTGATTTTCAGCTGTGACCCACGAGTGCCATACGCTCCAAACTGACAAATGTTGTACACAATAAATACACACGCAAACACACAATACAGATGGAATATCAGAATATTTACCAAATAAATAAAATTAAATTCAAATATACCTGATAAAAATACCATCTTTATAATTATTTTATTTGATTCATAAAACGAAAGTGTGTTTTCCCTACTTTCCAGTCCTACAATTACATTATATAGGGTGTCCCAAAAATAGCACGCCACAGCGACACTGGAAGTAGGCAAGCCCAAGGTCTATTCCACACAAAAAAATGGCTGAAGAAAAGTCTCATGGATTTCCAGATATTCGAATTTTTCGATGTTTTTTAAAATTACCTACCTGTTTTTTTCGTTCTATGTAACAAAATTGTCACAAATACTTAGTGTTTATTTTTTTTATTCTGAACTCATCACTGATAGTTTCTGGAGTAAAGTAAACTAATAATTAGTCGGTAATTGGTGTAAAATACAAAAAATAGTCACTTCGGTCTTTGACTCAATCAAGTTTCTTTTGTTTTTTATTTTTCAAGTGAATAAAAAAAATTGCAGTAAGATTAGGCGAAGTTAGAGAGTTAGAAGTAGGCGTCCCCGAAGGATTTTCACGAAGGCCGGTTCTGAGCCGCCTGCATCCATCGCTTTGCGGCGACCTTAACCAGGTCGTCGGTCAGCACTGCGCTTTCCGCTTTTCGCCATTCGAGGAATAATTCTGTTTTTATGTTTGCTAACGCATAACTCCGTTATTTGTAAACAGAATCAAAAATTCTTCTTTATTCGATTGATTACTAAATTACCCACTGCTGGGTCGGCCCTCCTCCCATTACAGGGAGTGTAATTAATTAGACTACTATGCCACATTGGCCAGACGAGCTAGCGCAGGGTGTCGTTTCAAGTTTCCCTTCTCTTGCGGCTAGGTTTTCGGCCTTGTCAATTCCCTTTGTTGGTTCTTACGACCCCCTCATAATGGAATAGGGTGGTGACACTATGTACTCTAAATCTATCACCACACAAACTAGGCAGATAGTAAGTAATCAACTAATATTTGTTTGGCAAATTCGTATTATTTTGATGATTTCATCATACGAGTCCTTTACAAAACATACGTTTACTACATATACTCAGACCATACATGAGTAAAGTCTCCTCTTATTACACGGGGGTTGGGGGTTGGGGTGGTGACACCAGAATAGGTGTTTTCTATCTATAATATGTATGTATTTACAAAAAAAAATGTATGTATGTAGTTTATCATCCATCTCGTTACCATATCACAAGCATTAAGTTGCTTAGCTTGGGACGAGATGGCGTTGTGTGAAATGTCCAAGGATATTTATATTTATTTATTTATTATTATTATTCAATTGCCCTTTTCTTGCCAGAAACCTCTTCCCAATGTAAATGTAAGCAAAATAAAATAATACGGTGCAAATATAATTGACGGCTACACGCAAACTAGATTAAGTCTCCCGCGGGACTTCCTCGCCACCCGAGGATGACGCCCTGGTACATTGTTGCCTAAATAACATAAGAATAGAATACCTATTCTTAATCCGTCACCATACCGTCTTAATATAATATAAGACAACACAACATAATGTATTTAGGAAAATCATTTTTTTTTTAGTTTTTTCTTGTTTTGTATCTTCATCACGCAAAATAGATCTTACGCAAAACAATAAAAAGGGTCAACGTAATTCGAAATTCCTGTTATTTAGGCAACAATGTACCAGGGCGTCATCCTCGGGTGGCGAGGAAGTCCCGCGGGAGACTTAATCTAGTTTGCGTGTAGCCGTCAATTATATTTGCACCGTATTATTTTATTTTGCTTACATTTACATTGGGAAGAGGTTTCTGGCAAGAAAAGGGCAATTGAATAATAATAATAAATAAATAAATATAAATATCCTTGGACATTTCACACAACGCCATCTCGTCCCAAGCTAAGCAACTTAATGCTTGTGATATGGTAACGAGATGGATGATAAACTACATACATACATTTTTTTTTGTAAATACATACATATTATAGATAGAAAACACCCAGACTCGGAACAAATACTTGTAGGTCGTACAAATATTTATTCCTTGCGGGGATCGAACCCGCGACAATCATCATCATCATTCTAGCCAAAAGACGTCCACTGCTGGACATAGGCCTCCCCCAAGGATTTCCACAAAGGCCGGTCCTGGGCCGCCAGCATCCATCGTTTTCCGGCGACCTTATCCAGGTCATCGGCCCACCGTGTGGGAGCCTACCAGCACTGCGCTTTCCGGAACGCGGTCACCACTCGAGGACTTTTCTGCCCCATCGAGCTATGTACCCTGCCAGTTAAGTTTGGCAATCCGGTGGGCTATGTCGGTGACCCTGGTTTTCCTGCGTATCTCCTCATTTCTGATTCGATCTCGCAGGCAAACTCCGAGCATAGCCCTCTCTATTCGCCGAGCATAGCCCTCTCTATTCGCCGAGCATAGCCCTCTCAAAGTCACCCAAAGGGCTTTGGGTGACTTTGAGCCTTCTGATGGAGCCCATAGTAGTGAATAATAATGGTTTGCCTTATTTTGTTTTTAAGCGAAACCCCTGCCGGTTATACATAGAACCTATATGGCGGGGGCTGTTTATTCACGAACACAAACGACACCCAGATCTGAGCCAATGCCTCAGGTTTACACAAAGAGCCCAGAATGCAAAGTCTACTATGTACTACTATGACCCACTGGTGAGTCGGGCCTCCAATTACATGGAGGGTAATTAGCCTCATGTGCCACGCTGACCAGACGGGTTCGCACGGGGTTTCACAAGTTTTCCTTCTCCTGCGGCTAGGATGTCGGCCTTGTCGTTTCCTATAGTCGGCTCTTTTACACTCAGGATGGAATGGGGTGGTGACTCTATGTATTCTAAATCCGTCACCACACGGAGAGAGGTAAATAAATAAATAAATATCCTTGGACATTTCACAAAACGCCATCTCGTCCCAAGCTAAGCAACTTAATGATTGTGTCGAACCCGCGACATGCTGCGCAGCAGTCGATCGCTCAACCACTGCGCCAACCGTGTCGTCGAGGTAACCATTTTATCTACATAGATACATAGATAAAGTTCGAGTTTGAACATTTGTCAAAAAGGTCATACCAAAAATGGGGCTCAGATAAATACCGAAATCGAATCTTTTTTTTTTCGTATAAATTATTGCGAATGTTTTCAAATAGTCAAAGATTATAAAAGAAAAAAAGAAAAATAATTTTGTTCTCACAACCGGTTCGGAATGCCGTTCCACAGAGAAGAGCCGGGAAGAAACTCCATGCTTGCTCTTTTAAATTAAAGGGTACATGCCATACATATAGCGAACATGCCAGCATTATGGGAAAACTCGGTACCGAAACCGCAGACACATTAGCATAAACGTCTAAAATGAAACGTTACCGCGATTCAATTTGGCGCCAGCTCTGAACCCGGGAAGCTTGGGATTAGTCCAAGTTCCCGTCTCAGATCTAATTAACTTTTCATAAGGGCAAACTTCGTCGCCAAGCTTAACTTGGAAATGTTTCTGTTTTGACTAATAGAAAGTGTGACGGAGTTTTATATGGTTACAGCCATCGGAATAATAATCTTCAATGCCGACTTTGTTTCGGGCAGTAAAGTCATTCTTTGTTCTTTGTAGGGTCCTGGCTGCCCCGGGTTCTATTCCGGGGCCGGGCAAATATATTTGTGTAAACCAGAGGCACATGCTCTGAGTCGGGTGTCATTTGTATTCGCGATGCAGGTTATATCTACTTAGTCCCTACGTATGCTTAAATCTTTAAAACTACGCAACGGATTTTGAAGCGTTTTTTTAATAGATAGAGTGATTCAAGAGGAAGATTTATATGTATATTACACGCATAATATTGTAGACAAACACTGATAAATTTAGAGGTTAATCATTGCACTCGTGCGAAGCCGGGGCGGGGCGCTAGTGATTGAATAAGTTTTGATTCCGATTCGTATATAGTTAACACTACTCGTACCACCGATTCGGAATACTGCTCTGCAGAGATTAAGATAGATTTTTTTAATCTAGATGAGAACGTGTCCAATTTCCATGGGCGACCCTGCGGTCGACAACTAGTATCACTTTGAACCATGCTTCAGTTTGTGCATACTCAGTATTTAATGTGATGTGTAGAACATATTTTAGCTTTCCCTTAATATATTGGTACATGCTACACAGAAGCATCCGACCGGAAACGGGCGGGGCTAGGCGTTAGGGATTGCAAGAGATTATCGTTAATTTATTTAATCGATAGATTTAAAAATAATTACAATTTACATGTTCAGTTTAAAATAAAAATATATAAAAAAGACACTAAATAAAACAATAGTATAGCGAATTAAAGAGAGAGACAGAAAAAAAAATAGTTTAAGTAATTGTTTTATCCAGATGGGTTGGCACAGGATTTCGTATCAAGTTTACCTTCTCTTGTGGCTAGGTATTCGGCCTTGTAATTGCTTATTGTCTAGGTAAGAGTAGACAATAAGCAATGGATGGACCTTAGGATGGAATAGGGTGGTGACACAAAGTATTCTAAATCCGTCACCATACAGATTTACCACAATTTACTATTATTGCCTCGTTGGTCTAGTTGTTAGATGTGCCGCCTTTGGATCAATGGGTCCCGGGTTCGATTCCGGGGTCGCGCAAGTGTCTTTGTCTAAACCAGAGGCACTGGCTCGGAGTCTGGGTGTCATTTCTATCTATAATATGTATGTATTTACAAAAAAATGTATATAAGTAGTTTATCATCCATCTCGTTACCATAACACAAGCATTAAGTTGCTTAGCTTGGGATGAGATGGCGTTGTGTGAAATGTCCAAGGATATTTATTTATTTATTTATAAGCATTGTAAATTGCACGCTTGTTAAATGAAATTGAAATGATTAAGATCAGTAAATGACATTAATTTCCTTGGAAAATATTAACTCGGGGTACGAAGTTAATAATCCTCAATAAAAATATGTACTGTTATTTGTTATTTATTCAGCATACCAACAACGTATCACAATTAATATCTTAGAATATATAAAAATAAAATATATTAAATAAAGATAACATAGAGAAATTATGCTTTGTGCTCTGTGACGGCGTTACTTTTGACACGTGTGATTGCACAATTTCTACATGCATACACTTTCTCTGAACCACCACAAATATTTCTAAACCAAAACTAGCTAAATCGGCGCAGCCCTCCTCCAATTTTACAACAACACGTTGAACATCCAGTCAATGATTTTATTTTATACTAGCGGCCCGTCCCGGCATCGCACGGGTGCAATGTTACCCGCGGGTGACGCCGCGGGGCGAAGCTAGTAAAAAAAAAGTAGCCTAAGTTACTCCTGATATCATCAGCTACTCTAACTGATTGTGAGTCCCGTCAAAATCGGCCCAGTCGTTCCAGAGATTAGCCGGAACAAACAGACCGACAAAATTAAAAAAAAATGTTGTTTTGTTCTTTAAACTGTGTATACATACTTACGCATTTAGTAAAAAGTGGTTATTTTATTATTACAAACAGACACTCCAATTTTATTTATTTGTATAGGTAATGAAATACAGAAATTCAAATTCATGAAGTAATTATATCGTAGGTTAAGTTATTATGTCTTGTCGATATTTCTACGTTAGTAGTCTTCACAGCACTATTGATAGAGCGTGCGCCGTACGCTTGCGCGCTTATCGAGCGTGACCGCTTCGCTATGTATTTGAGTCTATGTACTTAACATAAATGGGAGAGGGGAGGGAATAGGGGAATCCACAAGTATATTAATTATGGTATACCTTTGATATTTTTAATAACATATTCTTAATTACTAGAAATAAATATCATATTTCAGTAAGAACTTTTAAGTCAGCCCAATTATTTCTACAATGACCCATCTTAAGCTACAAACCTCCTAATTTTAAATGACGTGCCCATCTGACACCAGCCAATTACTTGTATTATACTGCTAAATTCAAAGTTTCTTGCCAGGTACTTGTGTCAAAAGCCTGTGGTATACGTCTCGAAATGACACTATAGCATTGGTAGGTTACGTCAAAGCCAAATCATTTATTTTGCATAGGATAGTCCGTTGTTAATAGTAAATATTATATAATGCTTGTTCGACTGTTTACAAACAGTTCAGAACGCGACTACAGCTGAGAAGAGCTGACAAGAAACTCTTGGGCTTGTCATATTTCTTGTATTTACTTTGCAGTCCTATTTAATATACTTAGTTAAAATGTTATGTTACTGTTACTGCACAATTTCACGAACACCAATGATACCCAGACTCGGAGCAAGTGCCTCTGGTTTACACAAAGACACTTGCCCAACCCAGGAATCGAACCGAGGACCCGTGAACCACAGACAGCACTTCTAGCTCCTAGACCAACAAGGTAGTCCAACGGTCAAAGGTTTAGCTGCCGACGCGGCGACGTCAGCCTTGAGGGGCAGCAGTATACGTAAAAAGCATTTCCCTGGCGAAACCAAAAGAAATACCCCATTCCGGGGTCGGGCAAGTTACATTGTTGTAAACCAGATGGTCTTGCTCTGAGTCTGGTTGACGGTTCTTGAATTAAACGGTCGTAATATAATAACTTGGTTACTTGGTCCGGTAACTTGGTCCGGTAACTTGGTCCGGTAACTTGGTCCGTGTGAGCGTCTTTACAATACAACGCCAGAACGCAGCCATAGGAAACTGCTCGCGTATATATTGTAATTTTGGTATAAAAATCTGTTATGACAATGCATACAATAATTTTGCGTAATCATCGTGTATAGTTTGTATCGTGGATGCTCGCGTCTTCGTTCCTAACTATACTGAATTACTTACATACACTAGAAAAGAGTGTTAATAAGTCTAAGTAGATTTTTGATTTAGTTAAATATGGAATTACAATTGAACTATAATAGATAGGATAAAATAGGCAGGATTAAATACATAATAATAACTTTAATCATATAAAATTTTCGGGAAAAACCTTTTTTAAAAAAATTTGAAAATAAAATTTTGGACCTGTTGGTCTGTAGTGACATGTTTTAAAGAATTATAGAAAATATTAATGGCTTTTAAATGTAATATAGCTAAAATCTTTATTACAAATAGTAATCTAGATTTGCGCGCTTTTTCCGAAACATACACGATTAGTCCCTATGTGTACGGGCGTTGTATGTTATGGAACAAGATATACTTCTATGTTACTACAAAGTATACGCGAGTAACTGCGTGCTTGTATGGATTGGAAGAACTTCGTAAAAATCATATTTCCAATCTATACGTGATTAGTTTCATACCCTTGCGTTCTGGCCTTGTACAGAATGGAAAGACGCGGTGACGGGTTTAGAATACACAAGGTCACCAACCCATGCCATGTTCGGTCGTAAGAGGCGACTAAAGGGACGCAAGTGGCAGATCACGTAGCCGCAAGAGAAGGAAAACTTGATACAAGCCCTGTGCCGTCTTGCCATTGGGACACAGTTGGCTAAATTCCCTCCATGAATTTGGAGGAGGCCCGAATCAGCAGTGGGCTGAAAGGACAATGGTGCAAGGGATTCGTATAAGAAAAAATCTATCGCATTAGACCTGACGATTGTGCAGTTTGTCTTTCCCGCTCCGCGTCTCCTGTCATCGTGTCACCAGCTTAAGGCTCTAAACGTAGATTATGGAGAAACGTTTTCGGCGCGGACCAAATTGAAATTTACGACTTAAGCCCCCGGAAAAGGGTACCGAAAGAGCAACCAGAAAGTGCTCGCTGTGCACGCCGAAGTTATCTATCTATGTATCTATGCACAGAAAAAAAATTGAAGTGTCTGTTAGTAAAACGATCGACGAAAAAACTGTATAAGGCGAGTGTGAATGACAGTGTTGGAAGGGCAAGAGCTAGGCGGACGTTTCAAGATCAAATCAGGGACGTCTTGAAAAAAGGCGAGGTAAAGAGTACTCTAGACCGAAGAGCATTTATGAAGCTGGCTGATGTTTGGCCCTTTGCAACTATTGCGTGAGTTTGCTCTCACAAATCTGTCTTATAACCAGTCGTGTACCCAAATGGCGATCTAAAAAGAGCAACTACAGAGTTTCTTGCCGGCTCTTCTCTGTAGAGGTGCATTCCGAACCGGTGGTAAATAATTAATTTTAAATGGTAAATTTTATTTTTTGTTTGACCTGTCAAAAGAGCTCTAATGAGCCAACTTGATTAAATGAGTTCTGATTTTGATTTTGAAGGGAACAATGAAAGTGGACGAAGCGAAAGAAGTATGTAAGGATCGTAGCAAGTGAAAAGAAGTGGTCTCTGCTTACCCCTACGGGAAATAGGCGTGATTATATATGTATGTATGTAAGTAAAACTCAACAGGCGGTGTGAAGATGTAGTGACTAGAATAGAGAAAGGTATGCTTAGATGGTTTCGTCATATCGAGTGGATGAGTGAAAGTGACTTAGCAAATAAATATATAGCGGGAGTGTGAATGGAAACGTTGAAAGGACCTTATAAGGCCATGACCAAGTAGGTGATGTCATTTTTAAAGGTCAGGTCAGAAGCACCCTTAACCGACGAGCATGCATGAAGAGGTTGATGAAAGTGGAAGAAGCGAAAGTTGTGAGCCAGGATCGTAGCAAGTGGAATGATGTGTTCTCTGCCTACACCAGCGGGGAAAAGGCGTGACTGTATGTAGTTGTTATAGTTTTTTTAACCCCCGACAAAAACAGGGGCTTATGAGTTTGATTGTCTGTGTGTCTGTATGTGGCTCCTGAATTAATTAACAGAGTACTTCTTCTACTACCCCCTGTTGATTAATTAACCTACTGTGCCAAGCGGGCCAGACGGGTGGCACAGGGTTTCCTATCAAGTTTTCCTTCTCTTGCGGCTAGGTTTTCAGCCCAGTCAGACGACACGGTTGGCGCAGTGGTTGAGCGATCGACTGCTGCGCAGCATGTCGCGGGTTCGATCCCCGCACGGAAGAAATATTTGTACGATCTACAAGTATTTGTTCCGGGTCTGGGTGTTTTCTATCTATAATATGTAGGTATTTACAAAAAAAATATGTATATAAGTAGTTTATCATCCATCTCGTTACCATAACACAAGCATTAAGTTGCTTAGTTTGGGACGAGATGGCGTTGTGTGAAATGTCCAAGGATATACGAGTATATATATCATCATCATCATCATCATTTCAGCCAAAAGACGTCCAGTGCTGGACATAGGCCTCCCCCAAAGATTTCCACAAAGGCCGGTCCTGGGCCGCCCGCATCCATCGTTTTTCGGCGACCTTAATCAGGTCACCGGTCCACCGTGTGGGAGACCTACCACTAAATTCTTCGAATTTTATTAGTGTCACATTAGTGAACTAGTCGTCGTTACAGCCCACAAATGACCCACTACTGGGTTGGGCCTCTTCCAAATCCATGGAGGGAAATTAGCCTATTGTGCCACGCTGGCAAGACGGGTTGGCACAGGGTTTGTATGAAGGTTTCCTTCTCTTGGGGCTAGGTGCTACTGGTATTAACAGTAAAATGTCAGTTCTGTAAACGCACAAACTAGAGCACCCTATACATCGAGTTTGTTTCCGAAGCTCTATGTGTAAATGGAAAGATCGCTAGCACCCGTGAGCGCTAAGTTTGCTTAGCGTATTAGAGTGTGAAACGCTGGTCCAAAACATAGGCGGTAGCGATATCCCAATTCAATTTGTCTTGTGTTGATCCATTCATTAAAGTATTCGTATATGTATAATATCTAATCGTGTCATACATTTTTTAATGCACAATAATATAAACAAAATATTACACAATATTAAATTTCAATATGGAATTAGCTTGTGTATTACATGGTTTATTTATTAAAGTTATTGTTTTACACTTTATTTTAAAATAATAAGTTTTTTTTAAAAAAGGTAAAATCGTTCAAAGTTTTTTATTTTACATACATTTGAATTTAATGTTATTTAATAATCTATCCATCGAATATTAAAAGTTTAACTAATAAATATAGATCCAGTCCATGTGGTGATGGATTTAGAATACACAGTGTCAGCACCCCATTCGACCGTGAGGGTGTCCTTTAACCCGATGTCGTTAGACGACTATACCTATTCGAGAGAAACACGAAAAAAATATTAAGTTTATTAGATTCACTACTGAGTCAATCATGCTCTGGTTCAATCTCATAGTTGTACTGTGCTTCTCTGGCCAGACGGATTGGCAAAATTAATATTTACTCTTGTTATTCCCTTCGTCAAATTGGAAGAAAACAAACTGTATAACAGATAAAGAGCGTGAGATTATCTTGATGTATGGGTATGTGATGAGTAGAGATGTGGTGAAAATAGATAATGACGACACGGTTAGCGCAGTGGTTGAGCGATCGACTGCTGCGCAGCATGTCGCGGGTTCGATCCTCGCACGGAAGAAATATTTGTACGACCTACAAGACCAACACCCAGACCCGGAACAAATGTTCCGGGTCTGGGTGTTATATTCATATGAATATATTTACAAAAAAAAATGTATATAAGTAGTTTATCATCCATCTCGTTACCATAACACAAGCATTAAGTTGCTTAGCTTGGGACGAGATGGCGTTGTGTGAAATGTCCAATGATATTTATTTATTTAGATATCAATATTCGGATGCACGTGAGCGAGAAAGAGACGGATAAATTTTGTGATTGCATAAGAATGTAGGTATAGAGAGAGAAAATATGCTAAGCCGATCCCACCTAGCGTAGTACAAGGGTCGGAGGATGATGATGAAATTGGAGAAAGATTGGCTAAATATGATGATTGATGAAAAAGTGTTAGTTATCGCTATCGCTTCAGCTTTTAACTTGTACCATTGTCAGACATTGCACGACTCAGCCGCTGAGCACACGAAGCGCAAACACCAAGTGTGTCTACCCGCTAACTTCCAGCTCACGACGGCAACTAAAAGCTTGTGAAACCAAGAGGAAGGCTCAATGGTGCGCCTATCCAGGAGTATGATTTAAAAAAAAAGAAAGTCAATGTCATTTTTGAAAGTTGGTACACATATTGCAAAGGGTAGCCTTTTTCTCAATTTTGTTTATGTCGGGTAGGCTACTAATCTAGTTTCATTTAGTTAACTGCCAGAATTTGCATGGATCTATTCTTACTTTCATTGCTACGTGTGGTAACGGATTTAAAAAACATAGTATTAACATTAAAACATAATACTATCAACTTAATATTTTAAAAAATTAGCCGGTAGTTTTAACTATGTTTTACTTTTTAAGACAACCTGTAATCTAATGATTTCTTAGGTTTTCGCGATTATTACACATTGAAATTAAACACTTTTTAACGGACTAGAGACTAGACTAGTCTCTCCCGTGACCACGACTGCTGCAAAGCATTCGAAACGTCGGGAATTAAATAATGTAATATACACGCGACAAATCCGTTAAAAAGTGTTTAATTTCAACTGTAATCTAGTCTCTGCCGTGACTACGACTGCTGTAAAGCATTCGAAACGTCATTAATATTATAGAAATTAATATACACGAGATATATCTATTAAAAAGTGTTAAATTTCAATGTGTAATAGTCACCTAACACAGCATTACATAGTGTCACCAGCGGATTCCATTCTGAGGGTGGCGTAAGACAAAGAAAATGAGGCCGAAATCTAGCCCTTAGACAATTAAATAAATAACCAGCCAATACATGTTTTGCCAATGCAACACCGTTTCCTGTCCCCTTGAATCTTGTTGAATTTGTGAAACCCGAATATTTCATATTTTATTTCCTAACATATATCACACAAGGTCTATCACACAAACATGTCACCAAGAAATGTTTGTGTGATGGACCTTGTACTAACAGATTTAGAAATTATGTCACCATCCAATTCTATTCTGAGGGTCTCAAAGGGTGACAAGAACATGATGAGAAAGTTTCGAAGAAATCCGTTGCTTAGTTTTAAAGATCTAAGCATACTTAGGGACGGACGGACGACAGCGGCTTTGTTTAATACCATGTTTAATACCATTTGTTTAATACCATACGCGATAAATCCGTCAAAAAGTGTTTAGCTTTTAAGAAAATAGCACTTTTGGGGTCCATTTGTTTCTGTCACAGTTTTTCTGTAAGGTGCTCTGAACCTTGTTAGCTAGGTACAGTAGGTAGTTAGTGTAAACAACTATAACAAGGCTAATTAATTCACTGTTAACACTTTTAAGCAGTTCTATAACAATTGGTAGCTCATGACTTGTAGTTAACGAATAAAAGTTAACTAGCACGCATAGTTAACCATAGGCCAATATGGGGAACAAAATTTAAAACGTCTGCCAAATATTTTAAGAAGAAGTCTAGGTCTAGGGGTTGGATGCACCGCCTTTGGATCACGGTGTCCCGGGTTCGATTCTGGGGCCGGGCAAATGTCTTTGTGTAAACCAGAGGCACTTGCTTTGAGTCTGGGTGTCAATTGTGTTCTTAAATTTCATGTTTGTAAACTGCCCCCGCGATACCGGTTATAACTAGTGCAGGGGTTTCGTTTTTAAAAACAAACAAAAAACAAATATATCCGAGTGGTAGTTTCAGCATGAATGTAGGTGGACGCAAGGGTTGTGGGAGATCAAAAGTGATGGATGGATTGTCGGCTCTTCTCTGTAGAGCTGCATTCCGAACCGGCGGTAGATGGTAAATAATCAATTTTCATTTTAAATGGAAATTTGAAATTTAATTTACCATAAAGGTAAACACTAACTTAAGTAATATGTACTTACATAAACACTAACTTAAGTAATAAAACAAGACTAAAAATACCAATTAACCTAAAACTTAAATACTAAAATATATTATTTAAAGGAGTCCCTTTAGGCAAGGTTCCGAAGATACTGGCAGCGTTGCCTCGTTGGTCTAGTGGTCAGATGTGCCGCCTTTGGATCAACGGGTCCCGGGTTCGATTCCGGGGTCGGGCCATTGTCTTTGTCTAAACCAGAGGCACTGGCTCGGAGTCTGGGTGTCATTTCTATCTATAATATGTATGTATTTACAAAAAAAAATTTATATAAGTAGTTTATCATCCATCTCGTTACCATAACACAAGCATTAAGTTGCTTAACTTGGGACGAGATGGCGTTGTGGGAAATGTCCAAGGATATTTATTTATTATTATTATTATTTATTTATTTGAATCGCTAGACTGATTCTTTGTCCGAGGTAGCTACCAGCTCTTCGGTCTCCTTTGATGTCGACTAACCTTTTTGCTATTTCCTTAAAAAGGCTTATAGCGCTAGGACCCCACGGACCAAGGGTCTCGACACCGAATGGGACAAATTCATATTCGGAGCCTAGACCCCTGTATTTGTATGCTTTAGCTTTTTGAGCCGCTTCACAAGTTTAATTTGTTTATTTGACTTGTCAAAAGAGCTTTAATGAGCCAGCTTGATTAAATGAGTTTTGATTTTGATTGGGTCATTTATGGGCTGAGTAGTAGTAGATACCAAATAAATATATTTATTACACACAAATACCTAGCAAACATATGTGTGCAACTAAGAAAACCGAACAGAAACGAGTGAGTAAGTAGATGCGCTGACAACATAAATAATGGACGGCCCTGCCCGTGACAGTTGCCAAATGAGTATGACTGTCTCGCTCGCACGGTATTAGGTAGCGGTTACAGGAACAAGGAGGTAGCGATTATGTTTCTTTAGTTCGTGTTCGTTATTTTTAATGCGTGTTAGCTCTATGGCAATTATGGTAAATACAAATAGTACAGTTGGGCCATAAAGGCCCTATTTCAGAAATTACTAAAATGCCGCCAAATATCGTAAATTGATGTCTTAGGTTTTTGCGATTATAACACATTGAATTTATCGCGTGTATTTTAGTACTTGGTACTTTTAAAGACAACTGTCATCTAATCTCTCCCGCGACCGCGACTGCTGCAAAGCAGTCAAAATGTCGGGAATTAAATAATACATAGTATAAGTTATTAGCTATACATAGATTTGTATATTGCTTTTTAAATAGGTAATTACTAAAAAACTATACTTTTACTAGGTTACGCGCGCGGTTTTCGTCGTGTGAGCATTAAACACGAACTTACTTCGCTTAAAGCCTATCCTACTAGGGATAATATAACATTCTAAAGATGAAGCCGGTTCAGTAACTTTTGAGTTTATTTGTTAAAAGTATACAAAAGTCCAAATATTTCCTCTTTATAATATTATAGAATAGTATAGACTCCAAGGAGTATTTCTTCTTGACTCCATCTTCTCCTAAATTTGCAAATTTTAATCAAATAAACAATCGGAGATGAAGTCTATCTTTTTCTTAAGTTTATATACTTTTAAACATTACAGTAGCTCTCCATGTAATCGGAGGTCTGAATCAACAGTGTGTATTTTATGCCAAAGGGTTACTCTGGCTTGGATCACGTAACGCGTTTGTATCAGTATCCCGCTCTACGACTATCACAGGTTGTAGCCTAACATTTGAATTTTTAATATGGCGGCATTTTGCAATACGGGGGAACTTTTATTTGCTTTTAAAGTGTTGTTCATTTGTTATTATGGCTATTGCAACGGTGTCTGATGTTTCTATTGCATATTAGACTAGGAATAAAATGGTTTCGAAGATACGGATGGAATAAAAAGCCAGTATTCACGAAATAAAAATTGAAAACACCATTCACGGTACATTTCTACTATTATTACTATTCAGCCCATACATGACCCACTGCTCCATGTAATTGGAGGAGTCCGGCCTCCTCCAATCAAACTCAAACTCAAATCATTTATTTCAATTGAACCTATTTACTGGTGTTTTTGAAAAGTCAAAAGTGAAGTTAGGAATCTAGTTGCATGTTCCAAAAAGTAGATCCTATGGAGAAGAACAGGCAAGAAACTCCATGGACACTCTTTTTATCATATTTTCTGTTACAAGCATCTGATTGGGTTACATTGATCTCGTGTTTATTTATAGTAAGCTAAGATGTGAGGACAATGTAACATATTGCACAACAGAAGTGTCCAGGAGATCAATATAAAGCTATGTAGGTATGTCAATAGCAGTTAAGGGATGACCGGCCCCAACTGGCGGCACCCGATCACGAGCATGACGCATGTGCCAGCCATCCCCCAGCTCAACCATATTTTAGGGAACCGAAGGACCCGACACACACGACACCACCAGCATGACCAATTACATGGAGAGTAAGTAACCCACATGACTCATGGGTAGAGACCCGATAAAGAACGGTGTCGTGGTGGATTTGGCTCCAGAGACTCCTCTGTCCTCAGAGTTGCTTGCCTTAGAGCCTTAATCTGCCAGGATACACTGCGTTTTGGTAGGGTGGTCCAAGAAGGCATAATTGGTTCGGATGCCCCGTAAAGAGCGAGAGCGGAGGCGTGGCCAGGCGTGGAGGCCTGCTACCAATACTACTGTGGCTGAGCGCTGCGGAGAATTAGATGCCCCCACATCAGACGCCCGAAAGAGGCGCGTGCCTCTTTGTTGGGTAGGGGGGTGTCCTGGCCCCATCGAGGCCAATGCCCGGCGGGTCTTATAACTCCACTGGGGAGCAATCAAGGAATCCTGTGTTGGATTTAGTGGTATAATCCTTTACGGACTTCCTCGCCGGCCACGGGGATGGCCAGCGAGGGGAGTGTGGGACTCTCCCCCATAGTGGGGGCCTACCCACTAAAACTCCCCGGGGTGCTCCAACTCGCGTCCTGTTGCGGCATTGTGGGATCTGATGCAGAACCACACTTCTTAATGACCTACTGCCGAGTCGGGCCTCCTCCAACTACGTGGAGGGTTATTAGCGTACTGTGCCACGCTAGCCGGACGGGATAGTTTTCCTATTTAGGTTTCCGACCTTATCGTTTACATTTTATTAGATGATTTACGCTACGCATAATAAAGACTTAATTTGAGTGTCTTGTTGGTCTAGGGGCTAGATGTGCCGCCTTTGGATCATTCCCGGGTCGGGCATGTGTTTTTGTGTAACCCAGAAGCACTTGCTCTGTCCGAGTCTGGGTGTCGTTTGTGTTCGTGGATTGCATCTTTGTATCTCTAGTGAAACACAAACAAAAATCTCTACTAATGTTTTTTTTATATAAAATCGCCATTATTGTTGTAATTTTTCATAGTATTTTTTTTATTATTTTGTCGTTATTCTCTAAACTACTTAATACGTGCAACAAATATTACGAAAATTGCGCGGACTTTATAACAAATTATAAAAGTTTGTAAGTGTAGAATTCAAATAACTTTTTAATTATGCTTAAATATATAATAATTAAATTAAAAAAAACGCATTTATGCTCTTTTATTTATTTTCATATTCAAATTAAGAATATAACTATATATTTAAATTAATGACCACTAGCAAACATTAAAAGAAAATTGTGCATACTACCTTAACTGATACTGGCCATTTGAAATAAAAAAAACCCAAATTGTATAAGAAAGTCTTTCCCTTCTCGTCCCGGGACGGTATTGCAATCAATAACCTGCTCAGTGACAAATGATGTGCGATTTGAGGATAATCCTGGTGCCTACGAGTCGATCGCTTTGATAAATGGCCTTGCCTAAGAGAAGTCCCTTCTTGCTTGGCTTTTCCATCATTGTCGTGTCCATAAGGAACCTTACTGGAATCAGAATCCATCAATAACTGGATGAAGTCCATACGGAGGTAATCCTGAAAATAGTCAGTTCGGAATCTATACATCTATACAAATGAATAAAATTGGAGTGTCTGTTTGTAATAATAAAATAACCACTTTTTAGTAAATGCGTAAGTAAGTATACTCAGAACATAGACCAAACTAACTTTGTTTAAATTTTTGTCTGTCTGGCTGTCTGTATGTCCGTTTGTTCCGGCTAATCTCTGGACCGATTTTGACGGGACTCACTGATGGGTAGCTGATGATATAGGGAGTAACTTAGGCAACTGTTTTTGACTATCTTCGCGTCGTGGCTTCACCCTCGGATAACATCGCACCCGTGCGAAGCAGGGACGGGCCGCTAGTTAAGAATATTATTGATAAGAAGAAGCGTTATGTTGACTTTTAAGACAATATCGAAGCCAAAAAAGACCCTCCTGCAAGCCTAGCCCCGCCGTAAGCGTGGCGATTATGCCCCCCCCCCTCTTTTAGGGGAGGCCTATGTCCGGCAGCGTTTTTTGCCTGAAAATAATGATGATGAAGCTAAATCACACTATCTTTGGGTGCTATCAGGCGGTTGGTATAAAACGTATCTATGCCTTCACTTCGAATACCACTACTTAGCCAATACATATGTATAAGACTTAATGCTGAGTGGCTGGCACAGTGTTTCATATCATATATCTTTAGGCGATCATCCAGCCGCGAGGTGGAAGGTCCTCGGCTATCAGCGCCTATCCCCCAGTAGGTTGTAGTCGAGGAATTCTTAACTATGCGAATTGCTGTTGAAATTTCGCTATCGCGGTGTAGGACTTTTTGGTACTTAATTCTCGCATTTGTAGGCGATATTTCTTCATGCAATTAGTTCAGATTTTTCGGGTAAACTGTGTAAAGTATGTAGCATGCGGTCGCTACATATCTATATTTTTCTCCCCAAGGTGTGGTTCCAGAACCGACGAGCGAAATGGAAGAAACGCAAGAAGAGTACCAACGTGTTCCGATCCCCCGGTGCTTTGCTGCCCTCCCACGGCCTCCCCCCCTTCGGCGCGGGGGATGTCTGCAGTCCAGGCGTCTTTGCTGACAGACCATGGTCTATGCCTGCTGGTAAGTTAGCTGGTATGTCGTAAGAGATTACTAAAGGAACACCTAGCCACAAGAGAAGGAAGACTTGACACAAACTTGACCATGATTTTGGAGGACATCGGACTTAGTAGTGGGTCATTGTCTGACGGATTTAGAGTACACAGAGTCACCACCCCATTCCATTCTGAGGGTATCGTAAGAGCCGACAAAAGGAAATGACAAGGCCGTAAACCTAGCCGCAAGAGAAGGAAATCTTGAAGCGAAACCCTGTGCCAATCCGTCTGGCCAGTGTGGCACAGTAGGCTAATTATCCTACCTGCGATGGGAAGGCTTGACTCAGTAGTGGGTCATTTATGGGCTGGGATTATGATATCATATTGTTTGAACAGGTCTAGGCCAACTATCCCAGGGTGGAGTATCAATGGGTGGCTTCGGAGCTGGTGGTCTACCTCAGTTGGCCGCTGACCTCAACCCGTCGCTCCCCATCAGCTCGGTATCCTCCGGGCAGCCCTACCAGGGCCACTATCCGCTTAACTCTCTTGGTAAGCAAACTCTACCTGAACCGTACATTCATTTACTTATTATCTACATGTATTGCCTCGTTGGTCTAAGGGTCAGATGTGCCGCCTTTGGATCAACGGGGCCCGGGTTCTATTCCGGGGTTGGACAAGTGTCTTTGTCTACCAGAGGTACTTGCTCGGAGTCTGGGTGTCATTTGTGTTCGTGAAATGAATATTTGTAAACTGCCCCCGCGTGCAGGGCTATCGTATAAAAAAATTGGGAGCTCCAAGACCAATCAAGTGGCACTACCGGTAATCACAATAGTTGAGCTAGCACTTGTGTTTTGTATATAACGCACACACACTCACACTAAAAGCTTGTGATTAAATATTTCCCCAGAAATGCACTTGCTAACAAATTGAATTTTATTTTATTAGGAATAAGGTTACCTTTTGATGATTTCACAATGTTTTTTTAAACGTAACCCCTGCAGTACTTTATGACCTGTATCGCGGGCTCAGTTTACAAACATAAAATTCACGAACACAAATGACACCCAGACTCAGAACAAGTGCCTCTGGTTTACACAAAGACACATGCCCAGCCCCGGAATCGAACCCGGGACCCCGAGATCCTAAGGCGGCACATCTAACCCCTAGGCCAACGAGGCAGTCAGTGTTGTTGTTTAATAGTGCTCAAAGCATATCTAAAATATCTATGGACATTATTTTTATGAAGCTACCTCCTTCTCGAAACAACTTCGAGAAGGAGGTAGCCAGAAGGATTCAGTTGGGCTGGGCAGCTTTTGGGAAGCTTCGTCAGGTCTTTGCGTCGCCCATACCGCAGAGTCTGAAGACGAAAGTCTTCAACCAGTGCGTCCTACCCGTACTAACCTACGGTGCTGAAACGTGGACACTGACGGTGCGGCTAGTCCATCCTGAAAGTCGCTCAGCGAGCTATGGAGCGGGCTATGCTCGGTGTCTCGCTACGAGATAGAACTCGTAATGAAGTCATCCGAGCGAGAACGCGTGTCATCGACATAGCCCATAGGATTAGCAAGCTGAAGTGGCAATGGGCTGGCCACATCTGTCGTAGAACTGACGGCCACTGGGGCAAACAGGTGCTACAGTGGAGACCACGTTCTGGCAAACGTAGGGTGGGACGCAGCAACTGGATGCATAGAACCGAATACCGGGTTCAGTGGCGAGCCTTGGGGGAGGCCTACGTCCAGCAGTGGACTGAAATAGGCTGGTGATGAAGCTCCCAGCAGGATAAGAAAAGCCTGTTGCAGGGAGATTCGAAACTAAAAAATATCTTATTGTTACTAGAGTTAATACATACTAAATTGCATATAGGCCCTACACGGTGGACCGATGACCTGATTAAGGTCGCCGGAAAACGAAGGATGCGGGCGGCCCAGGACCGGCCTTTGTAGAAATATTTGGGGGAGGCCTATGTCCAGCAGTGGACGTCTTTTGGCTGAAATGATGATGATGATGACGAAATTGCATGTGATATTGTGAATTTCAGCTAACATTTTTTTTTATTGTGTGGAGTGGATGATACTAGGAAATGTTATCAACGAACTAAATTTACTTGCGAACCATAGTACAACAATAATTGACACGACCCTGATGAAATTGTCTCTTGTCCCAGGTGACACGATGATGTCTTACTGCAACAACATTAGCGGGGGTCCCCAGTCGGGGGGTCCATTAGAAGGGTCCCCCACGCCGCCGCACATGGCCCACTGTGCCAACAACAACTCCTCGCCCACCGCTTCAGGTATGTTTAAACCCATATCTTACATTTTGGAGCAAAATTTAACCAAACAAATAAATTAAAATGGCTGGAGCAATTTTCACGGGATGATCACTGACAGATAGCTGATATTAAAATAAGTAACTCAGGCTGCTTTTATTGTTGCACCGCTATGGCTGACTAGTAGTAGCATATACGCACCTGGAGACGTCATATTAAAAAAATAACATCTCCAGGTAATGGAGGAGAACAGGAAGAGGAAGTATGGCGTGGCCATAGCATCGCGGCTCTTCGGCGGCGGGCGTCCGAGTTGTCTGCCGCCATCCCACCATACCTACAACTTAACTACGATGCTCATAGCCCTGTCTACTGACGCGGTGTCTTCCCAAACTCGCAACTAACCTACGATGCACATAGCTTATACTGATTTGGTGCGTCTTACCAAATTCTCAACTAAATCATGACGTGCATATACCTGTATAATGACTCGATGTGTCTTTTTATTAAGCATGCAACAAAGTTCTGACATGCATAGCTCTGGTTTTGACATGATTGTATATTACGCAATCAAACTGCGGTTTGGTGGGTCTATATTACGAAATTTGCAACCAAAATCCTATGCACATAGCTGATTTAATATTATGAGTCTTACCAAACACGCTACAATATACGATATAACCCATTTCGCAACTTAATTACCAAACCACAACCAAAATTGCGTGACAACTGTTATTGTAGCATTTTAAACTGTCATAATTTTGGTTGCAAATTTTACAGGATTTTTAAACTTAGTTCAACGGTCAAGAGTTCATTATGCAAGGTGCCTAATATTTTGAAAGTCATACAAAGCAGAATTGAATCATAAATCAAAAGGTCACAAATGCCAAATGAAATCTTTTGACATACGTCCTTGTCGATACGAGGCAAATTAAAATAAAAACACCACTTACGATATAATTGTGAGCTGTATTGGAGAAAATAAATGTATACGCAATCGTACAATAATAAATTATAGTTTAATATTAAGCTATTTATTGTCTAAGTTTATTAAATATTAATTAGTTAATTGATAGGCAGTTATAAATTGATGTATTCATGCAAGTGGTAATCGAGATTAGATTTTAAGTACGACTTTGAACATTCCATACCGAAATGTAGGGTTAACTGTAATAGATTTAATTGAAATATTTTTGGGCTCTGTGATGATAACATTCTGTTTGATTCCGTTGATCAACAAATTAGTATAATATAATAGACGCAGATAAAAAACACATGAAAAAAGAATGTCTTTACGCAGGGGAAATAAGTCGTTACCGGTCTAATGACCACTACCTCCTTTTCAATGTGACTCCCTCGGCACCGAATGGGCTGGTAACAATTTCAAAATTACTCTTCACTCCTAAAATCTTACGTTGCTTCTAATTATTATAAGGGTTGTACACTTATTCATTTTAAATCCCCACTGACAGATACAGTACATTCTGAATCGGTGGTAGATGGATAATCCAGAATAGAGCTGAATAATCCATAATTTTATTGTTTGACTTGTCAAAACAGCTCTATTGAGCCAACTTGACTGTACGAGTTTTGGATTTGATTTGATTGTACAAATTTTAACATCATTCTGGTTAAAGATTTTACATATCTGTCAATGTGGTCATAACTTAAAGATAAATGAATTTTGATTTAGGTTTAAAGTTATTTTCTTCTTCTTCTTCGTATTAAAACATAATACGGTTAAATACAGAGCCCAAACAAGCCAACATCATGCATTTACAAGTGTTTAGTGAGTACATATTGCAGCCAAAATGTAATATATATTATTGGAGAAGTTAATGTGATAGTACTTGTAATTTTGATGTATACTACAATCTGAAATTAGTATACAAAAAAGTGTCTCTTATTTAATAATTCAATTTGGTCTAGACTATTTTAAAACTAGATTTATTGACGCATACATTATTTGAAAAATGTTTTTCGAGTAAAAATGTTTATTGTGCTATTATTATTTAGTAAGAACTAAATATCATAATAATGACGTCTCCTATTAATAATGAGTTTTTTGGTAATATACATTTAATAGCTACAAATGGCATTCTGTAAAACTAAATATCTTTAACAGCTATTTCGTCATGACGTCAAATTTAATCAATACTATGAAAATAATATTTCTATAAAGGTGTCGTCAAAAGAAACAATTCATTTAAATACTTTGTCAAAATTTACAAAAATAGGTAAATTTGCTAATCTCAAGCAAAGCAGTTTCTCTCAGTTTCTGAAATATTGTTTAATAAAAGTGTTCAACGATGAAATAAATATAAAAAGTAAATGTACACTCACAGATATTTGAAAGAGATTTAGCGATATTGTTTTAATACAGCATCCAAAGAAATAATTAGTCTAGGCCTAACATTGTATACGGTTTTTATCCAAAGTAAGTTTTACTAATATCAATGTATAGTGTATAGTAAGGATGGTTGGCGTCGTTTTTGTTCGGATTAAATATTTATTACCAACATACACATAATGCCATTTTCATAGGAATCTGCTACCAACCTAATATAGTTAGCTGTTTCAACTCATAAGTAACCTCCTCCAAATTCTTATAGTGAAATTAGCCTGCCGTGTCACGCTGGTAAGATGACACTTCCCTTCTCATAGGTAAGCCACCTCATAGGTAAGCCACCGAGCCAGTGCCTCTGGTTTAGACAAAGACACTTGCCCGACCCCGGAATCGAACCCAGGACCCGTTGATCCAAAGGCGGCACATCTAACCACTAGACCAACGAGGCAGTCGAATAAACTTTATTTGGGTAATTTAAACTGAATTTTAATAATGCATGGAGGACTTACCTTTACTAAAGCTATACTAGCTAAGGCATAGCCACATTGAGCAAATAATAAGTCCTCACTTAAAGTTATAATAATGGAAATTTAGGAGCAAACAGAGTAACTTCTACTTCTCACCCTATAAATTACCCACTGCTGAGTCGGGCCTCCTCCAACTACATGAATGGTAATTAGCCTACTGTGCAACGCTGGCCAGACGGGTTGGTACAGGGTTTAGTATCAAGATTTCTTTCTCTTGCGGCTGGGTTTTCGGCCTTGTCATTTCCTATTGTCGACTCTTACAACACCCTTAGGACGAAATGTGGTGGTGGCACAATGTATTCTAAATCCGTCACTAGACGGAGATAGAGTAACAGTACTTTATTATTTTACATTTAACAGAACAATTAAACTTGTAAATTGTGCTGCACAGTTAAAAAAATAAAAATACTTGCTAGCTGTCTTTGGAATATATTTTATGTGCGTAGACTCGAATTATTATTTATGATATTTATTTATACATTTAATAATATGTGGATATGAACAAATACGGCGCCAATGTAGATAAGAAATTGGAAGCTAACGGCCACTGTATTATTTTGTGTATAAGTTGAAAGTGGTTCATAGTTCCTATTCATTTAAATAATGGTGGGCTTAATGTTTTAAATTCTAATTTTACTTTTTCACTTTTTAAAGTTTTCCGTCCCTTTTTCAGTGTGTTTATATTTAAAAGATTAACCATTTTCATTTCATTATTCTGTGACACCAATATTTAACTCCGTTTTGTAGAGCCAGCATTATTATACATATTTTCTTTTGAATACATAATTATTAGGTAAATTACTGCAATGACTTATAAACCAATCTTGGGATAATATTGGCCAAGTTTACCACCTAAGGTTGCAAGTGTCAGTCCAAATATCACGAATGTACATAGGACCAACATAATCTACCTCGATGAAAATAAATGGTTTTCTATGCAAATTAGTGAAATGTACGTTTCTAATGTCAGATATTATTTCAATTAACACACGTGAAAGTATCAATGTAAAAAAAGCCAAAAAGTTAATAGTTACTATTGTTTTCTGTTAGTTGCTGATTAAACTACGAACTGGACGGAGGCCCGCAACTCTCACTGGTCTAAAAACCTTCCTTAATGTAAAAAATAGTGTATTAAATAAAATGTCATACTTAGCGTTCCAGACCCTTTCATCAAGAGATTGTAGATGATGTTGGTCCTTTTAATATAGTGCAATTTTAGCCTAGTCTTGTGCCGCATAATTGATACAAGAAAAAAGATTTTAAGTCAATCGACATTAAATCCATTTTCGTATAAGTAAAGGACTGAGTGATTAATGATAGGTACATAATAAAAAATGTTTGTTATTATTAAATAAATAGTCTTTTTGAATACACTCAGTGCAGTTTGACTACCATAAAAATGTAAAATAATGCCGCGGGTTTTAAAATATCACCGTATTTCGAAACATTTAGACAAAAACTCTTGTTACGGAATTTATTGCTTTTTATGTATAACCGGTCTTTTTATAATAGTTTAATTTGCCTTTAATAAAGAAAGTGTATTAAATCTATTGCTATCCCGTTTGTGTGGCTGTCCAATGACAAGGTCAGATATATTTTTTAAAGCTTCGAGGAAATGACAGCTTTTACTATGAATAAGACCTTGTTTTATGTTTTAATAAATTCACACATTAAATTTTAAAATTAAGGAAGAAAAGAACGATTAAAGCGGGTTGCTGCAATGTCGTTGTAATAAAGTTTTAAATCTTTTATAATGACAAGTTTGGTCATCCAGATCTGCCTCCACGCAAGCGGACCCGCAGGCTGCAGCTAGCCCCAAAAATACATGAAAAATACGTAATATTATTATCTTTTTTGATATTTGCTACGTAGTATGGTGGAACCCGGGTAATGGTGTCGTTTTACTAAAATAAGTAAGTCTTCAGATATTTTCTTTTTCGACATTGTAATATTATAAATGTATTTGGATGACAGCTACTGGCCCGTTGTATTATAGCCTACATTTAGTATTATAACGTGTAGCTATTAAGTATTATATATATACGTATTAAAATAGACAATGTTCAATATTGTGTTTTATTTCATGTTTAATAAGGTCAGTTATTCAGTCCGTGTGGTGACGGATTTGGAATACATATTCTCAGCACCCAATTCTATCCGTGACTAAGAGCGAATAAAAGGAACGTAGCCGCATGAGGAGGAAAACATGATATGAAACAGGAGGAGTCATATGGGACGTCTTATAAACTTGCTAAAAATAATGTTTCGAATGGCAATGGCAAAACATCTATTAATTCCTTTCTAAATCTATAAAGCGTTAAAATTTTTGTAGCAGTGACATCTAGTCGTAGATAAAATATATGGTCAAAACACGTTAGTATATCGAACAAAACACGTTTTCTTATCTTTATTCTGATAAGAGCGACATCTACCACAAATTTACGAAGTTAAGGTCTATAAGAAAAAGGCACAATACAAAATAGTTTCACTACTCACTACTAGATGGCGCTAGTTGCACACTTAGTAGGTTTAATGTTCTCAAATAGATGCCGCTAGCACTGAGGGTATCGCAGAGAACATATTGATAAAACAAAACGTATTTTTGGGCTTGATAATTGGTATAACAATGTCAATAAAATCAGAAAATTCGCTTTACGATGATTGTTCGGAGTTATTCGATAGTTTTTCGGTCAGGAGCGCGTCGGAAGAAAGTTTGTCATGGTAAGTTAATAGCGTATCTGCCTGGTGACAAATTTAAAATACTAACTAGTACTGTCACCAAAGCACTCCATTCCGGAGGTTTGCAAGTGGCTAATTAAAGAAGTCGAAAGACAGAGTATAGCTGGAGTATAGTTGGCACAGGATTTCCTTTCAATATATCCTTCTCTTCTGGCTAGGATATTGTTATGTCTTGCCATTCCCTTTAATCAGCTAACACTCTCAGGGTGGAACGGTGTGGTGATGATATTAACCGACGGGTTATTATATTAGGAGGGTGTGGTTTTCAGTGACGACCAAGATGACTGCCTAGCAAGAGAGCTGATGAACAAACTCACTCCAGCAGTCCTCAGCAAACTGCGTAGATGCTTTCGGAAGAACAAGGAGCGTAGTCATGCCCAAGATATAGACAGGTTTGTGAAATTTCCTAAATAAGGACTTGCACCCTTTATGATGGGATAACGCCATAGCTAACATTGATCTACACATCTATACAAATAATGTACTGAGTGCATTCGGATATGTGGTACATACATATACCAAAACAATCGTTTATACAATCTCTGAAATGGCTGGACAGATTTTGATGGGACTTTCACTGGCAGATAGCTGATGTAACAAGGAGTAATTTAGGAAACTTTTATTGATATCCCCTCCAGCATTTAAGAAGCACATAGTTACTGAGTTAGCCACAATTATCTAGGACCATAAGACCTAGAGACTTATGTAGGAATATTCTTTTCACCGAGTAGAGGTAGGAAATTCCAAAAAAGGGGGCTAGCGCGAGCTTAGTTATTTGGCAAAACAACGATTGCGGGATCAGCTAGTAAATAAATAAATGAAAATCATTATATGATTTGAGACATTAGACATTTTGATTTCTTGTTTCGCATCTATATGAGTGTTCGTCGTCTACAGTATCCCTTTACCATTCACACGCGTCCCATCACATAAATCAACTAGTTCTTACTCCAACAGGCGGGTGGAAGAAGTGATGCGACAGGCAGCTGCGGAGGAAGGCATAGAGTTCGCCAGCTCCACGCCACCTCCTCAAGATACTCTATGGCTGGACGAGAACGCCTTCGTTGCTGCACTGAACAATATCTTCGGTAAGACCCGGCAGCCTTTTTGCAGGAACCAGTACATTGGTAGGAGTAGTAGAAGTAAACCAGATGGTAAGCGGTACCGCCCTCATATACATTTGCAACATCTGAGTTGTCACCTCGTGTCGCCGACCCTGTATAAATTAAAGCTGTCAGCAGATGGGGATTTCTTCAACTACCATTACCATGTCTTAACGAGAGGTTGAGTGAAAGTAGACTTCCAAAATAAATGCATAGCGGGAGTGTGAATGGGAACGTTGGAAGGGTTAGGCCAAGAAGGACATTCCATGACCAAATAGGTGATGTCCTAAAGAAAGGTCAGGTCAGAAGCACCCTTAACCGACGAGCATGCATGAAGAGGTTGATGAAAGTGGAAGAAGCGAAAGTTGTGAGCCAGGATCGTAGCAAGTGGAAGGATGTGATATCTGCCTACCCCTGCGGGAAAAAGGCGCGACTTTATGTTATGTTATGTTTTATTACCATGCTTCCCTCCTCGTACACAAAACCACACAAAGGGTGCGTTTAGCCGGGGGTATTCTGTGAGGTATCTTACCCGACTCGGGCAACTCTTTTTTCCAGGGCACCATAAGTATTCCACTCAAGCCCACAAGCTATTCCAACTCCTGGACGCCTTTAGCACCGGCAAGGTGTGGTGGAGGCAACTGGTGGGAAAGTTAGTAGCCGTAGGCGCCAGGAAGACCAGGTCCAGAGCTGAAGTATGGACGCCTCTTGAGGAACCAGTCATTATGCGTTTGGAACACTGTAAGGTAATGTAAATGCACTTAAACGTGTACTGTTTGTGGGTATATTTGGAACAGAACATGCGGACATAGCACGACGCCCGATGGGGCAGAAAAGTCCGGAAAGCGCAGTGCTGGCAGGCCTCCCACACGGTGGACCAATGACATGGTAAAGGTCGTCGGAAACGATGGATGCCGGCGGCCCAGGATCAGCCTTTGTGGAAATCCTTGCCTCCTAGCTTCTCCTTCTCGCCTATGTCTAGTAGTGGACGTCTTTTGATAATGATGCGGGCATACACAGGGTGTATCAGAAGCCCTATAGCCATAAGGAAAGGACAGATGTGTACAAAATTTTAGAAAATACCTAGCAACTTTTATTTTGTAAACTTTCAGTGTCCCGAGAAAAAAGCGCAGTAAACCCATATGGAAACCGCAATACAAACTTTATACGATGATTAAAAACATTCCGATTTACACTATGTAGGTATACTATTGTCGCCACCCCATTTCACCCTGAGCGTGTCCTAAGAGCCGACAAAAGGAAATGACAAGGCCGATAACCTACCCGCAAGAGAAGGAAATCATGTTAAGAAACAAAGCCCGACTTAACAGTGGGTCATTTTATGGGCTGATTAGTAGTAGCCAAGTGACTTTCCAATCTCACGCTTTACTAGACTATAAAATCAGATCAGGTTAATTAATGAAGGAAAACTTGATTACAAACCCTGGAGGTCCTGAGGACTAACCCGACTGGCCAGCGTGGTACAGTAGGCCCTTACCCTCCATATAAGTGGAGACCCGACTCAACCGTGGGTCATCAATGGCTTGTGTAGTAAGTGTGCGATTCCAGTTTTCCATCATTTACGGTCCTCGAGTAGCCCCACGTACTGGAAAGAACGCACTGTTCTTTCCGTGGTAGGTAGGTACACAAGTAGGCTGATGACCTGGTTAAAAACGCTGACCTGCCTTTGTTGAAATCCCATGTCCAGGAGTAGGCTTCTTTTGGTTGATGTGATGATGATGATGACTATTTCAGCGGGAGACCATTGTCAAAATTGTGTGTGTGGAAGGCATGGACTCCTTCTGCTACGTGGCCGTCTCCAAAGGCGGACGGGTGGGAGTCTACAGCGGGGAGCTACAACTATTGCACTCTTATGAAGTGAGTAACTTTTTTATCATTGACTTGAATGCCTTTTATCCTAGGCTTGCGTGATGGAAAGCAACGCAAGGGTCTAAAATGGGGCAGGCAATTCAAGGAAATGCCCTGTCGAGCATTGGCACTCACATACACACGACGAAACACAGTAAAACTGCGCCGGACTTAGAAGTGAGGATAGTAGCTAGCCGGCCGGACCATTAGGTCCTACCAAGCGTGCTGGGTTTTGTTGACTTTTACAACACGCGATTTTTCCCAGTGTGCGGTGGGGTAGTTTTATATTCTGCCACGTTTATTACACACTGAAATTATAAAAATTATAGGTTATTAAATTCCCGAACTTTCGAATGCAGTCAAGGTCACGGGAAATAATTACTAATACTAGATGACAGTTGTCTTAAAAAGAAGAAACAGTTAGATCTATCGCCTATAATTTGGTTTTATTCATAACGTTTTCTGTGCCCATATGTAATATACATGCGATAAATCCGTTAAAAAGTGTTTCATTTCAATATTTATAACGTGTCAAAAGAGCTCAAATGAGTTAATTTGAGTGATATTTGATTCTATATGATTTGAATTTTTTTCAGATGTTCTACCACAGATACGGACAACGCCGTAGAGTCAAAAACCGTTGGATCACAGATTCTGTCTATTTAACTGTAAGTTATTGTTGGATGAATCCATTTTTTATCATCTGATCTCCGTTCTTAGAACGGGACATAGAGCCTACTAGAATTATTCGTAGAGAAAAATGCTTTATGGTATACTAGCGGCCCGACCGGGCCGCTAGCTTCGCAGGGGACAATTATGCATTTACACATAAACCTTCCTCTTGAATCACTCTATCTATTAAAGAAAATCGCTTCAAAATTCGTTGCGTAGTTTTAAAGATTTAAGCATACATAGGGATGGACAGACGACAGCGATTTTGTTTTATACCATGTAGTTATGGTCTAAAAAAATTAAGGCGTTCACAATCGTCGTCGGATACATCACTTTTATAATACTACTACTACCAGGTCGGAGGCGGCGCTTGTCTTTATTTTTTAAACGCCATATTACAATATCGCATTGGGTCTAGCCTGTAAAGATATTTGTATGTATAGAAAAAGAAATAAATAAATACAGTGACCATTTTGTTATAACTAGTTTCGTTTGGTTGCGAAAGGCGCTCAACTGAAATATGAATTTTATAATAATTAAAAATAATAATTAAAATTAAACTAAAAGTCTTGAATCCAGTGAGCCGACCAACCCCAAACAGCGGCATCTGTTCTCAAGCATAACGCATGTGGCAGCCATCGATCTCCTCAACCATATCAAAGGGAAGTGTTCGACCCGCCACATGTCGCTACCACTGCTTAAAGTATTTTAGTGAGCATGACAACTGACAGAATTGACGCACAATAATAAATGAGGTTAAATTCGAATATTCATTTCCAGTAAGCTTACCGCTTTGAATCCAAACTAGTAGAAAGAAAGAAAGAAAGAAACCTGTTTATTTTAAAAACTGTATAAATACATGATTATTTTTATATTATATATGTGGTAACATGAGCTCGAGCAGCTTAATCCCAGGCTACTAGCATTTAAAATTGAGTATTTAAAATCTACCGGTTCGGAATGCAGTAATTTTTAGGTACAAGGCAAGGGATAAGACAGATTTGTGAGAGCAAACTCGTGCAATAGTCGCAAAGGGCCAAACATCAGCCAGATCTAGTCAATAATAGTAACAGTTTCATGCCTGAGTCAACCGACCCCCAGCAACGGCACCTGTTCACAAGCATGACGCAAGTATACAAGGTGTCCCAAAAAAATGTGTCATGTGGAAGTCCAGATAGAGCACCCATTGGAGTACCCGAATCACCCCCATTTATGTTCTGCGACTTTTCATAGTTTGCGTGTAATGATTTTTTTTCTGAATTTTTGACTTGCAGAACTTAACTTCTTTTGTTTTTTAAGTTGAAGACTTTTTAAATGTTTTCTTGCTCTACTTGTATCATCTTGAATTGTACTTTTAAGCATAAAATAATCAGCTTCGTAACTTTGCCCAAAATTACAATATTGGTGTAAAGCCGAGTTTGAGAGACTTAGATATTTTTTCCAATTCCTTAGACAGGTATAAAAACTTCATCCGAACACACTTAAACAATGTTATTTGCTGAAGGAATTAGAGTGCACGATACTCAATATATATTATTCCAATCTGTCAATTTGTTTTGTAATATTATCAATATTTTTGTTCAAATTATCACTATTTCAGAATTTTATTTATGTTCGAATATCTCTTTATTTCATTTCAGTTTAATTGTATTATGTTTTATGTCAATGATCTGGTTTCCTTTAATTAGGGAAACAAAAAAATTTGTATTGTTAATCTATTATTTGTGAATGTGTATTGTATTCCCTGTTGGAAATCCTAAATAAATAAATAAATAAAGCCAAACATTAAAAATTTAGAAAAAAAATAACCTATGAAAAATCGCAGAACATACATGGGGGTGATTCGGGTACTCCAAGGGCTGCTCTATCTCTGGACTTCCGCTTGACACTATTTTTTGGGACAGCCTGTAAAATAAAGATCTTAGTCAGTACTATCAGTTCTATCGATATGGCTGTATTGGTTTTGCAACAAACTGTTTATTTCGTTTTTGTTAACAGGACGTCCAGTGTATGCTGATGTCAGCATCTGACCGCAGTATTACCATATATGACGCTTCCACGATCGCACACAAGCCTCTCTACTGCATCACTGGATTGCCGGAGATACCAACAGTGCGTTCTACATGCTACATTTTGGCACCTCGACGGCAGTTATCGGGTGACAGGTGCCGCGGCCCTCTGCCAAACATATCATCTCGTCTGGCTGGATAATCATCATTATGCGCCCAAAACTTCTTCTTTCCTCGCCTCTTGGCTTATCACTGATCTGACCTGATGAAAAATATTATAAAAACTAGAAGACACACTTGATATGAGCCTTGTGCCAATCCGTCTTGCCAGCGTGGCAAAGTAATTAATTTCCTCCATGAATTTGGGGGAGACCCGACTCAGTAGTGGGTCATTTACTAGCTGATGATGATGATGATTACGATATCTATATCGATAATCTATATCTATATCTACACCAAGACAGCCCGGGTATTAAACCAGGGAATAAAATGTGTGTGTGTTTTCAGTGCCTGGCCTACTGTGCATCGACCAGTCCAAGTTCCAGCTCCGAGCTATCCCTGGGTACCGAGCTGGGTGATGTCACGCGGCTCAAGTTCCTTCAGCCGAGGCTACAACTGCTACATACTAGCACAACTGATGCTATTAACTATTATTTTTGGATGGTAAAGCCAACGGAAGTATTTCTTTCGATCGACAAACAAATAACGATTTTCAAATCAGTTGTAGGTTTTTTGAAGTGAAAACTTCTTTTGGCGCACCGCACACAGATGGAGGTAGTAAGTTAGGCTGATCCGTCACGTTCTGAAGTGAAAGGCTCGATCGGGTGACCTCGGGATCGCCGAGTGTACCCCAGCGAGAAAGATCAGCTGTTTTTCTCTGTTGTGTTGCTGTGTATCAATTCATACGTAATAATTGACTTTAATAACTTAACATTATTTTGTCAATTATTTTGTTTACATTGTGAGGTTAGTGTGTGTAGTTTTTTACGAGTAGTTTTCACTTCCGGCCGGCACTCCCGGAGTGCAACGCGTTGTTTATTTTTATGTGTGTAACCGCAAAACTCCGCGAGGATCAAGATCGGATGAATGGTCGACATTAAGTATCCTAGAAATGTTACGTTTTCCAGGAACTGTCCTCCCCTCCTCATACTTCGTACTGCAGCATCAGCTACTGGCAGAGAACTCACTGTCGCTACATTCGTCGAGTGTCATACACACGCGATGGCAGTGTCCTGGTGTCGTGCTCTCATGACAGCGGTGCGAGTGTCAGAGCCAAACATGTGCCCGGAAAGATGGATGATTACATTTTTAAAGTGCACGCGGTGAGATTTCGTTATTGCCGCCCGTGAACAAGCCTACTGTGCAACGCTGGCTTTGTGTCGCTTGTTGGTAACTGCTGATCTAATGACACTATTGAGCCTCTGTGTTCTAGGGGTCCCGTATCATAGGCCAAACCCCGGCTAGACAGGACAAAATAGATCTTACAATAGTATTCAACCTTAATAGAAAAAGAATTAGAATTAGATAAAGGCATACACCCTACATTAGAATCCGCAACGAGACTATCCGACAGAGGACCAAAGTCACCGACATAGCTCAGAGAATCAGCAGACTGAAGTGGCGGTGGGCTGGTCATATCTGTAGAAGAACCGACAACCGCTGGGGTAGACGACTCATTGAGTGGAGACCGCGAATCAACAAGCGTAGTGTAGGACGGCCCTCTGCTAGATGCAGCGACGATCTGCGAAAGCAGCTGGATGCGTCAAGCGGAAGACAGGGCGCTATGGCGCTCTTTAGGACTATGTCCAGCAGTGGACTAGACTGGGCTGATGCCGATGATGATGATACCCCCTGTAGCAAACTTTTTTGTCCAGGGCGTCTCCTGCTTCCACATAATCTCGGCTCTTCAGCTCCTGGTGACTGGCAGCTTCGATGGCGTCGTTCGCATGTGGGGCACTACCCAGCGCACCCCATTTGCCAAGCTCCACGCGCCAGCCAAGGCTCCTGTGCTGGACGTCGCTGTTGTGCCTGCTAATGAGATCGTTGTTGCTTATTGCAACAATTGTGTGAGTGTGAGAGGTGTTCACAGTTATGTAACCGTGTTATAGAGCGTCTCGTCTAGCCTGCGTGGCACAGTGGGTTGATTACCCTCCATGTAATTGGAGGAGGCCCGACTCGGCAGTGGGTCATGTATAGTAATAGTCCGTGTGGTGACGGATTTAGAATACATAGAATTATAGTTACTTTCTCATCTATATCTATACTTCTTTAACTATATTAATAAATAAAATTGGAGTCATCGCTCATCATCAGAGTCTGTTTGTTCCGGCTAATCTCTGGAACGGCTGGACCGATTTTGACGGGACTTTCGCTGGTAGGTAGCTGATGATATAAGGAGTAATTTATGCTACTTTTTTTAGACTAGTTGTTGTTGACACCCCCGGTACGTCAACAAGTAAGCACTGGTGAAACCGCGGGGCGCAGCTAGTTTATAATATAAAGTAAGGATTAACTGAGTGGCTTTCAACTCAACAAAATGCCAGTGACCGTGTAAAGTAGCACAGTTAAAAAAACTATAATTTTATCAGATGGTGTACATCTGGGACATGTACGAAGAGTGCCTACTGCAAATCATCAAGATAAGGTTCCCTTTTCTCGGAGTTTTGGGGAAGAAAGTTGAATTTGGCACCTACTGCATTCACCCAGGTATCCTATGACTTCCCCTCTTTAGCATAGCCATGTGGTGGATTTAAAATACACCCACTCGCACACACACACACACACACCAACCAATCGTATTTTGAGGATATCAAAAGCGAATATGGTACCTAAATGGAAGATCTAGCTGAAAGGTTTGGTCAATTTGGCACAGTTGTTTTCTACCATAAAAGTGTTCAAAGTTCAGCAGTGGGTTATTTAAGTCGCGATGTCCAACAAATATAGGTATATCCTGCAGACGAATATTGTGACAGCCTGAGGACTGTCGGCCGAAGGGGCAGAAAGAACATTTGGCCCTTTGCGATTATTGCGTGAGTTTGCTCTCACAAATCTTGTGGCGATCTAAATAAAAAGCAACTGCAAAGTTTTTGGAGGCTCTCCTCTGTAGAACTGCATTCCGAAACGGTGGTAAAAGGTAAATTTATCTTAAATACTCAATTCGAAATGGTATATTTTAAAAAGGTTAATTTATTGGTTGACTTATTAAAAGGGCCTTTTTATATTTGATTAGATGCAATTTGATTTTGATTTTGGTCCTCGAGTGGTGATCACGTCCTTGAAAGCGCAGTACTGGTCTCACACCCGACGACATAAATAAGGTCGCTGAAATGCGATGGACCCGACCAGTTCAGGACCAGGCGTTCTGTAAATCCTTGGGGGAGGCCCATGTGCTGATGTCTTTAAAATAATAATAATAAATATCCTTGGACATTTCACACAACCCCATCTCGTCCCAAGCTAAGCAACTTAATGCTTGTGTTATGGTAACGAGATGGATGATAAACTACATATATACATTTTTTTTTGTAAATACGTACATATTATAGATAGAAATGACACCCAGACTCCGAGCCATTGCTCTGGTTTAGACAAAGACACTTGCCCGACCCCGGAATCGAACCCGGGACCCGTTGATCCAAAGGCGGCACATCTAACCACTAGACCAACGAGGCAGTCAAAGTCTTTGTGTCTGAGATGATGATGATAAAACTAGTAAAGTCAAAGTCAAAGTCAAATAATTTATTTTGCATAGGACACAATGGACACTTACAAATTGTCAACATATTAATAAAATTTTATACAATGCAAAGTAATATTCTTTACCACCAGTTCGGAACGCGACCACTGCTGAGAAGAACTGGCAAGAAACTCAGAGGGCTTGTCATTTTTTCTTTTTTATTACTTTGCGGTCCTATTCATAATCTAATATGTATATATTTACCCAACAAATTCCTTAAAACAAACTGTTCAATCGAATCTGGAAGGCGTCAGCTGAAATCTGAATATTAAAACAAAACAAAACAAACTTTAATGAAATAAAATAAAATCTTCCTTGGTCCAGTGAGCCGACCAACCCCAAACAGCAGCACCTGTTCACAAGTATAACGCATGTGACAGCCATCGGTCTCCTCAACCATATTAAAGGGAAGTGACCGACCCGTCACACGTCGCTACCGCTGCTCAGAGTATTTTAGTGAGCATGACAACTCACAAAACCGAGGCCGATCACCGATAAAGCAATAAAAAGTAAAGCTCGAAAAAAATCAGTTCCAGCAAGACTGCAGTTTCAGATCCAAAGATACATTTGTTCGTATATGTATTCATAGTATTTGAGCTCAGCAGCTCAATCCCAAGCTACCGGGTCATTTAAATAGTCTGTAATACTATAGTAGGCTTTCTTACAAAGTTGAAATTTTATAAGCTTTTTGAATTTATTAATTGGAAGTTCTCTTAACTTCGTAGGGATTTTATTGTAGAAGCGAATACATTGACCTACGAATGAGTTACTAATTCTATGGAGACGAGTAGCATGTAGAACAAGATTACTTTTATTCCTAGTATTAACAGAGTGAGTATCACTTAATTTATTGAATTTTACGACATTCTTACGAACATACATTATGTTTTCGTAGATGTATTGGGCAGCTACAGTAAGAATGCCCATCTCTTTAAACTTGTCTCTAAGGGATGTCCTGGGAGCTAGGTTATAAATGGCTCGTACTGCTCGTTTCTGGAGAACAAATATTGTATCTATGTCTGCAGAGCATCCCCAGAGTAATATACCGTAAGACATAATACTATGGAAGTAGCTGAAATAGACTATTCTGGCTGTAGCAACGTCACTTAACTGCCTAATTTTTTTAACAGCGTACGCTGCCGAACTTAGCCTGCTTGCCAGTTTGTTAATATGAGGTTTCCACTGTAATTTTGTATCTAAGGTAATACCCAAAAAGACAGTAGAATCCACAGGCTCCAAATCTGCTCCGTTTAATTGAACATTGGTTGCCAAGTGCTTTACATTAGGTGTAGAAAACTTTAAAAATTTAGTTTTATTGCTATTAAGTAGCAAATTGTTAGTGTTAAACCAATGAACAACTTTGGACAGTGCGTTGTTCACATCGTCATAATCTCTGAGCTGTCTTTTCACCTTAAATAATAGTGAAGTGTCATCCGCGAACAACACAATGTCATGACCATCTTGAGCATAAAATGGTAAGTCGTTAATATAAATAAGGAACAGAAATGGACCGAGAATAGAGCCCTGCGGGACACCAATGGTTACAGCAGAGCCTTGAGAACGCTTACCATTGACCTCAACCATCTGGACTCTATTACTCAGGTAGGAATCGAGCAAGGCAAGAGCTTTACCCCTAACACCGTAATGGTGGAGCTTCCTGACCAGAATATTATGATGAACACAGTCAAACGCCTTGGAAAGATCACAGAAAATGCCGAGAGCATCTTGTTTACCCTCCCAGGCCTCGAATATGTGTTTCATCAATTCGATTCCTGCATGTAATGTCGACAAATTTTTAGTAAAACCAAATTGTTTAAGGTGAAGCAGTTGATTGTTGTTAAAGAAAGTTGAAATTTGGGATAAAATAACTTTTTCAAATATCTTACTTAACGCTGGAAGCACCGATATAGGCCGAAAGTTTGACGGGTCATCAGCGCTGCCAGCCTTAAATAAGGGTATAACTTTACTGAGTTTCATCTGGTCAGGAAAAACTCCACTTACAACACAATTATTAAAAATAATAGCTAAACTGGGAGCAATGATCTCGATAACTGAAGAAGTTAAATATACAGATATTCCCCATAAGTCAGGAGTCTTTTTCATATTTAAGCTTTTAAAGGCAGTAATAATATCCTTATATGTTACTGGCAAAAAATTAAAAGTATTCTTACATGATGCAACACTCTGTTTTAAGATCGACTCAGCTAAACTCGGAGATGCGTCCAGAGCTTTGGTTGTTAATAAAGGAATATTAGTAAAAAACGATTCAAACTCTGTCGCTACCTCTAAGTCTGACTTCACAGATCGATCATTAATTTTTAAATGAAAATCAGTTTTCTGAACTTTCTTATTGCCGGTTTCTGTATCAGTACTGTTACCGTATTCAGAAGGGAGTAATTATTGGGAAAATCCTAGGTCCAGTCAGAAAGGAACCGGTAGAAGACATACCTGAGATGCCAGAGCTATCTTCCCGCCGAGGGTCCAGCGTGTATCTGGGGTCTACCGGAGGACTGATGCTGCAAACGGAAGGCTCAGACGACGGAAAGGGGCGCTTGGAGGAAGAACCGTAAGCAATTAGCTGGTGGATTGAGTACCTACCTTTACACCTACCTTTACTGGCAGGCTTAGTGACTTTTTGGATTTCTGGACACACCCGCACACCATAAGAATAGAATGGAAATCAGGTTAGGATGCGAAGAGACGGCAAGAAACCGTGGTTCAAAATCAATGTGTTTTTATTCGAATACATTTCTGAGAATGCTTCCAAATAGTCAAAAAAAAAATACACAAAAATAAAATAAAAATAATTAATCATGTTGTCTTTACCACCGATTCGGAATGCCATCCACAGAGACGAGCCGGCAAGAAACTCCACGGTTGCTCTTTTAAATGATGGTGGTACAAACAAGTCTGACAGATTAGTGAAAGCCCTTACACGCTTTACCATCATCATCATCATCAGCCAACATTAGTCCACTGCTGAACATAGGCCTACCCTAAAGAGCGCCATAGCGCCCTGTCTTCAGCTTGACGCATCCAGCTGCTGCCCGCAACCTTTCGCAGATCATCGCGCCATCTCGCAGAGCTTTATGCGTAGCCAAAAAGCAATAGCGTAGCCAAAAATAACAATAACATTAAAAAAAATTTAGTGCGTGCTAAAACTGCCCGCACATACCTACTATGTACAAAATTCAAAAACTTCACTAATTTGATGGCTGAAAGATCAGAGCTAGACCATAAGACAGCTGACGCTACTGTCACGCGTCATTATGTTATAAATAGTCATTAGCTTGATCGTACTCTTTTTTTATCTATGCGTTTAAATTATTAATTAACTAGCGACCCGCCCCGTCTTCGCTCGGGTGCAGTAATGAACCTTTAAATTTACCTGTGTGTCTCTATAATATTATGCATGTATTATACATAATAAACCTTCCTCTTGAATCACTCTATCTATTGAATAAAACCGCTTCAAAATCCGTTGCCTAGTTTTAAAGATTTATGCATACTTATGGACGAACTGACGACAGCGACTTTGTTTTATAATATAGTGATGATGATGATGATGATGATGATGACGACGACGATGATGATGATAGTGATTATTTCTTTCCAGTGAATACATTCGCTTCAACCGCTCGGAATTGATGCTAACCTGTTGTGACTACGTATGCGTTTTGACACTCGGTCCCACGCGGGGGACTGTGGTATCTCCCCCAGCAGACTCACTCAGGCCTCGGCGACCTTCAGCGTGGGACTTGCCGGACTATCCACTAATGGGTAAAACAATGCAACCACTATGACTAGAGTCACCCGTAAATTTCATACGCATCCATCCACGCAATTTTCATAGTTATTGCTTCACTTATTTATCTGTCCGTGTGATGAAGGATTTAGAATACACAATGTCACCATCCTATACCGTCTTGAGGGTGTCCTACGTAAATAAAGTTCCTTTCGAGTTTGAGTTTATATAATACACTAATATTATTAGGTAGGCCGTATGGCTTTACACTGGCCCATAATGGTATCAAAACTCCTCAAATCAGTTAAAATTTATAATAATAATAATAAATGGCGAAGAGCTTCGACCAACACCTACAGAAGCTCTCGCTGGGCTCCTGGGTGAAGAGCCTGATCCAAAAGGCAGTACTTTTGGATACGGCACGTATTGTGAGGAGGTTCCTCACTCTGGATCCCTGACCACCGGTGGTTTGGGCCTTCGGCTCCGCCATGGGTGGGATTTTTCTACTGTGTATGTTTTTTTTTTAAATAAATGTGTGTAGGAATAATAAATTATACTGTTCCAGATGAGCCGTCCACAGTGAGTTCCCCGCGTCAAATCCAGGCTCGCGCCGGCCCTTCGCATATCTTCACTCCACAACTCCTGTCCCCATCAACAGCAGAGTTCTCTACCACTGATTTGGACACCTTATTGGAAAATGCTGGTAAACATGCATCAGCATATCTGTTGAGTCCAATTTCGTTGAGGGGCATTTTCTTACTGTGCCACGCTGGCCAGACGAGTCGGTACAGGGATGCTTAAAAAAAATTCCTTGTCCTCCGCCTAGGTTTTCGGCCTTGTCATTTCCTATTATCGACTCTTACCACAGTTACCTTCCATGTAACTGGAGGAGGCCCGACTCTGCAGCCTGTCATTTAAGTGCTGATTAGTAGTAGCAGATGATAACGATGATGATAATGATGATATGGATGATAATGGTGATAATGATGATACTGACAATAATGATGTTAATGACAATAATGATGTTGCAGGATTAAAAGGCATACTAGAAAAGGATTTCGTTCTAATGCAGGGGTTGAAGAATGATTTAAACAGAAAATTGGCAGATATCGAAGCTAAGAGAGACACAGTCAGTATCTATTTGCATTACCACTTAAAATGATTATAGAAACGAGTTCCTTTTATAGAAACGGAGCGTGGAAAGATAACAGAACCAAGGGCGTTCCTTGACTGCCCGCATCAGGGCCGCGGGCTGCGCTCGCCAATGGGGGAACTTGCTGGGCGAACTTGGGGGCCATGGCTGCAATAATGTAAACTAGAAATTTAAAAAAAAATCACTCTTATGGTCTCGGATGTATGTGCTATTAGAAAAATGTCGTAATGTGAATCACGTGGGTGGGTCATTATTGGGCTGAAACGAACATTATCTCTTCTCTCTTTAAACAGATGATCGGAGCTGTAAGCGCGTGCGCTCCTTACCTGGCACTAAGGATGCATGAGCCCTCGCCAGTGGCACCGGCAGATGAGAAGACTGAAGAATATAGGAGAGTAATGAAGTGAGTTTCTGGTCTAGTCAAGGACCGCGGTAAAAGGAGCCCGTAATAGACCCATTGCTGAGTCGGGCCTCCTCCCATCACAGATAGGGTCATTAATCTACAGTGCCACACTGGCCAGACTGGTTGGCACGGGGGTCTTGTTTTAAGTTTTCCTTAACTTGCGGCTAGGTTTTGTGCCGTGTAATTCTCTTTTGTCGACCTTACGACACCCTCAGAATGTGAATTTTAATTACGTTTCGATTGGATTAAATCAATCAGTGGGCTACTGGTTCGAGCCTCCTCCAAGTTCATAGAGGGAAAATAGCCTTTTTTTTGTTTTCGCTGGGGAAATGCTTTATGCATACCACCGCCCCCCGGGGGAAAGGTCGGTGATTATGTGGGACTCCGACAAGGGTCGTCTACCCAAGAGTCGTTTACCCACTAAAACCCCAGCGGCATACCCTCACACGACGCGCTTGGGGCGCCACAAGTTCGCGTAAACGCATTCTACTGTGACGCCCCGGCGTGGTGCCCGCAACGCGGGCAAGCGACTATCAGAGGGGCGTCCCGGTATACTGGGACGCAGAGGGAAAATAGCCTACTGTGCAAGCCTACCGTGTAAGCTGGCAAGTTTTGTATCAAGTTTTCCTTCTCTTGCGGTTATGTGATCTGTCTCTTGCGTTCCTTTACTTACGACGCTATCAAGATGGTATGGGTTGGTGACTTTGTGAATTCTAAAGCCGTCACTAAACGGAAATGAAGTCATCAGTCAGTGGACGTCATACGACATAAGATGGTGATCGTGACGCCTGTGAACATTCCAGATTGTTTCCCGCGTCTAATGTTACCCCCACCCCGACTGGCAGTGAGAAATCAACTCCAAGGCCGATAGAATTGCGGCTTAACAGTCGTTGTCTGAGATTATGAGGAGGTAAGCATGTTTCCAACTCGGCTGGGCAGAGTTCGGAAAGCTGGGAAAGATCTTCCCGTCCACAATACCGCAGTGTCTGAAGACAAAAGTCTTCGACCAATGTGTGTTGCCAGTGATGACATAGGGAACAGAGACGTGGTCGCTCACTATGGGTTCCATCAGAAGGCTCAAAGTCACCCAAAGGGCAATGGAGAGGGCTATGCTCGGAGTTTCCCTGCGAGATCGAATCAGAAATTAGGAAATACCCAGGGTCACCGACATAGCCCACCCGATTGCCAAACTTAAGTGGCAGTGGGCAGGGCACATAGCTCGCAGGACCGACGCCCGATGGGGCAGAAAAGTCCTCGAGTGGCGACCGCGTTCAGGAAGGCGCAGTGCTGGTAGGCGTCACACACGGTGGACCGACGGCCTGGTTAAGGTCGCCGGAAAGCGATGGCCCAGGACCGGCCTTTGTGAAGATCATTGGGGGAGGCCTATGTCCAGCAGTCCTTCAATAATGAAGATGATGAAAGCATGGTTCCCTTCCTTTAATTTGGGGGGACCGTGGCAACAGAATTAGGAGTTTTGGGACCCAGATGGCGATTCCTCTTATTCTACTTTTCAGCCAAAAATGTCCCACTGTTGAATCTTCCCCCATGGAGGGTAATTAGCCTACAGTGCCACGCTGAAGAGTTGGGTTAGCTTAGGATTTCGTCATCAACTTTTTGCGACTAGGTGAACTGCCTCTTGCGTTCCTCTAGTCGCCTCTTACGACACCCTCAGGATGGTTTGCGTTGGTTGACATTATTTATTCCGAAAACGTTAAAGGTTTCTTAGGTTTCAAAACGTCAGAAATTAAATAATGAACTATATTAAATAATATACACGCTGTAAATACGTTAAAAGTGTAATAGGGCTTTGTGAAGTCCATTAGATACAGTGACTTTGATACATTGTCAAACTCAAGGGCACGGGTGATCACACTCTAAATACCAAAGTCACTGTCAAGAGCGCGAGATACTAAATTTGTAAATATACTCGTTTTATTAACAATCACAAAACTTGAATGGTACGAATTAATAATATGGATAACATTATCGCAAATGCCAGAATCGCAATAAGGCTCCGTACACATTTAGCGGAGCGAAAGCAGTAGCGGTTAAGCCGCGGTGAAAAATTTCAAGTATATTGTAGCGATCAGCATGCTACAGACTTTGCACAATTAACCCGAAATATCTGAACCATCAACATCAAGAAATATGGCCTACAAATGCGAGAATTACCAAAAAGTCCCACACCGTGATAGAGAAGTTTACAGAGCAATTCGCATGGTTAAAAAATCCCTGACAACAGTTATCGCCGCGGCCCTCTGCCAAGCATACCACCTCGTCTGGCTGGATGAGGATCCCTTTGCGCCTAAAATACTATAATGGTCAAGGATATGATGAAATTTTCAGAACTGATGGCCAGAATCTCCGGTAAGTCAACTCAACTCAACTCAAATCATTTATTTCAATTGAACCTATTTACTGGTGTTTTTGAAAAGTCAAAAGTGAAGTTAGGAATCTAGTTGCATGTTCCAAAATGTAGATCCTATGGAGAAGAACAGGCAAGAAACTCCATGGACACTCTTTTCATCATATATTCTGTTACAAGCATCTGATTGGGTTACATTGATTTCGTGTTTATTTATAGTAAGCTAAGATGTGAGGACAATGTAACATATTGCACAACAGAAGTGTCCAGGAGAGGGAAAGGCACTTTAAGAAAAAGAAGAAGTCGAGCACACTTTGAACGTAACATCTTAAATTTCTATTTTAGCCTATACAAAGAATCCTGGAAGAAATCGCGGTATGAGATTAGGTCGCTCAATGTAAACTTTACTTGTATTTCAAAGTGTCTATTATTTGATTATTACTGCATGTCTTTGACAAACAAACAGTGTAAAATAAAATGTTTTGAAATAAAATAATTAAATATTTGTCCCTGTGCTCATGTATCCAGGGTTTCGTAATATTTAGACTAACATAAACTTTTTTATAATGAAACACAATAATGACAATATTTTCAATGTGAACACTTTAAGGTGGCTTATACCCAATATCAAATCAAATCCGGCCGGGATAAGACATATTTGTGAGAGCAATAGCAATAGTCGCGAATGGCGAAACATCGGCCAGATTTAGTCAACAATAGTAACCTTCTAATGCCCGAGCCAACCGACCGTCAGCAACCGCTCCGGTTCACAAGCACGACGCATGTATGTAGTCAACTTAGTGACTTCGTATTGCTCGGGCACTGACCGCAAAGTACGGACCAGGCCATATGCAACGTCGAGCAATATAATCAAGTCTTGAGCGAATTGATTTCGGCGCGAACCTAATACGAGCCACGACGTGTGGCCAATAGTTATTAAAAATTTAAATAAAAAAAACGCATGCATGCGTTACCATATTGCTGGCTGCAGAAAAGAAAAACAAATCAACTAAAATTAATAAATAATTTCCAAATTCGAAATAAAAACATATATTAGTTTTAAAATAAAAATAGCTTGGAGCCAACCTTTTTTTTATTAACTTAGTGTAAGGACAAGTTATTTAATAGAATTTGTTACAACAAGAATAGTTTTTGCCCCCAAAAATGTTCTCAACCACGCTCAGGGTAAACGCAGAACTAGCAAAGAGACTCCTAGAATTAAAACCTTTTCATTCAGTGACCAAAAACTATTCCACAAGACAGAGTGATGAAGAATTCTTCAAGTTCTATAGTGATAGCCATGTTGAAGACAAATACAGACCTCTGACTGAGAAGGATTATAAGAGATTCATAAGTTCAAGGTCAGCTAGACGCGAACCAGCTGTGACAAGACAAATTAGTAAGTTTAATGTCTAAGTTGTACTTAACAAATACTTTTGCTTTAAAGAGCATTGCTAACCGCCCTCCAACCGACAAAATACCGCTGACTCAAGGAATTATTTTCTTTAGACCAATTACTATAAGTTTTTGTGTCCTTTATGTGTTTCTTTTGTTGGATCTTATCACACTCATAAGACGAACTACTACTACTCTACTACCCCATTCCATCCTGAGGGTGTCGTAAAAGCCGACAAAGGGAAATGACAAGCTCGATTACGACAACTTAGTAAAACTTGGTAAAAATGTTCATAAGCAAAGCAAATAACACCAATTAACTACTTCCGAATTTCTAGTATCAAAATCATTTTGGTCACACTATAAAGGGTTGCTACATGCACGTCAGCACCGCCCTCATTCATTGTCACGACTTTAAAGACAGACTGTAGTAAATCCTTAATAATAACTCCTTGAACTTAACCCATCAGAAAAATCATTCAATTAATCGATGAAATGATGAAATCGTATTATGTTTATTATGACTGATAAAGAGCGGAGGTAAAACCAGTATAACATGATTGTAAATATAAAATAAATATGCAAAAAAACTTGCTTTTGACGCACGTCTGTCTACTTCTTAATGTGTAGCAATGCGTACTGCTTTTTGGCGAATAGGTATTTTGCAATCTAAAAATATATTTATAGATAGATGTCCCACTGTAGAGTCGGGCCTCCTCCAGTTACATGGACGCTTATTTACCACTAGCGGCCCGCTCTGGCTTTGAACAGGTATAAAAACAAAAAAATAAAAATCTGTTACAGTTATAACATATCCTTTATTTAATAAGTCACACTATCACTACATAGTATAAAACAAAGTCGCTGTCGTCTGTCCGTCCCTATGTATGCTTAAATCTTTAAAACAACGCAACAGATTTCGAAGCGTTTTTTTTAATAGATAGAGTGATTCAAGAGGACGGTTTATAAGTATAATACATGCATAATATTGTAAAGTAACACTGATCATTTTAGAGGTTCATCATTGCACCCTTGCGAAGCCGGGGTGGGTCGCTAGTATCTTTATAAATTAGCCTATGTTTTATTCTGGTCTGTAAGCTGTATCAATGTTTTGCTAGAGCTACAAACATCATACATCCACACATTCTTACAAACTTTAGCGTTTATGATTTCAAAAAGGGTTCAATTGAATGTCAATACTTTATTCATCTTATCTTTATATTTATATAACTCATTATATATCTCACCCGAGGTTAATACTAACAATCGATTAAATAGATAATGTATTTTAATTGAGATGCATCGATAAAATTCACGAGTGACAATTGTTTATATAAACAACAATAAAAACATGTGGTTTTGGAATACATAGTGTCACTGCCCCATTTCAACCTGAGGGTGTCGTAAGAGCCGACTAAATGAAATGATAAGGCCGAAGAGCTAGCCGCAAGAGGAGGAAAACTTGATACGAAACCCTGTGCCAACCCGTCTGGCCAGCGTGGCACAGTAGGCTAATGACTCTTCATGTAAAATGACGTGACTCCAATCATCTGTGAGTCATGTATGGGCTGAGTATTAGATTTTTGATACAAATTTTGTAACAATTTAAATTCGACTTTAAAACGCTTCAGAATACGGCTGTATTTAGAATACGCTCGCCGCGCTTTATGTCGCTCGCTGTCATTGTATTATACCAAATACAGTTGTATTCTGAAGCGTTTCAGATTGAAATTAAATTGTTACTGAATTAGCCTCTTCACCTCCTTCGTCTGCGCTGACCCTAACACAGCTAATTGGTATCCGACTTAGGTAAGGATGAAGCAATCCATAGTATTTGTTGAATCAACATCAACACACACGTGTATAAGGATGTTCCCGATATTAATTGATAACTGACAAATCTATTACGTGTTTACATTTTTAGTGGTTCCTTATCAATAATTACGTTATTTGGGTGATGCGCAAATTATCATCATTTCAGCCAAAAGACGTCCACTCGGTCTCTCGGTCGAGGACTTTTCTGCCCCATTTTCTGCCCCATGTGCCCTGCTCTCTGCCACTTAAGTTTGACAATCCGGTGGGCTATCTCAGTGACCCTGGTTTACCTGCGTATCTCCTCATTTCTGATTCGATCTCGCAGGGAAACTCCGAACATAGCTTTTTTCATTGCCCTTTGGGTGACTTTGGTCTTACTGAGCCCATAGTAAGCGATCACGTCTCTGTTCCATATGTCATCATCACACATTGGTCGAAGACTTTTGTCTTCCGACACTGCGGTATTCTGGAAGAGAAGATCTTTCGCAGCTTCCTGAATGCGCAAATAGCATGGTCCATATTATAAACTAGTCTATTTCTGTTCCTCAAAGTTTTTTGGGGTCTGTTACTAGTCCACCACCTACATTTATTCGAATACAAAGCATTTTGCAGCATGTTTTATCAATGACTTGAATGCCTTTGACCTTAGGCTTGCGTGATGGAAAGCAGCGCCAGGGTCTAAAATGGAGCAGGCAATTCAAGAAAATGCCCTGTCGGGCCCCGGCTCTCACATACACACGATGGAACACAGTAAAACTGCTTGGCGCCGGAATTCGATGTCAGGGTGGTAATTAGCGGGGCGGAACATTAGGTCCTCCCACCAAGCGTGCTGGGTTTTGTTGACTTTCAGAACACGTGTTATTTCCCAGCGTGCGGTGGGAAGTTTTATATTCTGCCCCGTCCCCACACGGGGTTTAACTTTTTGACGTTTGACTGCCTTTGACTGCCTCGTTGGCCTAGGGGTTGGATGTGCCGCCTTTGGATCCCGGGGTCCCGGGTTCGATTCCGGGGCCGGGCAAGTGTCTTTGTGTAAACCAGAGGCACTTGTGTTCTTAAATTTCATGTTTGTAAACTGCCCCCGCGACACAGGTGAAACTACTGCAGGGGTTACGTTAAAAAAAAACGTGTTGCTAAGAATCCTTTCGAGCGAGCGGCCAGTTAACTTATAATCTTTTGCAGCGGCCTTGGCATACAAGGTGGGTAAGGAGATGATATCTCTCGCAGAGGGGATGCCCAATGAACAAGCATTCCCGTTCTCCCGCATGGAGCTGGAGTCGCGTGGCTTCGGGACCCTGGTCCTGGAAGGCGCTGACCTGGCTTCAGCACTGCAATACGTGCCTTCTCAAGGGTAAGAAACGTTTTCCTTGTCACCTACTGCTATTCAAGTTCATCAACCGGAATTAGCTTACATTGTAATGCTGGCCAAACTAGTTGACCCATGGTTTGTACCAAGATTTCCCTATAGCTAGGTCATTTCCGTGTGGTGACGAATACACAGTGTCACCACCCCATTCCTGAGGGTGTCGTAAGGACAAAAGGAAATGTTAAAGCTAATAATCTAGCCGGAAGAGAAGGAAAACTTGATAGGAAACCCTGTGTTAACCCGTTTAGGTTAGGGTGTAGGTGAATTTCCCTCCATGAATTTGAACGAGGCCTGACTTAGCAGTGGGTGATTTGGTTAGACAACGGTCAGATTTCTTGCTACTTCTTGTATCTGTAAGAATAGAAGCCGGTGCCCATATCATTACGTGCCCTACAAAACCATATCACTATCACTACATAGTATAAAACAAAGTCGCTGTCGTCTGTCCGTCCCTATGTATGCTTAAATCTTTAAAAGTACGCAACGGATTTTGAAGCGGTTATTTTAATAGATAGAGTGATTCAAGAGGAAGGTTTTTATGTCATAATTGCACCCGTGCGAAGCCGGGGCGGGTCGCTAGTGCTATATAATGGACATCCATTCCACGTCTCAGCCAGATGTAGCCGAACCTGCGGACTAATTGCATTTCATAGTATGCTCTAGCCGTCTTGTCTAAACCCACATTATGATGCATCTTCACAGCTTGCCTCCTCTCCTCTCGGAGCTCCGTTCGTTCCTAGCTCAGCTTCACCGACCCCCACCCATCCCACGTGATGTACTCGTCACCAATGGGAGTCAGCACGGCATCTACCAGTGTGTAGAGCTTCTCGTCGAGCCAGGAGACCCAGTGATAACTAATGAATACGCCTACACCGGGATCCACAGCACGGTGAGTAGTATTCTTTATTATACCACTAGCGACCCGCCCCGGCTTCGCACAGGTGCAACGATGAACATCTAAATTTATCAGTGTTTCTCTACAATATTATGCATGCAAACGACAACGACTTTGTTTTATACTATGTAGCGATTAGGGTCCCGCGTCGTGGCAAGTCATTTTTTTTTTCACCCGCCTCCTTCTGCCTGGTCATGAACCCAGTCATGGATTCAGTGTGGGTCAAACATATTTGTAAGGCAAAAAGTAAATTAAAAAAAAACTAGTTTGACGAAGCCCTCGCCCCAGACCGGTCTGATGTTCTGAGTTTTTATTATTTTGGGAGGACCATTAGATATGTTTACGGCTAACCTCAATAAAAGCTTTAATATTGCCCAAAATTTCGTTGATATAGATGTATTCATATGAAAAAATATTACCCGGCTGGCCAGCGTGGCACAGTAGGCTAATTTCCCTCCATGTAACTGGAAGCGGCCCGACGCAACAGTGGGTCATCTTTGGGCTGAATAGTAGAATTAGTAGAACAAATGTTTTTACTTGTTGCAAATTTCATGGTCCTTTCCTTTCAAGTTGCCTGCCAGACATTCGTGGGGCAAAGACTGTTTTTTATTATGAAAAAGGCAACGGCTTACCTGTGGTTTGCTTTGGCACCGGTTCCAGGTTTAGGCACAAGATTTCTGCGTGGCTCATCAGTTTCCCAAATTTATCAACTATCCCTCCCGTTATGCGTTACTTTATGTTCCGACCTCAGACAGTTACCATTGTTCATGTAGTTAACCCCTATGATTTACGAGTACCTCTGTTTTCTTTCAGCTCAAGCCATACCAACCAGAAATCATAAGCATCCCAGAAGACGAATACGGCATGATTCCTGAAAGCCTTGATGCGGCTTTAGGGGAGAGATTGTTGCGAGGGTTCAAAATGCCCAAAATGCTGTACATAATTCCGACAGGGAGCAACCCCACAGGAACTGTGGTCCCCGAGGAGAGAAGAAGACAGATATACGAGCTAGCGTGTCGGTACGACTTCATAATATTGGAAGACGACCCTTACATGTTCCTGAATTATTCGGAGGTCAGTAATACAAGTGACTGGTTAACAATACATAATGTGCACGAATCTGTACTTAGAGTTCCGGATTAAGGGACTTTTTTATGTAATATAAGCTTAAGTTTGACCTCAATCACGCTTGATGGAAGACGAAGATGAGGCCTAAGATGGTACACGTTTGCCTAGAAATTGTCTGGCGACCAGAGGATTTTAATGGCATCTAGATGCCGTTAATTTCCTCTAGTCGCCAGCCTAGTGGCTAGTCACAGGAGAAAACCACTAGACTAGCTAGGAAGGGCTCGGAGGGCAGCTTCTATAGACCAGAGGCCTTTGTCCGATTATCAAAGATCACTGTTAAAAGGGTTATAGATGCACATTGAAGACTGAGCATCTAAAACAAGAATGCATCACTCAAAGAAGTTGTTAGGCTCGACACAGTTTGGCACTTATAGTAATCTGTGCACCAACGACACAAGCTAAGGAGATGGATTGGTGCCTTCTTTGGTTGCTATGGTACGAAGGAACGGCATTCTGGGTAAGGCATATTCGGGACCAGACGGGTACAGGCTCCTACTTTTCCAATCCATCGTAAATCCATTGAAAGTGTTCTTGATGATAGTAGGAGAGCTATAAGGCAGGGGAAACACGAAATATCCCACAGGGTGTTTTCCAAAAACTAACCTTTTGCGTTTGACACAGAAGTGAATTCAAAATTAGTCTTCTGTGCTGCTGCGGGATTTTAGGCCTAAAGAGAAATAAATTTAGTATTAAGCCACTCAACAACACCATGTTTCTTCTGATAGAGATGTCATGACCATATTCACGCGCAGGAACACACGGGTGGTTTTGTGGTCATGTTATCTGGCTTGTTCTTCTCCAATCCAGCATCTTCAGCGATCGGGTGTTTTTTTTTTATCAGTTTCTTTAATGCCTTTGACCCTAGGCTTGCTTGATAGAAAGCAACGCCAGGGTCTAAGATGGAGCAGGCAATTCGAGGAAATGCCCTGTTTGGCACCGGCTCTCACATACACACGACGGAACGTTTTTTCCCAGCGTGTGGTGGGGATGTGTAATATTCTGACCCATCCCCACGCGGGTATCCATTATAGGTTCTTATTTTCTTTTCCAGCCAAGAGTACCATCATTCCTGTCCATGGACGTATGCGGTCGTGTGATCCGACTCGACTCAGTATCCAAGGTAGTGAGCGCTGGCCTTCGAGGGGCTTGGGTCTGTGCTCCGGAGCCGCTTCTGAAGAGACTGGAATTACACTCTCAAGCTGAATTGCTACACCCATGCACTTTATCACAGGTAACCTTATAGGTTCACTTGCATACACAGAGTTAAATCTAGGCTAGCTGGAAAAAATGTAGCCTGCGCAGTTTATGACACCCAGACTCGGAGCAAGTGCCTCTGATTCACACATAGACACTTGCCCGATCCCGGAATCGAACCTAGGATCCGATGATCCAAAGGCGGCACAACTAACCTCTCCCTTCTTCTCTACAGGCAATTCTTCTCCGTGTGCTATCGGACCGACCAGCCCTAGCCAACCACCTTCGGTCAGTAAGAGAGTTCTACCGGGAAAGGCGTGATGCTCTAGGCCGGTCCTTAGAACCTCTTCGACAGCTCGCAGAGTGGCACACGCCTGAAGCTGGACTCTTCTTTTGGATGAGGGTGGCAGGAGTAGAAGATGTTTATAACATGGTGAGTATAAAAGCACCTCAGAGGTTGTCGGAATGAGCTATTATGCTAGAAAATATATCTTCCAAAAAAGCCCTTGAAACAAAAAAAGCGTTACGAAAAATACTTTTTTATAAGGTTACCCCTTCCGTGTGGTGACGGATTTAGAATACATATTGTCACCACCCCATTCCAGCTTGAGGGTGTCATAAGAGCCGACAAAAGGAAATGACAAAGCCGAAAACCTAACCGCATGAGAAGGATAACTTGAAACGAAACCCTGTGCCAACACGTCTGGCCAGCGTGGTACTCGATAGTGGGTCATGTATGGACCCTAATTATCCTTGCGGTCGTCGCAAAGTCGTGATATAGAATATACAGACAGTTGGAAACACTCCATCGCATTCAATGCTGAGAGTATCGCAAAAGCTGACTAAAGATGAATGATAAGATATAGTAAGATATACCTATGCCTTAGCATTTTCGTTAACATACGTTAACGTTTCGGCATATGAAATATTTTTTTTGTACGACAACCTGGTGAAGTTGATGATGATTTCAGCTAATCTTTCTTTTTCTTAAGGTGTTCCACACAGCATTTCAACAGGGTTTGATGCTCATACCCGGCCAAGCGTTCCTCTACGACAGTAACGCCACCTGCCCGTTCATACGGTTAACTTTTAGCAAGATTCGTATGGAAGACATGGACACCGCGGTGCGCCATCTAGTGGACATTATTAGGAAAGAACAGGAACAGACCTTGAAGAAGTCACATAGGTTCGCTACTGAAGGATAGATGGCGCTGGTTGGCTTTACGATAAGTTTTCATGCAAATTGAGTGTTTATAAGAGCGATTTTGTTATCTTCTAGTATTAGTATTTTATTAAGTGTATTTTTAAGTAATCAAATTTAGTGAATCACTAATTAAGTAATAAATATACAGTGCCTAGTAATAGATGTCAATATTTTAAGACATTTTTGTAGTCTAATTCATATTCAGTTTAATTAATTAAGTAGACACGATAAGAATGCCACTCGAAATTAAGTTTTATTTTGAAGATAACCTGTTGTCTAGTCTCTCACGTGACCACGACTGCTGCAAAGCATTCGAAACGTTAGGAATTAAATAATGTAATATTCACGCGATTCATCCCTTAAAAAGTGTTTGATTTCATTGTGTAATGAATGATCGCGAAAATTTAAAACATCACTATTATTATTTCCTACTATTATTATGTGCACGTTTGTAAGAATAATTGTTACTCTTTCACGCAAAAACTACTGAATGGATTTTGGTGAAGCTTTAACACTTTAGCTATAATTTATAAAGATATTGTGTGAATTATCCAATAACAATAAATATTAAGTAAGCGCGGGTGAAACCGTGGGGCGCAGATAGTTTTAATATATTTTTCACGCCAAAATTTTTGACGGCATGTAGGTAATATAATTATATTTTACGAATACACTACTATAGCATTGCTTACTAAATTGGTTTCAGCTTTACATGTATTGCATTGTCTTTAATTGACAGTAATCTTTTAATAATTATTAGATATGTTTTCATATTATGTATACAAAATATTTTGTGGTTATAAAATAATAATTATTAATACTGTTTAATCTCGCCATACCGGGGCCACTCACATGCGCGCAAACATTCGTACATTGTACGAATGTTTGCGCGAATGTGAAGGGCCGTCACATTCATTCGCAAACTTAGCGGCTATGCGAATGGGTTCGCATATGCATTTGCGAATGGGTTCGCAAACCTGTTTGCGCTCATGTTTACGAATGTCTAAATATTTTTCTAAATATTTAATTATCTAAATATTTTCTAAATATTTTATGAACAGATATGACTAGAAGGGCTATTTTGATAATATCCTGAAAAGCACCCCACACTTTTTTTACAATAAAATCTTTTTTTTTGACATTATTTTTAATTAAAATGTATTAAAATTTATTTTCTATTTTTTAGTTTGATTTTCTATAAAAGCGTATTTTGATAAACTATTTTTTTTTCGTCAATAAAACATTGAAGAAAAGAAGAATTTTAATTTAATGTGCAGGAGTTAAAAAAAAAATTTCAATGAACTCCATCATCTTGGTGTTATTCCAATCCATTATGAAGGTACGCTAAACAAGAGTCGCCACAAACTATCAAAATAGCGACACGTCCGTTCCCTTCGCAATCGTGGGCACAACTGGTCACACGAATGTGTGGGAGACTACGCGAAGGTTCGCGGTTCGCGCGCTTTGATGTGCGTTAAAAAACCGACACCGCTTGGAAAAGCACGAATGCAGCAAAAACTTCGCAAACCCATTCGCGAATGTCGTCCTACACTTGTGGGTTCGCGTATTCGTGCGAATGTGAGTGACCGGCCTTAAACATGGTGTTGTCGAATATTGTTTATCTACTCGACACTAGATGGCGTCACATAATACTTCAAGCTCAGAAAGTAAGTTCAGTCGCTAATGATGTAGCAGTAGTTAATGAACATTTAAATTTGTTGTATGTGAGAATGAGAGAAGGAATACTTAAACGAAGCCCTGGGCTAATTGCCCTCCATGTAATGGGAGGAAGCTCGACTCGGCAGTGGGTCGTGTGTAGGCTGCGTAGTCGTAGCAGTAGTTTTAGTATAAGTACCTACCTTTTGTGAAATAAAAATTGCATTGCGCGATTTACTTTTTAGGTTAAATAAAATTAGACCTTTCAGGTCAAATTTTATTTATCTTTACGAAAAAATCATTCGCTAAAAGTTGAATAACTTTTTAACATATCATTTGGCACCAAAAATTAATAACGAACGAACTGCGAGCACCCTGCAATGTCTGGCACCCAGCGCCGCACAAGTCCATGGGTCATCATTCAAGGTCATTTCCTAACACTCTACTCCTAAGAGTTTGCTGCATGACGTATATACTCGTATGTTGACAGCAATAAATAATTACTCAAAAAGCAACCCAGATATTTCTCTGTTAGGGTGCATAAATTATGACATTCTGAGCTTCGTGTTTCGACAAATTAAATATCGTAAGTATTTTTCGTACTTATTCTCCCGATGAAGAAGGGAATTGCTAGGAGTGACGTAGGTACCTGCCACTGGTAATAAGACTAAATAGATGTACAGATTTCCGTGTTGTGACGGATTTAGAATACACAATCACCAACCCATAACATCCTGACTTAACAGGTGACTAAAGGATCGCAAATGGCAGATCACCGCGAAAGAAGGAAAACTTGGTATAAACCCGGTGCCAAACGGTCTTGCCACCGTGACACAGTAAGCTAATTTCCCTCCCTGAATTAGGAGGAGGCCGACTCAGCAGTGGGTCAATTATAGGCTGAAACGACAAAACAATGAACCGATTTTGTCGTGTATTTCTGTTTGAGATGTGGCCTGTATCGCCTGTAATATCTCTTGCTCTTATTAACCTTCTTGGACAACTAGGCTAACGAAAATAATAGCTTCTTGGATCTTTTGTGTAACCAACAAAAATATTGTTGCGCTTTAGGATCCCACTTACCTCTTACATGGTCTGGAACCTTTACCATAGCGCGACAACCAAAAACCTTTATGTGAGATAAGTCTGTTCTATGTTACTTTCAAATAAAAGCCATGTAAAAATCAACAACAAGTTTTACTATTTTTTTAATACAGTTGCTCAAAAAGTGGCATATTGCAGGGACGTATAGCGTTTGGGAAGTGGGCCATTACACACGCATGCTTTTTTTACCATTCCCGCACTAGTGCGTTTTCTTTCCCAACTGTCAAAATAATGTCTAATAAAAGGAAAAACCAACCATGAAGTTTTTACTAAAAAAAATCATAGAAGTTTTTATGATTCATATATTACGTATATTTATAAAAAGAAACAACTTACTCATTTGTTTCAATATCAGATTTAATGATTTGATTGAATGAGTTAGGTTAGGTTTCATTTCATTAAATTTCATTTTCATTTCATATCAATAAAAATATTCTACTGAAGACTTGGCTGTATGGGCATAGTTGCTTTTGCCTACTAGAATGGGTGAAGAAAAAAAAATCTCTGCTTATATTCTACGGTTGGCCCCATTTTTGTTTACAATTCATAAATGATTAGTTAGTTGAGTTTATTGTGTTTTTATTATTTTATTAAATTGCTTCATTTTTTCGCAACTGTATTAAAAATATTCGTTCAGTACACGTGCGGAACCGTCATTACAACTTGTTCCGACTGTCAACCCTCGCCTTCGTCTGCGCCTCGGCTCGGGTAGACATTTGTCGGAACTCGTTGTAATGACAGCCTTTCCGCACTTGTAATGAAATATACTATTTTACAACACTCCAGTTACATGGAGGGTAATTAGCCGACTATACCACGCTGGCTAGACAGGTTGGTACGGGCTCATATCCAGTTTTCCTTCTCTTACGTCTAGGTTAGGTTACGACACCCTCAGGATGGACTGGGCTGGCGACACTATGTATTCTAAATCCATCACCACACGTAAAGTCCCTTAATTACCCTCCACGTAAATGGGAGAGCGCCCGGCTCAACAGTGTGTGAACTATGAGCTGAGTGGTATTCCTGCCTTAGAATCGATTGTTTGGCTCCTACGTTCTAAGGATAGAATTCTCACACTTATTTCCCATAGGTAAACGTGCGGAAACATGTTTCTCGATCACACATCCTATTCCCACCTAATGTCCTTCGTTTGATTCCGTACCATTTAATTGTCACAGAATATCGCAGAAACAGAGTTGCCAGGTTTGTGCCCTTGCGACTAATGCGCGAGTTTGCTTGATATAAGACAAATCTGTCTTGTATATACCTAAAAAGGCTTTGTACCTAAAAATGGCCATCTAAAAAGAGCAATTAAAGGGCTGCCAAACTCAATAGGAACTTTATTTACGTAGGTTGTATCACAAAACTCTTATAAATCGTCATTTAAAGTTACCATTATCATCATAAGACGCCTGTCGCACACTAGGTGGTAGTCTCCATATACCCCTATCAGTCGTCATATCTACAGTCACACCTTTCATACACAATTCCTCATTCTTTCAATCCATCCGTCTCTTTTGATCCCCCACAACTCTTGCGTCCATTCATGCTGAAACTACCCCCGGTTTGGAATGCTGCTCTACAGAGAAGAGCCGGTAAGAAATCTATTTTTATTTTTTGAAATCATTGGTCTGGTTTACAAAAAGCACTAGACAGCTGCTGTAGAGCTGTAATACGAACAGTAAATGGTAAAATTTCAATTTTAAGTGGTAAACTTTATTTTATTGTTTGACTTGTCAAAAGAGCACTAATTAGCCAACTTGATTAAATGAGTTTAATTTGCTCAGTCACTCCTTCATAGCTTATACCCCAAAAACCATCACTGAAGTCGGATAGTGCCCACGTTGCACTCTGTCGACTAAATGGGAAGCTTCTTTAGAGCTTTCAGCATAAATACGGTCATTTTGTTTGTTAAAATGTAGCTACCTGAACCTGAGCGTTTTAGGTATCTGGAAGTTCAGTTACAATTTAATAAATAAATAAATAAAAGATTCTCTGAATTCAAACCTACACTGTACATTCTTTCTCATTATTAGCGTAAAGAGTTGTTTTATTACGACGTCGGGAGTTAGCGTACAATTTCCCACTTAACTCGTCTCATCATCTCTATAAGAACAAAATTCAACCTTATTTACCGTTCGTTAAATACCTTATTCGCTTGCTACAAGAAATCCTGAAAATCGACGTCAATTTTCAACGCAATCAAATCTTTATGACGACGTATTAAGGATTAGTTTACTTTGGCATTGCAAAAGGCTCTGAAAACGTCCGATTGCACTGAATTACGGAAATAAGCAGTTTTAATTGCTGGACGATTATTTGAAAGCGATTTTACGTTCGTCGTACTGTCGTCGCGACAAATTAAACGCTCGTCTGCAACTGTTATGAGATTCACTTTGAAATGTTGCAATTTTCTATTCAAATTGGTTTTTTATTTGATTATACCGGACAAACTTTTTTTGGATGGATTAAGAACAGTGACTCTATTTCATGACCAAAGGTAATCTGACTGACCTTTCATCAATACGTAAATTATCAAAGTAAATTAATTTCTTTAGAAATTAACATAACAGATATCACAGATAATCAAACAAGAAAGTCGTCATTATCTTTTGATGTAATGTTTGGAATGTTATGGACTGTACCATTTTTTTACTCTATGTCACTTTATCGCAAAGATTTATTCATAACATTGGACCCAGACTTTCTTGTTATTAAAGGTAGTTAATAAACTATTTTCTATCCTAATTTTAGCTGGTCAAAAAATAGAAGAACCCACTGTTTAAATTTAAATAGATTAAAGGACTAGTGTACTAGGCATGTTAACGATCGAAGCATAGAGATTTAAAAAAAAAAAAAAAAAAATATTTTCAAAATTGTAGACATTGGATAATGTAGCCCCTTAATATAAAATTGTCAAAACACGAGGGTTGGACAAGCTGTGCGGGTAACTCGTAAACTTTGCTGGCTCATTACCAAATTCATTATTAAAGTTATAAGTTGTGCTCTAACTATTCTTGTGGTGTTTGGTGGGCAAGGGAGTTATTTTGTGTGCTTGTGTATATAAAAAGGTAAGCTGCGTTCATTTCCCTAGCTAAGGAAATGGACGCAGATGAACCGCCGGACGGGGGCGGTCTACCCCCCGATAAAATTATAAATCTGTCAATTGATTCATCAATGGATATAGATACAGGTAGACATTTGAAACGGTCTGCTGATTCGGATAATGTCAATGAAACAACGAAAAAACAACGCTACCCTGGAGAATCAATACAGTCGGTATACTCAAAACCGGGCTTTGAAGGGTCTAAGTTAGAATATAATGAATATGATAACAGTCCGTTCATTGTTCAAGTCTCTAAATTAGTGGCCGATCCTGCATCCGGTGATTCATTGAAACTTTTGAAATTCGCGCAACTACTCCATAAAAATAATATCCCGGGTATCGTTGAAGGGGGAATTAAATCTGTTGGTAGAAACAAAGTATCTGTAGAATTTAAAACTGCTAAAGACGCTAATTCTTTCGTAAATAATGATATCCTTAACAACAAATACCAAGCATCGATTCCTCGATTCTTAGTATCCCGTATGGGAGTCGTAAAGGACATCCCCACTGACTTATCTTTAAAGGATCTAGTATCAGGTATTCAAACACCAAGAAACTGCGGAGAAGTTATCCGAGCCAGAAGGCTTAACGTGAAATCGAGGAAAGACGACACTGTCACCTGGATCCCATCTTCTTCTGTAATGCTTACATTTGTTGGTCAAATTCTTCCTGAACGAATTTACTGTTATGAGGCCTCACTTCCAGTTTCAGTGTACCAACTGCCAACAATTCAATGTTATAATTGCTGTCGTTTCGGACACACTAAAGTACAGTGTAGGTCTAAGCCACGCTGTTTCCGTTGCGCCCAACAACATCCTGGTGATGCTTGCACTACTCCAGACTCAGAATCCACCTGCTTCCTATGTCGTGGAGGCAACCATAAAGCTACAGACACTAAATGCCCTGAACACTCTAGGCAACGGTCTATCAAAACAGTTATGTCGCAGGAAAATATAAGTTACGGGGAAGCGTCAAGGCGATTCCCTAAACCTAAACTATCTTTTGCTGATGCCTTAGGCCGTTCTTCACCCACCCAAACGCCTGAATCTAATTCCTACTGCCCCATTCCTAACTATGTAATAAGTCCAACCCCCGCTTACAACTCTCCCTCCTCTTCAAATTCTAAGTCGTCGTACAAAAAAACTGTGTTCTTTGCTCGAAAACCCAAGCCTCAATTAGGAAAGTCATATGATGTTAATGCTCATCGAAGTATCGTTATCTCACCCAAATCCTCCCAGCCAAATGGCTGCGCCTTGCAAGAAAGTGTTGATGCTCCTACTCCGTCCCCTAATGACGATTTGATAGCATCTCTCTCATATAGTCTCATTAATATATTAAATAAATTCAGCGACGCCCTACCGAACAATGTTATCTTATTACTTAGACAGCTCTTATCAAATGCAGAGAACCAAGATGGACCAGACGATCCTACAGTGGAATTGTAGGTCTGCTCGTCATAAAAAACATGATCTTATTTATTTATTAAACAAGTTCAAACCCGTTGCTTTTGCTATCTCTGAGACTTGGCTGAGACCTGATTCTCGTTTTGGGGTGTCAGGTTATGCCTGTTTTAGGGATGACAGAAATGACGGCTTTGCAGGTTCTGCTGTTCTGGTTAAATCTTCTTTACCAGTTACCCGAATTTCAATTCCTCCACGTAACGCTGATTTCAATATCGTTGCCGTGAGTGTACTTAATATATCTCTAATTTCCATCTATATTCCTAGATGCAATAACTCTGTACTCTCAGAACTGGAATCAATCCTATCATCCATCCCTGTCCCTATGATGGTAGTAGGTGATTTTAACTGCCGGCACACATTGTGGGGTTGTCACTGCAACGATCCGTATTCCTCAGTTTTACTGGACGTTCTGGATAAATTTAATTTGTGTATTCTTAATGATGGATCTGCAACCCGCAGAACCTCACCTTTTTCCAATCCTAGTGTTCCTGACCTGACTTTGGCTTCCCCTGCTCTGGTATCCTCTCTAACCTGGTCAGTCCTTCCTAACACGTTTGGCAGTGACCACTTTCCGATCGCAATTATGTTTCCACAAACAGCAGTCACAATAAATAATTCCTCCTTGCCTCCCCTCTTAAATTACCGCACTCAACAAGCCGACTGGTCCAGATTTTCCTCAGTTTTAGACTTCGAACTGTCTTTATTCCCTTCTGTAAATTCCAATAATTTTATTGACCTATATGATAGGTATGTTAATTGTTTGTTAAAAGCCGCCGACGAGTCCATTCCCAAAAAAAGTTTAAGTTCGGGACTAATTCCGTCTCCACCTTGGTGGGATGCAGAATGTTCAGAGAGTGTCCGCAAGCGTAAGGACGCTGAACGCATGTATCTGATCAATATGTCTTTACAGTCCTATTTAGCCCTTAAAAGAACTGCCGCTCAAACGTGCAGACTGCTTGCAAAAAAGAAAAAAATTGGCTGGCAGAGCTTTTGCGAATCACTTTCCCCTCAAACACCCATATCAGCTGTCTGGAAGAAAATCAAAGCTTTCCGAAGATCCTATAAAGACACTAACTCAGTGTCAAGTGACCCCAGTATATGGATCAGTTCTTTTCTTGACAAGCTAGCCCCTCCTTTTGTTCCCACGGCAAACTGCCTTCCAAATCCAATTAGTTGCTCTCCACCTGGTAGAATGAATGATATTTTCTCCCTTTCGGAACTCAGTTGTGTCCTTGATAAACTTCGTGACACTTCCCCAGGCGTGGATGGAATCCCTTATTCCTTTGTTCGAAAATCCTCTGCATTCAGTCAGAATATATTACTCCAAATTATAAATGAAATATTTGTCTCTAATCAAATCCCTTTAACCTGGAAATCCCAATTAATTATACCGATCCTCAAGCCAGGAAAAGACCCAAATTCTGCCGATTCTTATAGACCTATAGCTTTGTCCCCAGTTATAAGTAAAATCTACGAAAATCTTATTAAAAATCGGCTGGAATGGATTATAGAAAATCAAAATTTACTCCCTACTAGCCAGTTCGGTTTTAGAAAAGGCTCAAGTACTTTAGATAATCACAGTATACTGACATCTGATGTCAGGCTGGCGTTTTCATGTAACGAGAGTGTTATCGCAGCTTTTCTTGACGTTGCATCAGCATATGACAATGTCCAACTTCCGCTACTCAGACAGAAAATGTTGCAGCTGAGTATCCCCGAGAGATTGGTAAATGCCGTATGTAACCTTTTGATGGAACGTACCATAACTATCCGTCTTGAAAACACTTCACTTCCTTCACGCCTGGTTTGGAAAGGTCTACCCCAAGGTTCAGTTCTAAGCCCCATGCTTTACAACATATACACTTCAGACCTTGACACTTCCGTCAATTGTTTTTGCAAAATTTTACAATATGCCGACGATATTGTCCTATACGCAAGATCTACGTCTTTTAGTGATGCTACTTCCCGTTTGAACTCAGCCCTCTATTACCTCAACCAGTGGCTCACGGACCATGGCTTATCTCTAGCAGTTCCCAAATGTAACGCAGTAGTATTTACCCGAAAACGTAACATCCCATCTTTAAATCTTTTTTTGGGCTCGGAAGCTATATCATTTAAAATTAACGCAAAATTGTTAGGCATGATCCTCGATTCTAAATTATCGGGCTTAAATCACTTGGATCATATTGTCATTAAATGTGAGAAAAGTATTAACATTATGCGTGCCCTGTCTGGGGTCAGATGGGGCTCTCACCCTTCAACCCAAAGGCTCTTATATAATACCATCATCCGAAGTCATTTTGACTACGGCAGTTTTCTATTGGAACCGTGTAACAAAATTGCTCTTGCTCGTTTAGATAGGCTGCAGTCGAAATGCCTTCGAATAATAACAGGCGCCATGAAATGTTCGCCAACTATTGCTCTTCAAGTGGAATGTCTAGAGCCGCCTTTATACCTCAGAAGACAATATCTGTCCGATCGGTTTTTACTTAAAATAGCTCAATACTCCTCCCACCCTCTCCTCAGTCTTCTTTCTATTCTTTCCGAGTTCGTTCGTTCCTCCCCTTATTGGTCTTTCAAGGATATTCCATGTCTAGTCAATAGTTATAATAAATTAGTTAAATTCACGCATCCAATCGTCACTTCATATAGGAACCCCTTATTTGACACGGATTTCAACTGCCTTGTCTTTCAGCCTAAGGTATTGTTAAATTTTGGTATTGATAAAAATGTCCCAGGTGCTAATCAAATCTTTAACAATATCATAGAAAAAGACTGGTCCGATTGGATTCAAGTTTACACTGACTCCTCCAAATTAATAGAAGGCAGTTCCGTTGGATCCGCTGTCTGGTTACCCAAGTTTCGAGTTGTTTTAAGTTTTAAATGCCCGACAAGCTGTTCTATATTTACGGGAGAAGCCATTGCTCTATTGGAAGCGGTGTCGTACGTAGTATCACATCATAACCTTTCGAAAGTTATAATATTTTCAGACTCCTTAAGTTGCCTCCAGGACATTATAAAAACTCCTTTCAAGTCCCGAGAAAATTTTATCATAACGCTCAAAATTAAAGAATTGCTGTTTAAATGTCATAATATGGAGAAGCAAGTGGTTTTAGCCTGGATCCCTAGCCATACAGGTATTATTGGCAATGAGAAAGCTGACTTGTGTGCAAAAGCTGCTGTCAGCATGGGATGTGACTCTTATAATTCCTCTTACTCCCGTGATATTCGCTCCCTTGTTAGACCTGCAGTTATGAAGACCTGGAATAATATTTGGAAATCCCAAAGTCGTACGAAAGGTAGATACTATGCCTCTATCCAACCTGAAATCCCCTCAAAACCTTGGTTTTCTCGTTTTAAAAATGTTAACAAAACTGCTACATCTGTAATTATCCGATTACGTTTGGGTTTTGTCTGTACACCTGTATTTTTAGCCAAGATTAGGGTGCGGGACCACTCTCTTTGTGAGTGTGGACTTGCAGAGGGAACCTTAGAACATCTATTTTTCTCCTGTCCTAAGTTAGTAGTTCCTCTTTACGACATTTTGCCAGTTAATATTCCCCGCCCTGTCAATATCCCCTATCTGTTGTCAATTGTCCATACACCTGTTGTGAAAGTGCTTTATAAATTCCTTAGTATTAATAACATTAAAATTTAACTAACCCCATAACAAACTCATCTCATTTCATTGTATTGTTGTATTGTTTGAAGTACGTATAGATTGGCTTTAACTAATATCGAAGGTTTTCTCAGTAAAGCTCTGTCAGTTGAATATTTTTAATTTGTGCTTCAACTGTTTGTATTGTTTCTTATGGTGCCGTCTGCTAACATTTAACTTATTAACTCTGACGCAACTCATGACCAATTAACTTAACTTTCTTAATTAATCACTCGAACTTTTCCAACACAACACACTTGTCATTGGCAAAATCATCGGTATAACGATGGAAGCCATAACCTAAATGAAGAAGAAGAATATAAAATTGTATACCAACTCGTTAAAGCGCATTAGTAGTTGCCGAAAGCCATTATATCTTTTGCACAAAGATCTTGAACCCGACACTCGCATAATATAATACCCACTCAAGATTTTGCGCAAAATACACCAAAACACACGAAAAAAACGTATTGTGTCAAAACTAACACCTTCGTACAATAGACAAGTAACACCAAACAAGTTTTTTCTTTCAAGTAATGGCGGGAAACAATTTGTACGTCAGAATTTAAAAATCGAACGAAGCATCGTCAACTTTGGAATGTTTTGAAATTCGCACGCAAAACGTAACTTTGTAATACTTTGGCGGTTTTGTAGAATGAGTTCATTTTTGTGGATTAAAAATACTTGCTAAATTTAATTTGCCGTATCGTAAAAGAAGAGACAGCCTTATAATTAAAAAAATAAGGACGAGTTTTGTTTGGTTTTGGTTGATCAATGTCGGCAAAATTTGTGATTTAGTGTGAAGTGTTGCGCAATATTGTTTGGAAATCGCACGTGTATGAAATACAAGGAAACGGATATATTACAGAAAGCTTTTTCGCTGTAACCGCGGTAAAGCTTTTTAACCGCACTTTAATGATCAGAACTTTTTGTGCAGGATTTTAAGAAAAAAAAAGAACCATAAAACATGGTTACTATTATAGACTTCCGTATTAGGCTCCGAGCCGCTCTGCACAGCAGACAAATTACCCTCCATGTATCGACGGATTTCCAATATATGTCACCACCCATTTCCATCCTGAGGGTGTCATAAGAGCCGACAAAAGAAAATGATGAGGCTGATAAACTAGCCGCAAGAGAAGGAAAATTTGTTAAGAAACCCTTTTTTTTTCTTTACAGACTTCCTCGCCGGCCACGAGGATGGCCAGCGAGGGGAGTGTGGGACTCTCCCCCATAGTGGAGCCTACCCACTAAACCTCCCCGTGGTGCTCCAACTCGCGTTCTCTTGCGGCATTGTGGGATCTGATGCAGAACCACGCTGTTAAGAAAGTTAAGAAACCCTGCCAACCCGTCTGACCAGCGTGGCACAGCAGGATATTTGCCGACACGGCTTCTCAGCGTAATACTACTACTAGTCAGCCCACTGTTGGGTCGGGCCTCCTCTAACCATTATTCAGCCCGTAAAAGACCCACTGCCCACTGTCCTCCTTCAATTACAGGAAGGAATTTAGGTAGGCAGGATGAAATGGGGTGGGACATTCGCTACTCGATGGCGACTGGCTTCTCCCCGTGGGTTCGCCCGGTATTGGTGACCCTGAGCCGGTATGACCCCTGGCCATAGCAAGGTGGCAGCACGGCCGAGGGAAACTGGCAGATAGCTGAAGTAACAATGAGTAACTTATGCAACTTTTATTGCCACCCGCGGGTAACAGCTGGTCTTTAAAAGAGAGAATTCCTAGCAGTTATTTCAGGAATGATATTCCAAACAAAATTTCCCATACTTTGTAACCATTTCCTATTGCAAAGTTAATTAATTCTAGTTCTAATAATGTCGCTCTGTACTAAGTGACAGCGGAAACATAACGCTGCAAGAGAAATGGAAATGGAAAACATAACGCAATTAGCAATACTCATTCATTGTGATTATGGTGGTGCAAGACAGAGGCTTATAGCGTTTAACGATAGAGCAGAAGTTATTCCAAAAGGTCGCAGATAACGCATGGCAGCGTAAAAGTGGAAGCATGGCCCTGGAATGCGTCATGCTCGTGGCAGATGGTTAGCGACCTTATTCGCGTGCTCTGATATAGGTGGCGTTCGATCCATGCGGCGGTCAGTTGCGGCGGCAGCCCTGGTCCTTCCTGGCCGCCACCCTGCTGCTAGCGGCGGCCCGTCCACTCCTATACTTTAAGGGTCTCGAGGCAACTCAGAGGACAGAGGAGTCCCCAGAGCTAAAATCCAACACGACTGTGTATAGCTAGAATTTTTTGGCTGGTGTACCAGTCAAATGTCTAAACGTTCGTTAAAGTCACGTGAGAAACAATCCTTACTAATATTATACTCGTAAATTCTAAACTAACTCTGTCTGTCTCTCGCGCCTTCACGCCAAATCTACTGAACCGATTTAAATAAATTTGGTACACAGATAGTCTAGAGTTTGAGAAAGGACTTAGGTTGCTATTTAATGGTATAACAGGGTTGTTAGGAGTCGAAAGGACAAATGAAAATCCCCAGGCTCCCAAGGCATGTTCTCCTATCCGGGAGCGAATCCCGTGGCCCTGGTTCCGATATTGGAGGACCGCTGTCGGTTTTATTGGGAAGGTCGGGGCGCAATTTACCATCTCTACGCTCCCCGGAGTCCCACTTTACCCACCCAGCCCTAACGGCCGGGAATCCAGAAGAATCTTCGGCGGAAAGAAAGGTGTGGATGAACATGCTACCCGAAGACACATCTGGTAAATAAATAAATAAATGAATCCGCTTGAGCGCAACGTTTGGGTCACAATCAAGTGCATTTGAATGACTGCATCTTCTTCACAATTTCCGTAGGAATTGCTAGTCCTATTTAGTGCATGGAGAGAAAATTGCTTGTGATATCAAACATGTTTTCGAAGTTCCTTAATTTATATTACTTTTCATTCTAGCTTTAAAATTATTGAAATTATACTCGTAATTAGTGTCAGATCGGGACACGACGAACATGCGTTTGACACACGCACTTGCCAAGAACTTTTGAATTTAGCTTTATTTAGAATATTTAGACGCAGCGCGTCGAATTGCCCATATTCGGCCCTTGTCCCACTGATATGTGAATGAAGACCACGTCATGTCATTAACGTATCGGTCGTCATATCTACATCCACACCTTTCCTACACATTTCCTCATTCTCATAATCCATCCATCTCTTTTGGTCTCCCACAACCCTTGCGTCCACCCAGATCCATGCTGAAACTACGATCGAATTGAAATGCTGCTTACATAGAACTATCGGCTTTAAAGTGGCTTTTTTCAAATGATTTCATTATATGTACTGATACTGATTAACTTGATAAAATAATCTTCCATCTCTTTGAATATTGAAAGTATGAATTAATGTAATTATTGAAGTATGAATGTGGGTTCTTGTGACCAACAACCACATTCATAATGCTATCCGGCATAGAAGAGCCGGCAAGAAACTGTTGCCTTATTCAAATGAAAGGTCTCATTTACGATACCTAGCAATATTAATGTTTACAATTAAATCATAGATTAAAGTAATAAAATAACGTTTCCCTTCACTCTGCCTATTTCGATCACTGTTGGTCATAGACTACATTGTCCACTGAGCAAAAAAATAGGTGATAATAATCTCTTATTTTTCACACACAGTAATCGCATAAAGCTGCGACACATTAGCTGCAAATAGCCCAGTGTGACACCGCGTCATAGAAGCATTATGATCCTCTCATTCATTCACCTCGCATATTTAACATTTTGTCGCTCAGCGGGTGATTTGGTAATGTGGCTTTACTTATATCGTTATACAGTCCATGCGGATTAAACATGCCGTCGCCAGCGCATTCCATCCTGAGCACGAGACTCCTCCATTTAAGTGGAGGGATATTGGTATACTGTGCCGCGATGGCCAGGTCGGGGTTTATATCAAGGATTCCTTTTGTTGTAGCTATGTTTTCTGTCTGGAGATTTCATTTAGTGGGCTCGTAAGACATCCTCAGACAAAATTTGATATTCTAATATTGCCTTAATGCCTTTTGGATCGAGTTACGTTGAGCCGTGAAGATTTGATAGAGTCCCAAATAATATAATTCCGTGAAAGCAAAACACTTTTTTATTTTGTTTTAAAACATTTTGCGAAGCAATTACATGGCTCCGGTCGCTTAATCGAAGTGCTTAATACAGTTTGGTAATGTTTGACCCTTTTTTAGCCTACGACAATAAGAGGGATGTTATAAGTTTGACGGGTTTGTTACATCATTGCTCTTGAACGGAGGAGTTTTAGTTAGGCTTATTTGGTCGAAAGGTCGAAAGGAGACATAGTTGAGATGTTTTATCAATGTTTGAAGACCGAGAGAGTATTAGCTATTTTTAACCCCCGACGCAAAAAGAGGGGTGTTATAAGTTTCACGTGTCTGTCTGTCTGTGGCACCGTAGCTCGCGAACGGATGAAGGGATTTCAATAAAGATTTTTGTATGAAAGGTGAGTTACGGGCGAGTGTTCTTAGACATGTTTGATGAAAATCGGGTGAGACGTTTAAAAGTTATGAGGGGTGAAAGTGGGTAAGAATAACCGAATGTCTGCAAATTTAATCGAGTGGGGTCTCAAATGAAAGCGCATCACGTGCAATTTAACAAAATCTACATTATAATAAGTATGTACCTATAAAAAGTATAAAATAAAAATTAAATTAAAAATTTAAATAAACCCACAAATAAAAATAAATACTTCTCGTTGGGGGACCAGGGGTCAGGTAATAAATAAATGGGAGTGGTCCCCCAACGCGAAGTATTTATTTTTATTTTTTACTTTTTAAAGGTTATTGCGTCGGGGGTTTATTTAAATTTTTTATTTAATTTTTATTAACAGACGTCTAAAACGACAAGGTTCTTTATTCATATCCGGAATTTATGTTGTTGGCCGATAGCTCCGTTATGAACCCACACTATCCTGAGGGTGTCGTTAGAGTCGACCAAACGCAAGAGACAGGTCACTTGGCCGCAAGAGAAGGAAATCTTGATACAATTCCTGTATCAACCTGTCTGGCCAGCAAGTCATTGAGGTCAATTGACTAAATTTTATGCTATTTCTTGTGATGAAGGATTTAGCAAACACAATCATCATCATCATCATCAGCCCACATTAGTCCACTGCTGGACATAGGCCTCCCCTAAAGAGCGTCATAGCGCCCCGTCTTCAAACACAATATCACCAACTAATTCCATTCTGAGGGTGTCACAGGTAGGCAATAGGTAGACAACCTATCCACAAGAGACAGGAAACTTGACACGAAATCCAGTGCCAACCCGTGCCAGCCAGACAGCATGGCACAGTAGTCAGCAGTCAGGCCGACTTAGCAGCGGGTCAATAAAATTACTAGTGGAGATGATCTATTCGTCATTGTAATTAAGTGGTTCTGCTTACAAACCTCCGCTATCCAATAAAGTAGTCCAGTTAATAAAGCGACGCGAGTGTAAATGGCCCACAATGCGATTTGGGCGGGTAATAGCCAAGCAATGATCGCTGATACGTCCGCCTCTCAGGAGAAATACTTTAATGTTTAAACTGTAGTGAGGGGACACTGTTATCGATAGCTCAGAATGCTTTTTTAACTGTCGAAGAGGCTCGATGTTCTTTTTTTACTGAGATAACGAAAAATACACGTAATCGCTACAATATCGATAGAGGAAATCGTTAATTGAAAACAGTATACTAATCCTTGTTGCTCGGATGGCTTGTATGTGCCGCGGTTCGATTCCGGGGTCGAGCATGTGTCTTTGTATCAACCAGAGGAACGTGATCCGAGTCTGTGTATAATTTGTGTTCGTGAATTTCATGTTTGTTAACCGCCCTCGCAATACAGGTTCTACTTAGTGCAGGAGTATTTTTGAAAAACAACCGACCGTGTTGAGGTGTATTGCATGCCTATAGGATCCGTTGGAACCGTACCGGCTCAGGGGTAACCCATGCTGGGCGGGTCTACAGGGAGAGGCCAGACGAAGAGCAACACACACTGTCGTGGTGTGTTTTGGCTTCGGGGACTCTTCTGTAATCAGAGTAGCCTCGGGAGCCGCGGTGGTGGGAGGAATAAGTCAATACGGATTTCCCACGTTATAAAAGTTTGAACCAAGATTCGTTAGTACCAGATAAGGGCGTTGTAATGCAAAGACACATTAATTGAAGATAATATTTTTCCTATGATCAATTTATCGACGTAAATCGCTCCCCTCACTAGATGGGCGGGGGCCACAGCGCAAAATTGGAGGAAAACTTTCGTAAGGGGAAATGAAATGGGATTGATAAAAATTGGAACCAAGCCGCCTGCACAGGGACGAACTTGGGAACCAACTTTAGATGGTTACTCTTGTCAAAAATGATTTTCTAAACCCTATATTACCAGCCCATAGACTCATGACCCAATGCTGAATAAGCCCACTGGGCCACGCTGGCTAGACGGGTTGGCACATAGTTTCGCATCAAACTATTCTTCTCTTGCGGCTAGGTCATCAGCCTTGTCAGTTCCTTTTGTCGGCTCTTACGACATGAGGAAGGAATGGTGTGGTGACATTATGTATTCTAAGTCCGTCACCACGCGGACTATTTACCTATGGCATTTTTTTATTGAGTATAGTAGAGTAAACAGTAGCATATTACAACTGTTTAAAGAGCAAATTTCCGGCAGGACCTGTCGATTTGTCGTCTTACAGAATACCGCGATAAGTAACAACGTATATGGGTGTTGTTTCTGTGAGGTGCCAGAACTTTGATGGTCAGAATGGTGCTGATAAGATGTTGACAATTTGGAAGTGTCTATTGCGTCTTAAACCAAATAAATTATTTCACTTTCGCTCACAGTGGAAAGAGCCTTCTCTTGTTTCTGCTAGCATTATGTTTTTTGCTCACCACATATAAACCTACCTACTTTCGAGTAGAGCCTTTAAGTTTAAGGAGTTAGATAGAGATTTCTTAAAAATGTTTCGCCAAAATGAAAATCTGTACATTTTTTTTTCAATTTGAATGCTAACTACTCATCCTAAGCTATAGTTTTATGCTAAGGAAAATTAACTTTTACTAAAAGAAAATCCATTCCATCCCCATTCCAGGCTAAGGATATCGTAAGAGCCTACAGATGGAAGTGACGAGGCCGAAAACCTAGCCGCAACAGAAGGATAACTTCTGACCAGCGTAGTAGGCTAATTACCCTCCATATAGTTGGAGGAGGCCCGACTGAGCAGTGGTTCATTTATGTGCTGAGAAGAAGAAGAAGAAAAGAAAATCAATCGGTTTATAAATTACGGAATAATACGGTAAACATACACAAAAAACAAAGGGCAATGGCTATGCTTGGAGTTTCCCTGCGAGATCGAATCAGAAATGAGGAGATGCGCAGGAAAACCAGGGTAACCGACATAGCCCACCGGATTGCCAAACTTAAGTTGCAGTGGGCAGGGCACATTGCTCGCAGGACCAACGCCCGATGGGGCAGGAAAGTCCTCGAGTGGCGACCGCGTTCCGGAAGGCGCACTGCTGGTAGGCCTCCCACACGGTGGACTGACGACCTGGTTAAAAATAGCAACACAACAATATGGAGATATCGATGAACATACATAAATCCTTTTGAAGTCTGTTCCGGATGACAATGGCGCTATCGCTTTAACATCCCAAGTGCGGCCCTGCACAGTGAGGGCTCGAAATTCACTTAGCTTCGTTTGTCGAAGCTTTTCGCCTCTTGAAACTTTTCAATAGCCCGGAATCGAATTCAGGCGCCTCGTCCCCCGACCCTCCGCTTCCCCCCTTTGAACACCTGGGAACACGTATGGAGACAGGATAGCAACATTTTATTTTAGAGCTGTTTATGTAATGTCAATAGTGCCTGTTAGACTTAGAATACAAATTGTCACCAATCCGTGCGTTCCTGTGGGTGTTATAAGAGGCGACTCAAAAAGAGAAGTAATCTCAGGAGATAGTCGTCGTAGTAGTCAGGCCTCTTCCAAATTCATGGAGGGAAACAGCCTACTGTGCCACGCTGTCCAGACGGGTTAGCACAGGATTTTATGTCAAGTTTTCTGCCATGCAATTTATTATGTATTCTTAAACCGTCTACATGGATTAGCAGAACACTAGTTCCATTAACACAGTTCTACCTAATAACGACTTGATACATATAAATTTGTTCCATAGTCGAATTCAAATTTAATTCTAGAACGATAGTTTTTTTTAATACTGAGGTTACAAGAAAAAAGGATTTGCCAAGAATGCTCCGTGTCTATGGTTCAAGTATTTGACCATTCTGCGGTGACAAGCGACAATAGACAAACATTCGGCATTGTGTTGTATTTCAAAGGCATCGTGTTACTATTTAATTTTGTTCGAATGAATGTCTATACAAAAACTTATCATAAAATGACCATTAGAGATTAAGTTTGTAGCTTCTGTATAGTTTTTTCTTTTAAACATTGTGTCCGATACTCTTTGTTCGTATTAGAATGCAAAGATTAGCTAGTTTTATATGGCTTTTTAGGTACCTACGGTATAAGATTTCTTAAAGATTGAAAACATTGGTTTTGTTGTATCGCTCAAATCCAGCCCATATATGACCCATTACTGAGTCGGGCCTCCTCCAATCACAAGGAGGGTAATTGTGCCACGCTGGCCAGACGGGTGGAACAGGGTTTCGTATCAAGTTTTCCATATCTTGCAGCTAGGTTTTCGGCCTTGTCAAGGCTCTTACGACACCCTCAGGACGGAATAGGGTCGTGACACAAAGTATTCTAAATCCGTCACCAGATGAACATTAAAAACAGTAACTTCTTTAAATACTTTTAACTAACAACTCACTAAATCATGGACCACGGTGTAGGAATGCCGTTGTATAGAAAAGAGCCGACAAAACACCCTTAATACTTGCTTGTTTTCAAACGACATACATTTGGTTACAGTAAGAGTGACGAGTTGAAGCAGACTGAAGGGGTTGGTTATATCTGTAGAAGAACCGACAACCGCTGGGGTGGAGTTCTTGAGTGGAGACCGCGATTCGGCAAGCGTAGTTTAAGACGGACCTCTGCTAGATAGAGCGACGATCTGCGAAAGGTTGCGGGCAGCAGCTCGATGCGTCAAGCTGCAGACAGGGCGCTATGGCGCTCTTTAGGGCAGGCCTAAGTCCAGCACTGGACTAATGTGGGCTGATGGTGATGACGAGTTGAACCTTTTGTCGGTTAACAAAGTTGGTTAATTATCCATTTGTCTCAATAGTGCGCTGTAACTGGCTATAAGTAAAAGTCAATGTGTACTCGCACTACTCTTATCCTTATCCTTACTTATCCTTAATATACGAAACGTAACTCTCTTTCTGTCTTAGTTACTTATATCTTCCTCTCAACGTCCGTTCGCCTCCCCTATCACACTTTTCGTAACGCTCTCTTCACGCACAAGCTAAGTATAAAGAAGTTATAACTTCAAAAATGTAAGCAACATTTGAATGTTTCATCTACTCTATTATTAGGATTGTCAACGTGTGGTTTTCATGTCATTGTTCGCCATTGTCGGTTCGAAGCTGTGTAACTCTATCTGTATGAGATTTACGAATTGATACGAGTTTCAAAGCTGTAACGAATACCGCGGGCGTACCTCATAATTAGGCTGCAATACTACGACAAACTTACCAACATTTTATTGAATTCTAATTCTAAGAATGCAAGGTGGAATGGAATATAAAGTATGTGATATAAAGCGTGTAGTTCATTTTATTCGACGGCCTCGTTGGCAAGGCAAGGTGGAATATAAAGTAGCTTGGGTGTGCTGCCTTTGGATCCACAGCTCCCGGGTTCTTTGGGGTCGACCAATTGTCTTTGTCCGTTAAACCAGAGGCACTGGCTCTGAATTTGTATTGGTGATCGTGAATGTGACCCTCACCTTTTCCCCAGTTTTAATGGGGTCTCTTACGGCGCCCTCGGGTTGGAATGGGGTGGTGACACAATTTATTTTAAATCCGTCACCATACGAAGTATCCTGCTAAAAAATAAATCAACACATCAAAGTAACAATAACAATAGAATTTGTGCTCACATTCATAGCCCCAAATCGACAATTTGCGCCAATTAAAAATAGAAAAATACAATTTCATTACACTCGGCGACCATATTGGATGACGCCTTAAACAAATGTCACATTTTGGCATTCAATTCCGATTTGGCATCTAAACGGAATTTAAACCTTACCTGATTGGAATAAGCTGTAATTTCCTCTATAAAGTAAGTTTTTTACACTATTTTCTCTTTCATTGTGTTACAGTTTATTTGTCACTAACGAGTCAGCGGGGTGCCGGTGCGAGCGAGAAGTGCGAGTGGGAGAAGGATGGAGCTAAGTAATATGATTTTGTTCTGTTTCACTGTGGGTTTTTGGCGGTTATGATTGTCGAACTCTTCATGAATACATTTTTCGCGGTATTTTTGAACGGTTTATAAATTGAAATGTTGGTGTAGTCCATTTTTTAAACAGGGAATTTTTAATGATGTTGTTTTGGTGACCTATTTAGCATAGATAATGTCACTAACCAATTCCATACAGAGCTATGTCCGATTTAAGGAAACCTAGGCGCACGCCGAAGTAACGTTTGTTTCGAAAACCCGTGCCAAGCCGTTTGGCCAGTGTGGCCCAGTATTTTGTGTTATTATTTTTTAATTATTTGAAAGCATTTGTAAGTTTCTTTTGTCAGTGTTTTTAGAGAAGGCCCAATTTTGCAGTTAATAGTCTGAATTGTAACATAATAATAAAAAGTGCGTTAAAATATTAAAAAAATAATCAGCATGCAACACAGCTGTCATCTTGACGTTCTATTTTTAAATCTCTATCAGATTGTCGAGTTTCGCGTAATTTGGCGCGAACAAACGGCGGTTTGAAAGGAATGGGGTCGCGCACGTTAATCGTTTGTCTGATAACATCTCCGAAACCTTTGTGAGAGGTAACGTAATAAGTATGGCACAGCTAGGGGCGCGTGGGTACATTTTTTTTTTTGAGAAAGGCAATCGCACCTAGTATCGAGGGATTCCCCCCCCCCTTTATTTAGGGGGCAGTTAATTTTACAATCATCATCATCATCATTTCAGCCAAAAGACGTCCACTGCTGGACATAGGCCTCCCCCAAGGATTTCCACAAAGGCCGGTCCTGGGCCGCCCGCATCCACTGCTTTCCGGCGATCTTAACTAGGTCGTCGGTCCACCGTGTGGGAGGCCTACCAGCACTGCGCCTTCCGGAACGCGGTCGCCACTCGAGGACTTTTCTGCCCCATCGGGCGTAAATGATATTTATATCGTGATCCGTAATTTTACAATACCCGTAAAAAACTATTTCTATTTTTCTTTTTTACAACAACAACAAAAAAACAATATGTAACAAATTAATAAAAATATATATAAATATCTATATACATTTATATATATTTTTTAATAACCATGTGGTGACGGATTTAGATAAGAAAGTGTCACCACCTCATTCCGTCCTGAGGGTGTAGTAAGGGTCGACTATGGGAAATTATCGAGAAACTAGCCGCAAGAGAAGGAAAACTTGATATGAAACCCTGTGCCAATCCGTCTGGCCAGCGTGGCACAGTAGGCTAATTACCCTTCATGCAGTTGGAAGAGGCCCGTCTCAGCAGTGGCTCATCTAAGTCCTGAGATGAATGGTTGGAATACTTAACCGAAGCCACGTCTATCAACTAGTATACCTAATAGACCAGAAATATAAATGATAACACACAATTAATCTGCTGTACCGTAAAACAGTTAATTTAAAACTTAAACCCCCAAACTTTGGTATGATACAGTTAAATTAAAACAGTTTTGCGCCTGAGGGCGACTCGTCAAAGCGAGTCCCGCCCGGGAATGAACCCGGGACTCCCGCTGGCGACATCCCGTCTCTAATCACTAATACTGTTATTGAAATGTGTGCGAGTTGCATTTGTAAAAAGGGTTCCGTATGAGAGTATCTTATGTTGTACACTACATAGTATAAAACAAAGTCGCTGTCGTCTGTCCGTCCCAATGTATGCTTAAATCTTTAAAACTACGCAATGGATTTTGAAGCGGTTTCTTTTAATAGATAGAGTGATTCAAGAGGAAGGTTTATATGTATAATACATATCCATAAGTCGAGTCGGCCTTAAGATGAACATGGAGAAAACGAAGATCATTTCTAATATCCATGTTCAAGCCACGCCTGTTGACATCGGAGGTTCTACCCTCGAAGTTGTTGACCACTACATTTACCTGGGACACACTGTCCAGTTAGGTAAGTCCAACTTCGAGAAAGAGGTCAATCGTCGGATCCAACTCGGCTGGGCAGCGTTCGGGAAGCTGCGAAAGATCTACTCGTCCCCAATACCACAGTGTCTGAAGACAAAAGTCTTCAACCAATGTGTGTTGACTTATGGAACAGAGACGTGGTCGCTCACTATGGGCTCTATCAGAAGGCTCAAAGTCACCCAAAGGGCAATGGAGAGGGCTATGCTCGGAGTTTCCCTGCGAGATTGAATCAGAAATGAGGAGATATGCAGGAAAACCAGGGTCACCGACATAACCCACAGGATTGCCAAACTTAAGTGGCAGTGGGCAGGGCACATAGCGCGCAGGACCGACGCCCGATGGGGCAGAAAAGTCCTCGAATGGCGCCGGAAAACGATGGATGCGGGCGGCCCAGGACCGGCCTTTGTGGAAATCCTTGGGGGAGGCCTATGTCTAGCAGTGGACGTCTTTTGGCTGAAATGATGATGATAACATATCCATAATATTGTAGAGAAACAATGATAAATTTAGAGGTTCATAATTGCACCCGTGCGAAGCCGGGGTGGGTCGCTAGTCTAATATATTAAATTCTCGTGTCACGGTGTTTGTATTGAACTCCTCCGAAATGGCTCGTCCGATTTTCGTGAAATTTTGTGTGTGTATCGGTTAGGTCTATGAATCGGACAACATCCCCCTAAATGTTAAGGGTGGTCCACCACAACTTTTTTAGTTTTTAGACAACAAATATTGATTTAATTTTTTTAAGATACATACATACATATTATATACATTTTTAAGATACATAATACATAAACCCCCAATTTTTACCCCCCTACGATCAACCCTTATTTTTAATAGCGATATTTATATGGCAAAACGACGTTTACTGGGTCAGCTGTAATATTATGAATACTAATAAATAAAATAAAATAAAATAGCCTTTATTGCTGCTTTTTTTTTTCCATTATACTTAGTATGTACATGCCTATCTACTAAACACTTAATTCATTTAATCTATGCTATTATATAAACTATCGGCAACTGGATGTTTGTTTAAGACAGCTTGTCTGTCGACAAAGGCCTCCTCTAAAGATTTCCACATATTCCTGTCTCTTGCTAAACGGGTCCATACCGGACCAGCCACTTTTTTGAGGTCATCTTCCCATCTTTTGATTTGTCTGCCTCTATTTCTTTTGCCGTCTCTTGGGTACCATTCTGTGATTAACTGAGTCCATTTCTCTTTACTTTCTCGTAACATATGTCCCGTCCAACGCCATTTAAGCTGCCTGTAGGCAGTGTGTGCATTTTTAAATTTAGTTCTCGTTTTTATTTCTTGTAATTTTACTTTGTCAGTTCTTTTTATACCTAAAATACTCCTTTCTATTCCATTTTGGCAGACTTTTATTTTACTTTCTTGTATTTCTGTTAGCGCCCATGTCTGGCATCCATAAAGTAAACATGGCATAATACACATTTCATATACTTTCTTTTTTCCTCTCATTGGCATTTCTTTATCCTTCAATATTTCTCTAAGAGACCAAAACCGTTTCCAAGTATTAGTTATTCTTCGTTCTATTTCTTTATTCATGCAATCATCTGTTGATATAAGTTGGCCCAAATATATATATTCATTTACATAGTCTATTTGTTCGTTATTTACTGTTATTTGTTCGTTGGTTACTGCTTGTTGGGAATTAGTCATAATTTTGGTTTTAGTTAGGTTCATTGTTAAGCCGGCCTCGACGCTTTCATCGGATAGCTGCTGCAACATTAGTCCCAGAGTTCCTGCGTCCTCTGAGAACAAAATCAAATCATCGGCAAAACGTAGATGGTTCAGGTTTTCGCCATTTATATTGAGCCCATTTTTGGTCCAGTTTAAATTCCTGAAGATCATCTCCAGTACTGCTGAAAATAATTTAGGTGATATAGGATCTCCTTGGCGTACACCTCTTTCAATAGGAAATTCGTTACCCGTAGATTCCAGTTTAATTTGTGCCGTGCTTTCTGTATATACGTTTTTAATTATTCGTATGTATTTTCCTTGAACCCCTTGCTTTTTTAGAGCGTCCCATATATACTTATGTTCCAATGTATCGAACGCTTTGTTAAAGTCAACGAATCCTATGTAATACGTTTTATTATATTCTTTATATTTCTGTATAATTTGTCTTAGAGTGTGTATATGGTCAATAGTTGAGAATTTGCTTCGAAAACCAGCTTGTTCCTTAGGTTGGTTTTCATCTAGTGTGTTGGTAATTCTGTTTAAAATTATTTTTGAAAATACTTTATAAATATTGGACATTAAACTGATCGGCCTGTAGTTTCTTATATCGCCCTTGTCTCCTTTTTTATGCAGCAGTATTATTAATGATTTGGTCCAGTCTTCCGGAATAATTTCCTTTTCGAGGATTTCATTGAACAAATCTGTAAGGACTGGTGCTATCACCGGTAGTGTAGTTTTCAGTAGTTCATTTGTTACTAAGTCCGGTCCAGGTGCCTTATCTAGCTTTTGGGTTACAATAGATTTTATTGTTTCTTCCTTTAGAATTGGTTTGACCTCCTCTTCATTTTCTGAATAAAAATCCTCAATTTCTTGTTTTCCTTTATGACTTTGGTATAAATTTTGATAGTATTCCGTAGCGATTCCTAGTATTTCTGGCCTTATGCTGGTCTTTCCCTTACCCTTATTTTTCATGTTTGGAATCCAGTCCTTTTTATATTCCATTTCTTTTAACGCCTTCTTTATTCCTCCCGTTTTTTCTATATGTTTTCTTAATGTTGTTAACCTTTTCGTTTTCCGTTCTTTTCTGAGTTGTTCACTAATCTTTTTGCTTATTTCTGCTATTTTTTGTCTATTATTTTTATTGGATTTTCCTTGTTTTATAAGTTCTTTCCGTTCTTCTAATAATTCCTTACTTCTGAATGTTATCTCTGTCTTACTAATCATATTTACTTTTTTAGTTTCTATTTTTAATTGTTTAAGCAATCTATTGTATTTATCTTGAGTGGATATACATTCTTTTCCTCCGCCTTGCAAGGATATTTCGAGGTTGTTCAGAAGTAAATCAGTGTTACCGGTGCATTCAATGGCTTTCATACTGTTGTGAAATAGTCGTGCTCTTTTAACACGTGTCCCTGCTAGTTTGGCTCTTACCATTCTATGATCTGAGTTAAAATTAAAGTTGTTTAAAACAGACAAATCTTTAAAGATTTTTATGTTGTTAGACATAATAAAGTCAATCTCGTTCTTATACTGGCCATTGGGAGAAATCCATGTCCATTTCCTTGATGGTTTCTTTTTGTAAAAGCTGTTTAGGATGCTTAATTTATTTTCAATAGCAAAGGATACTAGTCGTGAGCCGTTTTTACTTCTTTTGCCAAAGCCGTGCTTCCCTATGGTATATTCTTCTCCACTTTTTTGTTTGCCAATCTGTCCATTAAAGTCGCCCATAACTATTATGTTTTTGGATGCGTTTGCGATGGTGGATTGTAGATCTTCGTAGAATTTTTCAATTTTTTCTATGTCTTCTTTTGTATTTGATTCGGTAGGCGAATACGCCTGGATTATTGACCATGCTTGGTCTTCCTCACCATCTACAGGTAAATGAATATTGAGCAGTGCAATCCGTTCTGAAATTCCTCTTAGTTCTTGTATGTTTTTGGCAAGGTTTCTTTTAACCATGAATCCGACTCCGTACAAGCCGGGCGTCTCTCCAATATGGTGTAGTATGTATTTTCCATGATCTTCTATTCTTTCTCCATATCTTCTCACTTCGCTAATACCAGTTATGTCCCATTTTATTTCTTCTAATGCTAGTTCCAGTTCTTCTAGTTTTTCTGTTGTTCTTAGTGATCGACAGTTTATAGTTGCTATATGTATATCATTATATTTATGTTTCTTGTTATTTTTCATCTTTAGAGGGTCGTGGTCATTTTCCCCCACGAGGACCAGTCGGCTTGGGGGAGGTTGTTGGTTTCCAGTTATTTGGTTGTCTACATTTTTAAGTTGTTGTATTTTCCGGTTGCCGATAGCTAATTGTTATTGCCTATTATCCGCCGTAGAGGAAGAGAGAGAGTTGGATCTACCTCTCATGACATCAAAAGCGTTACGCCTATTATTTTGTGATGGCGTCCAGACTTGTTGCTTTTTTGCTTGTATATTATCTCGCGGCGATGAAGATATTTCTCTCTTTCTTTTATCGTTGGTTGTATTATTTTCTTTTACTACAAGCTTGTCGTATCTAAGATATGCGAAATTTCCTTTTAATCTTTCTTCTTTCAATTTAGTTTGTAACATTTTTCTCTTCTCCAGAACTTCTTTAGAATAATCCTCTGCTATATATATATCTTTGAGATGTTTCCGGACTTTCATTACCTCATTTTTCTTCCATAAATTGACAAAGGATAATAAAACAGGTCTCGGTTTTCCATCAAGGCTTTTCCTTCCAATGCGATAGATGTTGTTTATTTCATAATCCACAATATTTATATTTAAGTCTTTGATAAATATCTTCTTCACCTCTTGTATTAGTCCTGAGGTAGATTCTTCTTCTTCTTTTAATCCAAAAATAATAATATTGTTGTGTTTCTTATCTCTTTCCATATATTCTACCTTTCTCTCAAGGTTTACCAGTTTCATCTTCAAGTCTTTGTTATCTTCTAAAATAGGCTTTAATTTTTCATCCATTTTCTCCATGATTGAATTACTTATAGACTCTTTCAGTTCATCAGTTTGTTTCTGCATTTCGATTTTCATTTTGTCAAACAAAATTTGGAATTGATCTTCCATGTTTTCCAAGTTTTAACTTCTTTGCGCAAAACGGAACGTAGTGATGAATGGTAATTTTTGTGTTGGCAACACCGATGCAATGAATGTCAAATTGTCAACTTGTCAGTGACTGATAGTGACACAATGACGTTTCTGTGACAAATTTCTAACCTCAATCCGGTAGTTGCTGATTGTTAATTAGTTATAATCTGTTTTATTCCCACGATTATCACACGATAATTAATATTTCCACAGATCCACAGCACTTATGATTGTGTTTTTAACTGTTGACCGTGTCGAACAGCCCGTAATTATATTTTAATTGCAATAAGTTTGAGGATTGCACTACAACGATGTTTACACTTCGAGCACCGGAACCGGAAAAAAATATAATTATGAATACTTTATAACAATAAAACCTTAATTTTAATGTATGTGTACTGAGAGAATCAGCAGTACTTTTGGATACGGCACGTATTGTGAGGGGATTCCTCACTCTGGATCCCTGACCACCGATGGTTTGGGCTTTTGGCTCATCCATGGTGGGGGGGAGTTTATGTTTGAATATATTTTTTTATTTGGTTAATAGTATGTCAAATATGACAACTATAGACATGACAAATGTATTTGTGTAAACTAAATTTATTATGTGACGCTCACTCACACATTGATACATTTACCGCACAGCAAACTACGGAACCCTATAATCAATACAAAAGATCGTATCGTTAGTCTGACAAACCGGGCGCCCCGCAGTGTAAACATGCAGTGTGCTCCGTACTTAATAATAGTTCGCGAGCCATTTGCACCAGGTATCGATGTAAAATGTGCTCAATTTGGAACGAGACTTGTAATTATGCTTCCTGCGATCATTTGCACGAAACTAGTGATGAAGACACTGTTACACTGGGTGTAATAGAACCCAAGGATTGATTGGTTCCAAACGTCAACAAAAATATGTATGTTTTTTTTTCTTAAAATGTGGATTAACAGCTGACGGAAGTGTTACTAGAGAAGTCAGATATTTCGTGGAACGTAGATAACTAAGCGTCTAGTATAACAATGTGGATATACAGATATTTAATTTCTGATGAAATACCATGACATTTCTTTTTTATAAAAAACAAAACCCCCGCACTAGGCTTAACCTGTATCGCGGGGGCAGTTTACAAACATGAAATTCGCGAACACAAATAATATTAAGACTCGGAGCAAGTGCCTCTGGTTTACACAAAGACAGTTGCTCGGCCCTTGAATCGAGTCCGGGACTCTGTGATCCAAGTGCGGCGCATCCAACCTCTAGACCACTGCTTGGTCCTTTTGAAGACACTGTTGTTATTTTATTTTCCCGTAAGACAGGCAAAGGATTTTCTATACAGTTATCGTATTTTAAATTTAGAAAGAAAGAAACAGTTTTTTTAGTAATTAAATATGTTTAATCTGTATATTTAATTAATAACGTCCTAATGGCAACTTAACATCGCTACTCGTATTTGGGAATCTGTCAGATGACATCAAGGGCTATTTAAGGATCGAAATGATCAAGATTTTCTTCAATTAAAGTTGAGAATCCTTTCGATACGTTCCTTCCAAATCAAAACAGTTCTGCAGATTAATTAACCCCATTTTGATTTCACACATTTTACCGACTGAAAATAGGTTTATGTGACAAAGGGAAATTACAAGACCAAAAAACTAGCCGCAAGAGAAGGAAAACTTTATATGAAATCCATAGCCAACCCGTCTGGCCAGCGCGTCCTGGTAGGACAATCACCCTCCTTGAGGACTGGAGGAGGCCCGACTCAGTGGTAGGTCATCTACAGGCTGAATAGTAGTAATAGGTACGTGATTTTTCCTAAATACCTCAAGAAATTTTTAACAATTTTTCACAGCATACAACTTGCCGATTTCGAGCAATTTTTATAAAACAAAATTTAATATTCGAAGCTAAGTGATTTAAAACGTCACAAATGGCGCGCGAAATCACTGGCGTTTTTTAATAATTGTTTTATGCTCTAACAAATGAGTTTGAAATTGGATCTGGCTCGCAGCGCTTACAAAAATGGATGCATAATATGATTAGAGCAAGCGAGACGGCGCTTCAGTGCGGGAGAGAGACCAAAGCACTCGCGTTTTGTTCTTTGCCATTGTCATAACGTTTAGTTATAACGTTTTGTTAGTTTCTATTCATGTTTTCACCCTAAATTGTTCTGCGACAAATTAGATTTTGTTTTATTATTTGATAATTTCATTTTTGCGATAGCTTTTTGATGAGATATTTATGTTTGTTTATTTTTAATGGTATTGTTGGCACACCTGTTATCTCTCTACAGTTGGTAGAGATTTTGCTAAATATCTGCAATGTAGAGTTACCGATATATCCCACAGGATTTTTAGGAACCCCTGTTCTATATAGGCATAACCTGTACCGCGGGGGCAGTTTACAAACATTTAATTCATGAACACAAATTATGACACCCAGAGTCAGAGCAAGTGGCTCTGGTTTACTCAAAGTCACGTAGCCGACCCTGGAATCGAATCCGGGACCCGTTGATCCAAACATCTAACCGCTAGGCAGTCAAGGATTGCCAAATTTTATGGCAGTGGCACAGAGGTTGCAGACTGACATGACTGACAGAAAGGTCCTCGAGTGGCGACCACGTTCTGGAGGCTGCAGTAGCTCTTCCGCGGCCCAGGACCAGGCTTGGTGGAAATCTTTGGGAGCGGACTTCTTTTGGCTGAAATTATGATGATGATCAAATAGGTGACCATAGGGGTAATCATTATCTATCTATAAATTTAAGAAAAGCCCCTCTGCCTATTCCATGAAATAACTTGATCATAATAATATTAACGTGTCTAGTACTGTCCGAGGCTGTGGGTAATCTGATTGCCGCCTCCAGCTTCTCAAGGCGAGAGTAATTACCCCCCCCCCCTCCGTTTGTTATCCCCCATAACGGGGGGAGGCCGACGAAGATTATATTGTTCCAACTTAATAGGCTTTTTATTGTTTTATATTGTTCTTGGAGAAGTTAGTGTTCTTAATTCGGTATATTTTATACGGGCAAGTATTTTATAGTGTTTAAACTACATATTATGGTGTCGATCAAACATAGGTATGTTTTTTATTGGACACTTTAAGATAAAGACGTGGAATTCAAAAGAGGCAAGAGCTACCGGTTAGAAGGTTGGATGTAAATAAATAAATATCCTTGGACATTTCACACAACGCCATCTCGTCCCAAGCTAAGCAACTTAATGCTTGTGTTATGGTAACGAGATGGATGATACACTACTTTTTTTTGTAAATACATACATATTATAGATAGAAAGGACACCCAGACTCCGAGCTAGTGCCTCTGGTTTAGACAAAGACACTCGCCCGACCCCGGAATCGAACCCGGGACCCGTTGATCCAAAGGCGGCACATCTAACCACTAGACCACTAGACCACTGAACTGACGATGGGAATAGATGAGCAGACTTAGAGAGAATGAGCATTTACTGATACAGCTTGAAAGGTTCTAAGGTGAGCGCTATTGGTTACATAGTGGAGGTATACTACCAGTACTTCTCAGCCCATAAATGACTCACTGCTAAGTCGGGCCTCCTCCAACTACATGGTGGGTAATAAGCCTACTGTATCACACTGGCCAGACGGGTTGGCACAGGGTTTCCGTATCAAGTTTTCCTTCTCTTGGGGCTAGGTTATCGGCCTTTTCATTTCCTTTTCTTGGTTCTTACGGCACTCTCAGTATGATATAGGGTGGGGACACCGTGTACCTATTCTAAATCCGTCACCACACGGATGGGGGTGGTATATCAGTACGTAAATGCTAAATGGTAATCTTGGCATTAAGGCGTGTACCACGCCAGATATACCACTCACGCGACGCAGACCTTTTTATAGGAAAAGCATCTGGCTGTTGGATCTCATCTGTTTCGGAAGGCCTGTAAACCCATCAGTGTCGGATATTATTCTGTCATCTTTGGCAGTTATCACACGAAGCCAGTAACGTGACGTCAGCAAGTAATTAAGAGAGCTCGCGGTCATTTTTTTTAAGTATTTAGTTCCTCGGTGCTCGAGTTATCATGCTCACTTTAAGACTCAGTCTGGCCGTGGTGGCAGCGCCGGCGTGTGGCGGGACCTTCTCTTCCCTGCAATATGGAGGGCGATGGTTGCCAAATGCGTCATTCTTGTAACCAGATGTCATTGCTGCCCTGTCCTCCCGGGGCCTGTCCAGTCTTTCTAGTCCGCCACCCGAAAATTTATATTTATCCATGGGCTAAAGCAACAAGAAATTTGAGTATCAAGTGAAGCTGTGCAGGATTAAGAACAGGCCAAAAGCTCTTTAAGTGTGCAATTGTCTACAAATTAGTCTGTGCTTTTATAGCATAACAGCGAGACATTCTTGTTTTACAAAAGATCCACATAATAAGAGGAAGATATTTTAATATAAATCATAATAATTTTACTATTAACCATAATTTGTGTCATGATTATTCATGTCTACCCGGACCCGGTTACCCACAGTCTTCGTCAGCGCGGACTTTGGCCTTTGATTGCTGCCTAAGATGAGACTAATAGTTGTCACAGTCACTATGTAATTAAGATATTAGTAGGATTCTTGAATAGTTTATTAAAGTATTGTTTTACAGGTACCTACTTAAAAAATAGAATACAAAAATGCTTTAATGCTTCTTCTTCTTCTGCCTGGCGTTAGTCGCGGCTATTGCCAGGGTCCGCCTAAGTCCGCCGCTTTAATGCTAAATGTGGATGAAATGCTTCCAACTACTACTACTCAACCCACAGATAACCCACTGTTGTTAAACCTTGATGTGCAATGAAGAGTAGGCTATTTTCATATAATCTTATGTTTTTCTTAGTTTAGTTTAGAAGCTGCTAAAAACAATAATTTATATTGTATTTTGTGTATTTTGTGCTTATTGCTTGTTTTAATTCTTTATATCTGTCATTATTATCGCTTGCCTTTTAGTGATCTAAGAATCCTATTCTATTTCTACTCGTGAGAACCTGTAATTGGCTCTGTGTCTCATATTCAATTATTTCTCATAAATTTTAGCTGTTGGTTGTATTGTAAGGAGACTTACAATAAATAAATAAATAAATATCTTCCTCTTATATTATTGTCGAAATTATTCGAAATTTTGTATTTATCCCGCTCTGTTTGCCAACAATTTGTCTATGCTCTGATTGGCTGACGGCCCCCTAATGAGAGGCCGTTTTAATTCTGTGCCAATTATGATTGTAACTTTTTAATTTATCAATCGTAATAATGAGAAAGTTTTGACATTCTTTATTTAAATACTATTTGCTTTTTTAAACTGCCAGACTAAACCTTCTTAAAACGGTCGTTGGTCTCTATCTAGGAAGGAAATATGCTTAAGCCCTATTGATAGGAAACTGGATATCCAACTGTGTGCGGTGACTTGTCTGTGACGTGACGGATTTCGAGGAGAGGAGTGACCGTGACTAAAGGAACACATAGGGCTGATCACCTAGCCGCAAGCGAAGGACCTTTTTTTTTTTCGACGCTTGGGATATGTTTTATCATACCGCCGCTCCTCAGCGGTGGGGCCGGCGAGTATGTGGGATTCCGGAAACTACTCGTCTACTCACTAATACTCCAGCGTTAGCTTGGGGCGCCACAGGTTCGCGTAAACGCATTCCACTGTGACGAAACGAAGGACTGATACAAGCTATAATATCCTGTGCAAGTCCATCTCGCCAGCGTGAAACAGGAGGCAAATTTCCTTCCATGAATTTGAAAGTGGCCCGAGGTCATCCGTGGAACTTAAATATATATTCACCTTGCTACTACTCCGACCATAGAAGACCCACACTTGAGTCGGGCCTCCTCCAGTCACATGGAGGGTAATTAGCCTACTGTGCCACGCTGGCCAGACGGGAGAGCATAGGGTTTCGTAAAAAGATTTCCTTCTCTTGCGGTGGCTTACCCTTAGGATAGAACGGGATGGTTACACAATGGATGTACCATCACCACTCAGGTAATTAGTTACATATTGCCCTTAGTGAAGGCTTTTATTGTAAAGCCAGCAATATACGTTGGCCTAGCATTGCCGAGTTAACGCCAATAGCAACGTATGTAGACGGTATGTTTGCATTGTCTGGCCATCGCTCGGTGTCGCTCGCCTAGTTGGTTTCGATACACTTGCCCAACGTGTAGGCAGTAGCCTTGTCTTGTATTAAATTACATACGCTCGCGTTGGCCTAAGCTCGGCCAACGTGTATTGCTGGCATTAGAGTGTAATGTGTTCGCGTGTGCAGCTAAAGCCGCGAGATGCTTATGTTTGTAGGTATAAAAGGCGATTACTTATTCGGCGGTTGGTGTTGATCCGTTATAACTCGAAAAAAATATAAAGAAACCTCAAAATTGTATATTGCAAACAGATTACAAATTTGGCACAAAAAGGGTTTATTTATCGTTTGTCAAGACTACTCGAGAACATTCAATGAAGTTGACATACAATAGAATGAGCAAGTGAACGAGTTAATCCCGTATATTTTTTTTAGAATTTGTTGTTGTGTGATTGAATGGATATGAGGTAAGTATATGAGAAAAACGTTAATGGACTATGAACTTATTTATTTTATTTTATAGGAAATCTACCATTGTTGTCGGCGCCTACTTACTCAAAGAACCGACTTCAAACGGTATTTGGTTATATATATATCCCTTTTTACATTTTTATTGCATTTGAAGTTGAAGTACCTAGTACTTTTTTTTCAATAAGGCTAAATTTTTAGTGCAAAGAACTCGGAACCAAACGCTAGTAAGTAAATTTTAACACCTATTTCAGGTTTTATAGCTAGCTTTAATTTTCGATGCGACTAGTTAGTAGTTACCATCTCTACGCGCCCCACATAACCCGGCTAGCCCAAAAGACCGGGAAACCATGCGGATTTGCGACGCAAAAAAAGAAAGGTAGTGGCTACCTCTAAGTAGAAATAAAAATGAAATCTCGTTTTAAAAGCAAACCGATTGGATCGAAGGCTAACATTAAATTAATGTAAATAATGGGACTACCACCATTAGCCCTCGTGCGGAGCAATTTGGAACTTTAAGTCGTGAAACAGTATAATGCGTGTTTATATAATTATATATACTTTGCATTTTTTTATACGAAACTACAGGCTATGGTTTTTTTAAATTAAAACCTCTGCACTAGGTAGGTATAACCTGTGTCGCGGGGGCAGTTAACAAACATGTAATTCACGAGCACAAATGACACCCAGACACCGAGCAAGTGCGTCTGGTTTAGACTCTGGTTTAGACAAAGACAAGTTTGCACGACCCCGGAATTGAACCCGGAACCCGTTGATCTTACGATTAATTAGCTTACGAATAACGAGATTTTTTTATAATAAAAATAGTTACCTATATAGCTAGTTTACAAATTACAAACCCTGTGCCAACCCGTCTTGCCAGCGTGACACCGTAGGCTAATTTCCCTCCATGAATTTGGAGGAGGCCCGACTCATAAGTGGGTTACTCATGGGCTGAAACACACGCAAATATGTTATTTACGACCACAAATGACACCCAGACTCAGAGCAAGTGCCTCTGGTTTACACAAAGACACTTGCCGGACCCTGGAATCGAAACAGGGGCCAGTCCCTAGACCAACAATTCTTGTTTGGTGTAATCGTATCCTAATTCATTTACAAACTAGTGTAAAAAAATGAACTCAGATGTTCTCTGTTCTATTCTTCTGTTCTGAATATCTGAATTTAAGGCATAGAGACATAAGCTAACGAAAGATGCAGTCCCGTGAGTATGTAGGTTTTCTTTTCCGAATTATAGGCAAATCCTTTCTTATTTTTAACTCAAACGGAACTTTATTTAATTCTTATAAATCGTCTTATTTATATTTACCATTATCATCTTATATTACGGCCCCTGTCCCATGCTAGGTGGTATTCTCCACACACACACACCTATCAGTCGTCATATCTACATTCACATCTTTCACACACAATTAAATCTCCCACAACCCACCCACATTCATGCTGAAATTACCACCGGTTCGGAATGCTTAAGAATGTTTACAGAGTAAGGTGGACAAGAACCTCTTGCTGTTGCTTTTTTTTTCAAATTATTGGTCTTTGTATGAGTATTTTTTTCCCAATAAATTGCACACATTTAAGAAATACTTGTTATTTTTTTTGTGGATAAAGGGGTTTTGTTACACCCTGTAGTTTGGCAACGAAGACGCAAATTAATATCTCAGAAATAATATCGCTCGTGCCATCATTTACCTTTATCGATCTCTTAGCGGTAGAATTAGCTATTTTGCAAGTAATGCCAAGGGTTTACACAAAAAACCACTTTCACTCGTTCCGATGTTTTTCCAGATTCTTTTTCACTATATTTTATAAAAAAAATTAAACTACTCATACTCAGCCCGTCAATGACCCACTGTTGAGTCGGGCCACCTCCAGTTACATGGAGGGTAGTTAGCCTACTGCGCCACGCTGGCCAGATGGGTTGGCACAGGGTTTCGTATCAAGTTTTCCTTCTCTTACAGCTAGTTTTTTTTTAATTTTCTCTTGTTGGTTCATATGGCACCCTTAGTATGGAATGGGATGGTGACACTATCATCACTACATAGTCACTATCGTTTGTCCGTCCCTATGTATGCTTAAGGTAAATGTTCCAGGGTAGCCCGCGAAATTCAAATTTTCTTACGTTTTTTGCAATTTGCATGTCAGTGCTAGGTTGTATGTTGATTAAAATGTTATTCGCGGCTGTAAGACGTATGTAGTTATAGAATTATAATCATCAAAATCATCAATACAACCCTCCAAGCTCATAAAGGTGCAAGAATGATATTGAGCTTGAAAAAGTTTTTCAAAAAACGTTTGCAAAAAACGTAAGAAAATTTGAATTTCGCGGGCTACCCTGGAACATTCACCTTAAATCTTTAAAACTATGCAACGGATTTTGTTGCGGTCTTTTTCAAGAGGAAGGTTTCCAAGTACCTACAATACATCCATAATATTGTAGAGAAACACTGATAAATTTAGAGGTAATCATTGCATCATATCTCCAATAGACCTAACAACGAAAGAAATTAACAACAGAGTCACTTTGGCATGGAAAAGATACTGGTCTCTTAAGGAGGTAATGAAAAACCCACTCGTACCAATGAAAGCGAAGAGCAAAATATTTAATTCGTGTATTCTGCCTGTTATGACATACGGATGCCAAACCTGGAGCTTAACCAATCATAATATACACAAATTAGCAACTTGCCAAAACAGTATGGAACGAAGCATACTTAACATCAAATTAAAAGATAAAATAAAGCTTGACATTATAAGGAAGAACACTCGACTCACAGATGTCACTTACTGTGTAAAAAAAATTAAAATGGAGGTGGGCAGGACACATGATTAGAAGTGACAAGGATAAATGGTCCAAGGACGTAACAGAGTGGTGCCCGAGACAGTACAAAAGAAAGAAAGGGAGACAGCGTCGTAGATGGGAAGACGATATTAAAAAAATAGCGGGACATACTTGGAACAGAGAAGCGCAGAACCGCATGCGATGGCGAATTCTAGGGGAGGCCTATGCTGGACAGCAAGACAATCTTGACGTACCGGTGTCAATAAATTAAATAAGATTATTGTAACTATATATTATAAGAAAGATTGTTAAATAAAGGCTATTATTATTATTATTATTATTGCACCCGTGCGAAGCGGGGGCGGGTCACTAGTGTATTTTAAATCCGTCACCACACACACATCCGTCTCCATTATTATGTTAGAAGCTCTATGCGAGAAATAAAATAAAAGAGAGTTCCAATACCCGGCAACCTTAGGAATACGCCGAAGAGAAGATCCACCCTGGATGGTTGGATCCAATATTGGCCCCAGCACTGTGTGAGCACCCAGTAATATTTGATCCAATCTTATAACAAATATTCGCTTACTCATCCAATCCATCACGGCGGATCATAATAACACTCTTTCAAATTAATACCTGCCTATTCGAAAAGAGAATTGAAAAATCACCGCCCAACATAAATTGAACCTTCATGTCCCACTAAAAAACTATTCCACGTGGATTTTCGTTCACAAAAAAACCGGCGAAGGGTCATCTTGAATTGGAAACTTCCTAATACGGGCTTATTACTGATGTTAATTTTTCGATTGTTTCGAGTGAAAAAAGTTCTCGAATGGTATTTAGAGTGCTTTCGAAATAGTCATCGATATATTTACGCACAAACTCGTAGTTTTATTAGTACAAATTACAACCATTCGGTAACTTCGAGGGTTGACGTACTAATTAGTGAGCAGATTACGTCATTCGAATTAATCGAATGCATTTGTGAGATGCTTTTTGTATTTTAAAGATGGAACGAATCGTTGTCTTTCTTTTCAAAATTGGGATATTCTATCGACTTCGGACGGACATAATGTCACCAGAGCATTCTCTACTGAGGGTATCGTAGAGCATGGCAAACTAAGCTTCCATAAGATGCCCCATTCAGTAGGCGGCTGTTTTTATGCTATGAGAAAAGCTGCTTACTGCGACTTTGCTCGCAATCTAAAAATATACGATACCTTCTTTTTTTTTTTTAAAAAATCCTGTACTAGTTATATCCTGTACCGCGGGGGCAGTTTACAAAACATGAAATTCACGAATATAAATAACACACAGACTCAGAGCAAGTGCCTCTGGTTTACACAAGCCCTGGAATCGAACCCGGGACCCTGTGATCCAAAGGCAGCACATCCAACCCCTACACCAACAAGGCATGTGTAATCCTACCAGGCACTTAAAATTATGTACCTTTTCTCAGCGTAACCCTCTTCTGAGTCTGGCCTCCTCCAATTACAAGAGAGAAATTAATTAGCCTAGTGTGCCACGATCGCCAGACGCCAACCATCATGGCACAGGGTTTTGTTTCAAGATTTCCTTCTGTTACGGCTCAGCTCTAACGACACCCTCAGAATAGAATAAGGCAGTGACATTATTTATTCTAAAATCATAAATTGGTTGAGTAGTTTAGGCGTAAAAAGTTAAGACACACAGACGGAGCTGCTTTCAAATTTATAGTATTTGTGTGTCTGTAAAACAGCTTTAAACAAACCTTTTATTAACAGTTTACGCCAAAAATATGTCCTAGGAACTTCGAATCAAATAAAGGTGACAACACACTATGAAAACAGAGCGATAAAATTAAACAAGTGCAGCGCACAATACTCCAATCACAGTGCAAATGGGAAGGTGTACGGAACAGAAGACGATGTTGCAATCGAGTTATAGGGTTGTTACGCGTCAGTGGACGCTTAGCCTTAGGTACAGAGTAGTGGCGAGTACAGAAAATTCAGAGAGGTAGATATAATAATAATAAATATCCTTGGACATTTCACACAACGCCATCTCGTCCCAAGCTAAGCAACTTAATGCTTGTGTTATGGTAACGAGATGGATGATAAACTACTTAAATATTTTTTTTGTAAATACATACATTATATAGATAGAAAACACACAGACCCGGAACAAATACTTGTAGATCGTACAAATATTTCTTCCGTGCGGGATTCGAACCCGCGACATTCTTCGCAGCAGTCGATCGCTCAACCACTGCGCTAATTTGTTTGTTTGTAGGTGCTTGACTAGGGAAGAACCTCCTCCTCCACCTTACAGAATACTACTTCTCAGCCTCCTAATTCATAGAGGGAAATAAGTCCACTATGTCATGCTGTGGCCAAACGCGTTGGCACTCGGTTTGTATCAAGTTTTCTTTCTTTTGCGTCTAGGTCATCTACTTCTTGCGTTCCTTTAGGCGCCTCTTAAGACACTCTCATGGTGGTATGGGTTGTCAAAATCCGTCAACACACGTGAAGGCTAAACTCAAGGTAGAACAGCATAATGCTGAGTAAAGACCTTTAGCTGTATATCTACTACCAATACTGCTAGTCATCCAACTACCACAGACACTGCAAAGTGTCTGAAACGTTAGTGTTTAAATAAAAATACACGATAGACCTGTCAAGACATAATTTATCGCAATTAATTTAAGCACTTGATAGTAATTAGTGTTAGTTATTAGGGTGGTTTTGACCGATTTAGAATCCTTAATTTCACCACCAGGGTGTCGTAAGAGGCGACAAAAGTAAAAGGCAAGGTCCAAAAACTAGCCGTAAGAGAAGGAAAACTTATGTCATACCTTCGGCCTGTGTGGCACAGTAGAATAATAACCCTCCATATAATTGAAGGAGGCCCAACTCAGCAGTGGGTCATATATGGGCTGAGTTATAAATAATATAATAAATAAATATCTTTGGACATTTCACACAACGCCATCTCGTCCCAAGCTAAGCAACTTAATGCATGTATTATGGTAACCAGATGGATGATAAACTACTTACTTATATAATTTTTTTTTAATACATATATATTATAGACTAGCTGCGCCCCGCGATTTCACCCGCGCCACATAATATAATAATACTAAAGTTTACTTATTGTCGTACCGCGGGTGAAGCCGGGGGGCAAAGCTAGTCTAAAAAAAAATTAAATTAAAAATTTAAATAAACCCCCGACACAATAACCTTTAAAAAGTAAAAAATAAAAATAAATACTTCGCGTTGGGGGACCTGGGGTCAGGTAATAAATAAGTGGGAGTTATTGTGTCGGGGGTTTATTTAAATTTTTAATTTAATTTTTATTTTATACTTTTTATAGGTACATACTTATTATAATGTAGATTTTGTTAAATTGCACGTGATGCGCTTTATTTGAGACCCCACTCAATTATATTTGCAGACATTCGGTTATTCTTCCCCACTTCCACCCCTCATAACTTTTAAACGGCTCACCCGATTTTCATCAAACATGTCTAAGAACACTCGCCCGTAACTCACCTTTCATACAAAAAAAACTTTATTGAAATAGCTTCATCCGTTCGCGAGCTACGGTGCCACAGACAGACAGACAGACAGACCGACAAACAGACAGACAGACAGACACGTGAAACTTATAACACCACTCTTTTTGCGTCGGAGGTTAAAAAGTAGCCTAAGTTACTCCTTATATAATCAGCTACCTATCAGTGAAAGTCCCGTTTAAATCGGTCTAGCCTTTCCAGAGATTAGCCGGAACAAACAGACAGACAGACAGACAGACGGACAGACAGACAAAAATTTTAAAATAAGTTATTCGGTCTATGTACTGTATAAACATACTTACGGATTTAGTAAAACGTGGTTATTTTATTATAACAAACAGACAATCCAATTTTATTTAGATGTATGTATGTATGTATGTATGTATGTATGTATAGATGTATAGATAGTAAAGCACCCAGACCCGGAACAAATACTTGTAGGTCGTACAAATATTTCTTCCGTGCGGGAATCGAACCCGCGACATTCTGCGCAGCAATCGATCGCTCAACCACTGTGCCAACCGTGTCGTATATGAGCCTATATATGACCCACTGCTGAGTCAGGCCTCTACTGTATTAGGGTTATTAAATTAAATATTTACTATTATATGTCTTCGTGAATTTCCTGTTTGTAAACTGCCCCCGTGGTTAGTGCAGGAAATTCGATTTGTGTAAAAAAAACTGTACTCGAATGTCTCTAGCTATGTTGAACGTAACTTTGTAGTCAACCAATTAAATCTTTTTCATCTGCCGTCTCTGCCCATTCGCTATTCTGTGCCGCCCAGTGCAATCACAAGACACAAGCAACTTTAACTAACTGACCGCTGCAATACCGGCAAATGGCCAAGGCTAACTCAGTTTACTGGCTAGGCGTCAACATATACTAGGCTTCGTAGGTTTCCAGCCTGTAAGAGTTCCACTGCTCAGTCGCGCCTCCTCCATTGGAGGGAAGTAAGCCAACTGTGCTAGATGAATTGTACACATGGTTTTGTATCAAATTTCCCTAACTAGAGTTTTCGAGCATTTCCTTTAGTCGACACCGTATGAATGGATTGGGATACTGATACTAATTAAACACTATATCAGTAAAAACCAACCTGAGTGTGTCGTAAGAAGCGACTAGGTAATACCTCTTTTTTGTACTCGAGTAAGATGTTGCGTAAACAAAACATTGTATCATAATTACATCTAAAACCAATCATAATGAAATTGTTCAAATAAAGGATGGAACGAGAGATCAAAAGACGTCACGTCCAGGTGACTAGGGTGACATAGCTTCACATAATTTCGGGACAGTCCTTGCAAGTATGATACACCATATCAGTAACCTATTTAATATGTGAGGCAAAAAGTTTGTACCAATTTTACAAAAAAACGCGCGGTTCTGACGATTATGAAATATTCCAATCTTATAGATAAAGAGAAAAAGTTCAGAATGCTATTTTTTATGCATAATAAATAACAGTACACATGCTATCATATATTTAACACACACACATGTATATTATTTTGTTTATTTTATGTCTCTTTTTATCAACCACTTGAATGCCTTGGACCCTAGGTTTTCGTGATGGAAAGCAACGTCAGGGTCTAAGATGGAGCGGGCAATTCAAGGAAATGCCCTGTCGGGCGCCGGCTCTCACATACACACGACGGAACACAGTACAACTTGGCGTCGGAAATAGATGTGAGGATGGTACCAGCAAGCGTGCTGGGTTTTGTTGACTCTTACAACACAACTATAATTTAAATGAATTATGTTGAACACTAGTTAAAGTATATCTTCGTCAACCAACCCTCTACATTTCATGATACTCCTCATTCACGATCTCTGAACTCATCAGAATCACTTGAGACTAAAAGTCCTCTTCCTAAATTAGAAATAGTATATAGTATTAAAATAAGTAGAGCACATATTAAAAAATACCCCTGAATTTTAAAGAGTAGGCAATTAGAAAATAGAAAAGTTATTATGGATGAAAGAAAGACACAGTATGCGGAGAAAGACACAGAAGAATACTAGCGAAAATACTATATGAAAGGAAAGATATATAGTTACTAGGAATAAAGACTCTGCTCATGACAGTGGTAGGATGTCCTTTAAATTAAAAAAATACATTAGACAATTCCCCTTTCATTCCATTTTTTTAATACCCTACACTGTGCAGGTATATCTGTCGTATTATTTAAGTCAACATAAAAAAAAACAATCCTTTCGTCCTAAAATATGATGTTACACCATTACCAGTACCAGTTACCTACCATTTGTTAAAGTTCCCAATAAAGATTATGTTAGCTATGTTAACTGTGTAGTGACGGCATTACCCTCCCTGTGATGGGAGAAGGCCCGACTTCGCAGTGGGTCATTTATGGGCTGAGTAATATTAGTATTTATGTTATTGTATTTTTTTCCGTCTTTTGTCCACTTCATCTGGTAATCATGGTCATTGCAGCTAGGACCGCCTGTGGGCTTTGGCACTAATATGCTCGCTCGCACAGCCTATTAATTAGGCATATAACATGACTATCATCAATGAGTATATTAACCATATGTACTTAGCGGGTTTGATGGGGTTCAACTACCATCTTCGCACCCAGGACGCCCCTGTAGCTTGGCTGGTGATCCCCGAGGATTTCTCATGAAAAAAGATGTGGGAACATATATTAAATTTTTTTTTTCTTCTATCCCATAATAATATTCTATGTTCATCGTCATCATCATGTCAGCCACTGCTGTCGAGCCTCCTCCAATGACAGGAGGGAAAGAGAAACTAGCCTACTGTGCCACGCTGGCCAGACGGGTTGGCAGAGAGTTTTTGTTTCCAGTAATCATGTTGCGGCTAGGTTTTCTGCCATGTCGACACCCTCAGTGTGGAATGGGGTGGTGACATTATGTATTCTAAATTCGTTGCCCCGTGGACGGCACACATACTCATTTTTCTATAATATGTTTAACAGTTCATATGTCAGGCATACTATTTGTTCGGCGTGCCTGGGAGAAATAACAGCCCACAAAATCATAGAAGTAATTTATCCTACGTTACCTCGCTGGCCAGACGAGTTGGCACAGAGATTGTATAAATTTTTCCTTCCCTTATAGCTAGGTTATCTGCCTCTTGCGTTAGTGTTACGACACCCTCAGGGTGGCATTGTGACATTAAATATTTTAAATCCTACCACAGCAGAATATATTTTATTATTGATAAGAATAAACAGATTACATCCTTCCACTTCCTACGATCCTGGCTCACTCCTACGAACTTTCTTCCACTTTCATCAACCTTCATGCTCCTCGGTGATGTGATCTCTGCCTACCCCTAAGGGAAAAAGGCGTGACTGTATGTATGTATGTATAAACACATTATTACTAGGATAATTTTAAACATTAATTAATTTAAAGTCAAAGGTTGCGCGGGGGGACGTGGCTCGCGGGGGCGAAGGGGGTAGTTCAAAACCAATCAATGTTGCTAATTGAAGCTTTAATACCGCCTCATTCAACAATTACTGGGCCGCTGTCAACTGCCAGGTCCCTAGAGGGGTTGGAAGTCGATAGGATTTAACCGGTCTAAAGGTCGGTGTGGTGACGGATTTAGAATAGATAGTGTCACCACCCCATTCCATACTGAAGGTGTCGTAAGAGCCGACAAAAGGAAATCTCAATGCCGATAACCTAGCCGGAAGAGAAGGAAACCTTGAAATGAAACCATGTGCCAACCCGTCTGCGTGGCATAGTAGGCTAATTACCCTCCTTGTAATTGGTGGAGGCTTCACTCAGCAGTGGGTCATTTATGATCTGAAGCCACGACTTATGCAGTTAGTATGTGATTAAATAAATAAATAATACCTTATTAAAATAATGCAATACTGAAGATACGTTTGCCACATCACTCGGCACACAAATAAACATTAAGGTGGATGCCTGCGAAATTCAAATTTTCTTACGTTTTTTGCAATTTGCAGGTCAGTGCTAGGTTGTATGATGGGCTACCCTGGAGCATCCACCTTAATTATTAAAGTTGTCGATATCGATAGTTCCTCCCTATCGACAAATTGTTATATGGTCGTCCCCGATTAGGCCACCCCCTCCCCCGCAGTTATCCCAATCAATCCCGAACACAAACTCGCTTAATTTAACGATCAATCAGTTATTAAACGATCGTTATTATTTCGTTATCGTTATATCGGCCGTTCCGTTGTAATTATTGTCGTAAGCGAGTTTTGGAGTTAATTAATTTTTGGAATTACAATTACTTGTTTACTCCTCCAGACCATCATCATCATCTTTTGACTGCCTCGTTGGTCTAGTGGTCAGATGTGCCGCCTTTGGATCAACGGGTCCCGGGTTCGATTCCGGGGTCGGGCCAGTGTCTTTGTCTAAACCAGAGGCATTGGCTCGGAGTCTGGGTGTCATTTCTATCTATAATATGTATGTATTTACAAAAAAAAAATGTATATAAGTAGTTTATCATCCATCTCGTTACCATAACACAAGCATTTAGTTGCTTAACTTGGGACGAGATGGCGTTGTGTGAAATGTCCAAGGATATTTATTTATTTATTTATCTTAGGCCTTACAGCCCAGGGTTAGCCTGGTCCAGCATGTTCTTCCAGACAGATCTGTCCATGGCTTTCTCCTTCCAGCTTCTGACACCAATCACTTTGAGGTCCTGTTCAACACCATCTAACCATCTGAGCTTGGGCCTGCCACGACTTCTGCGGCCATCCGGTTCGTCGTATAGTCGTGGTCTCGGAATTCTAGTGTCGTCCATCCTAAGAATATGTCTTGCCTATCTTAGGCTGAAGACAGGGCGCTATGGCGCTCTTTAGGGGAGGCCTATGTCCAGCAGTGGACTAATGTGGGCTGATGATGATGATGATGATCTTAGGCTGCCAATTGACAATTTTAATATTTTTTATGATATTGGGCTTCTATATAAAGTTCGTATAAATCATGGTCATAGCGCGTCCTGCTTATGTTGTTCTCCTGCACAGCATCGAATATTCGCCTAAGAATCTTATCTCCTCCAGATGAGTAATAAGCCTACCTTCTGTGCCACGCTGGCCAGACGGATTGGTACAGGGTTTCGTACCCATACGTATTTTCTTTTGTCGGCTCTTACACCCCAAGTTCTAGAGTGTAACTCTCAAGTTGGAATGTGGTGGTGATATTGTGTATTCTAAATCCGTCACCACATGGATATATCGGCCACGACATAGATTACCTGTTTAGTGAACTAATTAAAATTTATTTATATGTAATCATTTCCCCTGAGCGTGTCGTAAGAGAGAAAAGGAAATGACAAGGCCTAAAACCTAGCCGCAAGAGAAGAAAAACTTGACGAGAAACCCTTTTTTGTTTTTTTTTTGTTCTCCCGGGGTAAAATCCTTTATGGACTTCCTCGCCGGCCATGGGGATGGCCAGCGAGGGGAGTGTGGGACTCTCCCCCATAGTGGGGGCCTACCCACTAAACCTCCCCGGGGTGCTCCAACTCGCGTCCTGCTGCGGCATTGTGGGATCTGCCTGTGCCAACCCATCGGGCCAGCGTGGCATACTACGCTAATGACCCTCCCTGTGATGGGAGGAGGCTCGACTCAGCAGTGGGTAATTTATGGGCTGAATACTAGAATAGCTTTGCTCGCCTATTATCTCATCTCAAACCAATTTAAACTTTATTCAATTAGATTTAAATACAAATAGTTTTTAAGGTGAATGTTCCAGGGTAGCCCGCGAAGGTGCAAGAATGACTTTAAGCTTGAAAAAGTTTTTCTTGCACGTTTATGAGCTTGGAGGGTAGTATAAAATCATCAAATTTTATGATTATAATTGTATAACTACATACATCTTACACCCGCGAATAACATTTTAATCAACATACAACCTAGCACTGACCTGCAAATTGCAAAAAAACGTAAGAAAATTTGAATTTCGCGGGCTACCTTGGAACATTCACCTTAATAGTCGAATGTTGATACCTACCACCGCGTCTACCACCGTTTCGGAATGCTGATTTACGGACATGAGCTGGCAAGAAACTCCTGACAATAGACTATGCCCGATATTTGGTGCCACTGTTGGCCCTCAATTTCTAATTTCTCTCCAAAGAAAAGTTCTGCTTTAGAAATTGTACCTAAGCAGAGATAGCTAATCCCATATAACTATTGTATTTATAACGTAGATTGTAAATTTTTTTTAGTAGATCTAAAATTCTGGATTACATTAATCATATGCGATTAACAGCTACATTAGTACAAGACTGTGTCACAGCTCGCCTCGCCCAAAATCTACAGGCAAATATTGTTGCAAATCGTGTTTTGTTTTTTAATTTATTGTTTTTATTGCATAAACATTGCATGCCACACCTATTGGATATATATTATTTATTTACACAATATCTTTATAAATAGGTACCTTTACCTTTACCTTGCCTAAAGGGACTCCTTTAAATAATATATTTTAGTATTTAAGTTTTAGGTTAATTGGTATTTTTAGTCTTGTTTTATTACTTAAGTTAGTGTTTATGTAAGTACATATTACTTATATCAAAGATGTCCATATCACTATTGAATTATTATGGTACAGATGACAGATTTAGAATACATAGTGACACCGCCCCCTTCCATCCTGAGTGTGTCGGAAGAGCCAACTAAAGAAAATTAGATAGCAGAAAAGCTAGCCGCAAGAGAAGGAAAACTTGAAACAAAACCCTCTGCCACCCCGTCTGGCCAGCGAGGCACTGTAGCCTAGATTTCCTTCTGTAATTGGAAGAGGCCGGACTCAGCTGTGGATCAACTAAGGACTAAAATTATGAAAATAATTATTATGAAATATATTCAATATATAACGATGTTACTGTTGCCCTGCTAAATGTACTAAAAACTGTGTAGAAATAAAAATGATTCGCTGAAAATGTTTGCATGCATGCGCATGACTTCAGAAAGACTGCACCAAATAGGATGATGTTTCGTTGTGTTAGTTATAGGCGGAACACGGTGTTAAAAAAAATAATCTTTTTTTAATCTCAATATAGCGGGACGTACTTCGTCGGGTACCCCGGTTTAACATTAAACTAAAGGTTAATTAGATTGATAAAAATAAACTTAAACAAAATTATACAAAAATAGACATATTTCCGTTGAAATAGATTTGAAAATTGCTCTTTTGAACAGAGGCCTAACAACGTTATCTCTAAAAGCTAGTGGCTTGTTATACCCAAAGTTAACCCTCGGCGGCCGCCTGCAAACAATCACTGAACGCGGGACAAAAGAAACGCATCGACAATACAAGACGGCCGAAGAAAAAAAAGCTATCCACGCGCCGATTGGCCTATCGGTTCGTGACGTCACCGGTCGCCCCGCCCCTAGCAACCGTCGCTACACCTGAGATGAGAAAGCGCGAGATCATTGTAAGTGTGAAGAAGACAAAATTATATTGACGGTCGCTGTTTAGAATTCGAAACCACGTAAGTGTCTATTCAACGTAAAGGAATGACAACCTTACCATTAAGGCTTAAAGTATAATTTCTAATATCGAAAGTAGAATTTGTGTTAGAATATTTGACAGCAGTGGTCACTTGGAAAAGCTGTTATTGTTTGGTTACGGGTTAACCGATTTGGTTAAATTTGTGTGTTAACAGGCAGATGTCGGATGCTTCTCTCCCTCTGTTCCACGCGCGTCAGTTGAGACAGGTAGCATTTGATTAGCCGTATTGATTAGTAATTAATTAAATTGGGTTCATTAACATTCGCTTCAACTGGAAGTTACATTTCTGATTGGTTCATTTTTTTGCTTTTGAAGTGTGATTATTAAAAACACGTGTAGTTAAGTAGTTACATCACTTTAAACTATTATTAAAATAAGAACATTGTACGCTAAAGACTGTTGTTTTTCGAAAGCCTATCAATCACTTTTGTGCTTCGATATCTTTTACGTCATCAAAATAAGAATATTGTAATGACCGCAAGGAAGCAACAAGCCAATAACAAGCTTTGAACGCTCTCTCAAAGAAATCACTAACAACTCCCGGCAACACTCTAACACCTAGCACAATCGAGCCAATCAAACAGAAAAATAACTATTCAACCATCGCCAAAACTCTCAAAGGAACCAAGGGGAAAATGCTAATACGCCGCTTCTTGCTCCTTACCAAACAAAATCACTTCGCGACCCCAAATTTCGCACTTTCAATGGGCAATTTCACTCGCCCCCCTCAAAGGATAGGCCCCGCCTCTTTCTTCCCCACGAGTCTAGCGTAGTTGCCGAACGGCAGTGCCGAACGCGTACCGTAACACAATGGACGTCCCCGACGACCGATATTTCGGCAGCCAAACGCCAGACCGATCCGATACTAACAGCCCGCGATCTCAAATGAGCAGTCCGAATTCGAATTCGTCGATAAACGTTACGGATCAATCGATATCATTGTCCCAGCACCAGCATAATCTAGAAACGTTAAACAGAATGGGAATGTTTTTTCACGCGCAACAGATGCATTTGAACCAGAGTTTTGATGCCGTTAAGTCTAGGTTAGGTTTAACACAGGTGCCTACGAGTGTTAGTCAAGGGCCAAGGCATACAATAGACGCTATATTAGGGCTCAATGGACAGAGACAAGTTAGAGTGCCCAGTGAATTCGAGCAGAGGAGAGATGACAGGGAGTGTGAGGCTGTACCTGTATCACCTGGAGCTGTTGAAAGTGCGGGTATGTTATTTATTATTACGACTATACTTATCTCTTTATCTCTATTTTTTATCTTATACTTATGTCTTATAAATAAAAATGAATGTTTGTCTGTTTGTCCTTTATACAATTAATTATTTTATTTAATAAAAAGTATTCTTACTTCCATCACTTTACACATGTTGTTTAAGCTTGCCAGAAAATATAGAACATAGTCCATAGCCAATTTTTGTAGAAAATATCATAACGAAACTATGGTTAACTTTGAAATTTTCCGTGGTTCGTTTTTTTATATAAGCTCATTAGGTTTCTATTTTATATTAATTACTTGTTGATGATACACCAGTATAAGGACTTGGTGAATGTGTGCAGCATTTTTATAAAATGGTCAGTGTAGTTTTAATAGACGACATTTTAATGGTTATTTATTACAAAAACAATATACTGGGATTTGGATGATTGGATTTGCATTGAATTGATTACATACAACGCGTATGATGCGTAAATTGGTACAGCAATATAATTAACCGTGTATAATTTCCGTACAACGTGTACAATCTTTAAAAACAATATCAGCACCACATTAAAAAACTAGGCCAATTCCTAATGACAAAGCTAACAAAAAAAGGTAGTTGTGAAGGCTGTTCGAAATTTGCGTAGCGCAAATTAGTGCGTCGTAATGTAGGCGTTGCAGTGCAGAGGCGCCGCCCGCGGTCGCGTCGGACCAAAAGTTTGCCCGCCCGGTGCCCGCAGACCGCGCCGACGGGTTAACTGTGTGATTCTTCTTGTTTTGTGACTCAACATTTTTTTGCCAGTAACTTAATATGTATTTAATTTTAATATATGTATTTAATTATATTTTTTAGCGAATCCTTTTGCAACATAAGGAGCCCATAAAGAAAAAAAGGGCGGAGATTATCGTAATTTTTTTTATTACGTTGGTATTTTTCAGCCCTCTTCGAATGTTTTTTTAATGTTGGTTACCACCTACGCCATTTGTTAACCGATCCGAATAAATACTATAGGTATTGGTTGTAGTTTGATCCTTAAATATCTTTAAATAAGTGAGCAGCAAAGATTTGTAAGAGGGCAACACTTACATAATTTCGATAACATTTTTCTTTAAGTCTTTTACAAAGTATTCGTTTATTTGCACCAACACTACCTCAAATTAACACCAACGTTAATTAGGATTTTTGTATGGCTAAGACAAAACGGAACGCAGCAAGCCGCAAGAGAAGGAAAACTTGATGCAAACCCTGTGCTAGCATGGAGGTAGTTAGTTCCAGCGTGAATTTGAAGGAGACTCAATAGAGGGTCGTTTCTGGGTAAAATGATGATGACGTAGGTAAAAATGTTCCTGTTTTTAAGGCGGTTTACATTTTTCGTAAAAAAAATCTTTGACGTTTAATTCTAAGATGATTAAAAAGGTACATCTAAATATATAAAGAACTAGCAGACCCCGCCACGCGTTGCCTGGGCTTAGGTTTTTTTTATATTACATTTAACATAACATAGCGCCATCTAATCAATACTTACTCAATCCAGTCAACAGAAATCGCCAACTGTTAGAATCGTTAGCTAACATATAATTGTGACTGTTGAATAATTTGCACATTGAGATTAAACATTTTCTTAATAGATTTCTGCGTGCACAGGGGACGTTATCAATAAAATAAAGTACAGGCTGTAGATTTAAGTGTACTTCTTTGTACTTTTGAAGACAACTGTAATCTAGTCTCGATCACGACTGCTGCAAAGCATTCGAAACGTCGGGAATTAAATAATGTAATATCAATGTGTAATAATTGCCTAAGATGTAAAAACCTAAGATATTAAATAATTTGCAATAAAATAATATTGTATCTATACATTGAGATGTAAATCCCATCCTATCTTTCAAGTTGGATGAAAATAAACACGGTGGGCAAATGTAATTACAATCAGTTAGGTAGTTTAGGAATCCGTCAGTGGCACACTTCCACTTCCATTTAAACGATCTTTCGTCTAGGTTGTTATAAGCTACCTATGACCAGAAGGCCGGTAGATACCTCGCTCAGAGGATTAGCATTAATGATGCTGGTCTTCTGGGCGCTTTATCGTGTCTTACAGGTGTGGCTTTAATAGTTTGTTTCAGTTTAGTGTTTATCTTTTATTTTATTCTTTAGAATAGGTACTATATTAATTTAATTTAGTCAAAAGGAACGTTATTTACGTAGGTTTCATTACAAAACTCTTATAAATTGTCATATTTAAAACTACCATTAACATCTTACGGCCCCTGCCTCATGCTTGGTGGTAGTCTCCATACACGCCTATCAGTCGTCTAATCTACATTCACACCTTTTATACACAATTCCTTGCTCTTACAATCCACAACCCTTGCGTCCACCCAGATTCATGCTGAGATTACCACCGGTTCGGAATGCTGCTAGAGTGAAGATCCATAAAGAAACCCTGTAGTTCCTTTTTTTTTAATTATTGGTCTTATTTACAATATACCTAACGTATTTTTAAGCATTGGATAATATAGTTTGTCTCACACAACATTTATTTATGTAAATAGTAACCAATTAAATTGTAAAGGAGACAATTTTTGTTAGGCCCACTGGATATGGTGACGTTTATTAACCGTGTGATGCTAATCAAAATGTAACTAATTTATTATGGAAAACAGGGCATATTTTTTGTAAAGTCTAACCGAGGTCATAAAATAATAATAAAAAGGTGAAAACTTGATCAAAAACTTAATTAATAAATATTTATGTCACATACCTAAACAATGTGTTTTTTCTTCTTATAATAAACAGACCTAAGTACTTACTTACAAGACCTTACCTGGCTAGTATTTACATGAAATACTTATTTTAAGAGACGACTATGAAATTGTAATGATGGTTATTAGGTATTTTTGACAAGCCCTCTAGTTTAGATCTGATTTTTAGGTTATTTTGATGTTCACATTTTTGTCGTATTTCTCAGTATTCCGGTTAAACCATGTCTATCTAACTATACCACTGTAATCCAAAGATTATAAGGAATAGATCAATATTATGTTTCATTAATATACACCGAAATTTTATACATTTTCATTATTATTATTACTACGTGTACACTGAATATCTACATTTTAATTTTTTTTAAATACAGAACAGTTATTATTAATTCGTACCAACCAAACACAACGGTTTGCCTAAATGTACTTAACGAACCGTAGCTTTTCGCTTGCCCAAATTTCTTTCCACGCCACATACATTTTGTATGAGGTTCGCGTGTACCTATGTTGGGTAAATACGGGCTTACCCTGCAGTGGGACGCAGTGTAATGTTGCTTCATGAAATATGCACATTAACTGGTCATGCGTCCAACCTAATTTTCTTTGACAAAATGTCAACTCGTTTACTAAGTAGGTCGCTATCCCTACAAAATAAAATGGTGACTCCCATTATATTGCTTTTGGCTATGTGGTGACGGATTAAGAATCCGGACCCTATCCATCCTGAGGGTGTCGTTAAAGCAGAAAAAATGTGTTATGTGATCCCAGGCCTCGTTTATTTTATGTTGAACTGATTTGGAAATTTCTATCGAACTCTATTAATATTCAAAATGTAGCTAAAAGTTATACAAAAATTTAGTATGAAGGTATTTTTTTCTTGTATTCAGACAATTTTTACCATCACTAAATGCACAACTCGCGTGACAACATTTTCTAGCGATGGGGTGCACATCGCTAGAAAATGTTGTCACGTGTGGTAACGGATTTAGAAGACATATTGCCACCACCCCATTCTATCCTGAGGGTGTTGTAAGAGCCGACAAAAGGAAACACCACATTCTAAAACCTAGCCGCAAGCCTAGCTAACCCGTCTGGCCAGCATGGCACAGAACGCTAATCACCCTTCCTGTGGTGGGAGGAGGCCCGACTGAGCAGTGGGTCATTTATGGCATGAGTAGTAGGGGAGTATTCTTCGTGACCCTGAGTGCCTTGGCCCGCCTCGTTTTGGAGCACATGACATCCTGAGTCTAGAACGGGCTGGTGACCACATATTCTCAGTCCCCACTCCGACTTTCAAATCACTCAAAGTGACGTCACTAAACTTAGTCTAGCCTAGACCTTTCCAATCAATTAGTAAGTGAAACACTCATAATCTAATCTACAAACATTACTAAAAGCTATTTAAATGTAGCTTTCAATGATAGAATCAGATTTCGAGTGACGGATTGCGAAATTACTTCCAATTGACTCATACAGGATGTTGCGAAGTCTGTTACTAATTTTGGTACTTAGGCCATAAAGGCTATCTAAGTTTTATACAGGGTGATTTCTTCAAAAGTACCCATAATAAAAATATATGGTACTAAAGTCGAACAAAAGGCATTTTTATTAAAATTACCGTCGCACTTCAAAAGTTGTTAAACTACTACTAACAAGAAATAGAAATTTAAAAAAATATATACCCTAGATTGATAAATGATGCACGGTAAAACTCGAATGAGTTTATGTGCCATCATATAGTATACTAGCGACCAGCCCGGTTTCGCACGGGTGCAATTATGCATATATTATACCTAAAAACCTTCCTCTTGAATCACTCTATCCATTACAAATAACCGCTTCAAAAACTGTTGCGTAGTTTTAAAGATTCGAGCATACATAGGGACGGACAGACGACACCGACTTTGTTTTATACTATGTAGTGATAGTGATTGTTGGCGATGGTGAGCGGCCACAGCCGTTATTTTTTATTATTCATATAAGACCTTTTTATTTATGTATAACTTTTTAATATTAATTTATAGGTACTAGAAGAAGAAAGCTGTCTTAAGTTTAAAAATGATTGTGTTCTATTATTTGAGTCAAGAGAAAATGGTGTAATTTTAGGTTTTAATTTTATATTTTAATATGTGAATATGTGATGTGAACTTCAATAAACGGGCGAAGTAGCCACATAATAGTTTTTTCCAAGCTTTATTATTCCAAAAACTGCCAAGAACCCAGCGCCTCGTCGTTTACAGTGATAGTGATTACTATTGTTTGTTACTAACACTAGGTTAGTTTCGCCAACAGAATTGGCGAATTTCGTTGTGTGCATTCTGAAGTTTATTCTACAAGTGAAAATTAATGTCAAAATTCTCTCCATTAGAATTAAGATCATTGAAAATCATTAATTTGTACGTGCAACCTAGGTATTTTTTTACCAGCAGTAACCTGTATCTTCTTATGTACATCGAATGTTTCTTTTAATATGGCAATCTTTTTGACAATTACCCTGTATAACTTTTCTTTTCCTAATCCCATTAGAACCGGTACCAGTATAACCTGATATACCTGATTATCTGAGTGCTTGCAGTCTATATCCTAGTTGGACTACGAAGTATGGTTATTTCGAATAAAATTGGTTCAGTAGTTTGAACATTTGGCTCTGTTGTGGGATCTGATCTATAACATTTTGTGGCAATAAGTATCTTACACAATCTCTAATTATTCTATTTTTGTTTTTATCATTCATATTTCAGCTCCTCTATGTAGAGCAGCATAGAGGAGCTGAAACTGCCTCGTTGGTCTAGTGGTCAGATGTGCCGCCTATGGATCAACGGGTCCCGGGTTCGATTCCGGGGTCGGGCAAGTGTCTTTGTCTAAACCAGAGGCACTGGCTCGGAGTCTGGGTGTCATTTCTATCTATAATATGTATGTATTTACAAAAAAAAATGTATCTAAGTAGTTTATCATCCATCTCGTTACCATAACACAAGCATTAAGTTGCTTAACTTGGGACGAGATGGCGTTGTGTAAAATGTCCAAGGATGTTTATTAATTATTTTATTTATTCCGAACCGGTGGTAGTTTCAGCATGAACGTGGGTGGACGCAAGGGTTGTGGGAGATCAAAAGAGATGGATGGATTGTGTATGAAAGGTGTGAATGTAGATATGAAGACTGATAGGTGTGTATGGAGACTACCACCTAGCGTGGGACAAGGGTCGTAAGGATGATAGCAGTAATAATTTTTGGTGTTAAGATAAAGGTTGAAATTAAAAATATGACGATTTATAAGAGTTTTGTGATAAAACCTTCGTAAATAAAGTTCCTTTTGAGTTTGAGTTCAGTTGAGCGCCATTCGGAACCAAACGAAACTAGACTTTAGTTGTATGTACACGGTCATTGTAATACGGCGCTTAAAAAAAGACAAGGCTCCGCCGCCGGGAAGAAACTCATTCTACATTTCTCGTATTCATCCACAACTCTGTGGATTTTATCCCTTACTGGCTATCATATACTTACTATTACTACTACTCACCACATAGATGACCCGCTGTTTAGTAACGCCTCCTCCAGCTACATGGAGGGTAATTAGCCTACTGTGCCACGCTGGCCAGACGGACTGGCACAAGGTTTCGTTTAAAGTTTTTCTTCATTGCGGCTAGGTTATCAGCCTAGCCATTTCATTTTGTCAGCTCTTACGACACCCTTAAGATGGAATGGGGTGACGACACTATATATTGAAATTAAACACTTTTTAACGGATTTATCGCGTGTATGCAGCCGTGGTCCCGCGACCACCACGACTGCTGCAAAGCTGGGGAAATCCGTTAAAAAGTGTTTAATTTCAATGTGTAATAATCGCGAAAACCTAATAAATGCCACTATATATTCTAATTTCGATATATATAAAGACCCCTAAAATTGTACCGCACCCACTGCTTAGAAGTCAAACCAAATTGCTACAATCACATAAATGATAAATAAGGCAATAGCTACCGATCGTGCGCCGTTTGCAACCGGATGCACGATCTATAGATCGTATCGATCATTGCATGCGTTAATGCGATGATTGGCTTTATCGTTTGTGAAAACATTTCAGCTGTTTGAACGCTTCAAGCTTGAAGGAGTTGGTATCTTAGGTTAGACTTTTTAAATGATATCATCATCATCATTTTCGTCCAAAAATAACTTATTGCTGATTTAAACCTTTTCTGTTTAAGAGGTTTGTGTCAGGATACCCCAGGTTGCTCGTCATGACGTCATGCATTACTTGATTTTGACGTCATATGTTAGGATAAAAAGTATAATTCAACTTTTATCAAAAATATTCTTAGACTAAAAATAAATAATTTTGGAAAAATCTGTTTACATAACATAAATACACGGAACAAGAATAATCTTGCTGTCTATTGTACTCGTCTCCACAAAATAAGTAACTCTTTCCTGGATCAATGTACTATACGCTTTTACAACAAACTGCCTATGCAACTTAGAGGATTGCCTCGCAATGCAAGACGGTCAAGACTAAGCTTTACACAAAAGCTCATTACTGCATTGCCGATTGTTTATAAAACCCACCGCCTGGAAACAAGCTGTTCAGTGTCCATATACTTTAAACTCAAATAATTTCAATTGAACCTATTTACAGGTGTTTTGAAACGTCGAAAGTAAAGTTGGAAAGCTAGTCTTAAGATGACACAGAGAAACTTGTGGAAGTGTAAAACACTCATCACTCTCAAACACACTCCAACAAAACCGTACACACCTCACCTCATAGCTTAATGTAAAATTCATAATAATTGTCCTGCACTATGTTTATGGTATTCCTTGTTTTTTATGTAACTTATTTTGTTATTATTATTAATTAATTAATTAAATTAACTATAATCACTTTTTTAGGGAACATCATTCCATTATAATCTAAAGAAGGGCGTCTGTAGCTGCGCTGCAGTTTATACTTTTGCGGCTACCATCGTTTTACCTGTTTACCATGTCTCATGTTCTTGTTTCGAAATAAACTTTTTAAACTTTAAGTTGCTAGTTACAAAAAATAGATCCTATGGAGAAGAACAGGCAAGAATATTTAAATGGACATACGAAAAAGGACTGCAAAGAAATTTCTACTCCTACTCCTTTTCTGTACACGCCGTTCGTTTATGGAACTCACTTCCCACTGGTATTCGGAGCTCTGATACCCTATTTACCTTTAAACGAAAAGTCAAAGAGTATTATCTCTCCTGCTGTTAGTCATAGTTGTTGTATTTATGTATTAAGTATGTATGTATCTATTGTAGTATTCTTAATATTAAGTTTGACATTATTTTTACGCATTAAGCCTTTCAAACTTTTTCACCATCTCCTTCTGCGGGTCTACTGGAAGAGACTTCTACAGAAATAAGTAGTACCTTTGTACGTATTTATCCTAATTGTAATTTTACTCTTTTCTATGTGTGTACATAAATAAATAAATAAAATATCTAAGTCTTGAGTTCTTGGCCAGTTCTTCTCAAGCAATAGTCGCGTTCCGAACCGGTAGTCAACGGTCAAATGTTGTATTACACTTGCTCTGTGTCTGGGTGTCATTTGTGTTCGTGAATTACATGTCAGTTAGCAGCCCCCACGATACAGGCACTTACTACTACTCTTAGAAATTATCCACTGTTGAGTCGGACCTCCTCTAATTACATGGAGGGTAATTATGTACCTTACTGAGCCACGCTGGATAGACGGGTTGGCACGAAGAGGAGGAGGGCCTCCTCGTCTGCGGCGGCGTGGTTCTGCATCAGACCCCACAATGCCGCAACAGGACGCGAGTTGGAGCACCCCGGGGAGGTTTATTGGGTAGGCCCCCACTATGTGACATACCTACATAGCTTTATATTGATCTCCTGGACACTTCTGTTGTGCAATATGTTACATTGTCCTCACATCTTAGCTTACTATAAATAAACACGAAATCAATGTAACCCAATCAGATGATTGTAACAGAAAATATGATAAAAAGAGTGTCCATGGAGTTTCTTGCCTGTTCTTCTCCATAGGATCTACTTTTTGGAACATGCAACTAGATTCCTAACTTCACTTTTGACTTTTCAAAAACACCAGTAAATAGGTTCAATTGAAATAAATGATTTGAGTTTGAGTTTGAGTTTGAGTCCCACACTCCCCTCGATTATCGGCCTTGTCATTTCCTTTTGTTGTATCTTACGACACCCTCAGGATGGAATGGCGTGGTGTCACTATGTATTCTAAATCCGTCACCACACAAACCAACCAGTGGGTTTTATTAAATTAAACTATAAATATTTCAATACTGAGAAACAAAAAATGGAAGCTATTCGCCGAATCGAATAAAATGCTCCGAGGTCATACAAGACACGCAGACTAGTATGATTTGTAGGTAGCAATCAAGAACTGCTAATTAAAAGAACTGTTACTTGGAGCTTAGGCTGTAGACACTCGGATAGAGCATAGCGTGAAGCGGACCGTACAGCGGTTTAGTAGTTTTTAAGGGCAGTAGCCGACTTTAATTGCTCATTAGCATACGCAAAAGTTCATTAATTTACAGTTGACCTTTTCCGTGCTTCGAAAGGGCACGTAAAACCTATCAACAAAGAGATAATTCATTTTATTTGTCCATTCCATCCTGAGGGTGTCGTAAGAGCCGACTAAGGAAATGACTGGTGGTACCGGTGGAACCGGTGGTAGTTTCAGCATGAATGTGGATGGACGTAAGGGTTGTGGAAGATCAAGAGAGATGGATGGATTGATTGTAAACATGAGAAATTGTGTATGAAAGGTGTGACTGTAGATATGACGACTGATAGGTGTGTATAGAGACTACCACCTAGCGTGGAACAGGGGTCGTAAGATGATGATGATAATGGTAACTTTAAATATGACGATTTATAAGAGTTTTGTGATAAAACCTACGTAAAAAAAGTTAATTTTGAGTTTGAGTTTGATAAGGGTGCTAACCTAGATGCAAATAGGAAAACTTGAAATGAATCCTCGTGCCACCCAGTCTGGCCAGCGTGGCACAGTAGGCAAATTACCCTCCATGCAACTGCAGGAGTCCCGCTTCAGAAATGGGTCTGTCGGCGATGTAATTGTAGTACCTAGTAGATGTATAAGGGTGTAACAAAACCCCCAAAGCCATGACGATAGTCAAAGTCAAAGTCAAATCATTTATTTTGCATAGGACACAATGGACACTCACAAATTGTCAACATATTAATAAAATTTATACAATGCAAAGTAATATACTTTACCACCAGTTCGGAACGCGACCACTGCTGAGAAGAACTGGCAAGAAACTTGTCATTTTTTCTTTTTTATTACTTTGCGGTCCTATTCATAATGTAATATGTATATATTTACCCAACAAATTCCTTAAAACACACTGTTCTATCGGATCTGGAAGGCGTCAGCTGAAATCTGAATATTAAAACAAAACAAACTTTAATGAAATAAAATAAAATCTTCCTTGGTCCAGTGAGCCGACCAACCCCAAACAGCAGCACCTGTTCACAAGTATAACGCATGTGACAGCCATTGATCTCCTCAACCATATTAAAGGGAAGTGACCGACCCGTCACACGTCGCTACCGCTGCTCAGAGTATTTTAGTGAGCATGACAACTCACAATATAAATATATAGATAGGACTTCTTATAAGATCCTGTGTGCAAAATGTTAGACAAAAATAAGCAATTTATTCTCGTGGTATGATGAAAGATAATAGGCGTACACGTCATACATTGCCACTGGTTCACAGCAAGACATTGTTCCTTATGCCCCACTTGAGTAATATAATGGTGCATTGCAAAAAATATATTCGCCGACTGCACTCGTACATGGTTGTTTATTAGAAACTGCCACCACAATAAGAAATATTTCAACTCAGATTAGATCTTCGCCAGCCGCGGGCAAAAAGTAGATGTTTATCAAAAAACCAATGAAATTCTACCACATATTTTTGTCGTGTATGCCATAGAGCCTAAAGACACAAGTATTCAACCATTGCGTTGTCCCTGCAATGACGAAGGGAGCCGAGAAGCTTTGTCCCTGCAATGACGAAGGGAGCCGAGAAGTGGACAGTTTCTGTGCGGATAATCCATAAGCCTAAAGTATCTCAACGTGCTATGGAAGCTATGTTCTGAGGCTCTCTGAAGCACAAAATTCGAAATGAAGTGATGTGTCAGAGAAGCACGGTGACCGACATAGCTCTGAAGGTTGAAGTGGCAATGGACTGGCCACATATGTCGCAGAACTGATTACTGCAAAACGCGGGACGACTTGCAAAAGAGTTCTGGCCGCGACTGGATTCACAAAGCAGCAGTGGGCTTAGTGGCCTTGGGAGAGTCATATGTCTGCACTGCAATGGGCAGATTATAGATAGAGAGATTTCTTTAGTGCCACTTAATTTTGTAGTACATAGAAGAAAAAAATAATTAAGAACTGGCTGTGGGCTCCATCAGAAAGCTCAAAGTCACCCAAAGGGCAATGGAGAGGGCTATGCTCGGAGTTTCCCTGTGAGATCGAATCAGAAATGAGGAGACACGCAGGAAAACCAGGGTCACCGACATAGCCCACAGGATTGCCAAACTTAAATAGCAGTGGGCAGGGCACATAGCACGCAGGACCGACGACGCCCGATGGGGCAGAAAAGTCCTCGAGTGGCGACTGCACTCCGGAAGGCGCAGCGCTTGTAGGCCACCCACATGGTGTACCGACGACCTGGTTGGGGTCGCTGGAAAGCAGTGGATGCGGGCGTCCCAGGACCGGCCTTTGTGGAGATACTTGGGGGAGGCCTATGTCGAGCGGTGGCCGTTTTTTGGCTGGAATGTTGACGGGCGTGGGCTCAGCTATTGCTGAAGGAGCTGCACTTTGTAGAGCTTCACCCAGCGCTGGTGTACAGCCCAGACCTGACTACAAACATGTTACATATTGTTTACTAGCGACTCGCCCCGGCTTCGCACGGGTGCAATGATGAACCTCTACATTTATCAGTGTTTCTCTACAATATTAAGGTTGTATTATACATATAAACCTTCCTCTTTAATCACTCTACCTATTAAAAGAAACCGCTTCAAAATCCGTTGCGTAGTTTTAAAGATTTAAGCATACATAGGGACGGACAGATGACAGCGACTTTGTTTTATACTATGTAGTGATACGACACATACTTATCAAAACAAATCATATCTATTTGCTCCCATATCATTATTATAAAAAAATATTATCATTGTAAAAAGAAATAGAAAGACAGGAGTCGAATCTAGGTCAAGCGATCTCCGGAAGTAAGTTGTTGTTTAATAAAAAAAAACATTTTTTTAAACACTTAAATAATTTTAAAAATGGTAAAAAATTTAAAAAAGGAGGAAGATCGTTCCAAATTAATGGTGGTGAATGATGGTGATGATAAGAAAAAAATATGTAAAAGCTTATTCAGGTCACTATGCACAGGTTAATATAATTTGTGTGAAATTATTAATTAAGTAATCGAGTTAGCTTATCGTTAATCATTGCGTGGGGACATGCAATCGAAATTAGCCGCCCCCGAATTTTAATGTAAGCAACTTAAAGTCATAAAGTAAATCTTAAGTTTTTTTTTAATTGATGGTCTTTCTTCTTTTCAGTCGTTAAATGACTCAACCCACTACAGAATCACTCTCCTCCAAATGCTTAGTTATATTTTTTATAATAATTCTGATATTGTGAACAGTAACTAGTAAAATTATCCTCACACTCGATATCAAGCACCCCACGCTTTTTCACTTTATTTGATTTTTTGTTAAAATTGTATAATTTATTCTAAATCAATTATGATAATTGATTGTTGAATTTTATATTGCAGTAACACAAACTCTCTTATACTTAAAAAATATTTTCTACTTTTTTGTTCGGTGTACCTATATATATTATATGAATATTTATGTACTATTTGTATGTATCTATTATAACTTATACAATCATTTAATCTATCAACTATTTATTTTTTCCCTTTCCTTATTGCGTTACTTTATATAATTAATCTTATTATATGTAATAGTGTGCTTATTACTACCCTTTCTTAACTTCTAAATAATGTTCATCCCAAGGTTGTCTGTAAGAAATCGCATTTAGCGCTAAGACCGCCTTTTGTACAAAGTGTTGTATTTCGTCTGTCTTTTTTTTCGCGTGTACAATAAAGAGTTAATATATCTATCTAGTGTCACCAACCCATTCCATCCTGAGGGTGTCGTAAGAGTCAACAATAGGATATGACAAGGCCAAAAGCCTAGCAAAAAGAGAAGGAAAATTTTATACGAAACCCTGACCAGCGTGGTACAGCAAGCCAATTACGCTCCATGTAATTGGAGGAGGCCCGACTCAGCAGTGGGTCAGCTATGGGCCGAATAGACCTTATAATTGTAAAGAAGCGATACGTAAGTAATAGGGATGTATTTTGTTAGTCTGTTGCACCTCTATACTAAGTAATATAGGGTTGTGCCGACATCCCTGTGAGCCATTAGCAGTGATCGAATGATCGTTTAGCGCAGCGGTCAGCGCCGCAGGGGGACATAATCGAATATTGCCCGTAATAGCGATTTCGAATCGATTGTTGGCCACACAATCGAGACACCGTAATCGAGTGGTCGTGATGAACCGTTTGATTGGTGGCTCTATGATTGGGTTTAGATGGGACGCAATGAGTTTTCACCTATTTGTTGTCTTTGCTTTTATGCTGATTTTAGTATCTTCGGTGCGTGTATATTTTTAACCGACTGCTAAAATTAAGAGGTTATCAATTTGGTCGGGATTAACGCAAAAGACACCGGACGGATTTCACGCGGTTTCAACATGTCGATTGAATGATTTCTGAAGAAGATTAACATTTTTTTTAATTGTTTGTTCCGTTTGGTGACGGATTTGGAATATATAGTGTCGCCACCCCATTCCATCATGAGGGTGTCGTAAGAGCCGACAAAAGGCAATGGTAAGCCTGAAAACCTAGCTGTATCAATTAAACAACTTGATACGAAACCGTGTCGTGACGTGTCACAGTAGGCTAATTAGTAATGACCCTCCCCGTGATGAGAGGAGGCCCGACTCAGCAGTGGGTCATTAATGGGCTAATTAGTATAATGGTGCTGATTGTTCTTAATCTGTTGATACTATTCGAAATAAAAAAAAACATATTATATTTTGTTAGGTTTGTAGTTTTAGGTGCATTAGTATTTGAATTGAATTATTCATTTGTTGGTTATACAAATCACTACATAGTATAAAACAAAGTCGATGTCGTCTGTCCGTCCCTATGTATGCTTAAATCTTTAAAACTACGCAACGGATTTTGAAGCGGTTTATTTTAATAGATAGAGTGATTCAAGAGGAAGGTTTATAAGTATAATACATGCATAATATTGTAGAGAAACACTGATAAATTTAGAGGTTCATCATTGCACCCGTGCGAAGCCGGGGCGGGTCGCTAGTCTAGTATAAAACAAATAAAAAAATAATACTACAATATCTATTAAATAAAAAATAAAACAATACAATGTAGGACTGTACCTCATGGGCAAGTCTACAAAATATACAGAGAATACAATAGAATACAAAAATGTTGAGAAAAAAAATTACAAGCCCTTTGAGTTCCCAGCTCCACCAGCCAGCTCTTCTCAGCATTGGCCGTGTTCCAAGATGGAGGTAAACTGTCTAATAATGTGCGTAACATCATTTTTATCAATATGATAACATATTTGAAATTTCCATCGTATCATATACAAAATAATGTGTATTTGACTTTAAACATTAGAATGTATGTGTCGAATTCCCCTTTTACCCGTGCTAAGCTGGGGTGGGTAGCCTATTCAAATTCGCCGCCTAGCTCGCGTAGATTTTAAACATGTACCCAATACGAAACATGATTATACACACTATAATTATTAGTAGTAATCGCCGGCAAATAACTAGATCAATGCCTTTGAGTGGGCATCATTGGTGGGCGAAAAAGGGACGCGATGCCCACGAGATTGGTTGAACGACATGCGCGACTTTCACTACGACACTTTTTGTTCAAGTTCTTTGCCAGCTACAATAAACCGGGTTGAAATTAATCTGTGGGAAAAATAAATATATCAGATCGCTTTGTATACGTTCAAAACAGTGCAGCCTTTTTACAAGTAGGTTCGATTATAAGCCATCAATTGATTACATTTAAAGCTTCAATTAATATCGGACAATGAAATAATAATTAACGTATCGATCATTAATGTACCATGACGGGCCTGGCAAAAACAAAATCGACTTAATCATTACCAATTAACTGGCAGATTCGACTTAAAGCGGTATTGGCTGGAGAAGAACGAGAATGCGCGCCAAATCGTATTTAAGTTCCGTAGTGCTTTTTGTTTTATTTTATTGTGACTTATGTTTGAGTCGATTATTATTAAGTATGTTGTTAGTACTTTTTTAAATAAAATGTGTGTTTTTAATTTATTATTAACGTTTTTCTAGTTTATACAATCACGGCTCGGGATATAATGTGCGTTATAAATTATAATTAACTAGCGACCCGCCCCGGCTTCGCACGGGTGCAATGATGAACATCTAAATTTATCAGTGTTTCTCTACAATATTATGCATGTAATATACATATAAACCTTTGTCTTGAATCACTCTACGTATAAAAATAACCGCTTCAAAATCCGTTGCGTAGTTTTAAAGATTTAAGTATACATAGGGACGGACAAACGACAGCGACTTTGTTTTATACTATGTAGTGATATGGACAGAATATTAATTCATCCAACTATATCCTATTATGATTAATTATTTTGTTGTTGTTGTATAACTTTTTAACTTATTTATTATTATATCATTTAAAACAACAAAAAACACATACATTAACAGAATAAAAAAATATTTCGATTTTCAAAATCAAGACATTATAATAGAATACAACGTACGGACATGGCAAATCTGACACGTGATTAGGGTTACCACATCAAAAAAAAACAACGAGACAAGCCATTAATGCCTGTGTTGCCAGATTATCGATAATTATTACAAAAAAAGCGGGGCCAGAGATCGTATCGCGATAAGTGTAAAACGTCTTAATGCATCGCCCATAATATTTTTATTTGTTTTGTATGGCCGACCGTAATCGGCTTCGGTAATCTAAATGTGACACAACGTTAGTTGGGCTACCTGATGTCAAAGCCTATGTCGTCGGTATATAAAACATATCCATTGAAATATACGTGGGTGTCAAAGCCTATTTCATCGGTGTTTGATTTGAGTTTTATAAAAAAATCTGTCCATTAAAATATCCGTGGATTATGAAATAAACTAAATAATTCTTATAAATGTACTTCAGAAACCACTCTTTTGAGAAGTGAAAACCGCATTAAAATATCGTGAATTACATTAATTACCTACATACAGTTGTGGCCAGGGTCATAAGTAATTCTTACCTACCGCCTTAAAATATGTATGGGTTTATGTAAAAAATATGTGTATTTTCTACTATCGTTTATTTTGTTTCTTCCAATTATAAACTTGTGCACTTTATTATCGTAGCAAAAAAAAGACTCTGACAAATAGGTTTTCTGTTAAAGTTGAGCTAGCCTCAAATGTATATTATATTTCTAAACAGTATTTTGTAGTGTACAATAAAGTAAAAAAATAACATGTAGTTTGGTGTCACTACAAACTCGGCTCTTTGCCGAAGAGTTAAACCGGTAGGAGCGATTGAGATAGCAGACATTATGACTTGTGATCTCTCAATCGATTTTCAATCGATGTACGATGAATCGATTCTGACGCTTGTATCGATACAATGTAGGGATGTTTAGACAGTCCTATGTGAGCATTCTTAACTTTTTAATCGTTTTAGGGCTGATTAAGGAATGACAAATCGATATTTAAATCTTGTTTAAAATATAAATAAAGGTTTAAACTCTATTGTTTTAAAGACATTGGCCAGAAAGGTTACTACAGGGTCTAGTTTTTCTTCTCTTAAGGCTAGTTGATCTTCTCCTTGTGTTCTTTTAGTCGCCTCTTACGACTTACGACTCAAGACGATATGGGTTGGTGACATTGTGTATTTTAACCACACGGACAGGTGAATGCTGAGAGCCGTGAGAAACCCAAGCGTGTTTGTGTTTACATTGCGGTCTTATTAAAATGCCATTAAAGTCGTAATACTAACGCCTGATCATTAAAAAAGTAGAATAGCAAGACTGAATCGCACAGTGGGCATTCAATCACGCAACACGGACAAAATAATAGTTGTAACGAATGCGTTGCTTCCGCAAGCCATTTCCTTTCCGATTCCCATTTTGTAAACACAGTGCAAATCAGAATTGAGTATTTCATGTGGAATTTTGGTAGAAACATGATGAAACGTTTTTTTATTAAATTAAAACATTTAAAACTTTAACATCAACGGTACCGCTTTCTAATCTAGTAATCTAGATATTACATGAAGCAAAAACTTTGTACGCTTTTTCGCGAAAATTGGGCGGACAGAGGAGTATAAATTTTTCCATACCTAACTTTATATGTATATAATTCTACTTCATACAAATTATTATATATTTAATATTTATTTATATATTTGTTTGTATTATTAATATTTTTTTAAATAAGCATAAAATAATATTAAATCAATTAGGCTGACTCGACTCACCAGTGGAAAGTAGTTGTACTTAGCCCATAAATGACCCACTGCTGAGTCGTGCCTCCTCCCACCGCAAGGAGGGTAATTAGCCTACTGTGCCACGTTGACCAGACGGTTTCGCACGGGATTTCGTTTCAAGTTTTCCTTCACTTTTGGCTACGTTTTCCATAGGCTATATCGCTAAATCCGTCACATTGATGACCTGTTAGAACAATTCACGTTGTAAAACCATGGAACCAACTCTAAAGAACTTCACGAAGCTCTTTTGATTTCGTAGACTTGATGTTACTGGTATTTATCATGGAAAATTGCCGACCACACGCCCCAAGTAACAGACACGGCATTTTGTTTACTGATCGCGCGATAAGGTATGATATATGATACAAATTAGTTTTGGATTTATTTCTGCTATTTTAGCCCACTGTGTTTGTACAAGGTGTACCAAAAATCCTTTCACTACATCATAAATAGAAAGGCCAAGATATAAAGGGTCAATGTTGTGAGAGATCAAAAGAGATGGATGGATTTTAAGAGTGAGGAATTGTGTATGAAAGATGTGAATGTAGATATGACAACTGATGGTCGTCTGGTGGGTCGAGGGTATGGAGACTACCACCTAGCATGGGACAGGGGCCGGAAGATAATAATGGTAATTTTAAATATGACGATTTATTTTCAGGCAAAAATAAGCAAGTTTTTTAAGCAAGTTTTATCTTGAGAAATATACACAATGAACTGAAGAAATATAATAAAAAACTTATAACAAAACATTATAAATTATTAACCTTGTAGCATAATAATAATTATAGTTGGTTGTTTTTCACTGGAACCACATTATAATTAGTAAAAATGGTCTTCTTCATGTTGGATGGGTCCATTTGTCAGATGTTACAAATTTCCATGGTTCGGAGGGCTCATACATCGACTACAACCTCCCTTTTTTGTTCGGAACATCTTTTAAGGGTTCTGATCTACGTATACGTATGTTACTTCACACGACTAAATTGTGTAGGACTCTAGGAGCCCGTCAAGGTGGTAATTCACCAGTTCGGAGCTGAAAGGAACTGGCAATAAACTCAGAGGGCTTGTAATTTTTTTTGTTGTGGTCCTATTTGGGAAATTTATATTCTACGCTAAAGAGCCTAGAATTTCAATTTCCCAAAAGGCATATGTCCAGCAGTGGACTTATGTGGGCTGATGATGATGATGATGATGAAAATCTACGCAGTACCATAGACGATTGGCGATTCCTGTATAGAGTTCTCCCAGTATTTAGGCGTTGCGCCTGGTAGTCATAAATTACCGGTAATCTCTTTACAGGTGAAGGCTCCTGCAATAGTAATGACGGGTACAGCCAGCGGACTCCCAACGACGACAAGTCTCCCCCGGGCAGCGACGACGACACCCCCCGGCCCGGATCAGCGGCTGACAACAAGAAGAAACACCGCCGGAACAGGACCACATTTACGACGTACCAGCTCCACGAGCTCGAAAGAGCTTTTGAGAAGAGTCATTACCCTGATGTCTACTCTAGAGAGGAGCTGGCTATGAAAGTGAATCTTCCAGAAGTTAGAGTACAGGTCAGTGATAGTTTAATTTAGCGCCATCTTTTGGTTTAAAAACGCGTTTGCTTCTATAATCATTTTCATTAATTCTTTGACTGCAATATCGAGCGGTATTTTTTAATAATTGGGTACAATATCTCGCATACTACTTCAAGAATGTTCTTGGCTGCGTAGTTTTGTGTCTCATTGGCGTAAAAAAGAAACTCAATCCAAGGAAAAAAATATGCTCAAGATATTTGGTGTGTTGACGTGGCCTACATGGCCTGAACCCAGCACATGCTGGTTGTGAATATAATAATAATAAATAATAATAATAATAAATATCCTTGGACATTTCACACAACGCCATCTCGTCCCAAGTTAAGCAACTGAATGCTTGTGTTATGGTAACGAGATGGATGATAAACTACTTAGATACATTTTTTTTGTAAATACATAATTATAATAGATAGAAATGACACCCAGACTCCGAGCCAGTGCCTCTGGTTTAGACAAAGACCCTTGCCCGACCCCGGAATCGAACCCGGGACCCGTTGATCCAAAGGCGGCACATCTAACCACTAGACCAACGAGGCAGTCAGTCATGGTAGAGAGATAATATATTTTGATTATCTCTCTACCGTGTTCCGCATTGTCTTGTGCTTTTACTCTTTAGCTTGTGATGTCGTATTTTAACTATTTGCAAAATTTTATTTATTATACGTTTACCCAGCTTCCACTATATCAGAGTACATGCAGCACTCTACTATACCTAACCCCCTAACAAGGCAGGACACTAGATTTCCCTTTTACCAAAAGATATCGTTTTTTTACGCGGAATGCCTATTTACATTTTGCTGCATACGATGAAGGGAATATTTTCTTCAGTCGCGAGTTTTACAATGCAAAGGTATTGTTTGCACAGAGAAATTAGATTGCCATGATTTGAAAAATAACTACGCATTTTGGCGGCTCATCTTTGTAGAACAGCTTACTGAACCTGAAAATTCGACCATACTTATTTTTAAATTATAGTTCCTTAAAATATAGTTCTATTCTTAATTTGAACACAGATTTTAACAATAAACAAAAGAGTAAATATACATGTGTGTGGTAAATACATGGTAGTGTGTGTAATATTCTTTTTATTGCTTGAATAATTTTTTTTATTTTAATTTAATTATAACATAACTAGCGACTCGCCCCGGCTTCGCACGGGTGCAATGATGAACCTCTAATATTATCAGAGTTCTCTACAATATTATGGATGTATTATGCTTATAAACCTTCCACTTCAATCACTCTATCTATTAAAAAAACCATTTCAAAATCCGTTGCGTAGTTTTGAAGATTTAAGCATACATAGGGACGGACAGACAACAGCGACTTTGTTTTATACTATGTAATGATTAGCATTCTGCATGCATTCTCTATATAACCTGCCAGTAGGTTTACCCGCGTGGTGATGGATTTTATTTTTTCCTCAGATTATTTTTTACGTGAAAGAGTAACAAATATCCGTCCACACATATACACTTTTATAATATTAGTTGGTTATGTTCTATGTCCGCGCATTTTTACTACAAAGTTTTTGCTTCACGTGTTAGTATTTAAAGATTGAGGTCGTCTATCTATTTATCCTAGGTCATAAAATTAAAATCCATTTATGAAAACCAAGTGTCAGATCAACAACCACAATTAACTGCACTTTAAAATAATACTTATATCAATAAAAATAAGCACTAAAATTGAACACGCTCAAACACTATAAGAAAGCAATTAAGGGTTGTCCAATTTATCAAGAGCCGTGATGCTGCTTACATTTAGCGCTTGGCTAAATAGTTTATGTTCACGGCAAGGGGTGGGGAGTTCTTGTTAGACTGGTGGGGCATCAATACGGCTGACATATGTTCGAGGGGATAACGGGGATTGAGTGGCATAAGCCTTTGGGTTCATTATTGCCCCTTACCCGACTCTCCCCTTCAATGTTTGCGATGTTCACATTTCATTTAGTGCTAAGCGAAATTTCATTTAGTGGGCATTTGATGCGGAAAAACGAAAACTATTATTCTTGAGGTGGTTCTACCACTAGGGATGACTCCGGGTGCTTGGCAGGTACTGTCTTTTGCAGCACCAGGATTCAAATCAAAACTCATTTAATTAAAACTATAAAATATAATTTAAGATGTACGATTTAAAATTGAAAATTGATTATTTACAAATCACTATCACTACATAGTATAAAACAAAGTCGCATTCTTCTGTCCGTCCCTATGTATGCATAAATCTTTAAAACTACGCAACGGATTTTAAAGATTTTAATAGATAAAGTGATTTAAGGGGAAGGTTTATATGTATAACCCATCCCCGCTTTGCACGGGCGAAGCCGGGGCGGGCCACTAGTATAAAATATAAATAAATATCCTTGGACATTTCACACAACGCCATCTCGTCCCAAGCTAAGCAACTTAATGCTTGTGTTATGGTAACGAGATGGATGATAAACTACTTATATACTTTTTTTTTGTAAATACATACATATTATAGATAGAAATGACACCCAGACACCGAGCCAGTGCCTCTGGTTTAGACAAAGACACTTGCCCGACCCGGGAATCGAACACGGGACCCGTTGATCCAAAGGCGGCACATCTAACCACTAGACCAACGAGGCAGTCAACACAAAATACTGAGCCACAGGGTTTCGAAACAAGCTTTCCTTCAGCTTGCGGCTTTCCTTATTCAAATTCAAATTCAAAACTCATTTAATCAAGTTGGCTCATTAGAGCTCTTTTGACGAGTCAATTAATAAAATATTGTTTACCTTACCTTATGGCTAGGTTTTCGGCGTCATAATTTCCGTTTATCGGCTCTTGGAAAGGACCACCCCTTTATCTAACTTTATCGAATAATATTCGATTGAGGAAGATGGAGAAATTATAGAAGAAAATAGTTAATTGATAACCTCTCCGGTCAAACTAAAGGGCTATAATAAATGGGCCCTCTGAATAATTGGGCCGTGGACAGCCGAATGAAAGCTCCCGCTAATTACTGTCTGTTTGTTGAAGTAACAACGGTTAATAGACCACCATTTTACGAGAGTTTTCGAATAATTCTAACATTTTTAGTAAGAGACTAGCGCCCTGGCATCGAAAGGGTTCAATGATGAACATCTAAACTTATCAGTGTTCCTCTACAATATTATGCATATATTGAACATATAAACCTTCCTCTTGAATGACTCTATCTATTAAAAAACACCGCTTCAAAATCCATTGCGTAGTTTTAAAGATTTAAGCATACATAGGGACGGACAGACGACAGCGACTTTGTTTTATAATATGTAGTGATAGTGATAGTGATGATGATAGTGATGATAGTGATAGTGATATTTAGGTTTTCACGATTAGTACACATTTAAATTAAAAACTTTTTAACGGATTTATCACGTGTATATTACATTATTTAACTGCCGACTTTTCGAATGCTTTGCAGCAGTCGTGGTCGAGGGGGAGACTAGATGACATGTGTCTTCAAAAGTACAGAGAAACTGTTAAAATCTACCGCCTATAATATACGCGATAAATCCGTTAAAAGTGTTTAATTTCGAGACAGCAATTAATTTCTGGCAGATGATGAAAATCCTTTTTTAGCCCCCGACGCAAAAAGAGGGGTGTTATAAGTTTCACGTGTCTGTCTGTATGTCTGTCTGTGGCACCGTAGCTCGTGAACGGATGAAGCGATTTCAATAAAGTTTTTGTATGAAAGGTGAGTTACGGGCGAGTGTTCTTAGACATGACTGATGAAAATCGGGTGAGCCGTTTAAAAGTTATGAGGGGTGAAAGTGGGGAAGAATAACCGAATGTCTGCAAATATATAATCGAGTGGGGTATCAAATGAAAGCGCATCACGTGCAATTTAACAAAATCTACATTATAATAAGTATGTACCTATAAAAAGTATAAAATAAAAATTAAATTAAAAATTTAAATTAACCCCCGACACAACAACCTTTAAAAAGTAAAAAATAAAAATAAATACTTCTCGTTGGGGGACCAGGGGTCAGGTAATAAATAAGTGGGAGTGTGTCGGGGGTTTATTTAAATTTTTAATTTAATTTTTATGCTATTTTTGCACTATCAGGAAGGAACGGCTTGGTGACAGTATGTATTCTAAATCCGTCACCACTATGAAATACTAAAAAGGCGGGCCAACGAAAAAACATTCTAACAATGCAAAAATTACCCCTATTATATCCAAACTGCTGTTCTATTAAATGTTACTCTAAATCTTATCAACACAATCTTATCAAAAACTAATTGTTGTTGCCTTTACAAGATCACTGGTTCATAAACACTTCACGTCAAACACCCAGTTATTATGACCTCTTGAGTTCAACAATAGACGTTAAAGTGCAGTTCCGTTTATATTGGACGTTACTGAATTGAGCCCTTGATGTCAACGTCCAGAATTTGTTGGTCTGTCTGGTGCAAGCAGTTGTTACTGTTGACAGGTCAGCAGTCAGTAGATGCGAACAATGCCGAAGTGCATTAGGCGACAAATAGACAACAATACCAAAGCGATGGTAATCGAATTCGCTACGTTGAACGCTTTCGAGAGTTAGTGTGTCCAATAGTTTAGTCTCGAACAGACTTTCTCGAGAGTTTTCATTTTTTTCTGCGGCTTGTGTGATGTATCAAGATTTGATTTGCAATGCAATCATTACATTTCTTTTTTTACGATTTATGATAGATATGATGATAGATGATTTTTTATTTATGATAGTCAGTCAGTACTATTGTTGTACGGGTCCGGTGCAATTACTAGATTGAGAGGGAAAGTATCAAATATCTCATAAGTAAAAAAAATGCCCAACTATAGGTACCTCTGGATTTAATTTAAATTCGTACATTACCGGATTTTAACTATACTGTCACCACCCCATTCCATCCTGTGGTTATCTTAAGAGGCTACTAAAGACCACGGCCGAAATCATAGCCGCAACAGACGACTTTATACGAAACTCTGTGCCAATCCGCGTGGCCCATCAATATCCCTCCACAAAATTGGGGAATCGTCCCAGCTGTGAGTACATGACGCGCTCCGATGACGATTAAAATTAAGTGGACATACGACTTATAATCATGAAAAAGAAATAATTCACTGACACTCAAATAAAAGTATTTTGGAGTAAAATTATCGTAGCGTAAAAGATAGAAAAAGCATTTGCTACTATGAAATTAAAATTTCCTGTTATAGATCTATATAGCTCATTATACCATTTGAAAAACACAAAAATATTTCGCCTTGCTTTAAGTATTGGTCACATTTTAAAAACATTTGAAACATCTACTGGGTCCATTACTTCATGGCCACCCCATACTTCTCAATGGCTTGTCACTTATCGTTGTCACGCTCTACTGGCGACAAAAATGTGCTAATAAACATTTTTGTCCTAAATGCTATGAACCCTTAAACTACTTTTTTACCAATAGACTTTCAGCCTTAACACAGAAGAATTAACGCTACTTTTACAACAACTTTCACAATTTTCATACTTTCTTAAACGATTGTACCTGCTTCAATTCATGTAGGACTATAATGCTAAAGAAATAAGGTTACATTTTCTATGTTACGATAGTTTTTCCGTGTAGAGGGTTCGAAATGGGTTTTATGATGTTTGTTCACTGCCGCGATATTGTTTTCGCGAATTTCTAATGGCGAAACGAGACAGTTTCACGCTTAAGTTTCTATTAAGTTTATGTTAGACTTTTATTGTGAACGTGGCCTAAGGTAGCAATTATGTAGTTATGATGGACTAACTTTTTGTAGTATTGTGTTAAAATTACCCTATTAACTATGTTAACGAATGGCGTTATAACAGTATTTAACATTTTATTAAAACACGTCTGAGTCCAAAACACAATAACGAACGATATTGGATTAGGCGAGCACGACGCGAATAACCAGTTACCGCGCAATTAATAACTATTATAACTTAATACCACACTACGCTGCTGTCACGTAGATATTAACAGACTGGATAAGATTTAAATTATACGCCTCTAAACTTTTTCGCATTACACATGGATGTTATCCTGGAAATAAATCTTAAAAGGAAATACATAAACGTTCATCAGTGCTATATATATTCTCGTATTATAATATGTAGTAACTTGAAAATAAATTGGGGTTTTTAAATAAACACAATATGTAACTTGTGCAAATACTGATAGCCGAATAGGTTGGTAGCTGACCCTAATTGAATTGAGCAATAGGCTAGATTTATATTAATTACTGGAAAATTAAAAATATTAAAATTACATCCTATTGTATTATACTCTTTTTTTAAATTATATTCACTTCTACTTCAAATTTTAATATTTTTTGTGGTTAGGTCATAATGTACTCTTACAAATTGTCAATATAAATACCATTTCAAACATTCAATTCAAAATTCAATTGATTTTGTACATTTTATTTCATCGTACGTAGCCTATCCCTTTTTTTAAATTGCCGTGCACCTTAAACCTACTTAAAATCATTAACATTTATAATTAATAAGAGTCTTAAAGCTAATTTTATTATTATTTATAATATTAGTTTGAATTAACCTATAATTTGTATTAAAATTTTGGCTCTTCCATATATCCATATTCCCATATATCTCACTGGCTTGTGGAGGGCGCAAGGCTGTGTAATTCAGTTAAAGCGGAGCTCAGTTTAGTTAACTACAACTAACTGTACGAAGGTAAATAACGACTAACTCGATCACATTTTACTTAGCGGCTATGTAATGTTATAGTCAATGTACAATCATGACTGCAAGTCTACAGGTTTTCCATCTCGGTTTACGGTCGGAGTATGAAATTTCACACACTTATATTTTTTTAATTATGACTAAAAGTACATTAAATCAACAAAAATACATTACACACACTACCGCGTATTTAACTCACACACGCATAAACAAACTCTTTTGTATATTGGGCGAATTCAGAATAGAACTATAATAAAATTAATAATAATTATGTTTGAATGGGCGAATTCAGAATAGAACTATAATAAAATTAATAATAATTATGTTTGAATTTCGTTCGCTGTGCGACCACTAGTTTAAGTAATAGGCCAAAGAGTAAACTGAGCTTAGGCTGAGGCTTGCTAAAATGTCTTCATTAGACACATTTGACTACCCCTTCAAGCCTATTCCGTGTTCCACGTCTAGTCTCGAGAAACCACAGCTGCTACTCGCGATTAGGGTGACCACGTGTAATGCGACTTCGAGAATTTACTACGGATTATCATCGGTATTATCACCGTGAATAATGGTCACATTAATGATCAATGGATCGGTTATTAGTGTCGTTTATAACGCGTTTTATGTTATTATGTATTATTTTATTACGTTTCGTTGATTATCTAGTGGCCGGAAATATAAGTGATATTTTTTGTTATGACATTGATTCCCGGACTGTCATCTTTACATTTTGTTTTTTGAAAAAGAGGGGTTCGCTTCTTGGATAGGTAGAGATAGATTAAATTTTTCCAAATAAACATTTTTGTTCCAAAAAAATTTCATTTGGATAAATCTATGATTTCGAAATCACTAGATCAAAGTAGCATAATTTGAGTATTTTTCAGGCCATCCATAAACACTATAAAAACTAATAATTTATGAGGAAGGAAGCCCGATTTAATAAATTATTTCACAATTGGTGTTCTACATTATCCATGAGAATACGAAGGGGAGATAAGCACAGTTTCGACGCCTACACAAGTAGTAGTAATGTAATTTTAAAACTCTTTTTCATAATGTGTATCTAAAACTCGAATTTCTAATACAGTCCATTTCACATTAGGCTTGCTGGCACATTTCTTAATTCTTCATCACTTAGCAAAGCAGAACAAGTAAATTAAAGTCGGAAGCTCCAGACGCAAACTAAATTACGGGATGACAACACAAAAACTGCTAATAGCCGTTGTAATGGCTCCAACCCTTTCTACTGAAACTGCTATTACAGCGAGAAAATAACGGGTTTCTTACTTGTAGAACAATTAGCGCCTTAATCTATCACTCGACGTAATTATAGCCTGGTAAGTGATTTCATTGTGGCTCTATTTCTTACTACGTATAAATATACCTTAGCGATTTTATTTAGCGTTTAGTTTATGACTGCAGCTAAATGTTTTAAGTCAGACGGGACCATTTTGATTCATAACGCCTGGTATTATTTGACATGGTCCACGTACAGAAAAATTAAAAAAAACTTTCTTACACATTACTACATAATAATAATTGCTTCGTCTCGGAGACGTCTAGTGGGCAAATTGCTGGGCCCAATGTCTTAAAGACAATAGACTTGATGGTTAGTTCGTCCGTTTACCCACTACTGAGTTGAGCCTTCTCCCAATTCATGGAGGGAAATAAATCAACTGTGCCACGCTAGCAAGACGGGTTGGCTCATGGTTTGTGTCAAGGTTTCCTTCTCTTGCGGCTAGATTCCCTTAGTCATCTCTTACGACAACCTGTATACTTGACGGTATAGTTTAAAAAATAACAAGACATGTCCCCATTGTGGTAATTGGTAATGAATACCTTTTTAAATACAGTTGCTCAAAAAGTGGCATATTGCAGGGACGTATAGCGTTCGGGAAGTGGGCTATTACACACGCGTGCTTTTTTTTTTACCATTCCCGCACTAGTGCGTTTTCTTTCCCAAATGTCAAAATAATGTCTATTATAAGGAAAAACCAACCATGAAGTTTTTACTAAAAAAAATCATAGAAGTTTTTATGATACATGCAAATACGTATATTTCTAAAAAGAAACTACTTACTAATTTGTTTCAATATTAGATTTAATGATTTGATTAAATGAGGTAGGTTAGGTTTCATTTCATCTCATTAAATTTCATTTTCGTTTCATATCAATAAAAAAATTCTACTGAAGACTTGGCTGCATAGTTGCTTTTGCCTACAAGAACGGGTGAAGAAAAAAAATCTCTGCTAATATTCTAAGGTTGGCGCCATTTTTGTTTATAAGTCATAAATGATTAGTTAGATGAGTTTATTGTATTTTATTAAATTGCTTAATTTTTTCGCAACTGTATTAAAAATAGTCGTTCAGTACACGTGCGGAACCGTCATTGCAACTTGTTCCGACTGTAGACATTTGTCGGAACTATTTGCAATGACAGCCTTTCCGCACTTGTAATGAAATATACTATTATTATCCTTGGCATCCCAGGATATGAGGGTGTCGTAAGATACAACTAAAAGAGCTCAAGAGGCAGATCACCAATCCGCAAGAGAAGGAAACCTTGATAAAACTGTTTTGTCAGCGTGACACAGTAGGCTAATTTCCCTCCATGAATTTGGAGGAAGCCCGTTTCAGAATTGAGTAATTGGCCTGAAGCGACGAAAAACGATGACATGGCATGTATATTCTTTTGTATACATGTTTTAATTAGTTAATATTCTGGGCTATGTTCCGAATAACGGTTTCGGTATGAGGGACAATATCGGATGATGTATTATTATTACTTATAGACAGTGTTTTAAACTAGGTTAAACCATTTATCTATAACCCAATTTTTAAGTTTATTCAAAACTAGCGACCCGCCCCTGCTTCGCATGGGTGTAATGATCATTTATCAGTGTTTGTCTACAATAATATGGATATATTATACATATAAACTTTCCTCTTGAATCTCTCTATCTATTAAAAAAACCGCTTCAAAATCCGTTGCGTGGTTTTGAAGATTTAAGCATACATAGGCACGGACAGAGGACAGCGACTTTGTTTTATAATATGTAGTGATGATTAGTATCGAGATTCCTACTTCTGTTGCTAAATTTCCTACAATATTCGTATTTTTTGTTTACGCAATTTTTTGTAACGTTTAGACAATAAATAAAATATCGTCCTTGTTATATTTATATCAGCAAACAAAACTGTCTAGACGCTTAAATTAAGGGAAACACACACATATCGCACCACTACGTACTCGTAAGCACCGTGGGAAAAACGGCGTGCCAGCAATACGGTAACACCCAGGAAATTACGTTCGCCGCGATCACGTCATTTGGCGCGTTTCTTTCATTTGATCCCTCAGCCCCTGTCTACGGTTTCCTTGAGTTTCCGCTTGATGTCCTAAAGATTTGTACAATATTACATTCTTTCATTCATTCATTCATCATCAGCCCACATTAGTCCACTGCTGGACATAGGCCTTCCCTAAAGAGCGCCATAGTGCTCTTCTGCCATAGTGCCTGTCTTCAGCTTGACGCATCAAGCTGCTGCCCGCAAGCTTACGCAGATCGTCGCTCTAACTAGCAGACATATTACAATATGGTTCCTGTAAATGTATGTAGTTATCAACATATTCAAATTCAAAACTCATTTAATCCATTTGGCTCATTAGAGCTCTTTTGACAAGTCAAACAATAAATTCAAATTTTAAATTTACCATCTACCACCGTTTCGGAATGCAGCTCTACAGAGTAGAGCCGGCAAGAAACTCTGTAGTTGCTCTTTTAGGTCACCTTTTTATGTACAAGGCCGTACTATGACAGATTTGTGAGAGCAAACTCGCGCCTTAGTCGCAAAGTGCCAAACAACAGCCAGATCTAGTCAACGCCCATAAAGCCCCAAAATATCTACTAGGTAATCAACCCTTGATTTTGAGTTTGACACTTTTGGTAATATACTACAGTGTCCGTGTCACCACCCCATGTCATCCAGAGTGTGTCGTAAGAGCCGACAATATAGAATAACACAAAGACTACAATTTATAAAGATATGGTGTGAATTGTCAATTGTGTGTGTGAAACAATAAGTGTCAAGTAAGAAGAAAAAAAATCAGACGAAAAAATTACTTCCATCGCCACGCGGGTATAACCGCGGCGCGCATAATGTTAATCATAATGATGTCTTAGATGTTTCCTGTTATTTTATTAAAAACACGATCAGAACTGAACCCTACTCGTCTCCATAGAATAAGCAATTCATTTGTAGGTCAGTGTATTCGCTTCTACAATAAGGTCCCTACTAATTTGAGAGGACTTCCGATCCATAGATTAAAAAAGGCCGCTAAATATCAACTTTGTAACAAAGGCTACTATAGCGTTACTGATTATCTGAGTGACCCAGTAGCCTGGGATTAATCTGCTCGAGCTCATGTTATCAAATATATCTTGGAAAAAACATGTACTTTTGCTAGTTTGGATTCAAAATGGCAAGCTTACTGGAAATGAATATATGAATTTAACTTCATTAATTCTTGGACGTCAATCCTGTGAGTTGTCATGCTCACTAAAATACTTCGGACAGTGGTAGCGACGTGTGGCGGGTCGACCACTTCCCTTTAATATGGTTGAGGAGATCGATGGCTGCCACACACGTTATGCTTGTGAACAGGTGCCGCTGTTTGGGGTTGGTCGGCTCACTGGATTCAAGACTTGTAATATCAGTTTTTTATTATTTATATATAATTCAATATATTTTTTTTCTTATTATAAAATTTATATTTCAGTGGAGCGCCTTTCGGAACCGAACGAAACTAGTTATTTTTATGTACAAGGTCATTGTAATATGCGTTTAAAAAAAAGACAAGCCCTCCGAGTTTCTTCCGCCAGGTCTTCTCGGTTGGTGCCGCGTTCCGACCTGGTAGTAGTGTTCTAAAACTTATGTATCCGTTGACGATTGTGAACGCCATAATTGGTTTATACAATAAAGCATTTTTCTATTCTATTCTATTCTACTGAACCCATAAAACTACTTAGACTCACCTAATAATTACCAACCCCACTGTCATTACCAAATTAATATTTCTGACGTCCATTATGACCTAATCAATAGGCCTCAATACTAAAGGTAATCATAACCCAAAACCTTTGTGCGCCAATAATTTGATTAAAATTTGACGTCTCCTTCCTGTTAAAAAAAAACTTCAAAACGCAGGAAACAGTGATTGAATTAGTGACTTGTTGGTTTGGCCCCTGGCGTGCACCAGTACATTAGAAGTGAGAGGTTATTTTAAACTGGTGATATATTATACAGGTAATGGGGTACTCTTTGAATTGTAATAGCTGGTTCCGTACGTATCATGTCGGTGTACATAACCAGAAAGACGGCGGAACCCTGAACTTGATATTTCCGCTACCATTATGAGAATTTCAATTCGTTTTGATTCAATTCTGAACATAATAGTTACGTCATTAATATTTTGTAAAAATATGCAGTTGTTATAGGATTTCTTACTTATCGCTAAAATTAACGCATAAGGCAAAATATGACCAATAACTTTTATCTAAACTATTGAATGACCAAGTCTTCGAAACTGCTTTTATTACTACTACTTCTTAGGCCGTTAATGACCCACTTCTGAGTCGGACCTCCTCCAGTTACAAGGAGGGTAATAAACCTATTGCTTTTATTAATCTGCCATAAAATGTATTACTTACATACATGTTCAATCTAGATCTAATATTTATAAACCAAACGTGTGTTCAATACACATATTTTTTCGTTACAAATAACACTTTCTGTTCTCAACAACAAATCTTTAATCCCTCTCTCAAAACACAACAATTACTTTTAAACAACAAAACGCAAACAACAATAGCTTCTCATTTTCGCGCCAACGCCGCCATTTTGTGACAATGACAGCGGGTTGCGCAAACGTACTCAAACGGATTATCCGTCTAATTTGCCAAACAATTCAATACAAATACAACTTACATTTGGACTATAGAATTCGGCATCCATTGGCGAAGCTAGCAGGTTAATTTGATTGAATCTCTAAAACATACGAGTTAGAGTTCAAATTACGACGTCTTAAATAGTGTTGCCATAAGTGAAATTTGAGATTGAGCCTACCAGTATTATGCCCTCGGCTTCTTTGTAATGTATTAAAGATCGTGATACTGGGTAATTTTACGTCTTTTATTTTTTTTTAATTCGGGCGGTGTTTTTGTGATATTACTTGGAAGATATTGGGTGCCAAGTCCGGGCGATTGATCTTGCGTAATCCGGGGATCATGGATACATTTGAAGTTCTCATTACAAAATGCCGGTAACACCAATGCTAGCATTTCTCTATTACCAAACTAACTAAGAAGGCGAGTTTCTACAAACATACAATTGTCATACAGGACCAGAAGCCAGAGGCTCTGCAATCATGAAATTCAATCATTTAGAGTTTTAGTTATACATAGAGTCACCACCCCATTCCACCCTGAGGGTGTCGTAAGACCCGACGGAAGGAAATGACAAGAAACCCTAGCTGCAAGAGAATGAAAACTTGAAACGAAAGCGTGTGCCAACCCGTCTGGCCAGCGTGGCACAGTAGGCTAATTACCCTCCCTGCGATGGGACGAGGCCTGACGAAGAAAAGGAAGGCAGAAGTGGGTCATTTATGGGCTCAGTAGTATTAGTAGTAGAGTTTCAGCTTCATACAATATTTTAAAAGGCGAATGGAAGGCTGGACTCAACAAGGTAATCTCTGTTGGTCTAGGGGTTGGACGCCTTTGGTCCACGGGTCCTCGGTTCGATTCCGGAGTTGGGCAAGTGTCTTTGTGTACACCAGATGCATTTGCTCTTAGTGTGGGTGTCACTTGTTTCGGGGCGTCACAGTAGAATGCGTTTACGCGAACTTGTGACGCCCCAAGCGCGTCGTGTGAGGGTATGCCGCTGGGGTTTTAGTGGGTAAACGACTCTTGGGTAGACGACCCTTGTCGGAGTCCCACATAAATTTGCTCTTATTGTGGGTGTCACTTGTATTCGTGAATTACATGTTAGTAAACAGCCCACTAGATAAAGGTTACGCATTAAAAAAACATAATTTTAATTAGGTTAAATTCATATAACGTTAATAATTCACGTTCCATCCTAAGGGTGTCGTAAGAGCCGACAATAGGAAATAACAAGGCCGAAAACCTAGAAGGAAATCTTGACACGAAACCCTGTACCCTGTAGCACTACTAAATATCCTAAATAAATAAGTATCCTTGGACATTTCATACAACGCCATCTCGTCCCAAGCTAAGCAACTTAATGCTTGTGTTATGGTAACGAGATGGATGATAAACTACTTATATAAATTTTTTTTTGTAAATACATACATATTAAAGATAGAAATGACACCCAGACTCCAAGCCAGTGCCTCTGGTTTATCTAACCACTAGACCAACGAGGCTCTATGTAACGGCTCTATGTAACTGGAGGAGGCCTGACTCAGCAGTGGGACATCTATGTGCTGAGTAGTAGTAGTACTTGAATTTTTACTTCGAATTAGTACTAACAATACCAAATTATGAAGTAGCCTCTAAAGGCTTACTCAAAATGGCTTCGGTCAGTCAAACCAAATCATCTATATCCAGTAGTAGACTTCATTTAGATGATAATATGATGGTAATTAGGCATTATCATTATTACATAGTATAAAACAAAGTCACTGTCGTCTGTCCGTCCTTATGTATGCTTAATCTTTCAAACTACGCAACGGATTGTGAAGCGGTTGTTTTTCATAGATAGAGTGATTCGAGAGGAAGGATGCATAATATTGTAGAGAAACACTGAAAAATTTAGAGGTTTATTATTGCACCGGAGCGAAGCCGGGGCTGGTCGCTAGTATCCTATAAAATCTAATAACTCCTATTTGGCTTTGCAACCTCTTCATACGCCAGCAAATTATTCAAGAAAGAAACATCATGGCAATTTAGAACGCGTTTTCGCCACGACAATACGAAATACTGGCATAAATCATCACTTAATTACTCAATTAAGGCTTGGCCCGAGAATTAATTAGTCCCCTCTCAATGGAGGCACCTTAACAGCCTTTAATAAGAATAAGTCAACGGCGCAAACTTTACCTACTTCGCCGCTTCGTGGCCAAGCGTAATTGGAAAAGTTATTTGTGCAACCGGTGTCGGGGGAAAATCAACTTTATTCAGTGAAAATAAAGCCGCTTTTCTTGTTCAAGTCGGTAGGCGGTTAGTACGTTTTGCAATAAGTGGTCGTAGCTGACAAATACTAAATTAACCTTTTAAGCTGCGCAAGTATGGCGGCTTGGGTCGTTCTAAAATTGAATTAGCGAATCAGGATGAAGTTCGTCTGTTAATTTTGAATTGCGAATGTTATTTTTTTAATAATTATATCTATTTTTATATGCCTGTGGTAACTCGTTTGGAATACATATCTATTGTCATCAACCTATTCTGTGCTGAGGTTGCCATACGAGGCGACTAAAAGAACCAACATCCTAGACCGAAAAGAACCAAAATCTTAATCATCTCAGCCCATTATGCACCCATTGCTCAGTCGGGCCTCCTCCACTTACACGGAGGGAAATTAGCTTTCTGTGCCTCAATGGTTTCTGCTTCCGTATAGTGTATGCGTCTTTTTTTCTATATGAATTCTTATCGGTTTTTTTTATTTCTCGGTTCTTCTTCTGATATTATTGTTTACTAACTTCATCTGCGCTGCCCGCCCACTGGTGACACTATCTAAGGCACCCGGTCACCATTTTGTCAATCACCAAAAAGCTCTCATAGAAACTCCCACAAACAATACTTGTAACATGACACAATGTTGCATAGTCCTATACGTTGCGTGTGACGGGTGGCGGGGCCAGTCCCGACCGGGAACTGTAATTAGGTCCAAGTCACGTGTCGATCACGTGGTAGTCACGTGTGTCTCACCGCTGGGCTAATAGAGGTAGTGATACTGTATTTTGTCGGTATTAAGATTGCCCTATTAAAAAAACTACTTCTAAAAAGTTGGAAAAACTAATTATTTCTAAGGTTTTCGCGACTGTTACACATTTAAATTAAAAACTTTTTAACGGATTTATCGCGTGTATATTACATTATTTAATTCCCGACGTTTTGAATGGAAAACTAGACAAATGTGTTTTCGTAATGTTTTCTAAACTTCGGTTTATATGCAAACCAATATTTTTTGGAGACCGTGTGACCGTTCTTCAAATCAAATTGAATTATAAATTACATGACTGAAAACTAAAAACAAATTTTAAACTTAAATAATTACCCTATTACCCATGGAAAATAGTTGAACTGGTTGTCTGTTTCGTAATTCAGTTGGATGACACTCCTCTTTTTAGTTTGGGGGGGTTTAAACAGGGCCATACCTACCGCCGCCATATCAATGATCCAGGACCCCAAGCTACTGGGGGCTAGTTACAAACCCAAAGTTTCATTACAATATGTTTTCGTTCACCGCCTCATTTCAAGGGTGAAATGAGCGAATTAGGAATGAGTAATTGCAACCCCATTCATGCATCGTGCATTGTACTTTTTTTCATTCGAGGGACTAATAGTGAATGCGGTTGAATACAAAGGGTGTTATTCAAATAGTTGTCATGTTTCTGGAATTATGTTACGTTTTAATTGGTGTTTTTTCCTTATAAACTGTAACAAAATGAGAATTTATTTATTTAAATTGTTATCACTACATAGTCACTATCACTACATAGTATAAAACAAAGTCACTGTTGTCTGTCCGTCCCTATGTACCTATGCTTAAATCTTTAAAACTAAGCAACGGATTTCGAAGCGGTTTTTTTAATAGATAGAGTGATTCAAGAGGAAGGTTATAAGGTATAATACATACATAATTTAAAAAAAAATTGCCCCCGTGCGAAGCCGGGCCGGGTCACTAGTACCTATATTAAAAGCCGAGCCGCTCGGTCGCAGTGTTAAGGTGGGTTTAGTTAGACCAAACGAACAAAGAGCTAGAGAAACGAACAAAGAGCTAGAAAGAATGCTCTTGTTCTAGACAAGAGCATTCTTTCGTAGTCTTTTAGTTTAAACGAAATCTAGATCATCTGAACATTATTTGCTCATTCGTGTCAATTCTGTGGTTGGTATTGGTAGTGCTTCGCTATGTCTGACTCTGACAGCGATGTCATAATTACAAGTGCTGCATTATTTTGTCCGAACACGCGAGAACGCTCTAAGCAACTGTTCGCGCGCTCTAACGCCGTTTACACCGAGCGTGCGAGCATTCTTAGAAGCTTTGCGAACGCACTAAGAACAACAAAAGAGTGCTCTACGCCTGTTTACACTAAAATAATTTCATATAGTGGTGATAGAATGAGCATTCGCTCGTCTGATGTAAATTGACCTCTAAGTTTTTTTAGTACGTCATCAAGGATATATAATAAACTACCTAAAAATTTTTTAAAGATTGATAATGTACAAGATTTTAAGAAAAAATTCCAATTATTCCTATTAGACAAGGCTTACTACAATATATCAGAATATTTAGATGATAATATTAGTGAATAGATTTAAATAATAATAATTTAAGTTAAATGGTTTATGTAGAATAATAATATTTGTACGCTTTACTAGCAGGACATAGTGATACTTAAAATAACATTAATCACCATCTTTGTTTACCTATGACCACAAATAAAAGACTTTGAGTTTGAGTTTGAGTTTAAGACGTGCAACGAGCCTACAGCAATCACTCTCCTCGAACAAGCGCTACACAAATCCCTTTGTGTTCGTCAAAAACCCGACAACGGACGGAGCACCGTCGAGCACGAGCCGAACGCTCCAAGGTGCTCGCAGCGCGCTCGTTCGAGGCTTGTAAGCCGGTGCAGACTACATGAATTTCGGCTCCTCCAGCGTATACCTACGCAGCTAAAAAATGCGTGTTTAGTCATTACTTGTTTTGTTGTCCTATCAATAATTATATAACCCCGCTACCACAAGTTTTTTTTATCAACTACTTGAATGCCTTTGACTCTAAGCTTGCGTGATGGAAAGCAACGCCAGGGTCTAAGATGTAGCAGGCAATTCAAGGAAATGTCCTGTCGGGCACCGGCTCTCACATGAACACGACGAAACACAGTAAATCTACTTGGCGCCGGACTTAGATACTTATGTGAGGGTGGTAGCTAGCCGGGCGAACCATTCGATCCTACCACCAAGCGTGCTGGGTTTTATTGCCCCTTACAACACGCGTTTTTTTCAGCGAGCGGTGTATTTGAAAGTAATTAAGTCATTACAAAGTGTATAAAAGTTGAACAGCGTGGACAAAAAATTCAATCGAAAACCAATTACTCACTGTCCCGAAATAAAATTGAATCGTTATCGACATTGTGTGAAAAAGTTGCGTTAACTCAATCGAATCAACTTTGTTACGAATTAATTAATGCGCGCCCGGTGAAGACTTTTATCGAATTTTAAAAGCGTTTTTATTGGAGCAATTTCGTTTTGTTGGTGTTTATGTGATATTTCTGTGTCTCTGCGGCATTGTAGCTCCGAAACTAATTGTCCGATTGTGATGCAATTTAGTTCTGTCCGTGTGGTGAATGATTTAGAATACAAAGTGTCACCACCCCCTTCCATCCGAGGGTGTCGTAAAAGGAAATGGCAAGGCCAAAAACTTGATATACTTGATACAAACCCTGTGCCAACCCGTCTTGCCAGCGTGGCACAGTGGGCTACTTTCCCCAGGTTTCTACAAAGCGTTCCTTTTCTTGTGGGTAGATGATCTCTTGTGTTCCTTTAGTCGCCTCTTGCGAAACCCTCAGTATAGTAAAGGTTTCATCCCAGTTCCCTCAGTATAGGAAGGCAGGACATTGTGTATTCAATACAAAATATTTTTCCAAATAATCAAATTTACCTTTGGAACGGAACCTTTATAATTAAGTTAATGCAGTAATTGATTTGAACCGAAGCAAAATTGTATTAAAATTCAATTTTCCGCGCGCATGACTAAGCTATATGCGCTACAATTCTATAGAATAGACAGCTCAATTAAGGCGTAATGTTATTGATAGACAATTTCATTTTGTGTTATTTTTTTTTAAACGGATCCCCTGCTCTAGGTATAACATTTATCGCATTCTACAAAAATGTAATTCACAAACACAAATGATACACAGACTCAGAGCCTCTGGTTTAGACTTAGACAATTGCCCGACCCGGGAATTGAACCCGGGACCCATCCACATCCAACCCCTTGACGAACGAGGCAGTGTTAATGTACGAAATCTGTCCGAGTGGGCTAACCTGATTTAGTTAACCAGTATGTACACGGTGCGCTGGCAATCTACCGCCCATCGGACCACATGGTTACACCAGCTGTCAGGTTTTACGCTACTGACTTTTCTCCCACTACCAGCCTACAGCTCATCCGTGTGGTGACGGATTTAGAAGACACATTGTCACCTTTCCATCCTGAAGGTGTTATAAGAACCGTCAAAAGAAAATGTCACAGAGAAAATGACAAGGTCGAAAACCTAAACTTACTTACCTTTGATGTCCCTCCATACAAATGGTGGAGGCCAATATCACGATGGGGTAATTTATGGTCAAAACGCAAATTAAAAAGTGTCAAACAAGAATACAGGATCAAAGATGTCTGTTACCCCACGGGCCACGATGGAGCGGCGCGTGCACAAGTTAATAGTTCTCATATTATGGGGTGCGCAATTACTAGCTGAGATCCTTTAGGCAAATAAATAAGTCGTTATTAAGTAGGCGAGCGTTCGACAAACAGAGGGAGCCACCCTCGCGACGTTCGCCCGGTAGCACAGGAGCTGGTGGGCGCTATTTTAAATCAATTGCAAATTTCATACCGTACTTACGCATCACTCTTGGGTGTTGTTGTGTTCTTCATCATATTAGGCTTGGTCCAGTATGTTCTTCCAGACAGATCTATCCATGGCTTTCTCCTGCCAGCTTCTGACACCAATCACTTTGAGGTCCTGTTTGACCCCAACTAATCATCTGAGCGTGCCACGACTTCTGTGGCCATCCGGTTTGCCGTTTAGTAGCTGTCACAGCAATCGGTTTTGTTGTGTTCCTTTGCGTAAATAGGACCTCTTTCAGGTATAATATAATGAGAGCGGCGGAAGGAATCCTTACCTTGTTGTCAAAATCACGATTCAATTTTTTAAAGCCAAGTCTTACGTTGGTCAATATTGCATTTATGCGGTAAATATTGTAAAAAATCTGGACCAACAAGCTGCAACGACTGTCGTAAATCCTAATATTAAATACAAGCATTACTTGTGTGCTATACACTGCTATGCTATCCGTGAGTCTAAGTCTAAAGTACAATTTGCAAGAATTTAGAGGTACAAGATATTACAAGATAGTAAAAAATACACCCGGGAATACATAAATCATGCTACATACTTTACAAAATTTACCCGAAAAATCTGAAGTATCAAAATCAAGAAATATCGCCTTCAAATACGAGAATTACTAAAAAGTCCTACAGCACGATAGCGAAGTTCGCATTGTTAAGATATCCCCGACTACAGTTATTGGGGTATATGTGCTGCGGTACCCTGCCATGCATACCACTTCTGGCTGGATGATCATCCCTTTGCGCGTAAAGGTTTTAATCGATTCCAATCCCTGGTCTACTCACTAAAAATAACGAAGTCCCTTAACTGCCCGAAACAGGGTCACGTGTGCATATTAATTCCTATCCTTGCACACATAAATATAAAAAGTAGTGACTTATAAGCAAAAAAAAAGCTGACAATCTACAATGAGGTGGCCTTATCGCTAAAGTTGTTTATTTCAGGCAACCTTAAGTGCGACAGACTATAGACATGTACGTGGTGATGTCAGAAAAAAAACAATCCACCTAACCATTACCTGCTGTATATTCCATATCATAACATCTAATCCCCAGCTGCCGCACTAGCACAATTTGGATGCGTTATGCAATGCGCTCTGGCGATGTTTGGTTCCTCCTTTATTGAATTTGTTCGATGCCATTGGGGGCATTTGAAAAGCAATAAAGGCTAGATAAACTAACCTATTGCATTATCATCATCAGGGCTCAGTTAAGACTTATACTATGTTTGAAATACAAACTTAACAGATTTATCGCGTGTAGGTATATTACATTACTTTGATTCATTCACTAAACACTCATCTGCAAGACCTGTGCACATAAACGATTTCTGCATGCACAGGCAATGTTATCAATTTTTTTTTTTTATATTATAAGACGACACACGTGCAGGCGGTCCACCTGATGGAAAGTGGTCACCGTCGCCCAGGACATCAGCAATGTGTAAAACAAAATTAATGGTCCGGGATCCATGGTTTATTTTTGCACTTGATTACTATCAAGTTAATTTTTCGTGAGCTTCATTTTGATGAGATGCCCAACATTTTCTTGTCGTAAACCCTTGATTGTGGTAGCTAACAGAGGTAGCAAGGCTGAAATATATTTATTTAACTAAGCGTGTGTTTTTTGGTGTATCTGATGATAATTATGTAAATTATTCGAAAAATATTTGTCCTACAAAATGTATGGGTTTATCAAAGAGTCCTTCCAACATATACCTATTGATTTCGACATCATCAACAATTATTACTAACCAGCTGTTTTTTTTGTCTTAGCTAATTTGTATACTATTTAAACCTTCATATTGTCCCGCAAATTGCGTGGTACGTTATTCAGGTTCTTCACTAATACAAGTCACACCCTGACTCAGAACAAGTGTCACTGGTTTACACATAGACATTTGCCTAGCCCCGAATCGAACCGGGATTTCCTGATCCAAAGTCGGCCAGCCCTAGACCAAAAAGGGAGACAATTGGGGCAATTAAATATGACATAGAAAAAATTGTACTGGCACGTCTTCTTCTTAAATTTAAGAGCCATGCTCTTGTCGGTGGAGTTTCTTCCAAGCATCTCGATCTTCTGCTAGCTCCTTGACCATTTGATACGAACCGACATTCACTTTTTCCTTAATTTGATCGAAAAAGCTTCTCCTAGGTCTTCCTCGTCCTCTCTTCCCTTCTACCTTCCCTTCTATGATAGTTGTCATAAGTGTGTCGTGTCGTATCAAATGCCCAATCATCTTTCCTCTTCTGTTGTCTATGCAGGTCAACAGGCTTCTCCTTTCTTCTACTCTTTCTAATACTTCTTGGTTTGTTAGTTTTTCCATCCAGCTTATTCTTTCCATCCTCCTCCAGCACCACATTTCAAATGCTTCCAATCTTTCTCTGTCTCTTTGTGTCATTGTCCACGTCTCTGATCCGTACAGTGCTATGCTCCAGATGTACGTTTTAATTAAGCGTTTTCTTATGTTCTTTGCTATTTTAGAGCCGAATAAGTGTTTTTTGTTGTTAAATGCTGCTTTTGCTATTGCTATTCGAGTAATTATATCTGCCGTACATCTGCCTTCATGTGTTATGGAGCTGCCTAAATATTTAAAATTGTCTACTTGTTGGATTGGTTTGGAATTTAGAATAATTGGTGTGTGTAAGCGTGTATTTTTGGATGTTACTAAAATTTTTGTTTTTGTTTCGTTTATTTTTAGGCTGAATTCTCTGAAAATTTTGTTCATGGACTCCAAAAGTTTTTGTAATTGGTCTCTACTTTCTGCTAAAGCTGCTATATCATCCGCGAATCTTATGAAGTGTATCTTTTCGCCGTTAATTTTGACACCTCCCTCTGACTTGATTTTAATCTTATTAATAGCGCATTCTATAAAAATGTTAAATATTAGCGGTGAGAGTGGACAACCCTGTCTTACTCCTTTTCTTATTTCTGCTCTTCCTTGATGTTCGCCAATTTCTATGATCGTCTGTTGTTCTTTGTATAATTCTAGGATAACCTTTCTGTCTCTGTAATCCAATCCAGCATGCTTGAGAGCTTCCATCATTAATTTCCAGTCTACCCTATCAAACGCTTTCTCTAGGTCTATGAAAGAAGCACGTCTATATCTTATCAAATTCATGTTTTTGGAGGTGACATCATCATTTATCTACTGGCTGCCTAAATTGACAGTGATGACATTCAAGAAAGCGGTTCTACAAACCGAAGAAAAAAAAAATGCTTTCTATAATAATAGATTTCGCTACACCCGAAATTTAAAACTTTACAAATGGCTTTAAATTAAACTTGTTGAATTCTGAACACACACACACAGATATATTATTAAAGACTAGCTGACCCGACAGACGTTGTCCTGTCTGAACTATGAATATTGAATTCGAATTGAAATAATTAATAATAAATTAATATACCGCCTTTTCTTATCGATTCCAATCCCTTATTTAATGTAATTAAAAAAGAAAAAATGTAACTAATTATGCCAAAATTGCGAACCGTTCGGGACGAACGTCAAATGTTTGACAGGTAAAAGTTTGTATGGGAAAATAAAATTGTTGTTTTTATTATTTTACTTACAATATTTCTATGTTTTCTCAACTCTTAAACCTTCCCTGGACTCACACAAATATTTCAAGACCAAAATTAGCCAAATCGCTCCAGCCGTTTTCGAGTTTTAGCGAGACTAACGAACAGCTATTCATTTTTATATATAGATAAAGGTTTAACACAAACTCGCGTCCCAAAAAAAAACATTACTCACATTAAACGGCGAAAAAACGCTTATTTACGCTTAATAACTCTTAAATATATCTCTAATGAAGAGAATAAAAACTCTACCCAACCACCTTACCACAAACCCTAATCAACTAAACGCGAGACATTTAGAACCATATCACAACATGATAAAGTTGAAAATCAGATAGTGGTCGACGGATAAGCCCTTTAGTTACGGCAACGAACTAAATGATGTGAAGATAGAATGAAATCAAGAGATAAATAGTGGTGCTACATTCGATTTCCAAACGTAACAACTCGTAATAGGGTAGTATTTCGATTGAGCCTACATTTCATTTGGTGAGGTGAAATTGGATTTTATTGCGTGGGTATAAAGTTAATTTTGGCCTGACAGGATCGGGTTTAAGGGTGAATACTCCAGTTTGCCGCCAGTTAATTTAGTTGTGGATTAACCGAGTTTGAGTGATTGATGTTTTTGGGATCGTTCAGATGCTCTCCCCTGCGTTTAGTGCTTTTGTGAATTGTACTATATTGTATTATTGTTGTTCTATCTAGGTTTAAATAAGATGTAATTGATTTCAATTGGACAGTTCGTGGCCGCCCTTGGATCACGGGGTCCCGGGTTCGATTCCGGGGTCGGGCAGATGTCTTTGTGTAAACCAGAGGCACTTTCTCTGAGTCTGGGTGTGTTCGTGAATTTCATGTTTGTAAACTGCCGCCGTGACACAGGTTAAGCCACTGCAGGGGCTACGTTAAAAAAAAACTACCCACAGTTGAGTCGCTGGCGAGATGGATTTCATATCAAGTTTCCTTCTCTTATGGCTAGGTTTTCGGGTTTGTCATGTGATTCCGGGTGACGGATTTAGATTACATAGTTTCACCACCCCGTTCCATCCTGAGGGTGTCGTAAGAGCCGACAAAAGGAAATGACTAGGCCGAAAACCTAGCTGCAAGAGAAGGAGAACTTGGAACCCTGCGCCTGTCTGGCCAGCATGGAACAGTAGGCTAATTACCCATTAGATTCCCAGAGGCAGGCCAAGTATATACCCGACCTTGAAATCAAACCGGGCTTCCGAGCTGAGAGTTGATATGACAGAGGGACATTAAGTGACACTACGTATACTTTATGTGATTAGTATGAATTCGAAACGGTACAAAAAAAATACACGTGATTTTTCATGGGGGGTGGAGGGGTTGTCATAAACCTCACCAGGTATCACCGGAGGAGGGAGGGGTTAAAAAAACATCACGTGATTAATGGACAGCCCCTAAGGTTAATAGTGTAAAGAGTGTCCATGGAGTTTCTTGCCTGTTCTTCTCCATAGGATCAACTTTTTGGAACATGCAACTAGATTCCTAACTTCACTTTTGACTTTTCAAAAACACCAGTAAATAGGTTCAATTGAAATAAATGATTTGAGTTTGAGTTTGAATAAACGATGCGTTAGGCATAAACATCTGTTAGGAAAGATACATCATGTTCAAATGAGGCAAAAATTTAAAAAAATATTTGCGGCTATTGCTCCAATTTAATTGATTTTTAGTACAGAGCCTCGAAATGATACCTAGTATAGGCAGTTAAAAAATGCCCCTATGTCGTATCAACCCTGTATAATATGGGGAACCATGTTTCAAGCAGGTGAAGCCTCATACTTTTGCTTCTGACAAGGTCGGTGATACGTGAGTAGCACCTCTATTATAAAATTCCAGAGGCTACAGGGCTTATGGTAAGTAGATAGACGATAGCGTTGTACCATTGTGTATATGTGTGCGCACCATCATCATCACTATCACTACATATTGACTGCCTCGTTGGTCTAGTGGTTAGATGTGCCGCCTTTGGATCAACGGGTCCCGGGTTCGATTCCGGGGTCGGGCAAGTGTCTTTGTCTAAACCAGAGGCACTGGCTCGGAGTCTGGGTGTCATTTCTATCTATAATATGTATGTATTTACAAAAAAAAAATGTATATAAGTAGTTTATCATCCATCTCGTTACCATAACACAAGCATTAAGTTGCTTAGCTTGGGACGAGATGGCGTTGTGTGAAATGTCCAAGGATATTTATTTTATTATTTATTTATTTATATTATAAAACAAAGTCGCTGTCGTCTGTCCGTCCCTATGTATGCTTAAATTTTTAAAACTTCGCAACAGATTTTGAAGCGGTTTTATTTAATAGATAGAGTGATTCAAGAGGAAGGTTTATATGTAGGTATAATACATCCATAATATTGTAGAGAAACACTGATAAATTTAGAGATTCATCATTGCCTTGCGAAGCTGGGGTGGGTCGCTAGTTGTAGTTTATAACAACTCAATCCAGATAAGGCGTCTATTTGAGAAAATGCTTATTACTAGTACTACTCAGCCCAAAAGTCAGAGGATACTCATCCCAACTTACCTGTCCGGTAGTTGTGGTATAGTATACGGGTATGCGGCCCCGGCTACCTTAGCTATTACTGTCCTATCCCTTGCCCTCCTGGGCGGTAATATCCTACATTTCCTATTCCCCACTCTAACTTACCAGTCTTCCTTTTCACACCACCTATCCTTCTCTTTCCCTATCCCTACCATCTCCGCCAATCCAACGTCTGCCGCGCGGATGGATGCATGGCTAGGGGCAAGCTTAGTCGTTAGCGTGCCACACTGCCCTGGGACCGGGCGACCCAGAATTAGGCTAGCCTTACCCTGGCATGCGGGGCTCTGCTGGGGTGGACAAACCTTTCCCTTGCTATTCGTGGGAACGCTATGGCTAATAATATATTTAATTTAATTAACCAAAATGGCGGCGATGTGGTTCGCCACCCATCACGTCTCGTTTCTCGCGGGGGCGAAAAGCGGCCCATGGAGAGCCGCTTCGCTACGTTGAATGTGAGAGGAGGAATGGATGGTAAGGTAGATGAAGTATGTCAGATGATGGATGAGCGATGCATAGATATTTTGTGCGTGAACGAAACCAAGAGGAAAGGATGTGACACCACGGTTCATGGTTCCTACACGGCATACTGGTCGGGAGTCCCCCAAACCAGCCGAGGCTGTCAGGGAGTTGGTGTGATTCTTTCCTCTCGAATAGTTGAATGTGTGATGGAGCATGAATGTGTAAGCCCAAGACTCCTCTGGATTAGGTTAAAAGTCGGACTCACTCGCTTGTTTATCCTTGGGGTCTATGCACCGACGGATCTGCGCGGAGGTGGGTCCTTAAAAGCCCGACAAGAGAGAGAGGAATTTTGGGATAGCATGAGAGAGGTCTTGAATAAATGCGGAGAAAATGAACGGATCGTGATGTTAGGGGACTTTAATGGGTGGGTTGGAGTGAAGCGTGATGGGTATGAAGGAGTTCTGGGTACGTTTGGGGACGAGAGAGTGAATGAAAATGGGAGAAGCCTGCTTGAAGTATGCTTGGAATGGAATCTTTGCGTGGCCAACACAATGTTTGACCACAAAAAGATCCATTTGTATACAAGAGATGAAGGTGAGTCGAGAAGTATGATTGATTTTGTAATTGTGGATGAAAGACTGAGGAAGAAAGTGCTAGACACTCGGGCATACCGCGGTGTAGGCCTCGACACAGACCACTTCCTGGTGATAGCCCGAATGCGTGGCCTCTTTAAACGGTGGCGACACCGAGGGGCCGAGCCTACGAGTGTTTTGGACAGAGTAAAAGTGGAAAATCTGCAAGAAAAGAAAGACGAGTATGTAGAGAAACTGAAAGAAAGTGTTAAAGGCATAGAAGAGATAGGTGTGATTGAAGATTTTTGGAAGAAATTTAAGAAAGGGGTCGTGAATGTTGCTATTGACGTATGCGGGGTAGCTAAAAGAAGGAAAGGAAGAAAGAACTATGATGTGTGGATGGATAATGATGCACAAAGGGCGGTGCAAGAAAAGAAGAAAGCGTGGTTAGATTGGTTAGCTACAAAAGCTAACCAAAAAGCTCAAAAGGCGACGGATGACGAGGTCAAGGAAGCAAGAACGAAGTATAAAAGATTGAAATTAGCAGCGAAAGAAGTTGTGTCTAGAAAGAAAGAAGAACGAAAGGATGATTTTGATAGGAGGCTCACTGAAGATTTCCAGTCAAATATCAAGTTTTTCTGGAAATCCATCAAAGCAGTAAGAGGAAAAACATCTACCTCGGAGCTGAGTACAATCAGGAGTCTAGATGGGAGCATTATAAAAGGAGAAGAATGTGTGCTAAAGAGATGGAAAGAGTATTTTGAAAGTTTGTTTGAAAGAGAGGAAGTGCAGGTACAACATCCGGCACCTTCCATGGAAACTAGTATAAATGGTGATGAAAGAGAGATAAGCATGGATGAAATAGTGAAAGCGTTGAAAAGTATGAGATTAGGCAAGGCTGCAGGGTATGACAGGATTACCGTCGAGATGCTGAGGGCTGGACAGGGCATAGTGGCTAGCCAGCTGTACCGCCTTTTCAATTTGTGCTGGCGAAATGGGCAAGTACCGGGAGACTGGTGCAAAGCCGTAATAGTGCCATTATATAAGGGAAAAGGGTCACGGCAAGAGTGCATAAATTACCGCGGTATAAGCCTTCTCAGCGTCGTCGGTAAATTGTACGCGAAAGTGTTAATTGAAAGGGTTGTGAATGAAACAGATGAAAAAGTGTGGGATGCACAAGCGGGATTTAGAAAGGGAATGGGATGTACGGATCAGGTCTTTTCCTTGCGGTGCATAGCCGAAAAGTGTTTGGCTAAAACCAAGAAGGTCTATTGCGCGTTCGTGGATCTAGAAAAGGCCTATGATAGAGTGGTGCGGAATGAATTGTGGTCAGCATTGTCCGTGAACGGTGTGAGCAGTATCCTTATACGAGCATTGCAATCTCTTTATAGGGACTCCAGTGCTTGTGTAAGGATAAACGGGGCATACACTGAATTGTTTAATATCGAAAAGGGTGTTAGACAGGGATGTGTAGCGTCACCGTGGCTGTTTAATCTGTTCATGAACAATTGCTTGACAGATTTAAAAGAGAATGAAAGTGGGTTGAGAATGAATGAGTTACTCGTCAAATGTTTTCTCTATGCTGATGACCAAGTATTACTTGCGTCTTCGGCCGAGGAGTTGCAGGAGATGGTAACTGCTATGAGTGGAGCTTTTGCTAGAAAGGGAATGAAGATTAATGTTAAGAAGACGAAAGTGATGGTGTTTGAAAGAGATGAGGCAGTGACAGTCTGCAATATCGTGATTGGAGATGAACAAGTTGAACAGGTGAATGAGTTTGTGTATCTGGGTTCAAAGTTTACAAGAGATGGAAAGTGTGAGAGTGATATCGAAAGAAGAGTGAATGCAGGGAACATGGTGAACGGAGCTTTGCACTCCTTTATGAGCAGTCGGAAGGTGTCTAACAAGGCTCGTTTGGCTGTGCATGAGGGAGTGTTGGTTCCGACACTCATGTATGGAAGTGAAAGTTGGGTATGGCAGAAGAAACATGAAAGCAGAATAAATGCAGTTGAGATGAGAGCGTTAAGAAGTATGATAGGAGTTAAACTGAGTGACAGGATAAGAAATAGTGAGATAAGGAAGCGTTGTGGTCTGAAAGAAGATGTAGTGACAAAAATTGAGAAAGGTATGCTGAGATGGTTTGGCCATGTCGAGAGAATGAATGAAGAACGATTGACGAAAAAAGTGTATAAGGCGAGTGTGAATGAAAGTGTTGGAAGGGGAAGACCTAGGCGGACGTTTCAAGACCAAATCAGGGACGTCTTGAAAAAAGGCCAGGTCAAGAGTACCCTAAACCGAAGAGCATGTATGAAGGGAATAATGAAAGTGGACGAAGCGAAACAAGTATGTATGGATCGTAGCAAGTGGAAAGAAGTGGTCTCTGCCTACCCCTACGGGAAAGAGGCGTGATTATATGTATGTATGTATGTACTCAGCCCATAAATGTCCCACTGCTGAGCCAGGCCTCCCCCAACTACATGAAGCCTAATGTGACACGCAGGCCTGATAGGTTTTTTTTTAAACGAAACCCCTGCACTAGGTATAACCTGTGTTGCGGGGGCAGTTTACAAACATGTAATTCACGAGCACAAATGACACCCAGACTCCGAGCCAGTGCCTCTGGTTTAGACAAAGACACTTGCCCGACCCCGGAATCGAACCCAGGACCCGTTGATCCAAAGGCGGCACAGCTGACCACTAGTTTTCCTTTTTATCATCTCCTTTTGACGATTCCTTTTAAATGCTTATTACATGTTAAAAAAACACACGAAAATGGAAAACTGTATCCATTCCCTTTGCAGCCTTAAAGTTAAACTCTGATTGGCTCAAACCGCCCCTAACAGTTTTGCAAAACAAAATACAATTTCAAGTCACTAATAGGCCTTATTACTTATATTAAAATCCACTTCAGAACCAGACCTTCGTCACAATAGAGCCCATCAAAACCACGCCATCATTATTTTCCAAAACGTCGCATAACTGGAACCCTCCCCTTAAGAAATTTCCTGTTCCAACAAACGTTACTATTACCGCCACCTCAAACGAAATGTAACTTTAACACATAAATGTTACAGTCCAATTTTGATTGGCATTTTTGTTCGATATAAGCTCTATTGGGGCGCGTAAAGTGGGTTATTGGCTAACTTCTGGTCCGCAGGCTGCATCTAAGATGGCGATGTGTTTTGTCTCGCTCGGACTAGTGTATAGTGGTATGTGTTGTCCTTGTTGTTTTCTTGCGTAATAGAAAGAACGTGAAAGACTTTTTGTTCGTGTTTGTGTAGGGTGCTAGAGTGAGAGGGAGCGATAAGTCAATTGCGTTTGTTGTGTAAACAATGAGGTATCGGGATCGATTGTTCTTTATATTTATTTAAGACAAAATGAGGGCAAATGTATTTTGACATTGTATAATGGCTAGTGGCGTTAAAGCCCAAATTTTTTTGCTAACGACTTTAATAGTGTCTTCAACGCGATGAGAATAAAATAACAATCGGAATGAAAAATATTCTATAAGTAGTAGCAAATTTTATCGGTAAAAGTAATGATCGAGCAACTGAAATATTAAAATTAAGTGTAGATCATTACCCCCATTCTATACTGAGGGTGTCGTAAGAGCTGACAAAAGGAAATGACAATGCCGATATCCTAGCCGTAAGAGAAGGCCAGCGTGGCACATTAGGCAATTTACCCTCCATGCGACTGGAGGACGGCCAACTCAACTGTGGGTCATCTATGGGGTTAGTAGTAGTAGATTATTATAAGGATCTGCGAGAAACTTCATGTTCAACTTCAAAGATTTAACCGACTCTTAAATGGAACCGGGTACCCGTTATGTAAAGACAACCTTAGCAACCTACAGGTCAACAAGTGATTAAAAGGTATTTTAAGTTACATAAAGCCAAAACAACACATATGCACACATTATCACTATCACTACATAGTATAAAACAAAGTCGCTGTGGTCTGTCCGTCCCTATGTATGCTTAAATCTTTAAAACTACGCAACGGATGTTGAAGCGGTTGTTTTTAATAGATAGTTTGATTCAACAGGAAGGTTTATATGTCGCTAGTTAATAATACTCTACATATACAAACACAATCAATAACATTCAATATAAACATAACCAAACAAAGATCGACGCGTCCTGATTGGTTGACTAGACAATTCAATTAGAGCCGCCTACACTGTATACCATTGAACAAATAGATAAATAACTACAGAAGCGCATCCCAATTTAATTACCTACTATCTGTGACAATAGGCTCGCCAGTTCGTTAAAGAATAAAAAAACGGTTTTCGGTAAGCATGCTTTTTTTTGTCGGATAATTCATGGACGACCGAGTACGGTCGTTTGGGACTAGCTGGGTTATTTGGGAGTCTGGGGTACGCGAAGATGGTAATTGTACCCTGACCAGTTTCACGGGCATCCAACTGCATTTGGAAAGCGTATGACATCAAAATATTGGTGTTGCAATAAAGATATTTATTAGTCTAAAATAAAAAAAAGGACCATCATTATCTACACTCATGACATAAAATGTTTGTCGACGTTACTGCTTGCATAACCTAAAAAAGACTGTCGTTAAGGATATTATTATGTTAAACGATTTCAAAAACCCTTTTTGAAGTTTTAGTTAAATATGTAACTTCACCCAGGTAATATAAAGAGACACAGAATATAGAAAATTAATGGTTTGCCTTTACTATAGCTATGGAATTGGTTGGATGCATACCACGCTAGCCAAAAGAGTTAGCTCTGAGTTTCATCTTGGTTATTCTTACGTACCTTTACTCGCATCTTTCGACACCCTATCAACAGAATGGGTTGATGTCGTTATACGTATTTTAAATCCATCACACGTGGACAAGAATATCACAATCCGATATTGTTTCAGCACACGTCTGATAGCTAACTTATTAGATCGGAAACGACTGAACAAGGTTGGAGGGGGAAGGTGGATTGGGAGACGGAGGCCTGAGGTGCCGTCACCGTCAGCGACACTTCCGAAACGTAACGAGATACGTTCGGCTTATTTCGCCCTAGTTTAGCCGAAAAGACTTAAGTCGTAAACGCTAAGTTCGACTTTAACATCTTAGATTTAATGTTAAACGTTTGGTATGGTGATTGCCTTATTATGATTATGATTTGTGGGTACTGACCTTAATTTTATACGTAAAATTAGTTTGATGGCGTAGGTGGAATTTTCAATGGGTCCGGATTGGTTATTTATTTTACTCGTATACATTTGCATGTGTAGGTTTTTTATACCGCTAGTATGACGCTCATCATTACAACCCACTTTTACAATACAGGAGGTGGTCCTGTAAAGAGATGATACTGGCAGCAAACGAAAAGTTGATCACTCCATTTGCCAATACTGCGTCGTTGGTCTGACTGTCTAGGAGTTAGATGTGCTGCCTTTGGATCACGGGTACCCGGTTCGATTCTGGGTTGGGCAAGTGTCTTTGTGTAAAGCAGACACACTTGCTTTGCATCTGGGTCTCAATTGTGTTCGTGAATTTCATGTTTGTAAACTGTTTCGTTGACTTAAAAAAACTGATGGTGCTCTGGCAGCCTTAATCACGCGCAGAATATATATTTTATAGAAAGCATAGCGAAATAGTAAAAAAAAAAACACCACCAAACCCATTAACAACTTCACTCCAAAAATCAAATTGTTCGCAACCACACCACAGTTGCCAACCGTCACTCCCCGCGATGACATCTCGTCAAATAAAGAAACACAGAATAGATGCGACTCCACCACGCACGCAGTTTTCACTTAGTTTCGACAGATTGAATGGAAAGAAACAATCGTACAAAATAACCTCCACGCCCGCCCCAACTGTCGTGTTCCAAAAAACAAACCTCGCGACACTAACAATGGCGCGCAAATATGACATCTGTCAGATTTGCGTTCGATTTTCAAACGGCGCGCTCTGATTGGACGAGAGAGTACAATTTGAATATTATTCGATTTAGTGAAGTGCAATGCCCTGCTGTTTACATTCGGTGTTTCTGTGATTTGATTATTTGACTCTCGTATGAGCCCTTTTGACTTAATTGAGTGGCAAATTGACTTTTTTTAATAAACACAAAACGAACAAACTTAACAGTTTGTTCATTTTTCCTTCATTTATGTTTTGCGTAGCAAAGCCCCATTTATATTATTAAACCCCGATGAATGAGAGGTCCGTCTGTGTACCTTTTTTGGTAAAGAACTTAAACGGATGACTTCAGATATATGTAGTTCACCTAGCTTGGCTAACCATCAATATTTGTATGGAGAGACTGCCATCTTTCCATATCTACTGTGATATTACAATTCATCTCGCTAATGATAGCATCTGCCTAAGCGTTTTTGACCCGCAGACTTTGGTGACACTACATATAATCCATCAACACACAGATGAAATCATACTTATTATACTGGTTGGTCGTTACGTGTTCTATAAATAGCAGTATAATGAAATTAATGTTATCATGATTCTTATTTTTGGAAAACAAGCTTTCATGAATGTTATTAGTCCACTTAAATCTAATCAAGTGCACAACACTAGTGGTGTGAATACGAATGATCGTTGAAACGAATCGTGCAGGTAACCGATTTGCTTTTTAATCGATACCTATATCTATAAAATCTGTGCTACCAATACGAAGTTTGATTACATATATTCAACTTCATAGAGATTGTAAAGTAAAATTTACCACTAGTTAGTTAGTTTTGAATTCAAAGTAACCACACAGTTTCTTACTATATGGATGGGTAAAATTAAACTATGATCCTTCATTACATGGGCAACACTGTAGTTGACTAGGTTATTTATTAAAACGTAAATTTTCGTAAAGATATACTACACAAAATACTAAACAATAATTTATGAAACTCTATTTTTAGAATTTAAGTATTTATTTATTTATATACAATAATATTTACCAACAATAGGAAGATTCAATAAGATGCAACATAAACTCATTCGAGTTTTACCGTGCATCATTTTCGTCGACATTAACATAATTTACTGTATCTTAGTTTAGTGTTTTTATGTTATATGTATGTCAATGTTTTTTTATTAATAAATATGTAATTAAACATTTATTAGGGATAATCTGTACTAATATATAAAGCTGCATAGTTTGTTTGTTTGTTTGTATGTTTGTTTGTTTGTTTGTTTGTTTGAACGCGCTAATCTCAGGAACTACTGGTCCGATTTCAAAAAATCTTTCAGTGTTAGATAGTCCATTTATCGAGGAAGGTTATAGGCTATATTTTATTTTCAAAAGAATTAGGGACCCGTATGAAAATTGCGATTTTGTAAACCAAGGTGTAAAATCGAAAACCTATTTATGCGTGCGCTGCAAAAACTATTGACAATAGAACAAAATTATATACTACGGGTTTGTAGGTCTTATAAAGATCTACAAAAAAGTCCGCGAGAGCACATATCTAACTATCATAGTTTAGTCGCAATAACCGCTTTTATGTTCATAAAAAATATGCACAGAGATAAGCACGGGTTCGAAGCCCACGCGGGCGAAGCCGCGCACAAAAGCTAGTTACAAGATAAACTGAGAATATTTCAATGTGGTTCTTTCTTGCCAGCTCTTTTCTGTAGAGCTGCATTTTGAACCGGTGCGGTGGTAGATTGTTTAAAATCAATTTTCAATTTTAAGTGGTAAATATTAAATTTTATTTTGTTGTTTGACTTGTCAAAAGAGCTCTATTGAGCCAACTTGATTAAATAAGTTTTGATTTGATTTTATTTATTGTGGCCAAAAACTGGCTACATTTCCATCGACTGACTTCATCTATTCTTTGGGCGAAATAGCAGGCAACTAGCCTGTCATCTGTTGCCAAAATTTATTATCGCACTATTTTTTTAAATTAAATTTGACGTAGCGAATTATTTAATTTCAATCGATTGTTGATTCGAAACCAAATTAATTCCTAGATTGAAATCCCTAGTTGGAACTCGAACAAATTTAATTTTTATTACGACCATGTTTATCGGTGTTTAGGGGGAGAGGGGCGCTGGGGTGAAATTAAGGCGGTTAAACAGTTCGTGTTAGCAGTCCTAACGCTAATTGGTCCCGTGGCACGGTCGGTTAATTTTAGGCACTTACATAGAGCTGTTTTAATGTGTGGTGTCTGTCTGAATTTATCTTCGATTTTGTTTTTAACGACATGTTTTAGTTTAGATAAATAGTTGGTCTGTACGTCAAGCGGTTAAGCTTAGATGGGTGACCATTATAAAATGGTACTTGCTGCGTACTTTAGAGGTCAGGCCAGTTACCTACTTCTTGGACCAAAACTTTCTTTTTTCCATGTGGCCTTCCGAGACATGGAAATTGATAGCATTCAATGTCTCGGAGTCTGGTAAATTCAAAACTTCTTGCCAAGTGCTTGTGTCGAAAGCGGGTGGTATGCTTTTCGAAATGACACTATCGTGTTAGTTATTTAAAAGTGAAAACATCGAGAATCAAAGGCAAGTTGTCAGTCAACGTCAAGAATCAATAAATTTGGGGCACTGCTTAGGAGCTATTTAATGTATGGTACATCCAGAAGTCTCACTATCTAAAAAGTGGATGACAAGCAAAACCATCAATCTCCTTAATCAAAGAGCTGACCTTATAACAAATAAAAAAACCAGCGATAACCGAAAGCAAATAGCAGAACTTAGCAAAGAAATTAAAGAAAGTATTAGAAAAGATAGAACTCAGAACAGAATGGAAACGATAGAGAGTCACATTTTACAGACAGGGGGAATTAAAAAGGCATATAAGTTGTTAACTAACAAAAATGACTGGATCTTACAGATGAAAGATAACAATGGCTTGAATGAAAACCGAAGGCAAGGAATATTAGAAATTGCAACATCTTACTACAAGAAATTATATGAAAGCACCATAGAAGAAAAAGAAGTACAGTTGCTGGAAATCTCATCCGTGCCCAGCATTTTACACAGAGAAATAGAATTCGCTATTGAAACCCAAAGAGATAACAAAGCTCCAGGACCCGACGGAATAAACAACGAAGTACTAAAACAAGCAAAAAAAACAATAACACCTATTCTAAAAGAAATCTTCATTGATATCTTCAACACAGAAACTATTCCTGAGCAATGGACGAAATCCAATATAATCCTCCTTTACAAAAAAGGTGATCCTTACGATATCGGAAACTATCGGCCCATAAGTTTGATGTCCAACATATACAAAATATTTGCAAAAATTGTACTCAAGCGAATGGAGGTAAAACTTGACGAGCAACAACCAATAGAACAGGCAGGTTTTAGAAGAGACTACTCAGTACTTGATCACATTCATGTTGTTAGGCAAATCATCGAAAAATATGCGGAATATCAACTCATATACTACCTAGCATTTGTGGATTATAGTAAGGCATTCGACTCATTAATTCATACAAACATCTGGGAGGCGTTACGAGAACAAGGGATTGAACAAAAATATATAAGATTGATAAGAAATTTGTACAAAAACAGCTCGGCATGCATCCAGCTAGAAAAGAAAGGAGATTCGTTTAAGATACAAAAAGGAGTACGACAAGGAGATCCTCTCTCTCCGAAACTTTTCTCCGCTGTTTTGGAAAGGATCTTTAGAAACTTTGCATGGGAAAAACTGGGTCTGAATATAGACGGCCGCACACTAACACACTTAAGATTTGCCGATGATATTGTATTATTTGCAAAAACGCCAGAGGACCTAGATATAATGTTAAAGGAACTGGCACTGGAGAGTGAAAAAGCAGGACTAAAATTAAATCCTGAAAAAACGAAGGTTATGACCAACGGAAATAAAATCAGTATACATGTAGGAGAGTCACAAATTAGCTATGTTGAAGAATATATATACCTTGGACAGCTGATATCACCCAAAGACAATATAAACAAGGAAACCAGAAGAAGAATAGCAAACAGTTGGAAAAGGTACTGGAGTCTAAGGGAAGTAATGAAAGACAAAAACCTTCATATAGAAACAAAGAGCAAATTATTCAATGTTTGCATTCTACCAATCTTAGTATATGGAAGCCAAACATGGGCCATAACAAAAAGCACAATAAATAGAATTGCAGTGTGCCAACGAGCAATGGAGAGAAGTATGATAGGAGTAAAGAGAAGAGATAGAATAAGAAACACCAACATTAGAAAACAGACAAAGTTACTGGATGTTTCCCTTAAAATAAAAAGGTTAAAATGGAAGTGGTCGGGACACATGGTGAGAGGAAAGGATAAATGGAGCAAAATAATTACACATTGGTACCCAAGAGAAGGTAAAAGGAAAAGGGGCAGACAACAAAAAAGATGGGACGATGATATTAAACAGGTTGCAGGAGAAACATGGAGTAGGGTAGCCAGAGAAAGAACAGAATGGAGTAGATTGGAGGAGGCCTTTGCCAATTGGCAAACGGACTTACAGAAAGTAAAGAAGCATCAAATATGTGAATATTTTTAACTGTGTAAAATATATATTGTAACAGTGCACTAGTGTTATTAATTGTAACTATTGTCCGAATAAAAGGCTATTATTATTTATTATACATCCAGAAGTAGAGGCAGACACGTCAACCTTAGAGACCTGTTTTTCGTAGCTGGTAAAAACGTTTACTTAAGCATCAGTTGTCCATGTGATAAAAAACTAAGAACACATGGTGTCACCACCCCATTAATTCCTAAGGGTGCCATATAATCCGACAGCACGAAATGACAAGGCCGAAAAACCTAGCTGAGAGAGGAGGAAATCTTGATTCGAAATCCGTCTGGCCAGCCAGCGTGGCAAAGTATCCTTGGACATCCTTGGACATTTCACACAACGCCATCTCGTCCCAAGCTAAGCAACTTAATGCTTGTTAACGAGATGGATGATAAACTACTTATATACATTTTTTTTTTTGTAAATACATACATATTATAGATAGAAATGACACCCAGACTTCGAGCCAGTGCCTCTGGTTTAGACAAAGACACTTGCCCGACCCCGGAATCGAACCCGGGACCTTTGATCCAAAGGTCCTATAAGTCCTATAAATCCTTTAGGTAAGAGGAAGAGGCCCGTCTCAGCAGTGGGTCATGAATAAGCTGAATTGTGTGTGTGATGCGTGAATCAAGTCGACCAAAGCCGCGGTATAAAATTAGTGAATCGCGTGTCAAGCGTACACTTATTAAGGCTTGGAAATTAGACGTTTATGCTTTCAAATTTTGTTATCGTTAATTAGCTGAACAATAAGCTTATAGGTTTACGAGGGAGCAAGCCTTAACCTTTTCATTATCACAATAGTTATGTTCTTAACAGACTTCAAAAAAGGGCACGTTCTCATTTCGGTAGTACTTATTTATTGAACAACAAAACAGGTAACAACGAAACATTATCACTATCACTACATAGTATAAAACAAAGTCGCTGTTGTCTGTCCGTCTCTATGTATGCTTAAATCTTTAAAACTACGCAACGGATTTTGAAGCGGTTTTTTTTAATAGATAGAGTGATTCAAGAGGAAGGTTTATAAGTATAATACATGCATAATTGCACCGCGCGAGGCCGGGGCCGGTCGCTAGTTTCTAATAAACGGATCTAACCTAGGCGCCCTTAATTATGTTGACACATCACGGCATAGGTACTCGTAGTTATCTGCAGATTTGCCGTCTTTGGATCAACAGGTCCCGGTTTCGATTCCGGGGTCGTGAATTACATATTGGTTAACTGCCCCCGCGATACAGGTTACGTTTAGTGCAGGGGGTTTGTACCAAAAAAAAAAGAATAATAAACTGGTGCCAATCCCAATGTAATAAAAATAAATTAAAATGTAATTGCTAAAGCAATGAAAACTTGATACGAAACTGTGCCAAGCCATTTGGCTAGCGTGGGACAGTAGGCTAAATTTCCGCCCTATCAAAAAGCATCGCGCACTGTTTGCGAGACTAAGAACTTAATAAATGCATTATAAAGCTATTAGGTGCGATAATCGTTATTACGTCGCCCCTTACTACGCTTGACGCTGCTTCCAGCGCTGAAGCGATTTATTTACTGCCTCACTCACTAACTTTAAGGTAGGGTTGACAAAACTTGTCGTAAAGCATGCTCCTCAATCAAAGAGCGCCATCTGTAGCCGTAATGCAAGCAGACGACACAGACAAGTCACGTGACTATAGCGTTTGGAATTGCCATCCTATAAACTTTAGCGTTGCGGATAACGTTAGTTTCCTGACCCACCCACTTAAATCATACCATGTATTTTAGTGGTACAGATACCGTTCTTGATATTTTGATTGATTTTAGTGGGTGGATCGCTAACTGTAAAAAATATGCTTTTATTGGTTATTGAAATTATGTTTTTTAAAGGATTTTTATTTAATGCTTTGCTTTGGATGACCAAACATTGGGCAAACAAACAGAAGTTTCGGTATTTGCTTAAAATAATACACAGCTTATATGAAAACTAGACGCTTGACCAAGTCTGCAGTTCACTTTGATTGACAAGGAAAATCATTATATTCCAAGAATGATTGACAAGGCTATTGAAATTAAATAACATCCAAATAGGAATAGAGAGCATGGTTGGCGAGTACCACCTGCCAGTCATTAAATTGATCAAATCTCAAGCTCAACACTCATCTCCAAGACTGTAAATGATTTCTGCGTGCAATTGGCACTTAGCACAAAATTATAGGCGGTTAGATTTCATTGTTTCTTTGTACTTTTGAATACAACTGTTATCTAGTCTCTCTATAGTCTCTCTAAATCCTTCACCTTCACGTGGTAATAAATCATTTAAAGTACACGCGATAAATCCGTAAAAATGTGTTTAAATCGCAAAAAGTGAAGTGATCATTTTATTGTCTATGCTTAGCTTTTTCCCTTTAATTTTTTTTAAGCCTGGCAAAATTCATAACGTTGCAGCCCTAGAGTTGTGAACCATGAAGTATGGTGTCGGTTGGTACCACTGCACGCGTGTTACTCGCTGCTTAATAAATGTATCTTTTTCGATACGTTTGACTTTCCCTGTGACTCCGCTATACGTTTTATTGTGATTGGACATGAGAACTGTACCATCAAATTGCTTTGCTGAGTTTTGCTACGGAATATAGTGTCACCAACTCGTGATATTCCGAGCGTGTCATACGATAAGGCTAAAAGAAAGGGAAGAAATGTCGAATTATGACTGTCTCGTTTATCTAGGAGATAGATATATAGATATAGCCACTGTGGAGGACACAATGAAAATTCCTTATTTTTCAATCAAATATGGCGTCCGCTATTGGGAGCAGCAAAAAACACGTCCGTAGCGCACCGTTCATTTTCATAGACGACATTAGCTATCAATGTCAAAATAGAGCTCTACGCTAGCGCCACGGTATATTTCACTTCTTACAAAAGAGGTTGCCAACTTTATTGCCAACCGTGCTCTACAGCCACCTTTGTATTAACGGGTCCCGGGTTCGATTCCGGGGTCGGGCAAGTCTCTTTGTCTAAACCAGAGGCACTTGTTCTGAGTCTGAGTGTTATTTGTGATCGTGAATTTCATGTTTGTAAACTGCCCCTGCGAAGGTTATATCTACATAGAGCAGGGGAATAGTTTAAAAAAAATATATAACTGTTGTGATAATTATACCCTTTCTGCAGCACCCTGTATAAGTATCGTCAATCAATCATCACATAAAACAATCAGGATAACACGCTACAAATTCGTTGTTAAACAAATTTGAAATTTACGACAGATCACCTATCAAAGCTCGCATGCTACTAACTAGCTGTCTCCTACTCAGAAATCGAACCCGTCACGCGACCGCCGCGTTTTTCACCGCCCTGCCAACCCCAAATATATCATTTCACACTACGATCTGACACCACATTCATAGCGTGTGTAGATAATCGAAAATAAACTTTATTTTTATTGTCATAAAAGTTATGTCGTCTCGACGCGATGTCACATTTATATGTAGGGTTGTCAAGCTTCTAAAATATATTGTTTTAGTTTAGAAGTCTGTACAGGCAGTCTGTACAGTATATTGTGATGAAATGGTATTTTATATACTCTAATACAAAATACCATTTGATCACAATATACTGTACAGACTGCCTCGTTGGTCTAGGGGTTAGAAGTTGGCACACCTTTGGATCAATGGGTCCCGGGTTCGATTCCGGAGCCGGGCGAGTGTCTTTGTGTGAAAACCAGAGGCACTTTCTCAGAGTCTGGGTGCCATTTGTGTTCGTGAATTGCTTGTTTGTAAACTGTCCCCGCGATACAGGCTATAACCAGTGCAGGGGTTTCGTTTTCTTTTAATGAAAAATAAAAAAGGCTGTACAATTGTCAAAAATCTACAAAATATGGCATACATAATGTCACCACCACATTCCATCCTAAGGGTGTCGTTAAAGCAGACAAAGGGAAATGGCAAGACCGAAAACTTAGGCGTGAGAGAAGGAAAACTTGATACGATATCCTGTGCCAACCCAGTCGGGTTGGCCAGACTGGCCAGCGTGTTGCAGAACGCTAATTACGCTCCCTGTGATGGGAGGCGGCCCAACTCCACACTGGGTCATATATGGGCTGTGCAGTAGGCAATGGAAAACAAATAAATCCGGAAGGACTAAATGTCTCCATTTAGTCCTTCCGGAATTAATATATGTCGCATATTTAAACAGACTTAAAACCACATGGTCATTATTGGTGTTGGCCATCTTCATTTGATATCAAATCAGTGCGCACACCCGGCGCAGGCGCTGTCACGTGAAGAAGTGGACGACTCGATTGAACGCACTACTGAACTGCCAGATATGACGTTGATACAGACAACGTCACGTTGGACAAAAACCACAGAGTCAATAGAACAGTGTTGCCAATTGAATAAATTAAATCGATTTTAGTTAACTTACTTTTTGCCAGTAAAAACAAGCTAGCGACAACCCTATGAAAAGGTGGATGGCACAGTAATGGCACACGCTTTATGTGATTTTAGTTCGTGTGTATTCTAAACTGGCGACGTCTGGCTCGACGTCCCTATGGGTGTCTTTTGAAGACATTTTTTAAAGAGTCTCTTGAATGCCTTTGACCCTAGGCTTGCGTGATAGAAAGCAACGACGGGGCCTAAGATGGAGCAGGCAATTCAAGTAAATGCCCTGTCGGGCACCGGCTCTCATATACACACGACGAAACACAGTAAAACTGCTTGGCGCCGGACTTAGATGTGAGGGTGTTAACTAGCCGGGTGGACCATTCGATCCTACCACCAAGCGTGCTGGGTTTTGCTGACTGACAAAAGTATTCAACCGTTTGCAGCTTACAGCTTGTTCTGTAGACATATCGAAGCTTGTTTAACTTATAACTGCCTTTTCGGTGTAGAGGTGGGATACCTATTGTGCCACACTGGCCGGACGGGTTGGCACAGGGTTTCGCTTCAAGCTGTCCTTCTCTTGTGGCTAGGTTTTAGAGCCGAGTAAAGAAAGTAACACACTTTCTTTATTCGGCTCTTACAACAACGGATGGAGACTTTAAGTATTCTAAATCCATTTCCACGCGGAAATCAAAATCTATTTAATCAAGTGACCACACTTTGACGACTTTTGACAGGTTAAAAAAAATCTGCGCACCGCTTCGTATAAGAACTTGTCAGAATTTTATTTTACCAAGCTTCCCATAATTGTATTTTACCAGCGTATAAACTATAATAGGTATATGTTGTTTGCAGGTCTGGTTTCAAAATCGTCGCGCAAAATGGCGGCGTCAAGAGAAGATGGAAGCAGCCAGGCTCGGTCTATCAGAGTACGGCTGCGGAGCAGGGGGTGGTCTCCCGAGGCTTGGCGGGCTGGGTCTACCGGTAGACCCATGGCTAGCTCCACCACTGCTCACTGCGTTACCTGGTAAGCTCGTAAACCTTGGAGTGATGGTTATTAAAGTTAGACTTTCAAACCAGGTTTTACTTGAGTGGATAGCTCGAAAACGAATTGTTTACGATACCATGTGGTGATAAATAAATATCCTTGGACATTTCACACAACGCCATCTCGTCCCAAGCTAAGCAACTTAATGCTTGTGTTATGGTAACGAGATGGATGATAAACTACTTATATACATTTCTTTTTGTAAATACATACATATTATAGATAGAAATGACACTTAGACTCCGAGCCAGTGCCTCTGGTTTAGACAAAGACACTTGCCCGACCCCGGAATCGAACCCGGGACCCGTTGATCCAAAGGCGGCACATCTAACCACTAGACCAACGAGGCAAAGAATAAATAGTGTCACCAACCCATACCATGCCGAGGGTGTAAGAGACGACTAAGGGAACGCAAAAGGCAGATCACGTAGCCGCAAGAGAAGGAAAACTTGACCCAAACCATGTGCCAATCCGTCTAGCCAGTGTGGCGCTGTAGGCTAATTTCCCTCCATGATTTTGGAGGTAGCCCGACTCAGTAGTGGGTCACTCATGGCTTGAATGACGACCACCCCATTCCACCAACATAAACACCCCTCTTTCTTAAGAGGTTCTTTCTTATCTTGAGGTCTTTTGTGCCAATTTTAGCAAATTAGTAGGAAAAGGTAGTAAGGTGACGAATCCATGCGGTGACGGATTTAGAATACATATTGTCACCACCCCATTCCATCTTGTGGGTCATAAGAACCGACCATAAGAAAAGTCAAGGTCGAAAGCCTTGACATTTCAAGAGAAGGAAAACTTGATACGGCAACCTTTGCCATCCCGCCTAACCGTGGCACAGTAGGGTAATTATCGCTAATGTACTTAGAGGAGGCCCGACCCAGCAGTGGGTCAATTATTCCACTACTACTCAGAGTGGTGGTAGTAGAATCGGATAAGCAAATGCCAGGATCAACCAGATGTTAATTCGGCAGCATTCGACAGACAAAATCAGTTGCATAAACCCTGACAGTTGGTCTAACTTCTTTTTAAACACTTCTGCCCTCGGGTGTATCGCTGGGAGTACTTCACAACCGCCATAATCCACCACCACAAATGAGACCCAGGCTCAAAGCAACTATCTGTTGCTTACACAAATACACTTGCCCGGATTCGAACCGAAGCCGCCTAAAACACGGAAAAGGTTGTCTGCTAAAACAAGTTAGACTAGCACCGACTTCACTACATAGTATAAAACAAAGTCGATGTTTTCTGTCCGTCCCTATGTATGCTTAAATCTTTAAAATTACGCAACGGATTTTGAAGCGGTTTTTTTTATTAGATAGAGTGGTTCACGAGGAAGGTTTATATGTATAACACACCCCCGCTTTGCACGGGCGAAGCCGGGGCGGGCCACTAGTACAAATATATATGGATTGGATGGATTATAAATGTTACAGGGTACGTACCCAGGTAACCGGTAACCGCCTGCTATTAGGTGGACTGCCTGCAACAGTTTCATTCAATACTGACTCTGATTACAGGTTTCCTGAGCCATCCGCCGTCGGGCTACCCCAGTTACTTGACCCCACCCGCTCCAGCACCTCCACCCGCACCAGCGCCGCCAGACCCTCGATCGACTTCCATCGCAGCCCTCAGAATGAAGGCAAAAGAACACGTCGAAAGTCTCAATAAAGGTCTACAAATGGTTTAATAGTCAGTTCATTTAATTTCCTACATTTCACGTTGACTTCATTTAACGGTGACTAGACTTCTTTAAACAATGGCATTTTTAAATGAAGTCCTAATACTGTTATATGGTATAAGACGATTGAAATGAGGCAATCTAATAGTGACTTTGGATTGTCTATTAATAATATAATTAAAGATTAGTGTTAGTTTATCAGGGCTAATAAATTATAAGTGTATGTGATCCTATTTATATGTAGACCACTATCCGCGGCTTCTCCTGCTTGGAATTCGGACCTCGACTGTCACTTTCTTGCCGAATTTCTAGACTTTATTAAATATTGAAATTAAAGCAAAGCTGCGACCACGACAATGCCACAGTTCAACCCAACCAGTTTAGTCCATTATTGTTGGGTATTCCTTAGTCGTAAACTTTGCTATCGTGATTTAGGCTAATTTTCCAGACCTACAGGTGTTTTTTTGCAACATTTTATGGATGTTAATTTCCATTTAGTATTAATGTAATATATTTAAAATCACTTCTGAAATCTGTCAGTAAATAGGCAGAAGTATCCGTGAATTGAATACTACAGTCAACCACTATACAGAGTGTAACAAAACCCCTATGGCTATTTAGAATGAGTGTATAGAGCTAATTAAGAAAATCGGTCACGTTGTTTGTCCGCGATAGACTCCTAAACTATTTAACCGATTTTATTCAAATTTGCACAACTTGAACTTGACTTGAAAGATAGGATAGATTACATCTCAATTTATAGTCGCAATTTAAAGAAAATCTTTGTCATTAATACTAATGATCCTTTCAATATGTCTATAGGATTTTTGGTACATCCTGTATAGATTATTTGTACATTATTATTGTGCCGGGTATAAAGCTTATACCATTTGAGTATACTTACATATCCTGTTAGAATTTAAAGGGTTAAGCACATAATTTACTTTCTTTCCTACATTTATATTATTGAGCAAAATTGTAAATCGATTGTGATTAGTGTATGAAAGCAATATTGAATGTAAATAGTACATAATAAGACCTAGATTAAATAATAAAATAAAGTATTTCTTATACCATAGGTTTCTAAACGACTTAAGAGCTTTTGTAATGCCCTCGTAGATTCCAAGCACGTTTCTACCATTATTTTTACCTAACATTTTGCACAGAGTATCTATCAATTCGTTATGGCTTTAGAGATTTTTATTATACTCTAATGCCCGTTTTCACTAAAGCCAAACAAGGCGACGCCTAACTAGGTAATGCCTAATGCAAGGGGACGTCTAAGTAATAACTACTGTTTCACCGTTATAACCTCAAATAGCCGATTAAAGTGCGCGAACGACCGTCAAATGCAGTCGTAGGTATATGTAAAAAATAGAGCGTCGCCGAATCGGTGTCGTAACTTTTTAGTCGACGCCTAACCGTTGGTGAAACGTTTTATTGCGCTAGGCAACTGCTTAATATTTAGGCATCACATTTAGGTGTTTCCTAGCGTTAGTGAAAACGGGCATAAGTGTCTTTTCCAATAAAGTAACCGTATAATAACGCATTCAAACAAACCAATTCCGTAAATATTTGTATACTAGTAATAGCTTCTTTCCACTACTTCACCTGAGAGGATCTCGTAAACGTCCTCATCTAAATATCAGTATGCGAAGCAAAAAATGTGTAACCATTTTCACGAAAATTGGGCGTTCGGGTGATTATGAAACTTTCCACACTTATAGTTTATATAAAGGAATGCAGAATGATAAGAAAAAAAATGTATAAAAAATACATTAAATCAATAAACAAACATTACACACCCCACTATGTATTTGACACGCATAATATATACTCTTTTGTTTATTGGTAAAGTCTGTGTTCAAATTGAGAATAGAACTATTTAAAAATAACTTTAATTAAAATAAATTATGGTGGAATTTCAAACGTTGGGCGACCACTAGTTTCTTGAAATGAATGATCAAGAACCTGCTAGATAGAGCGACAATCTACAAAAGCTAAATACAGTGTGCTATAGCATTAAGTATGGTGATGACATACTTTGACATTTCGTAGTCAGTGCGAACCGAGCGTTTGCCGTATCGGCATTACGAACAGGTTCGCCGCGAATTATACATTACAAACCAAAGGTATAAGTCGCCAGTTGTAGAGAATTTTCAGCAGTGGACTAAACTGAGACTCCTCATGAACTTGAAGCTTAATAATAATTTCATAAGCGCTTCATAATGGGCAAACTTTTTTTTTAGAATGGGCAATTATTTTCTCAGTTATGCACGTTTAGAAAAAGTTACATCCAGTTTCTCTGTTTACGATTGTTTAAGTTTAAGATTTTCTAGTAATAACAAAGTTTCATGAAGTAACTGTGTAATTTAAAATGTAAATACTGTACTTAATTAATTTTATGACGAAAATGTAATACTTAGTTATTAATGAGCGAGGTTTAAATTATTATAAATATAAAATGTAACCCGAATATTAATATTATTTTTACGATAACAATAGCGCTACTCATAAATAATTGAGCGGTAAAAATTGTTAAAACCACGTTATTTTCTCCTGCATCAATTGATTCCCGCAAATGTCTGTAAAAATTGCAGGAAATAGATACATTTTATACCTACCTAATATTGTGTCCACGGGGAACGTTATCAATAAAATTAAATTGTAGACCGTAGATTTCACTGGTTCTTTGTACTTTTAAAGACAACTGACATCTAGTATCTCCTGTGACCACGTCTGCTGCAAAGCATACACGTAAATTGTTTAATATCGATGTGTAATATGATTACACATCGATATTAAACACTTTTTATAGTTTTGTTTTATCTTCTACGATCTTCTTTTGTCTCTGTCTCCATCTTTTTTCATAATCTCTATATTATAAAAATGAATCGCAAAATGTGTTGGTAAACGCATAACTCAACAACGCATGGATCAATTTGGCCAATTCTTTTTTTGAAATGTTTGTTGAAGTTCAGGGATGGTTTTTACGGCGAGAAAAATTCGAATAATTGCCGGAAAATCCCTAAAAACTGCCTATTTATTTTCCCCATACAAACGTTTTCTAACTAAAACGTAGAGTCAATATCATTATTATTCTAAATAACTAGCGGCCCGTCCCAGCTTCGCACGGGTGCGATGTTACCCGTGGTTATTGTCGTACCGCGGGTGACGCCACGGGGTACCTAAACCAATACGAATTAATTATCATTGTCTACATTTATTTTTTGTCACATTCCTTAAACATGTTTCATTTCAACCCTGTCTGTGTAAAACACTTTAACACTAGTGTAATATGTAATTACTATCAGTATTTCTAAAATGTATATACTAAAATAATTGTATTGTCGTGGTATCTATTTATATGTTGTATATAATGAGTGGTAGGTACTGTGTAAGAGAATATATACTATATACAAGAAGATTAATATGTGTTCTTTCAGTAAGAGTGATTTTAATTTACTTTTTCTTACTACTAATACCGCTGCGGTATTGAGCGCGTCCACAATACTGCAGTGTCTGAAGACAAAAGTCTTCAACCAATGTGTCTTGCCAGTCATGAAATAATGGAACAGAGACGTGGTCGCTCACTATGGGCTCCATCAGAAGGCTCAAAGTCACCGAAAGGGCAATGGAGAGGGCTATGCTCGGAGTTTCCCTGCGAGATCGAATCAGAAATGAGGAGATACGCAGGCAAACCAGGATCACCGACATAGCCCACAAGATTGCAAAATTAAGTGGCAGTGGGCAGGGCACATAGCACGCCGGACCGAGAGCCGATGGGGCAGAAAAGTCCTCAAGTGGCGACTTTCAGGCATCGATGTCTTACAGTAGGTATACTATCGTCGATAGAGATACTACCGCCTAGTCTAGGACAAGGACGAAAATATACTGATGGTAGTTTCGGCATAACGGTTTCTTCTCTGCCCATAAATGACCCACTGCTGAGTCCTTTATTTACTTTATAGCTAGCGACCGAGGTATATGTAAAAAATAGAGCGTCGCCGAATCGGTGTCGTAACTTTTTAGTCGACGCCTAACCGTTGGTGAAACGTTTTATTGCGCTAGGCAACTGCTTAATATTTAGGCATCACATTTAGGTGTTTCCTAGCGTTAGTGAAAACGGGCATAAGTGTCTTTTCCAATAAAGTAACCGTATAATAACGCATTCAAACAAACCAATTCCGTAAATATTTGTATACTAGTAATAGCTTCTTTCCACTACTTCACCTGAGAGGATCTCGTAAACGTCCTCATCTAAATATCAGTATGCGAAGCAAAAAATGTGTAACCATTTTCACGAAAATTGGGCGTTCGGGTGATTATGAAACTTTCCACACTTATAGTTTATATAAAGGAATGCAGAATGATAAGAAAAAAAATGTATAAAAAATACATTAAATCAATAAACAAACATTACACACCCCACTATGTATTTGACACGCATAATATATACTCTTTTGTTTATTGGTAAAGTCTGTGTTCAAATTGAGAATAGAACTATTTAAAAATAACTTTAATTAAAATAAATTATGGTGGAATTTCAAACGTTGGGCGACCACTAGTTTCTTGAAATGAATGATCAAGAACCTGCTAGATAGAGCGACAATCTACAAAAGCTAAATACAGTGTGCTATAGCATTAAGTATGGTGATGACATACTTTGACATTTCGTAGTCAGTGCGAACCGAGCGTTTGCCGTATCGGCATTACGAACAGGTTCGCCGCGAATTATACATTACAAACCAAAGGTATAAGTCGCCAGTTGTAGAGAATTTTCAGCAGTGGACTAAACTGAGACTCCTCATGAACTTGAAGCTTAATAATAATTTCATAAGCGCTTCATAATGGGCAAACTTTTTTTTTAGAATGGGCAATTATTTTCTCAGTTATGCACGTTTAGAAAAAGTTACATCCAGTTTCTCTGTTTACGATTGTTTAAGTTTAAGATTTTCTAGTAATAACAAAGTTTCATGAAGTAACTGTGTAATTTAAAATGTAAATACTGTACTTAATTAATTTTATGACGAAAATGTAATACTTAGTTATTAATGAGCGAGGTTTAAATTATTATAAATATAAAATGTAACCCGAATATTAATATTATTTTTACGATAACAATAGCGCTACTCATAAATAATTGAGCGGTAAAAATTGTTAAAACCACGTTATTTTCTCCTGCATCAATTGATTCCCGCAAATGTCTGTAAAAATTGCAGGAAATAGATACATTTTATACCTACCTAATATTGTGTCCACGGGGAACGTTATCAATAAAATTAAATTGTAGACCGTAGATTTCACTGGTTCTTTGTACTTTTAAAGACAACTGACATCTAGTATCTCCTGTGACCACGTCTGCTGCAAAGCATACACGTAAATTGTTTAATATCGATGTGTAATATGATTACACATCGATATTAAACACTTTTTATAGTTTTGTTTTATCTTCTACGATCTTCTTTTGTCTCTGTCTCCATCTTTTTTCATAATCTCTATATTATAAAAATGAATCGCAAAATGTGTTGGTAAACGCATAACTCAACAACGCATGGATCAATTTGGCCAATTCTTTTTTTGAAATGTTTGTTGAAGTTCAGGGATGGTTTTTACGGCGAGAAAAATTCGAATAATTGCCGGAAAATCCCTAAAAACTGCCTATTTATTTTCCCCATACAAACGTTTTCTAACTAAAACGTAGAGTCAATATCATTATTATTCTAAATAACTAGCGGCCCGTCCCAGCTTCGCACGGGTGCGATGTTACCCGTGGTTATTGTCGTACCGCGGGTGACGCCACGGGGTACCTAAACCAATACGAATTAATTATCATTGTCTACATTTATTTTTTGTCACATTCCTTAAACATGTTTCATTTCAACCCTGTCTGTGTAAAACACTTTAACACTAGTGTAATATGTAATTACTATCAGTATTTCTAAAATGTATATACTAAAATAATTGTATTGTCGTGGTATCTATTTATATGTTGTATATAATGAGTGGTAGGTACTGTGTAAGAGAATATATACTATATACAAGAAGATTAATAAATGTGTTCTTTCAGTAAGAGTGATTTTAATTTACTTTTTCTTACTACTAATACCGCTGCGGTATTGAGCGCGTCCACAATACTGCAGTGTCTGAAGACAAAAGTCTTCAACCAATGTGTCTTGCCAGTCATGAAATAATGGAACAGAGACGTGGTCGCTCACTATGGGCTCCATCAGAAGGCTCAAAGTCACCGAAAGGGCAATGGAGAGGGCTATGCTCGGAGTTTCCCTGCGAGATCGAATCAGAAATGAGGAGATACGCAGGCAAACCAGGATCACCGACATAGCCCACAAGATTGCAAAATTAAGTGGCAGTGGGCAGGGCACATAGCACGCCGGACCGAGAGCCGATGGGGCAGAAAAGTCCTCAAGTGGCGACTTTCAGGCATCGATGTCTTACAGTAGGTATACTATCGTCGATAGAGATACTACCGCCTAGTCTAGGACAAGGACGAAAATATACTGATGGTAGTTTCGGCATAACGGTTTCTTCTCTGCCCATAAATGACCCACTGCTGAGTCCTTTATTTACTTTATAGCTAGCGACCCGCCCCCGCTTCGCACGGGTGCGTTGATGAACATCTAAATTTATCAGTGTTTCACTTCAATATAATGCATGTATTATAGATATAAACCATCATTTTCAATCACTCTATCAATTAAAAAAAAAACGCTTCAAAATCCGTTGTGTAGTTTAAAAGATTTAAGCATACATAGGGACGGACAGACGACAGCGACTTTGTTTTGTACTATGTAAAAAAAAAGATGATAGTGATAATGATGATACGGCCTGGTTCTTCTAAGGGTTGAATGCGCCGCCTTTGGATCACGGGGTCCCGGGTTCGATTCCGGGGCCGGGCAATTGTGTAAACGTCTTTTTGTAAACCAGAGGCACTTGCTCTGAGTCTGGATGTCAGATACAGGCTATACGTAGTGCAGGGGTTACGTTAAAAAAGCGGATTAGACCCGTGTCATTACTCCTGACCCTATAAATGACCCACTGCTGACTCGGGTCTCCTCTAACTACATGGAGCCTACTGTGTCCCGTGACATAATCATATACAAAACATCATCATCATCGTCAGTCCTTAAACAACAAATATATTATTCAGTTGTTGAAATTGGAACACCCCCGCAGAGATGCAGTCCTGAATATATTAGTTGTATATTATATAAATTTATATTGAATATAATATCGCTACATAGTATATAACAAAGTCGCTGTCGTCTGTCCGTCCCTATGTATGCTTAAATCTTTAAAACTACGCAACCGATTTTGAAGCGTTTTTTTTAATAGATAGCGTGATTCAAGACGAACGTTATTAAGTATAATACATGCATAATTTTGTAGAGAAACACTGATAAATTTAGATGTTCATCACTGCACGCGTGCGAAGCCGGGGCGGGTCGCTAGTAATATCTATACTTCTATACTAATCTATAAAGCTGCAGAGTTTGTTTGTTTGTTTGTTTGTTTGTTTGAACGCGCTAATCTCAGGAACTACTGGTCCGATTTCAAAAATTCTTTCAGTGTTAGATAGTCCATTTATCGAGGAAGGTTATAGGCTATATTTAATTTTCAAAAGAATCTATACTAATCTATAAAGCTGCAGAGTTTGTTTGTTTGTTTGAACGCGCTAATCTCAGGAACTACTGGTCCGATTTCAAAAATTCTTTCAGTGTTAGATAGTCCATTTATCGAGGAAGGTTATAGGCTATATTTAATTTTCAAAAGAATTAGGGATCCGTATGAAAATTGCGATTTTGTAACCCAAGGTGTTAAATCGAAAACCTACTCGTATTTATGCGTGCGCTGCAAAAACGATTAACAATATAACAAAATGAAGTACTACGAGTTTGTAGGTCTTATTAAAATCTAAAAAAAAGTCCGCGAGAGCACATATCTAACTATCATAGTTTAGTCACAATAACCACTTTTATATTCATAACAAAAATGCATAGAGATAAGCACGGGTTCGAAGTCCACGCGAGCGAAGCCGCGCCCAAAAGCTAGTATAAAATATAAATAAAGATAATTTCACAAACATCAGACGTATTTGAACGTCTTTGATAGAATACAGTTTGAGTCACACACACGTCTCATATGACATATTATTTTATACTAGCTTTTGCGCGCGGCTTCGCCCGCGTGGGCTTCCAACCCGTGCATATTATTTATGAACATAAAATCGGTTATTGTGACTAAACTATGATAGTTAGATATGTGCTCTCGTGGACTTTTTTGTAGATCTTTATAAGATCTACAAACCCGTAGTACATCATTTTGTTCTATTGTCAATAGTTTTGGCAGCGCACGCATAAATAGGTTTTCGATTTTACAACTTGGTTTACAAAATCGCAATTTTCATACGGATCCCTAATTCTTTTGAAAATAAAATATAGCCTATAACCTTCGTCGATAAATGGACTATCTAACACTGAAAGATTTTTTGAAATCGGACCAGTAGTTCCTGAGATTAGCGCGTTCAAACAAACAAACAAACAAACTCTGCAGGTTTATATATTAGTATAGATAACTAGCCAGCAGACTTTGGTTATTCCGTGTGGTGATGGATTTAGAATACACAGTGTCACCACCCAATTCCATCCTGAGGGTGTCGTATGGGCCGACAAAACGAAATGACAAGGCCGATAACCTAGAGGGTAAACTTGATACGAAACCCTTTACCAACCCGTCTGACCAGCGTGGCACAGTAAGCTAATTACCCTCCCTGTGATGGGAGGAAGCCTATCTCAGCAGTGGGTCATTGACTGCCTCGTTGGTCTAGTGGTTAGATGTGCCGCCTTTGGATCAACGGGTCCCGGGTTCGATTCCGGAGTCGGGCGAGTGTCTTTGTCTAAACCAGAGGCACTGGCTCGGAGTCTGGGTGTCATTTCTATCTATAATATGTATGTATTTACAAAAAAAAAATTATATAAGTAGTTTATCAGCCATCTCGTTACCATAACACAAGCATTAAGTTGCTTAGCTTGGGACGAGATGGCGTTGTGTGAAATGGATGGTTGAAATCCAAGGATATTTATTATTATTTATTTATGGGATGAGTAGTTAGCAGTATTTGGTTACACGACCTTTCATTATCAGCCTTCAATATCAGTATTGGTATAGTAGAATGTCCATACTCATGTAAAGAAAATCAATCACGATAGGTAGGTAATTAGTGGCATTACGCAGATGCGCGATTTAAATTAAGTACGCTTAATTAATATAATGTAATTAGTTTACCGTGATAAATTGAAAACACATTAATAAAATTATGCTTTAAACTTGTTTTATAAAGTTTGTGAACTGCTGAATTAATTTTATTACGACTTTCAAGACAAAGTAAATCTAGAGGCAAGTTTTTTTTATCGATAACTTGAATGACTTTGACCCTAGGCTTGCGCGATGGAAAGTAACGCCAGGGTCTAAGATGGAGCAGGCAATTCAAGGAAATGCCTGTCGGGCACCGGCTCTCACATACACACAGTAATACTGCTTGGCGCCGGACTTAGATGTGAGGGTGGTAGCTAGCCGCGTCGGCCATTAGAATCTACCACCAAGCGTGATTTTGTTGACTTTATAACACGCGTTGTTTCCCAGCATGCGGTGGAGAAGTTTTATATTCTGCCCCGTCCCCATACGTCATACGGGGGAATGGTGACCGGTTTAAAATAAACAATGTCATGAAACCTCTCCATCCTGAGGGTTGTAAGAGGCGGGTAATAGCTCTGAAAATCTTGCAATAATTTGGCCAAGGGTAAGTTCACCGTGACCTGGGTAGGTTAGGAAATTGAAGGCATTTGGAGCCTTTTTTCGGGATATTGTAGCCCATAAATCCATTCTAAAGCTCTCTTTGCCTTACTCCGCCAAGCATAATACCTCGACTGATGCTATTTGATTTTGATTATGGTAATTAGCCTACTGTGTAAGTTTTCCTTTTCTTGTGGCTGGCTAGGTTTCTATTTTCAACTCTTACGACATCCTCAGTGTGGAATGGGCTGGTGACACTATGTATTTTAAATCCTAGATGATATGCAGTATGATAAACTGCACTTCACTACATAGTATAAAACAAAGTCGCCTTCTTCTGTCCGTCCCTATGTATGCTTATATCTTTAAAACTACGCAACGGGTTTTGAAGCAGTTTTTTTTAATAGATGGAGTAATTCAAGAGGAAGGTTTATAGGTATAATATAATTGCACCCGTGCGAAGCCGGGGCGGGTCGCTAGTAAAATATAAATGTCGAAATATAATAATAATATAGGTAGCTATTTAATCCGAATTTTTAAAATTGGGTTACATGGTATTCTGCGAGCACTTTCTTTAAATAACTAAAAATTATTTATTAAAAAACTGTTGACAAAGGCCTCCTCCAACGATTTCCATTTTTGCCTGTTTTGAGCTACCCTTCTCCAGTTCGGTCCGTCAATTTTATTTCGTCTTCCACCTCCACCTCGTATGTTGTCTTCCTCTTCTTCTTTTTCTCTTTTGCTCCACTGCTATGTCGAAATATAGGTTAACGCAAAACTCACTTAACCCATGCCTATCGAGACATTAAACAAACCACACTAAATGATACAATCGCGCTATAAAATTAATAACGCCATGTTCATGGCAACTCAGTGCAGTTAAAATACAGAAATAATTAATTAGAACGATTAGAACAAGAATTAGTGAGTTGGTCACGACACATCGAAATTACGGCAAAAACTAATTATAATGGCCCTCTCTGAGTTATTTGGGGAATAAAAAATGAATAAATAATAAATATTTCACTGCCCAGTCGTCATTGTTAATTCGAGTACCAAGTGTACAGCAGCTACCTGGTTCAATAAAAAAAATGAATACTGACAAAGATTTATTAAATATTAAGCGCCATTTTTATTTTATTTTTATTGTTGTACATGCTTTAATTAGTAGGTATGTACTTGTTTTTTTAATTAATGTTGACTGGATTATATTTAACATACCTATAAATATAGCATAACTTTAAGATTTTACCGAAACTTGATTTAAAATCTTGGAAAGAAATTTATTTAAAGTAGCGCCATCTATTATAATAATATATAAACAAAGCCATACTAATATATTGGTGGTGTATTTTTAAGCCTAACGAGTGCTAAATTAAAATATTGTTAATTTCCATATTACTCAGAGTTAGTCCGCTCTAAATATTACAATTCAAAGAAACGTTAGTTACGGTCAAATCTTTCATTAGTTTTGCTACTCGCCGCTGTGACGCTGCAATCGCTCCAGATTTTTAATTACGCGCACGGCCCGGGGCGCCTCGACGCTCCGGCGGGCGACAATTTGCAAGTCAAAGCCGCTGAAAAAACCCTAAAACACCCGACACACAGCCCTTTGGCACTCTGTCGCGAACAACGAAATGTGTAGAGACGAATTGGCGATATTCTATCTAATAAATAAAATTCTCGTGTCACGGTGTTAGTAATTAAACTTCCCCGAAATACCTCGACCGATTTTCGAGAATTTTTATGCGCATATCGGTTAGGTCTGCGAATCGTATAACATCTATTTTGCATCCCCCTAAATGTTATGTTACGCCTAAAATTTTATTTTTTAGACTTTTTTGTATTTATTTTTTTATGGCACCCGGCAAAACAACGTTTTCCGGGTCAGCTACTTAAATCAATATCTAATAATGTTATAAACATGTTTATGGATTAACCATTTACTATTTAAACGTTCACTATTTCACACACGTTCACAATTTTGTTGTAGCATGGGTCTCAAAACTGTCACTTTTTACATATGAAATGACGGTAGTTACGCACACAAACACAACCCTAACGTTTATAGACTGAGGTTTTTCGGTGAAGGGTCTACTAACCAGTCCTAACAGTTGAAATTAAGTTGCATTATTTAATTCCTGACGTTTGAAATGCGAATGCTTTGCAGCAGTCGGGTTGCTGTAGAGGCTTTAATTACAGTTTCCTTAAAAGAAATAAACATTTATGTCGCCTATAATTTGTTTTATTGATAACGTTCCATATCTATACTCTATACTAATATATAAAGCTGCTGAGTTTGTTTGTTTGTGTGTTTGTTTGTTTGTTTGTTTGTTTGAACGCGCTAATCTCGGGAACTACTGGACCGATTTCAAAAAATCTTTCTGTGTTTGATAGTCCATTTATTTAGGGATCCGTATGAAAATTGCGATTTTGTAAACCAAGGTGTAAAATCGAAAATCTATTTATGCGTGCGCTGCAAATACTATTGACAATAGAACAAAATGATGTACTACGGGTTTGTAGATCTTATAAAGATCTACAAAGAAGTTCTCGAGAGCACATATCTAACTATCATAGTTTAGTCACAATAACCGATTTTATGTTCATAAAAAATATGCACGGGTTCAAAGACAACGCGGGCGAAGCCGCGCGCAAAAGCTAGTTAACTATAAAATATTGAGAAAACCAAAGCATTCAATATGAAATTTAATGTTACCTATAACTGCTTCTGCGGCTCTCTTGAAGATTAATGCCGATCTACCTAATCTAATCCTAATCCTATCTGAACCTAATCTACCTAAATTGTCTTTATTTTGACAGCTTAGGAGACTAAGCTGGAAAATTAAGACAATTGAATTCAAAACATTATTCGTGAGAGATTTTATAGAAATTTAAATACGTCGACATCGACTCCGTAGCATTTCTGTCCAGCGCTGTGATCTCTCTCGGAGGTGAATTTCGTTAACTCTCATTTGTTTTGTCGTAATTGCTGAAGATATGAGGGTTTATTGAGCACCCCCTGCCCCCACCCCATGCCCCGCGGTCCGCCCCGCAACCTTATTGGATTGGTTTATTGGCTCTTTATGAAGCGAATTTTGTTTAACCACCTAGTTAATGGCTTAAAACACTTTAGTGAGGTGCCTTTTTCTTTGTACGCTTTAACCTCCTATAAAAATGGCGGTGTCATATCTCTAGCGTAATATGAACTGATTTAACTTAATTAAAATTGTTTGCAAGTTGTCTACAAAGTTGGCTCAAAGTCACCCAAAGGGCAATGGAGAGGGATCGGAGTTTCCCTGCGAGATCAAATCAGAATTGAGGAGATGCGCAGAGTTACCGACATAGCCTACAGGATTGCCAAACTTAAGTGGCAATGGGCAGGGCACATAGCTCGCAGGACTGACACCCGACGGGGCAGAAAAGTCCTCGAGTGACGACCGCGTTCCAGAATGCACAGTGCTGGTAAGGTTACGGTCGCCGGTAAGTGACCTGGTTAAGGTCGCCGGAAAGCGATAGATGCAGGTGGCTCAGGACCGGCCTTCGTGGATATCCATGGGGGAAGCCTATGCCCAACAGTGGACGACTTTTGGCTAAAATGGTAGCCACCCCATTCCATCTTAAGTGCGTTACAACATTGGGCCCGACTTAGCAGCGGATCAGCTATATGCCGATTTATTTTAAATGAGAATACTAAACTAGCAAAGGACCACTTAAAATAAAAATATATATAAAAAAAACTGAAAGAGCTGGCCAGTGTGGCTAATGGCTAGGCTCCCTCCATTAAATTAGAGGTTTTTTTTAATTAAACCCCTGCACTGGTTATATCTTTTATCGCAGGGGCAGTTTACAAACATGTAATTCACGAACACAAATGACACCCAGACTCAGAGCAAGTGCCTCTGGTTTAGTCAAAGATATCTGGATGTCTGATGAATTCTATTAGTTCATAAAATCTATCAATTTAATGAAACGTGCTAACGTTTTAATATTGAGATGTAACACCTTATGGAATTATTGATTAGTTTAATTTACTTTACCAATTTTGGTGACATGTTTGATACTGATATATGAATCAAGACGTTATATCTATGATGTATGTAAAAATACCATATGATGTACAAATTACAGTAGAGCACTAAACATTAAAAAATGGCACGCACCGCCATCTGTCGTTCAATTATAGCAAAAAAAAACATATAGAGAAACTAGTGCAACACTGCCACCTGTTGTCTAGTAGTTAAAAGGTAACTTACTTGTAAATGTCAATCATAGATGGCGCCACTATACATTTTCAATTTAAAATGTAAACTTAACTTAAGTTTTACTTTGTTTTAATTTTCCGTGTTGTTACCGATTTAGCATACATAGTGTCACCTCCCCTTACACCCTGAGGGCATCGTAAGAGCCGACAAAAGGAAATGACAAGGCCGATGACCTAGCCGTAAGAGAAGGAAAAGTTCATACGAAACCCTGTTCCAACTCGTCTGGCCAGCGTGGCACTGTAGTCCAATTAGTAATTACCCTCCCTAAAACTGGTGGAGGTCCGACTCGGCAGCAGCAGCAATATTATCAGTCCACGTCTTCATTCTCGTACCTAAATTTAGAAAGCTTGATCACGATTTAGATTCTATTGAATTGGTAAGATTGGGGTTCTGATGCACCACATTTCATCATCATCATCATCATCACCGCTGGACATAGGCCTCGACCAATGTTTTCACGTAGGCCGGCCCTGAGCCTGAGCATCCATCGTTTTCCTCTGACCTTAACCAGTTCGTCGGCCCTGTGTGGAAGGCCAACCAACACTGATTCCGGAACGCGGTCTTCACTCAAGGACTTTTCTGCCCCATTCGGCGTCAGTCTTGGGAGCTAAGTGCATCGCCTACAGCCACTTTGTTGGCAATGTTGGTAACTCTGGTTCTCCTGCGTATGAAATTCAAATTTATTTTGTGTGGGTCGCGATGGACACTTACATCATATTATACAATAAAAAAATATCGACCGGCTACCACCAGTTCGGAACGCGGCCACTGCTGAGAAGAACTGGCAAAAAACTCAGAGGGCTTGTCATTTTTTTTTCATTGCGGTCCTATTTGACTAGTAACATAAATAAAGAATATAAAAAATCTCCTCATTTCTGATTCGATCTCACAGGGAAGCTTCGAACATAGCGCTCTCAATTGCCCTTTGGGTGACTTTGAGCCTTTTGATGGAGTATGTAGCGACGAACATGCTACATACTTTACACAATTTACCCGAAAAATCGGAACTAATTAAATCAAGAAATATCGCTGAAAAATGCGAGAATTACCAAAAAGTCCTACACCGCGATAGCGAAATTTCAAGAGCAATTCTCACAGTTAAGATTTCCCCGAGTACAACTATCGGGAGGGGGGAATAGGCACTGCGACCCCTAGCCAGACATACCACCTCGTCTGGCTGGATGATCATCCCTTTGCGCCTTAAAGTACATAGTACGTTTACCTGGACGTAATGGCACCCACTTATTTCGAGCCTGTCAAAAGCTCCCCAGTACCTGGCAATTCGCCCTCCACTCAAATCACAACTTGGTTAATCTGCGCCTTAACTGCGGGTTGCGGTTTCATACAGTTTTATTTGCGCGTCGCCTTAACCCGACGATGCCAATATTAAATTTTGCCCCCACCAGCAAAGATTAATTTACAGAAGGGCTATTTCTTTTATAATTGTCTTGTAACCAAGATATATGAAAAATGCTAAAGTGCATTGAAGAATGAAAGGAGATAAACATTTCTTTTTAGTACCCCACATACTCTCTCTCTTTTTAACCCGAAGGTTGACTGGTAGAGAATGCCGCATGGCATTAAGTCAGCCTTGTGTACTGAGTTTGTACATTAAGAGTAAATAAATAAACTAACTCCGACTCCGATCTAGCGTTAGAGGTGAGATGCCGAATCACTATAAAAAACATCAAGAGATATACTTTGACAGAAGAACTTGCGGAGGATCTTGTCTGTGAAGCAGCATTCCTAAGCCGTGGTAGGTTTATAGTCTAACTAGTGGCCCACCCCGGCTTCGCCCGTGCATAGTGGGGGTGGGTTATACATATAAACCCTCCCCTTGAATCACTCTATCTATTAAAAAAAACCGCTTCAAAATCCGTTGCGTAGTTTTAAAGATTTATGCATACATAGGGACGGACAGAAGAATGCGACTTTGTTTTATACCATGTAGTGATAGAAAAGAGTTCTGTACAAAAACCAAATTAAATAAACCATTTTTAAGTTTGTCCATATGGTGACGGACTTAGAATATACTGTGTCTCCACCCCATTCCATCCTGCGGATCTCGTGAGTACTAAAGGAAATATCAATACTGAAAGGCTAGCTTTTCGAAGAGAAGGAAAACTTGCTACGAACTGTGGCAACCTTCTCGGCAGCGTGGCACAGTAGGCTAATGTCCCTCCATGCGATTGGAGGAGACCCGACTCATTAGTGGGTCATTTATGGGCTATATGACAACATGAGCCAACTCTTTTGACAGGCCACGTGACTTGACTTCTCTTTTAATAATTTTGACAGGTCAAAGTACATGTAAAATTATTTGGCCTTAAACCGTAGAACCTGTCGTTTCAGCCCATAAATTACACACTATTGGGTCGGGCCTCCTCCGTACACATGGAGGGAAATAACCCTACTGTGCCACGCTGGCAAGACGGGTTGGCACAGGGTTTGTATCAAGTTTTCCTTCTCTTTGGGCCAGGTGATCTGCCTCTTGCGTTCTTTTAGGCACTTACGACACCCTAATGATGGTATGGGTTGGTGACCTTGTGTATTCTAAATCCGTCACCTCACATAGCGTAGAACATATGTGGGTCTAACTATATTCATTTGTCCGCAGTTGGCCTTCTGCACCTCCCCCATCAAGAGGGGAGGCCCCTCCACACTCGTGTTCAAATTACATTATGTGTTTGCAAAAGTTTGATTTCATTCGTACAGCGAATGAATACCAGCTCTCTCGTCTGTATAATGCTATGTAATAACTACATGAGAAAACTATGTAGCAAAATGTAGGTTCGCTTTCCCTGTGGTGACGGAATAAAAAGACACAATGTCACCAACCGATTCTATCCTTGGGGTGTTGGATGGTAACTAAAAGACCGCAAGAGGCATTCAATGCAAGAGCTCCTGTGCTAATCTGCCTAGCTAATTTCTGTCCATGAATTTCAAGCTTACTCAGCATTAGGTCTTTTATGGGTTGAGATGGGGTCGCTTCATAGACATTTATTAACCCCCGACGCAAAACGAGGGGTGTTATAAGTTTCACGTGTCTGTCTGTCTGTCGGTCTGTCTGTCTGTCTGTCTGTCTGTGGCACCGTAGCTCGCGAACGGATGATGCGATTTCAATAAAATAAAGGTACGGGCGAGTGTTCTTAGACATGTTTGATGAAAATCGGGTGAGCCGTTTAAAAGTTATGAGGGGTGAAAGTGGGGGAGAATAACCGAATGTCTGCAAATATAATCGAGTGGGGTATCAAATGAAAGCGCATCACGTGCAATTAATTTAACAAAATCTACATTAAAATAAGTATGTACCTTTAAAAAGTATAAAATAAAAATTAAATTAAAAATTTAAATAAACCCCCGACACAATAACCTATAAAAAGTAAAAAATAAATACTTCGCGTTGGGGGACCAGGGGTCAGGTAATAAATAAGTGGGAGTGGTCCCCCAACGCGAAGTATTTATTTTTTACTTTTTAAAGGTTATTGTGTCGGGGGTTTATTTAAATTTTTAATTTTTTCATCGTCATCATTTCAGCCGAAAGACGTCCACTGCTGGACATGGGACAAAGGAATATTTGTACGACCTACAAGTATTTGTTCCGGGTCTGGGTGTTTTCTATCAATAATATGTGTATTTACAAAAAAAAATATATAAGTAGTTTATCATCCATCTCGTTACCATAACACAAGCATTAAGTTGCTTAGCTTGGGACGAGATGGCGTTGTGTAATATGTCCAAGCATATTTATTTATAAGGATCTCCACAAAGGCCTGTCCTGGGCCGCCCGCATCCATTGCTTTCCGGCTACCTTAACCAGGTCGTCGGTCCACCGTGTGGGAGGCCTACTTTTCTGCCCCATCGGGCGGTGGTCCTGCGCGCTGCCACTGCCACTTAAGTTTGGCAATCCTGTGGGCTATGTCGGTGACCTTGGTTTGCCTGCTCATTTCTGATTCGATCACACAGGGAAACTCCGAGCATAGCCCTCTCTATTGCCCTTTGGGTGGCTTTGAGTCTTCTGATGGAGCCCATAGTCAGCGACCACACAGACCAAAACAGGTAATAGGTAATGTCAAGTTTTCCTTCTCTTATAGCTAGGTTTTCGGCCTCATCATTTCCTTTCGTCGGCCCCTCTGTGGATGGAATGAGGTGGTGACACGATGTATTCTAAACCCGTCACTACACTCTAGTCACGTTAAAACATTATAATTAACATAATACAATATGTATAGATGTAAACTGTCCAGCCGTGAAGTTATTCTGATTGGGTATGACAGGACAATAGCACCACTGTAGATTAACTCCGAATTTAATAATATTCGATGCTCAGACGAAATCTCACTCAATTACATAGTACGGGAGCAAACGATCTATTTATTTAAATGACTGCAAAACTCCGGAGATCACGTGACATCAACCAACGTTACAATAGTTGTCCTATTATGAGTGTCATGTTGTATTGCATTTAAAACCATCTCCGTCTAACAATGAATACCATCCTGAGTTTATCGTTAACTAGCGACCCGTCCCGGCTTCGCACGGGTGTAAATACGCATGTATTATACCTAGAAACCTTCATCTTGCGTCACTCTATCTATTAAACCGCTTCAAAATCCGTTGCGTAGTTTTAAAGATTTAAGCATACATAGGGACGGACAGACGACAGTGACTTTGTTTTATACTATGTTATGAGTATGAAGGCGACTCTAGGAACGCAAGGTGCAGAGTACCTAGTCGCAATAAACAGAAATAAAAATGTATATTTCCTTTTTATAATGTTTTCCAAGCCCTGGCTGGAACACATTACTGGAAATGGAACTGGCTTGTATGTGGGTTCGTGGGTGCGAAAGATGGTAAACACACCCATGGTATCCACTGTCTGAACCCATCTGGCCAGCATAGTAGGCTAATTTCCCTTCATCAACTTGGAGGAGGCCCACCTCAGCAGTAAGTCATTTATGATTTACTAATTATTACATAATTTTCTATTCACTATTCTAAACTAGACACTAGACTATTCAAAATATTTTGACATTTTCATTGACAATTTCCACAGATTTTCCAAATTTCGGAAACCGTACTCCTGGAACTAATATCCAGCAATATGTGTGTAACAACATTATTATCAATAAGTATTTTACAACTCATTAAAATGTAGTGACAAAAATTTAGAAAAGTATGCTGAGATGGTTTGGCCATGTCGTGAGAATGTATGAAGAACGATTGACGAAATAAGTGTATGGCGAGTGTGAATGAAAGTGTTTGAAGGGGAAGACCTAGGCGGACGTTTCCAGACCAAATCAGGGACGTCTTGAAAAAAGGCCAGGTCAAGAGTACCCTAAACAGAAGAGCATGTATAAAGGGAATAATGAAAGTGGACGAATCGAAACAAGTATGTAAGGACCGTAGAAAGTGGCAAGAAGTGGTATCTGCCTACCCCTACGGGAAAGAGGCATGATGTATTTGTCGATATCTCGCACGAGACTGCGAAAATCAATCATAAGCCCCTGCACTAGCCCAACCGCCGGTATTTGCTCGCAGCTATATTAGACAAGTTCCCGCGACTACATTTATTCATAACGAGTACTAAACTATATTAATAATCATTATTAACCTGCGCCATCCGGGTCGGGAGTGAGAGGGTACTCAACAACGGCTTTGTCGGAATCTATCTGTCAAAGATATTGTCTAGGAGCTCGTTACTGAAACTCAAAAGGAACTTTATTTACTTACGTATGTTTTATCACAAAACTCATATAAATCATTTGTTGACTAGATCTGTCTAATGTTTGGCCCTTTGCAACAATTGCGCGAGTTTGCTCTCACAAATCTGTCTTATATCCAGTCTTGTACCCAAAAATGGCGATCTTAAAAGAGCAACTACAGAGTTTCTTGCCGGCTCTCTCTGTAGAGGTGCATTCCGAACCGGTGGTAGATGGTATAAACAATTACTTTTAAATTTTATTTTATTGTTTGGCTTGTCAAAAGAGCTCTAATGAGCCAACTTGATTAAATGAGTTTTGATTTGATCAAATTTATAATCATCCTACGGCCCCTGTCCCACGCTAGGTGGTAATCTCCACACACACCTATCAGTCGTCATACCTACTTTCACACCTTTCACACACGATTCCTCACTCCTATCCATCCATCTCCCTTGATCGGTCACAACACCTACGTCCACCCACATTCATGCTGAAACTACCACCGGCTCGGAAAGCTGCTCTACAGAGAAAAGCCTGTAAGAAACTCTTTAGTTGCTTTTTTTTTTTCAAATTATTGGTCTTCACAAAACGCACTAAACAGCATAACGAGAGCAAGTTCGCCTATTGCGGTCTTTAAGCCACCTCTTATGAAACCCTCAGAATGGAATGGGGTAGTGTAACAATATATATTTTATTGTGAAATCTGTCACCACACGAAAAAGCAAAACATGTTCGTTTAATAACTAATAAAAAAATAAAAATAGTAAATAAAAAAACTTTACTTTTAACTTTGATTAAGATGAATTCTTCCTTCGTTTGTCCTTTATTGAAACAAAATCGTGGTATTAGTATAATCAAAATTATATAATTTAAAAAAAAATCGTTTGTGTGGCGATCTCTCGGTCCGCAAGCTCAGACGAATTTAATCGTCACGCTATCAATAAGGTCCATTATCCCTCGCTACTGATGTTGCTCTTTCGTAGCCGGTGAACCGGGCGGCGTTGCCAGCTTTTTATTAATTTCGCACTTAATAATAGCATAGCTGGTGACACCAAAGTCTACATTCAACTCGGGTCCTGAATTGTTTTCGTTCCATTCCCAAAATAACTCGCCTGATATCTTAGGTTGTCGTGATAATTACACATTGAAATTGCAACGGTTTGCTGTTGTAGTCATGGTTTGCGGTTTGCGGTTTGCGGGTGTAAATACGCATGTATTATACCTAGAAACCTTCATCTTGCGTCACTCTATCTATTAAACCGCTTCAAAATCCGTTGCGTAGTTTTAAAGATTTAAGCATACATAGGGACGGACAGACGACAGTGACTTTGTTTTATACTATGTTATGAGTATGAAGGCGACTCTAGGAACGCAAGGTGCAGAGTACCTAGTCGCAATAAACAGAAATAAAAATGTATATTTCCTTTTTATAATGTTTTCCAAGCCCTGGCTGGAACACATTACTGGAAATGGAACTGGCTTGTATGTGGGTTCGTGGGTGCGAAAGATGGTAAACACACCCATGGTATCCACTGTCTGAACCCATCTGGCCAGCATAGTAGGCTAATTTCCCTTCATCAACTTGGAGGAGGCCCACCTCAGCAGTAAGTCATTTATGATTTACTAATTATTACATAATTTTCTATTCACTATTCTAAACTAGACACTAGACTATTCAAAATATTTTGACATTTTCATTGACAATTTCCACAGATTTTCCAAATTTCGGAAACCGTACTCCTGGAACTAATATCCAGCAATATGTGTGTAACAACATTATTATCAATAAGTATTTTACAACTCATTAAAATGTAGTGACAAAAATTTAGAAAAGTATGCTGAGATGGTTTGGCCATGTCGTGAGAATGTATGAAGAACGATTGACGAAATAAGTGTATGGCGAGTGTGAATGAAAGTGTTTGAAGGGGAAGACCTAGGCGGACGTTTCCAGACCAAATCAGGGACGTCTTGAAAAAAGGCCAGGTCAAGAGTACCCTAAACAGAAGAGCATGTATAAAGGGAATAATGAAAGTGGACGAATCGAAACAAGTATGTAAGGACCGTAGAAAGTGGCAAGAAGTGGTATCTGCCTACCCCTACGGGAAAGAGGCATGATGTATTTGTCGATATCTCGCACGAGACTGCGAAAATCAATCATAAGCCCCTGCACTAGCCCAACCGCCGGTATTTGCTCGCAGCTATATTAGACAAGTTCCCGCGACTACATTTATTCATAACGAGTACTAAACTATATTAATAATCATTATTAACCTGCGCCATCCGGGTCGGGAGTGAGAGGGTACTCAACAACGGCTTTGTCGGAATCTATCTGTCAAAGATATTGTCTAGGAGCTCGTTACTGAAACTCAAAAGGAACTTTATTTACTTACGTATGTTTTATCACAAAACTCATATAAATCATTTGTTGACTAGATCTGTCTAATGTTTGGCCCTTTGCAACAATTGCGCGAGTTTGCTCTCACAAATCTGTCTTATATCCAGTCTTGTACCCAAAAATGGCGATCTTAAAAGAGCAACTACAGAGTTTCTTGCCGGCTCTCTCTGTAGAGGTGCATTCCGAACCGGTGGTAGATGGTATAAACAATTACTTTTAAATTTTATTTTATTGTTTGGCTTGTCAAAAGAGCTCTAATGAGCCAACTTGATTAAATGAGTTTTGATTTGATCAAATTTATAATCATCCTACGGCCCCTGTCCCACGCTAGGTGGTAATCTCCACACACACCTATCAGTCGTCATACCTACTTTCACACCTTTCACACACGATTCCTCACTCCTATCCATCCATCTCCCTTGATCGGTCACAACACCTACGTCCACCCACATTCATGCTGAAACTACCACCGGCTCGGAAAGCTGCTCTACAGAGAAAAGCCTGTAAGAAACTCTTTAGTTGCTTTTTTTTTTTCAAATTATTGGTCTTCACAAAACGCACTAAACAGCATAACGAGAGCAAGTTCGCCTATTGCGGTCTTTAAGCCACCTCTTATGAAACCCTCAGAATGGAATGGGGTAGTGTAACAATATATATTTTATTGTGAAATCTGTCACCACACGAAAAAGCAAAACATGTTCGTTTAATAACTAATAAAAAAATAAAAATAGTAAATAAAAAAACTTTACTTTTAACTTTGATTAAGATGAATTCTTCCTTCGTTTGTCCTTTATTGAAACAAAATCGTGGTATTAGTATAATCAAAATTATATAATTTAAAAAAAAATCGTTTGTGTGGCGATCTCTCGGTCCGCAAGCTCAGACGAATTTAATCGTCACGCTATCAATAAGGTCCATTATCCCTCGCTACTGATGTTGCTCTTTCGTAGCCGGTGAACCGGGCGGCGTTGCCAGCTTTTTATTAATTTCGCACTTAATAATAGCATAGCTGGTGACACCAAAGTCTACATTCAACTCGGGTCCTGAATTGTTTTCGTTCCATTCCCAAAATAACTCGCCTGATATCTTAGGTTGTCGTGATAATTACACATTGAAATTGCAACGGTTTGCTGTTGTAGTCATGGCCAGAGGCATTCGAAACGTCGGGAATTAATTAATGTAAAATAAAATATTTTATAAGGTTTAAATAAGTTAAAACTGTCTAATTTCTACTTTAGGTCAGATAAAATTGAATATAGGTTTAAAACTTCCCGTATGGTGACGAACTTAGAATGCATAGTGTCACCACCCCATTCCATCCTGAGAGTGTCGTAAGAACCGACAAAAGGAAATGAAAACGCCGAAAACCTAGCCGTGAAATAACAAAAACTTGATATGAAACCCTGTGCCGACCCATCTGGCCAGCATGGCACATATATGAGATGAGTACCCCATTCCATGCTGAGGGTGTCGTAAGAGCCGACAAAAGGAAATGAAAAGGCCGAAAACTTTATATAGATAGGTAGATGGTAAATTTTAAATTTTATTATTTTGTTGTTTGACTTGTCAAAAGAGCTCTAATGAGCAAACTTGATTAAATGGGTTTTGAATTTGAATTTGAATATATGAAAACCTGTGTCAACCCGTCTGGCCAGCGTGTCACATATATGGGTTTTTTCAAAATATTTCCGATTTTTCTCATTTTATATAAACTAATTTCATTAAAGCTTATAGAGGTGTCTGGCGACCCAAGGGCTGGCAGCTTCCTCGGCCAGCGTATAAGTCTGGCCATTCAAAGGGGAAATGCTGCCAGCATTTTAGGCACTTTACCACATGGGCCTAATTTATTAAATCACTTAAATTAGTTTTAATTTATTATATATATATATTTTACATAATAAACTGTTAATCTATAAATAAACGTAAAAAAAAAAAAAATTTCATTATTGAATTACGTTTAACTATCACACCCACGCAATATTTAATACTCCTTGAACAATCATAAAAGACTGCCAGTAACTGAACTGAACAAGTGGTGAAAAATTCAGACGACACCATCACATTTATTTGAAACATAGATAATAACAAAATTCACTGGCATCTTATTTTTTTTTAAGATTAGAAAATACGTTGAATGAATGCGTTCGAGATATTTAATTCCTCATTTTCTTCATATTATTTTCTGCGATGCAATCAGTCCAGCTAGGTTCATTGCCATGATAAGTTAAAGAGAGGTGCTGGACAGAATTTGCGCAATGGTGAAATGATGTTGATAATATGGACTTTGGTGTCATGCAACTTTCAGATCACATTTGATTCTGTGAAGTTTTTCATGACTTTACAATGGGGCAATGATCAATAGGTTATTTGGAGTGAGTCGCATTGTCAATTTGAACGAGTGAATTTCAATCGAGGCACAATCGTAATGGGATTCTTCTGTGTTGTTACAGAATTAATTACGAATTGTTAAACGTTGATATGGAACGTCGTTATTTCACAATTCGAAACTTTATTGAATGCCTAAGCTGTACCTAGTTATATGCTTTGCATATTTAAATTGTAATTGGCAAAAAGTAGCTACAGAGTTTCTCGCCGAGTATATTCTCTGTCGATCAGCATTTCTAACCGGTGGTAGTTTCACTCTAAGTCCGGCGCCAAGCAGTTTTATTGTGTTTCGTCGTGTGTATGTGAGAGCCGGTGCCCGACAGAGCATTTCCTTGAATTACCTGCTCTATCTTAGACCCTGTCGTTGCTTTCAACTTAAGTTCAAGTCGCTGATAAAAAAACTACAGCGTTTCTTGCCGGCTCGTCTCTGTAGAGCTGCATTCCGAACCTATGGTAAATTTTAAATGTTCAATTTGTTTTCGACTTGTCAAAAAAGCTCTAATGAGCCAATTATATTAGTTAAATGAATTTAGTTTTTTACCTGAAAACAGCTATTTGATGACGATTCTCGTGACAAATTGTTGGCAAGATGTCAGCCGTGTCAGCTGCCACGTTCTCCTACAATGAAATGGTGTGATTCATACAATGATCGATGGTTAGGTTTCTACAAATCTATTAGTGTGGCATTTGGAAGAGTTTGGTATTTAGAGCTGAAATTGTGTTGCCAAACAGATCATTTTGGTTATTTCTCTGGCGCGTAGGAGCTACTAGATGACGGAGTTTCTTGTCGGTTCTTCTATACCCTCTTTGTGAAACCAAGGCGGTCAAGACAAAAAAGCTTATTACCGCATTGCCAATGATGTAAACGACCCAGCTCAGCTGCCTGGGACTAAGCTGTTCAGTGTCGTATTATAATGAATATCATCATCATCATCATGTCAGCCAAAAGACGTCCACTGCTGGACATAGGCCTCCCCCAAGGATTTCCACAAAGGCCGGTCCTGGGCCGCCCGCATCCACTGCTTTCCGGCGATCTTAACCAGGTCGTCGGTCCACCGTGTGGGAGGCCTGCCAGCACTGCGCCTTCCGGAACGCGGTCGCCACTCGAGGACTTTTCTGCCCCATCGGACGTCGGTCCTGCGAGCTATGTGCCCTGCCCACTGCCACTTAAGTTTGACAATGAATATAAGTTATTGAATATAAGTTATTGTAAATATTCGAAATGGGACCGCAAGAAAATGACAAGCCTTCTGAGTTTCTTGCCAGTTCTTCCCAGCAGTGGTCGCGTTCTAAATCAAAATCAAAATCAAAATGTTTTTTATTCGAATAAATTCTTATGAATGCTTTCAAATAGTCAAAAAAAATACTCTAAATAAAATTTTAAAAAAAAAAAGAAGAGCCGGCAAGAATCTCCATGGTTGCTCTTTTAAATAAAAGGGTTACAATGATGGTGGTACAAACAAGCCTGACAGATTAGTGAAAGCAATAACACGCGTAAACATGTGGCATATTAAAAAAATTAGAAAATAAAAATTAGTGAAATTACACAAATTACATGGTGCGTGCTGAAACTGCACTCACATACTGTTTACAAAACTTCACTAATAAAAAGGCTGAAAGATCAGAGCTAGACCATAACACAGCCAACGTTACTCCCATGCGTCACTATCTGATAGATAATCATTAACTTTATAGTACGCTTTTTTAGTTAGACCGGACTTCACGTAACTTTTAAATTTCTCGAACGACCAATCCAAAACAGTTTCCGGTAATTTGTTGAACAAGCGAATTCCGAGGCCTACAAAAGAACCATGTGCCTTTTGTAGCCGGTGGAATGGTGTAACTAGCTTACGCCTATTTCTGGTTTGGATATTGGAGGACGAGACGTCACTATTTTTTTTAAAGCTATTATAATTTTGTCTCACAAAAATGAGATTAGAAAGTATGTACTGTGACGCCACAGTTAAAATACCTATCTCTTTAAAGCGTTCTCTCAGCGATTCTCTAGGTCCTAAATTGGTGGTAGACGCTCTAATGATTAATTATAGAAATGTTATGAATAATATGTTGACATGTGTCCATCGCGACCAAGACAATATAAAAAGAACCCGTCTGATCTGCGTGGCATATTAGGCAATTTTTCCTCCATGAACTCTTTGAACATGTGGACGAAAATGATGATGATGATTATGGATGTAAGGCCGGCTTAAAACTAATTATTAAACCAATCCGTTCAAAACGAAATAAACCTTTTTTTTCGGTTAAAAACGGTTGGTTTTGTTTGATGACTATGTTTTTCTTAATTATAACTATATTTTCTTAATTTTACCGAGGTACTTAAATCGGGGTAAACATAATCTGTGTAATGATTTATTAAATGTGGTACTGATAATAATATACCTTAATAAAAACTAGCTGACCCGGCAAACTTCGTACCGCCTCAGAATCAATAAATAAAAAACCTGAATGATAGTTCCAGAATATTTTAAACCTCCCCTGGACCTCCACGAATATTTTAAGACCAAAATTTGCCAAATCGGTCCAGCCGTTCTCGAGTTTTAGAAGACGAAGACGAGACTAACGAACCGCAATCCATTTTTATTTATATAGATAGATAGATAGGTAGATAATATATAGAGAAAAGATAGATAAATGCAAAGGAAAGGTACAAACTTATGAAATAATTTCCCAAAATGTAGTTTTACAAACTTGTTAATGGGAAGTTTTCAACCGTCAAAAACGGATTATTTAGGGCTTTACTACATCTATAATATTATGATACATTCGTTGGCGAATTTTAGACAGAGAATTTCTGGGTGAAATCCAACGGATTCTTGTAGTCGTGTGTGAATCACAGGGCTGTCCCGAACTACTTTTTTATGTCATTACGCCCGTGGCTACCACGTGTGACCGTGGCATGAGTATATTTAAACTAGCCTCTGCCCGTGGCTTCGCTCGCGTTGACCTAGATAGCTACATTTGTTTTCGCGTAATCTATTTGTTCAATTTTTTTTATATGCTTCCCCGGCATTATGCTTCACCTGTATCGAAGAAGCAGTATATGAACATGACATTCACAAACACAAATGACACCCAAACTCGGAATAAGTGCCTTAAGTTCACGCAATGTCACTTGCCAGACCCCGGAATCGAACCGATTACCTGTGAATACATCACATCTATCCCCTAGACTAACAAGGCAAAAAATCACAGCGTATCGAAAATATTGAACCTGCGTTTATTAAACATCTTGCCTTTTTTCTCAATATATCAGTCACTGATGGTGATATAATTATTTACGGGTTAGCACAGGGTCTGTATCAAGTATTTCTTCTTTTACGACTTCGTCTCTTACGACACCCTCATAATGGTATTGGTTGGTGACAGTGTGTATTGTAAATCCTTCACCGCATAGAATATTTGTTTAGATTATCAACCATGAATTACGTTGCTAGAAATTTACTCATTATTTAATTGTTTAATACGCGGCTCTCTCACATCATCAAGTAGGATTAAAAGAAGTAACAGCGAAGTAAGCCTAAGGCTTGCATGAAATGGCTTCACAATCAGATTCTGATTCACGCACAATTGAGTACAGCAACAGTATCAACTATCAAGAAATATCGCATAGAAACGATGGAATACTCAAACGTACTACGTCGCGCTATCGACGCATTTAGCAAAATTTATACCTATTATCAATTCGTGAATAAGAATATAGGAAAAAGCTCTGGTACATTTTTAGAAGTGTTTGTGCTGGCGGCTTGGTATGAATGAATGATTGTTGGCACAGTTAAAGTTTATGTGGAGAGCCATGCATCATCACTACATAGTATAAAACAAGGTCGCTGTCGTCTGTCCGTCCCTATGTATACTTAAATCTTTAAAACTACGCAACGGATTTTTAATACATAGAGCGATTCAAGAGGAAGGTTTATATGTATATTACATGCATAATATTGTAGAGAAACAATGATCAATTTAGATGTGCATCATTGCACCCGTGCGAAGCCGGGGCTGGTCGAATTACCAAAAAGTATCATTAGGGATACCATATCTAACTTATGTGCGCTTACAGCATTTAAATATTATCGTATCTAATAATAAAGCGGGCGTCATATTGATATTACAACTGATACTTTCGAAGACCATCCGGGAGTCTGTATTAATAATAGACGTGAACCAACAGTTTCGTTCAGCCTCTCCACGGTATTTAGGGAAACGCGAGCACAAGCGAGCCGTAACCTTATATCGACATAACACAGTCCATCCCAGCTTGGCAACGGGTGGTGTTAAAATTAGAAAATGCTTCTGGCCTGGAGTCTTTACTATTTATGGTAGTGCATGGGGAGGTTTTAATCGACGCGTGGGGCAACGCCGTTCTCTATATTTGGCCGTCTCAGCACGTGTATGCATTTGTATTTGTCTTGAGAATTCGAAAAACTTTAGGTAATGTTTACTGCCGGAATGTTGGCACTGAGATCTGACCTAAATAGATGACACACTGACTCACATACATAATATTATGTAGCGTATTCTGTACATGGAATGTGAGTTCGGGAAATATACCAATCAAAAACAAAAGTCAACGTTTGTATAAAAAGAAATTTAATGTAATTACAAATAAATAAAATTAACCCTTTATTTATTAATTACATTTGGCGTGAGATCCATAACGATCCCGTGTATAATAATAAAAACTAAAAAAAAAAGAAATTAAAATTTATATAAAAATTTTACAATAAATTACATTAATAATAAGATGGCGTTATATTTAGATGTTCAGTTCTGTTTCAGGTATCACTACGTACAACGTACAAATGCTTTGTCCCCTCAAGGGACCGACAGCACCAAAACACGCAACACAAGGCTCACGCAGCAGTCGCGCCACAATCGCGCCACAACCGCGCCACAATCAGACAGCTTAGAAGCACTTGCGGTGGACGATTCCAGGGCCGGACTCGTCGTACTCCTCCTTGGAGATCCACATCTGCTGGAAGGTAGACAGGGAAGCCAGGATGGAACCACCGATCCATACGGAGTACTTCCTCTCGGGGGGAGCGATGATCTTGATCTTGATCGTGGAGGGAGCGAGCGCTGTGATCTCCTTCTGCATCCTGTCGGCGATACCGGGGTACATGGTGGTACCACCAGACATGACGGTGTTGGCGTACAGGTCCTTACGGATGTCGACGTCGCACTTCATGATGGAGTTGTACACGGTCTCGTGGATGCCGCAGGATTCCATACCCAGGAAGGAAGGCTGGAACAGGGCTTCGGGGCAACGGAACCTCTCGTTGCCGATGGTGATGACCTGACCGTCGGGAAGCTCGTACGACTTCTCGAGGGAGGTGGAGGCGGCGGCGGTGGCCATCTCCTGCTCGAAGTCCAGAGCGACGTAGCAGAGCTTCTCCTTGATGTCGCGGACGATTTCCCTCTCAGCGGTGGTGGTGAAAGAGTAGCCCCTCTCGGTGAGGATCTTCATCAGGTAGTCGGTCAAATCGCGACCGGCCAAGTCCAGACGGAGGATGGCGTGGGGCAGGGCGTAACCTTCGTAGATGGGCACGGTGTGGGAGACACCGTCTCCGGAGTCCAGCACAATACCGGTGGTACGACCGGACGCGTAAAGAGAGAGCACAGCCTGGATGGCGACGTACATAGCGGGGGAGTTGAAGGTCTCAAACATGATCTGGGTCATCTTTTCCCTGTTGGCCTTAGGGTTGAGGGGAGCCTCAGTAAGGAGGACCGGGTGCTCCTCGGGGGCGACACGCAGCTCGTTGTAGAAGGTGTGGTGCCAGATCTTCTCCATGTCATCCCAGTTGGTGATGATGCCGTGCTCGATGGGGTACTTGAGGGTGAGGATACCTCTCTTGCTCTGGGCCTCGTCTCCTACGTAGGAGTCTTTCTGGCCCATGCCGACCATGACGCCCTGGTGACGGGGGCGACCGACGATGGAGGGGAAGACGGCACGAGGAGCGTCGTCTCCGGCGAAACCGGCCTTGCACATGCCGGAGCCATTGTCCACTACCAACGCAGCAACATCGTCGTCACACATCTTGATTGAGTTTCGATTCGGGACGCGGTGATCGTGACTCTACGGCAGCGGGACTGCGAGTGAGCCGAGAGCCGGCGCGGGGTTTCTTATATAGCGTCGCATGCGCCGACGCGGCACGCCATACAAGGAGACCGCGCCGGCGCCCGGGAGACTCGTTCTAACCACTTCCGAATACTCAAACCGTGGTTTAACCAAATTCCCGACCCTGGAACGACCCCTTAACTTGCCCCGGGGTCATAAAATTAGCTAGTGTTTGCCCGTTTTCCGGGCGGCATCGCGTCCGAATTGGGCGCGCCTCTCGCCCGCCCGCCTTAACCATTTCGGGCATTGGGCGGTTGATTATATGAAACTATGAATAAATGTATCTAATCTAGGTTTTTATTTGGAATACAATTTTTAGCTATGGATGTTTCTGGTATACTTACTTATATAACTAATAACTTTTGATTACTAAATAAATGAATAAAATAAATGATTAGAAAGTAATTTACTTTAATTACGAGAAAATCCCTACCAATATTCAATTGTTTTCTTTTTCCTTTAAATAATATATTTTAGTATTTAAGTTTTAGGTTAATTGGTATTTTTAGTCTTGTTTTATTACTTAAGTTAGTGTTTATGTAAGTACATATTACTTACATTTTAATTTTCTTTTTATAATCAATATTAATGATTTGACAAACTTCCAAATTGACTGGGTTTTGTATTATGACTATAAACACATAAAATCATTAAGAATTTGGTTGTATTAAAAAAATCTACGTAATACTCCTCCAAATTAATGGAGGGAAATTAGCGTACTATGCCACGCTGGCAAGACGGGTTGTCACAGGTTTTGTATCAAGTTTTCCTTCTCTTAGGACTAGGTGATCTGCTTCTTGCATTCTTTTATTCGCCTCTTACGACACCCCAAAGACGGTATGGGTTGGTGATTTTGTGTATTATATACCACACGGACAATGCCAATGATCCGAATGTGGGTTAAATCAAACAAAAGTGAATCGTACATATCTAGCCGATTGCTAGCTAGTTAAATTTTTTACAAAAGCAAAACTCATTGATAAACTTTGAGCGTAAAATTTCCGTATAGTTTGAAGCAATTTATTAAAAATCCCAATAACGCGCGCCCATTCATTCATAAAAACGAGATATTTTTACAAGGAAAATAGTATTTTAAACGCTTTAAAGCGAAAAGTGGGACAGACGCAATGGCATAACGCCACTCATTCATGTTTCTACGAGAACAAGGTGTCTATATACTATAGCGTCACATTGACTAAAAAATCAAACTCAAAGGAGCTTTATTTACATAGGGTTTATCACAAAACATCTGTGTGGTGACGGATTAAGAATACAATATGTCACCAACCCTTTTCATCCTGAGGGTGTCGTAAGAGCCGACAAAAGGAAATGACGAGGCCGATAACCTAGCCGCAAAAGAAGGAAAACTTGATATGAACCTGTACCAACCCGTCTGGCCAGTGTGGCACATCATCATCATCAGCCTATTTCAGTCCACTGCTGGACGTAGGCCTCCCCCATGGCTCGCCACTGAAGCCGGTCGGTTCTATGCATCCAGTTGCTGCCGGCTGCCCGTCGCAGATCGTCGCTCCATCTAGCAGGGGGGCGTCCCACCCTACGTTTGCCAGTACGTGGTCTCCACTGTAGCACCTGTTTGCCCCAGCGGCCGTCAGTTCTACGACAGATGTGGCCAGCCCATTGCCACTTCAGCTTGCTAATCCTATGGGCTATGTCAATGACACGCGTTCTCGCTCGGATGACTTCATTACGAATTCTATCTCGTAGCGAGACACCGAGCATAGCCCGCTCCATAGCCTTATGACCATCGTGGCACAGTAGGCTAATTACCCTCCATCTAGCTGGAGGAGGCCCGACTCAGCAGTGGGTCTTCTATGGGCTGAGTACCTAGTACTAGTATCAAAAAACATCATCTTGCCAATCAGTCGTCATACCTACATTCACACCATTCATACACAATTCTTCATTCATACAATCCATCCATCTCTTTTGCTCTACCACAACTCTTGCGGGTGGACATTCATGCTGAAATTACCACGGGTTCGGAATGCCACTCTACAGAGAAGAGCCGACAAGCATTAAATCTTTCCGTGTGGTGACGGATTTAGAATACAATACCACCCCATTCTATACTGAGGGTGTCATAAGAGCCGAGAAATGGAAATAACAAGGCCCAGCCGCAAGGCGGAAGTCCCCAGGCGAACGGTTATCCTCAATTCCAGTGTGTTCAATAGTTATAAAAAGGTGTAAATATAGATCGCTACCTTTACTTGTCCCATACATGACCCACTGGCTAACTCTACAACGCTGGCCAGGCGGGCTGGCAAAGGGCATCGTATCAAGATTTTCTTCTCTGGCTACGTTTACAGCCTTGTCATTTCCTTTTGTCGTCTATTACGTTACCCTGATGATGGAACGCGGTAACACTATGTGTCTACTCCGTCATCACACCGACAATCGATCGTTAGTACACAAAATTAGATACAGCCAAGACTTTGAACTACTAAAGTTTAAATTAACTACGACAACAAAGTTATTTTTAACCACCACACCTAACAATCAAACTGTCAATACCCAGCAGCTTGTATTGATTCAAAATTGCATACCGATACTTTTACCAAAAAATTACTATTTCTAGAATTCGAATTAGCTTTCGATATCCATTGACAAGTTTATCGAATGAATCTATCTAGTACATCTTATATCAAGAGCGGTGGATGCACAACACAAGTGATGATTAGACTGAAAGGCACACGTGGTAGATACGGTGATGCAAGTGCAATAACACAGTAAAAGTATAAGCAGAAATAACACTACACAGCCAGATTACAATGATAGGCATGTTTTTCTTCTCGCCATAAATTGCCCACTGTATATAATAAATAATCTGTCTTCGCAAAGTTTTTTAAGTTTTTAGTTATTTGGGTTTTATTTGTCTTATTGTTAAATATGTTTAAACATGAACATTCTGTCTGTTAAAACTTATATATGTCAACGGAAAACAACAAGAACCGGAAATTTATAAATTTCCTAGGAAAATTATAAACGTCCGTAGGATTCCAAACGAGAGATAAATTGTATTATTTTACGCCCACATTTTCGGAAATTTATAAACTTACTGAACTCACGCGTAAAATAATAAGTAGCAATAACCAAACGCCATGGGCGCTCTGATTGGTTGAATAAGTCACGTGTTCCTTCTCCGTCCTCTCCGCCGCCATTGTTCGATATTGTCTACTTGTGGTAACCTAGACCTGATACTGCTGCATCATCAGGAATCTATAGGATACCCAACTCCTTACCAAATTACAGTAGATGATCGTGTTTGGACTCATTGTAAGGGTATCAATGAAACAGATATAAAAAAGTTAGGTACCTGACATTTATGGCTGAGTAGACTCTCAATGTAGTGAACATTGTGTGTGTACTCAGCCATAATGCAGTCCGATGTCAGGGGTTTTTTAAGTTAAATACTTATTTTAGTATGTTTAATTTGTTACATGGTTTTAAGCATTTTTTTTATTACTTAGCGTTTGGCAATTCGCGTTTTTTTTTTTAATTAAACTTTATGATGTTTGGTTTTTTTTGGCAGAAGGCCGGCGTTATTGTTTTATGATTGTTTTTCTTTTTAATAAAACTTTTTAACTTCGCACCACTCTATTTCTATTGTTTTATTTTGGTAGAGTGAAGTAGGGGTCATTAGCATATTATGTAAAACAGTAACCCTGTATTATAGGTACTTACCTAGTTTTAAAGTAAAAATACTGTTACGTACTGATAAATTTATAGTTTGGCAAGTCTAATTGTACCTATGTCTATGGACACAAGCATGCCACTATCAACATCGACCAATCAGAGATCAGTGTGTTATTTGCCGTATCTTGTAGAAGCGTAAAATTAAAAGCTCTACTGTGATTGGTCGAACCGTTTAGAATCTTACGAATGGATATCCGTTAGTTTATAAATTTACGACGAGACGTCGTAAGTTTATAAATTTCCGAAAATGTGGGCGTAAAATAATACAATTTATCTCTCGTTTGGAATCCTACGGACGTTTATAAATTTCCTAGGAAATTTATAAATTTCCGGTTCTTGTTGTTTTCCGTTGACATATATGTCGTACCGCATATGTTTATCACGGCGATAAATAAATTAAATCTGTGCATTCAATATTGTAATAAGTAATATATTATATAATTAAAAACATTATATTATTACAATGTTGAATATATAATTATAAACAACATCAAACAACAATTAGTTACAAACAAAAATAAATCAGACCTGCAGCACTGCTTCGTCTCCCAAATCAGTGACCCAAAAATGGACTGTAAACTGAGTGTCATTTAGTATGTTTTAGAAGCGACGCACATTTCAAATGTTTATTAATAATTAAAAAAATATTGTGTGCCACTAAAATACCGTTCTACGGTACGGTACGGTAGGAGAACTGCTGCTGGTCTGGTAAAACGACTAATACTGATTTTTACCCGTGTGGGGACGGGTCAGAATATTACACTTCCCCACTGCACGCTAGGAAATAACGCGTGTTGTAAAAGTCAACAAAAGCCCAGCACGCTTGGTGGCAGGATCTAATGGTCCGCCCGGCTAGCTACCACCCTCACATCTAAGTCAAGCTGTATAACTGTGTATCGTCGTGTATAGGTGAGAGCCGGTGCCCGACAGGGCATTTCCTCAAATTGTCTGCTCCATCTTAGACCCTAGCGTTGCTTTCCATCATGCAAGCCTAGGGTCAAAAGCATTCAAGTAAATGGTATAAACAATATACTACTGTTTTATTTTATTTCCTGTGCCATTAGAGTGCATCGTCCGAGCTATTTCAGTGATCAGGTGTAAGACTTATAAGATGCTATTGCGGGCTTGTTTGGAAGTTTTAACCCCGTAAATAAACTTGACTCCACTAGATCTACCATCATATTTTTACAATGGATAAGCTGAATCTTATGATTGACTATGACTCAACAGTGGGTCATTTAAGGGCTGAGAGGCATGCTTGGTTATCTACCTTCAACGCTTACTCACCTCTCTCATTCCAAAGAGCTCGATCACCGAAGCTCAATCTATCAGACAGCAGAGCAACAGATGTTAAGACGCGTTGGCATCTATCTACTAGTCTGAAACGTTGGTCTGGCGACCTACTGGGTATGGCCACGAAATCCGTGACAACGAAGTTAATAGCCATGTTTTATGTTATAGCGATTATTACACATTGAAATTATACACTATACTGCCTCGTTGGTCTAGTGGTTATATGTGCCGCCTTTGGATCAACGGGTCCCGGGTTCGATTCCGGGGTCGGGCAAGTGTCTTTGTCTAAAACCAGAGGCACTGGCTCGGAGTCTGGGTGTCATTTCTATCTATAATATGTATGTATTTACAAAAAAAAAATGTATCTAAGTAGTTTATCATCCATCTCGTTACCATAACACAAGCATTAAGTTGCTTAGCTTGGGACGAGATGGCGTTGTGTGAAATGTCCAATGATATTTATTTATATTTTATTATTTATTTTATATTTTAGTGGCTCCTTCCGTGTGGTAACGGATTAAGAATAAATATTGGCACCACCCCATTCCAACCTGAGGGTGGTAAGTATAAAGAATTAGTGAATCTTCCACCTACAATTTGGCTCCGATAACGTTCTCTGTGCACGCAGAAATCGCACACGTTTTCTATAGGAGCTTGAGATTTGATAAATTTAATTACAAAATCCCAAGCTAGTGGCTTGTTAACTATCCTGTCTATTGAAATTTGAATGCTTTTTAATCTCAATAGCCTCGCTGGTCATGCGCTGTACATGTTTCAGGATAGCTGTCAGCTTGGGTTTAGAAAATTACTGAATTATTTATTCTGTTTTGCCAATGGGTACAATCACAAAGCAGATGCAGCATTCTCTCATTTTCTCCGTGCAGAAATCTTTTGGAGTGTCGTGAAAGCCTTAAGGTTGAGGTACTCAATTATTGTTTCATATTTTATGTTTGATTATAGCCGTAAAAATATTAAAAAACTTTATCTATTTAATATTTTTACGGCTATAATCAAACACAAAATATGAAACAATAATTTGTGTTTGATTTATTAACTGTGTAGATGTGTGGGTGATGTGGGCATTTTTTTATGAATAAAATGATGATGATAGGTGTGGGTTATGTGGTCGGTTGTATGAATGGATTTTAATGAATTTTAAAAACATTTACCTGAAAATATTGCGAAAATTATTCATACATACATATATTTGCCAATTTTTCAATGTACAGAGTTGATAAGACAGACGGGCATTAAATTACACTACGTATACTATATGTGATTAGTATGAATTCGAAACGGTAAAAAAAAATACACATGATTTTTCATGGGGGTTGGAGGGGTAGTCTTAAACCTCACCAGGTATCATCAAGGTGGAGGGAGGGGTTAAAAATGTTAAAAGAATATCACCTGATTAATAAACAGCCCCTAAGGTTAATAAACTATGCGTTAAGCATAAACATCTGTTAGGAAAGATACATCATCATGTTCAAATGAGGCCAACATTTAAAAAATCATTTGCAGCTAAACTATTGCTCCATTTAATTGATTTTTGGTACAGAGCCTGAAAATGATACCTAGTATAGGCTGTTAAAAAAAATGCCCCTATGTCGTATCAACCCTGTATATTTCATTGAAGGTGGCGTGACTCAGCAGTGCGTGTTGTATGTGTGTGTATAATGAGGATGTGTGTATGCAATGTATATTATTAACCGACATAAAAATTGGGAGTTTTGTCATTTGATTGTAGATATATATGACTCCGTTATATAAAAACCAATGTGACAAATTCTTTTTTTGCCGACTTCAAATGGTTTTTATCGATTTACAGTTTTTTTTTGTTTCTATTTCCATATTTATGTAACCTAGTTTAGTGGCCACACACTGTATCGACAGTGAACTTGCTCACTATATTTAAAACGCTCGTCTTCAAACATCGGCGCTGCCGATATAATTCCGATGGCTGCCAACGTCCGTGTAAACAAAATAACATTCATTTTTATTTATTTGCAGCTTTTCTATCTTACCATTTCCCTTAGAATACCCTTCGGATTTAGAATACGCAGTGTCACCAACCCATACCATCCTGAGGGTGTCGTAAGAGGCGTATAAGGGAACGCAAGAGGCAAATCACCTAGCCGCAAAAGAAGAAAATCTTGACACAAACCCTGTGCCAATCCGTCTTGCCAGCGTGGGACAGTAGGCTAATTACCCTCCATGTAATTGGAGGAGGCCGGACACAGCAGTGGGTGTTTTATGGGCTGAGTAGTAGTAGAGAGCTGGTCATCCACTCTGAGTCTCCCAAAGCAGTTGTGTAATCCTTGTCGCATCAGTAAATGTCTTTGGCAAGCCTTTATGATATCGTATCTCCTTAAAATAGTCCAATTGAATCATTGTTAGCGTGCCCAAATTAGGGAACAGCGATGCTAAAATATTTATAGCACGTTATGAAGTGCAAATAATCTTCAGCTTGACGCATCCTGCTGCCCGCGATCTTTCGCAGATCGTCGCTCCATCTAGCAGAGAGCCGACCCACACTACGCTTGCCGATTCGCGGTCTCCACTCAAGAACTCGTCTACCCCAGCGGTTGTCGGTGCTTCTACATATATGACCAGCCTACTGCCACTTCAGTCTTGTTCTCTGAGCTATGACGTTGGTACTCTGTCGGATAGTCTCGTTAAGGTGCCTATATTTTAGAGAAACTCCAAGGATAGCTCGCTCCATAGCACGCTGAGCGACTTTAAGCTGGTGGACTACTCTCATTGTGAGTGTTCACGTCTCGGCGCCGTAGGTCATGACGGGTAGGACGCACTGTTCCAAGACTTTCATTTTCAAGATCTGGTGCATAATATGTCACTGCTATAAAATTAAAACCTGGGTATTTTTAAATGGCTGCTTGATAGATGGCATGTGCCGGAAACGGATTTGGATTGGCCGTTCGAGAAATTTAAAAGTTACGTAAGTCCGGTCTAATTAAAAAAGCGTACTATCAAGTTAAGGACTATCTATCAGATAGTGACGCATGGGAGTAACGTTGGCTGTGTTATGGTCTACCTCTGATCTTTCAGCCTTTTCAGGCTCTAGGCCTGTAATTTTTTATATTAAATAAGTTGCTACTAACATAATCATAAGTTAATACTAACACAATGGATGTATATCTGATACATAATAAATAATAATAATAATGAATAAAGTTTTGTAAACAGTAGGTATGTAAGTGCAGTTTCAGCACGCACCATGTAATTTGTGTAATTTCACTGGTTTTTATTTTCAAAAATTTTTTATAATTTGTGTTATTGCTTTCACTAATCTGACAGACTTGTTTGTACCACCATCATTGTAACCCTTATATTTAAAAGAGCAACCATGGAGTTTCTTGCCTGCTCTTCTCTGTGGAATGGCATTCCGAACCGATGGTAAAAACTAGACGATTTACTTTACTTTAAAATTTTAATTTTTGTGTTATATTTTTTTACTTTAATAAAGCATTCGCAAGAATTTATTCGAATAAAAAACATTTTGAAGTTGATTGTGATTTTGCATTTACGTTCATATTCATTTATTTGGCTACTTCATATAGATTGGCTGTGTAGTAAAAATCAAAAAGGTTTAATATGGCCAATCCTCCCCTAATTGGCGATCAAATTGATACGTAAAAAACATTAATCCGTAATATTTGTCGGTTGAGTGCATGCCGTGTGCCACTTGAGGGGGTTGAAAAAAACAAAAGACCAACATGCTAATTTGCGCCTTAACTATTTCACAATAAAGACCATATTAACATAAACACTCGTTGTTATATACAATGTTTTGTTTCTCAGCCGTCTGAATATCACATCAGTACATAGCACAAATAATTTTAGAGTTTATCTTAGCGTGACAGAGTTCATTTTGCATCAGTATTTTGTTTATAGTTACGACGTTTGTAATAAGCAAATGTGGATTTGATACATCCCTCAGATAGGCCTAATTAATTTTATCTGTTGCGTATGTTATTTTATCCGACCCATTGTTTTGGATATATGTGGCTGTAATTCGATGACGTGGGATAAATAGTAGATTATAATCTGAGCCTTAACAATATCTTTTGATATTAAAACTAATATTACAGGCAAAAACAGTCTATTGCGCTATAAAGCCTGAACCACTCAATCGTTTTCTATGAGTTGTGGAAGGTATATCGTCGTTTTAGACGATAAATTACTCACTACACTACAGAGGCGGGCCGCCTCTAAATTATATGGATGAAGTTTCTTGCCGGCTCTTCTCTGTGGAATGGCATTCCGAACCGGTGGTAAAAACTCAATGATTAATTATTTTAATTTTTCTTTTAAATTTTAATTTTTCTGTTACCTTTTTTGACTCTTTGAAAGCATTCGCAAGTATCTATTCGATTAAAAATCATTTTGATTTTGGTTTTTTTTTTTTCTGAAATTTTGCCCACGGTTTCTGTATCATTCATTACATAGTATTATCATTACAAACTTTTCTTAATAGCAATAGGGCTATGGCTACATCAACCACACATCACTAGTACAGTTAAAATCGACACAAGAGAATACAGATACAAAGTAGAACACAATAAAGTAACAAATCAATTACCAACCAATAAAATAATTTGCTAATAAATGTCATGTGACCAATAAGGGAGTGATTTCACTCATTATTAGGGCCGACTGCTCCTAAGGGGCGCAACGAATGAGCAAATCAAATCATAAGTCGAGTCACACGCATGATGATGTCAAACATAAGTTGTCGTGCAGAAGTCCCTGATATCTATTGATGCCTACTAACTACGACTGTGTAGAAATGGAATTAAAAACACTACTACCAAGCTTATAAATGACCCACTGCTGAGTCAGGTCTCCCCCCATCCCAGGGAGGGTATTTACCCTGTGCCACGCTGGCCAGACGGCAGATTGGCACAGGGTTTCTTATCAAGTTTTCCTTCTCTTGCGGCTAGGTTTTCGGCCTTGTCGTTTCCTTTTGTCGGCTCTTACGGCACCCTCAGAATGGAATGGGGTGGTGACACCAAGTATTCTAAATACGTTACCACGTGGAAAAGACGAAAGAAAGAACCCCGTTTACTGACTCACACCGGCACAGCTCTGCGGTAACTTGCAATTTCCGTTAGGGTCAATCAATCATTTATTGCGCACAATGTAGACTGCACATTATATAAAATATTATAGAGTAAAGTGCTTTTGTAAACAAGACCAATAATTTGAAAAAAAGAAAAAAGCAACTACAGAGTTTCTTGCCGCCTCTTGTTTGTAGAGCAGCCTTCCGAACTGGTGGTAGTTTGACCATGAATGTATTTGGACGCAGGAATTGTGAGCGATCAAGGGAGTTGGAGGGGTTTTAGGAGTGAGGAATTGTGTATGTAAGGTGTGAATGTAGGGTGTGAATGTAGGTATGACGCCTGATAGGTGTGTGTGGAGACTACTACCTAGTGAGGGACAAGGGCCGTAAGATGATAATGTTAAACATAAATATGACGATTTATAAGAGTTTTGTGATAAAACCTACGTAAATAAAGTTCATTTTGAGTTTGAGTGTTACAGGTCACTGCTTCCAGCTACATTTTACCTTACGAAATTTATAAATGATCTATTAGTAGGTTACTTACTTTGAGCGACGCTTCTGTCTCTAATATTATGTTCATTGCAACTAATGTACAGTGGGGTGGCATAAAGTGCACAACCCGCGCACCGCCGGCCGCGTGCCGCCGCAATCACTGTGCTAATTGACGTTTTGCTGGACAATACACTGCTGGCTATGAGAAATGGAGCAGCAACTCAAAGAATAATATTTATTTATTTATTCTTTATGCAACAACAAGTTAAACCTATTATACCGAGTGTAACAAAATACTGAATCAATATCAGGCCATCGCATACCCTACCCAGGGACATGCTCCCCATTGGGAGTGGATCCTGTGGCCTTGGTTCGGGCAGTCGAGGATGGCCGCCAGTTTTCGAGGGCACAATTTACCATCTCTACATAACCCCAAAGGGTATCCATGAGGAACTCCGACTTCAAAAAAGGGATATGTAGAGTTTGTCGACTTACGCATATTAATGTAGAGTAAGCACAAATTAAAGTTTTAAGAAAAAATTTGCAGACACAACTCTACCGTCATATATGCTAAACGAACACTGGACAGGAGACACAGGTGAAGGGGGAGTCGGGGCAAAGATTAGCGCGAGCGCTTGTCGCGAGGCTATCACGAAAAAAAACCTATTTATTAATTTTTGTACTGTTCTATAAAACACAAATAACATTCGTAGGTTGACGGATTCAGAATACACAATCTTACCAAACCCATACCATCCATATCATATCAGGTCAGGACGCAGATCAGGTGGTGACACAATGTATTCTAAATCAGTCACCGCACGGATGAATATACACTAACATTTATATAAATAATTCAAGGTTTTCAAAAATGAGGTTTTCATACCACATATATTTGTTTTATTTATAATCGGCGTGTTTTCGGATGCGCCATATTCGTTGGCCCAACTAACATTGCACGTCTATAATCCGCGCAGCGATCATCCGTCTGCTGTATACTTAATTTGGCCCCCATTGTAATGGCCGGTAGTTGCCGCGTGTCGCGTTCCGTACGCGCCGTTTACGCTATTAATTGCATTTATCTCCTTCGGGAGTCTACTAATAGAGATTTACATGTTATATTTCTTTGCCCGTTTATACGACTGGGGTTGGGCTCAGGCTTAGTAGTAACTGAAGGTAAGTCGCCAAAGTAAAAGCTAACCTAACCTGCATGCAAGCAAGCAGACTGCCTTCTTGGTCTAGGGGTTGTATGTGCCGCCTTTTGATCATAGTTCCCCGGTTTCATTCCCGGGTCGGGCAATTGTCTTTGCGTAAACCAAAGGGCAAAGGAGAGGGCTATGCCCAGTTCCCTGCGTTCCCTGCGAGATCGAATCAGAAATTAGGGATTACATCAGAAATGAGGGATTACACAATTACATGGAGGGAAATTAGCCTACTTCACCACGCTGGCCAGACGGGTTGGCACAGGGATTCGTATTAAGTTTTCTTTCTCTCAGCGTTAGATTTTCGTTCTTATCATTTCTTTTTGTCGGCTCTTACAACACCCTCAAGAATGGGCTAGCTGAGTGCCACGGTCCTGCGGGCATAGACTTGGATATGTTTTTTTTTTGCACAATCTTAAATTGCTTTATGGCATATGGTCCATATTTTTCGTTATTAGGTAAGAGACAAAGGTTATATTTTATTTACTTTTGCAAATCGGTATCATTATTTTTGTATAGAATAAAGTTATAATGGTACAGGTTTTGTAATGTAACCACCCTCACTTCTATGTAGCCAAGCAGTTTTATTGCGTTCCGTCATGTGTGTGTATGTGAGTGCCGGTGCCCGATAGGGCATTTCCTTGAATTGCTTGCTCCATGGCGTTGCTTTCCATCACGCAAGCTTAGGGTCAAAGGCATTGAAGTCACTGATAAGAAAAAATCTAGGGAGATGTATTGATAGTACCTAATCATTTAAAATATTAACACTAACTTCTAAAAACGCCAGTAGTGACATCTAGTTATTACTAGTACTATAAGTATAAGTATTTTATTAGTTTTTCTGCCTGAGAATTTCGTTCGGACAATGTAACCGTCACATAGCTTCACTAGATTATTTCGAAACAAAAGAATTAATGTGACCACTACAAAATTAATTGGTCCAAATAATTTGGCAGCGAGTGTACAGCACATGTGTGGGCCATATATCGTAGCAAAGCAGGTCTCGTGATTAAATTTAGATTAATTACTGCTGATAACCTTAATTATGGTTCATAGAGGATGATAGTTAAAAAAGCTCACTCACAGCATATTCATCGAATCATAGTTGATTACACCGTATTGCAGATTATTTTAAGGTTGCGTTTGAGTTTAGGGAATATGCGTGCTTACATTAAGTCGAGGTCACCACTTTAGGGGCAAAGGGATCATCATCCAGCCAGACGAGGTGGTACGTGTGGATAGGAGTCGCAGTGCCTGTGGGAATTGCTCTGGAAATTTCGCTACCGCGGTGTAGGATTTTTTGGTAATTGTCGCATTTGTAGGTGAGATTGCTTGATGATATTAGTTAAAATAAAAATTGTGTAAGTAGCATGCTGGTCGCTACACTGGGTAAAAATGAAACCACGTAAATGATGACGAAACGTAAATGATTATTTTTTATAACTTTTGTGTTATAATTTTAGAATATCTGAAAGCATTCGCAAGAATTATTCGACTAAAACACGTTTTGGTTTTGAATTTATTCCTTTTTTGGCTATTAAGATACCTTCGGGATAGAATGGGGTGACATGAAAGGAAGGAAAAGGCCTTATGCCTCAGAAGAGAAGGAAACTAATCTACATGGAGTTTTGGAGTAGGCCCTAATCAACATTGGTTAATTAAATGGGCCCATATAGCAATGGACTTGTTTATTGAATGAAAGGAGTTCTCATTCAGTTGTGCGATGCTATTTCCGTACACGCTAGGAGAGGGTACACGTTGTCGCAGCGCTAATGACCTGTCAACTGATTAGTACAATGTCTATTTATAATGTTTCCACCCGTGGCTTCGCTTACGTGAGTGTACATAAAGAGATACTATAACATTGAAACAAAATCTAGTAAGTCACCCAAAAATACCCAAACTAGGGTGGCATCTATCCTTTTTCAGGCTTTCTGGAACGCGGTCGCCATTCGAGGACTTTTCTGCCCCATCGGGCATCGGTCCTGTGAGCTATGTGCCCTGCCCACTGCCACTTAAATTTAGCAATCCTGTGGGAAATGTCTATTACCTTGGTTTCCCTGCGTATCTCCTCATTTCTGATTTGATCTCGCAGGGAAACTTCGAGCCTAGTCCTTTCCTTTGGGTGACTTTGAGACTTGTAATGGAGCCCATAGTGAGCAACCATGTCTCCGTACCATATATCATCATTAGCAACACACATTTATCGAAGACTTTTGTCCATTGTATTATGGACGAGAAGCTCTATGAAGCTTCCCGAACGTATTCGTATTCGATTTGTATGTATGTAACTTATTGGTTACATCATCAGCCCACATTAGGCCACTGCTAGACCCCTCCCCTAAAGAGCGCCGTAGCGCCTTGTCTTCAGCTTGACGCATCCAGCTGCTGCCCGCAACCTTTCGCAAATAGTCGCTACATCTAGCAGAGGGCCGTCCCACACTACGCTTGCCGATTCGCGGTCTCCACTCATGAACTCGTCTACAAACATAGATACAAATATTTCGTCTTTATTATGTTAGTATGGACTACGAAACCGATTTCGATAGAATTTCTAGGCAAACGTAAACCACTTTAGACCTCACCTTCTCTTTCCATCAAGCGAATTTGAGGTCAAACATAAGCCTATTTTAAATATAGTTATAGAAAATTAAATCTGAGAATGAGAACAACATTCCGACCCGGTGGTAGTTTCAGCGTGAATTTGGGTGAACGCAAGTGTTGTGGGTGATGGATCGATTGTGAGAATATGGATTTGTGTATGAAAGGTGTGAATGAAGTTATGACAAATGATAGGTGTGTATGGAGACCACCTGGCGTGGGATAGGAGCCGTAAGATTTTAAATATGAAGATTTATAAGAGGTTTGCGATAAAACCTACGTAAATAAACTCCTTTTGAGTTTGAGGTAACACCCATAAAACTATACAGTCAAATTCACATCATTCTCCTGTTTTGAAGTCGGCTAAAAATGTATGCCTCGTTCACAGTGCCAAGTTCAACGACCTTTCACAAGTTTGGAGCCAACTGACAAGCCACTGGACGGCTAATTAGTTACTATTTACTACCTGTACAGATTACTAGTTCACTCGGTCAATGTTAGCAAATCGCCCACACGAGATGTCTCCGAGACATTGGCGAAAATGAACTAGAATGGAAGACAAATGTAAACTTTATAGGAATACAAAAATTATATATTAGACTAGCTGACCCGGCGAACTTTGTTCCGCATTATATATATTTAAAACATAAAGAAAGTTGGACATAGGATACCTGAGATTTTTATCCCGTCCGTATAAAACCTACTTTAACAAAACGCAACTGACAGCGAAACGTTATGTTGTCTATAGTTTAATATGGTCGAAAATTTGACAATTAGAAATTTTGAATTCGACTTGTTTATAATGTTGTAATTCACATAATATCTTTATAACTTGTAGCCTATGTGTTATTCTGATGAATAAGCTATATTATTGTAAAGTTTCATTAAAATCCATTCAGTAGTTTTTACGTGAAAGAGTAACAAACATCCATCCATCCATCCATACTTACAAACTTTCACGTTTATAATATTATATATAGTAAGACTAGCTGACCTATTATACATACGCTGTTTTACCATATAAATATCGCTATTAAAAACAGGGGTTGAACGTAGAGGGGTGAAAATTTAGGGTTGTATGTATTTTTGTATGGTGTACCTACATAAAAAAAATAAAAAATAGAATTTAGAGAACCCTTAACATTTAGAGGCATGAAAAATAGATGTTGTGCGATTCGCAGACCTACCAATTATGAATATAAAATTTCATCAAAATCGGTCGAGCTATTTCGGAGGAGTTTAATAACAAACACCGTGACACTAGAATTTTATATATTAGACTAGTGGCCCGCCCCGGCTTCGCCTGTGCAAAGCGGGGGTGGGTTATACATATAAACCTTCCCATTGAATCACTCTATCTATTAAAAAAAACCGCTTCAAAATCCGTTGCGTAGTTTTAAAGATTTATGCATACATAGGGACGGACAGAAGAATGCGACTTTGTTTTAGTATAAAACAAAGTCGCATTCTTCTGTCCGTAGTGATGAATAATATGTTTGTCTGTATGCCCTTTTTATGATCATAAACTATGCATTTGTTCATGTGATGATCATCAGCAAAGTGACCAATTGTCGATGGTCCAATTCGCAGACCTACCAAAACAACATATATTTTTCATCCCCCGAAGTGACCCCTAAACTTTTATTTTTATGTTTTACACAAAGTAGTTTGATTTTATTTTTTTTATGATATAGCATATAAAAATACATACAACCCTAAATTTTCACCCCTTTACGATTAACCCCTATTTTTAATATTTATAATTGCGGGGTCAGCTACCAGTCAATTTTAAATAGGTTGAACCACCTATGACCATGAAAGTAAACAACTCTCCCAAAGAAACATGGACTGAAAAGTGAAAAAAATTCAACCCTCCCATAGAGCTGCTCGATCACTTGGTCGATTTTGTATCGAAGGTCTGATTTTTTTTTTCACTTTTCGACCCGTGTTTACCGGGAAAGTTGTTTACTTTCATGGTCTGAGCCACCTATTTAAATTTGGCGGGTGGTCCAAAAATCACCATGTATTTAGATAGATAAATAATAATTCAATAGTAAGACTTCAAATACTTCAATAGAATCCAGTGAGCCAACCACCCCCAAACAGTGGCACCTGTTCACAAGTATAACCCTATAATTTTGAAGTCGGTTATACAAGTCTTCGTAAATTAAACCGCTCGCATTCATAGCAATATTTGTACTGCACTTTACACTTTTGGCGGTTTGAAATGAAATTTGTTCAACCGGTATGTGTAAATCCAGAAATAACTCATCCATCCAACCAAGCCAAAATTAACCTTAAGACGTAGTTTTAAAGCCGGTTTCAATTAAATATAAAAACGGTGGTTACGTCTAATTAAAAATACTGTAGTCGCCAGCTTCGCCTGAAATGGTGTCGGGATGCAATTGCTCCATCTCTATTCCACACAGTGCACGTTTCATTATACAAGATATCTTTCTCTTTCTGTCTAAATTTGTTCAGCGCCACCATTAGTCAATATAATATTTTTGAGGACTCTACTATCTTGATAATAAAGATTTACTACTATACCTAACTGTGGAGGAGGCCCAACTCAGTAGTGGGTCAGTTATGGGCTGTGTTGGCGACGGGTAGCGGCCAAAGTCGGTATTTTACATGGTTAAATAAATCCTATTCTTTTTTATTATGTACTAGCGACCCACCCCGGCTTCGCACGGGTGCAAAGATGAATCTCAAAATTAATCAGTGTTTCTCTACAATATTATGCATGTATTATCCTTAAAAACCTTCCTCTTGAATCACGCTTATCTATTAAAAAAACCGCTTCAAAATCCGTTGCGTAGTTTAAAAGATTTAAGCATACATAGGGACGGACAGACGACAGCGACTTTGTTTTATACTATGTAGTGATAGTGATGCAGATGAAGTAAAGCTGTCATATGTTCAAATATTCAGTTCTATTATTTGAGTCTAAGAAAATGGTGTAATTTTATATTTTTAATTTATTTACATGTAAATTGAATAAAGGGCGATCAAACCGGTAATTTTTCCAAGCTTTATTTTCTTTTTGTCATTGCGTGCCGAGATCCCAGCGCCTCGTCGCCTACAGGCTGAAACGACTATACCTAACTGAGAGTAGGGAATGCATTTAGCAGGTTACTTATTTCTCACCCCCTAAATGACCCACTGTTGAGTCGGGACTCCTCCAACTACATGGAGGGATAATTAGCCTACTACGCCACGCTGGCCAGACGGGTTGACATACGGTTTAGTTTCATACGGCCAGGTTTTCGGCCTTCGACGACACCCTCAGAACGAAATGGGATGGCGACACTGTGTATTCTAAATCCGCGCGGACAATGCATCTCCTTTTTTGGCAGAGGTTAACAAATTGGCACACATTGGTCATCGTCAAAACTTCCACCTTGAAATATACATTAGCGTCTGCACGCGTAGTATGACTCAATGATTTACGTCACAGGAATTTCAGCCAGAAAACTATGCTACGTTTCATAATATGTGAACAGGTGAGTTTTTTTGCCAGTCCAAAATAGCATTTAATACTTTGTTATAAGGTTGGCTACAATTATGATTGTATGAAGTATTTATAAACTGTTTCCGAATGCAGTCTTATTTGGAGCGAGTTCTAAGTGGCTCGTAGTACCGTATTGGAGCAAATAATCATACTAACCTAGAGCTAGCCTAGAGTTTTAATTTTTTAGATTATTTAGGTTTAGTTATTTACACACTCAGTAACAAATAAACAATTATTCTCGACGTTAAAATTACTGTTATAGTATCATATATATATATGATACTGTCATAATATATGATTGTGATGGTATCATATATTTTTCGGAGGTCACATCAACTAGATGACGTAATCATTTCATATCACTATCACTATCACTACATAGTATAAAACAAAGTCGCATTCTTCTGTCCGTCCCTATGTATGCATAAATATTTAAAACTACGCAACGGATTTTGAAGCGGTTTTTTTTAATAGATAGAGTGATTCAATGGTAAGGTTTATAAGTATATGTATAACCCACCCCCGCTTTGCACGGGCGAAGCCGGGGCGGGCCACTAGTCACCAATAAACTACTACTCAGCCCATTATAGAGCGTAGTTAACCTAACAAAAAACAAAGTGTTGCCACGCTGGCCAGACGGGTAAACATGGCATAAAGATTTCCTTCTCTTACGGGAGGGTTATAGGCCTCTCCATCTCCTTAGCTATTCTATTAAATTATAATTCCTTAATGGTGTACCTTTTATACCTTTTAACGTCTTGCGAATTAGTACTGTGAAATGTTTCTTAAGCATAAAGAAATATTTAAATGAAATTTAAGCTTAATGGTTACAGCTTTAAAATACTGTTTCCGTTCATTTTTCTGTTGTGGGAGTCCTTAAGGTACCTAAAGCAGCTATTTAGGCGGAACATCTGGCTACTAGAAAATAAAACGCTCTTAAAAAGTGGTTTCATCAACTACCTATCTCCGTTCACTACTGAATTCTGTCATGTTTCTGAACGCGTACATGCTTCATTCTTTCCGCGTGGTGATGGAATAAGAATGTATACTGTCGCCAACTCACAACATCTTGAAGGTGTCATAAGAGGCGTTTAACGTAATGCAAGAGGCAGACCACCTTGGCGTAAGAGTTGGAAAACTTGTTATAAGCCCTATGATAAGTGATAACCCATCATGCCAATACTTCACAGTAGGTTAATTTCCCTCCACGAATTTGGAGTAAGCGCAACTCAGTAGTGGGTCATTTACGTGCTGCAATGAAGACGAACATGATGAATTCTTACCTGCCACTTTGCGTAGAGCGTTGCTCCATCTAATTTACTTTTGCCAATACGCGGTCTTCGCTTCAAAATTCAATTTCCCCAATGGTTATTGCGCTTAATTTCTAAACTTTATTCTTTGTTTTTAATGACTCATCTCCCGAGTGTTTACTGATTAATTGTTACATTTAAATCATTGATTTTCATCAGCATCATCATCATTTCAGCCTATAAATAACCCACTACTGAGACAGGCCTCCTCCAAATTTATGATGGGAAATACCCTACTGTTCACATTATCTACATTGACTGTAATACAAGTGAATTGAAGCACAATATTTATATGCCAATAAAAAAAACACATTGCTCTTCTACCGTACTGCGAGCCACATAAACTCACGCGACAGCTAAATAAGGTGCGTACGCGCGTTACTACGGCTGAACACATGCCAACACATTATCCAACTCGTTTAGACCTCTGAAACATCATACAGCGTAACACGAAAAACACTAAACCGCAGGGGGCGATAGGTCATTAAACATTGGTCGAAAGAAACCACATGGTATCGGACCGACCAGTTTATGTTGACCTAATAACAGTAGCATATTAACGTGAGCACGGGTCTAAGTCACTGGTTTTTGCGCTGTTTTCAGCGCGCGTAGTCATCGTACATGTTTAATTTATTTTAGTGTGGGTGGTACTTACGAATGTGTGAGACTGAGTGAAATTACTAATCGCAATTAAGCTCTGATTAAGAGGCATCCATTTAATCATAGGTTATCATGGGAAAGATCAAGACGCACTTTTCCAATGCGCGGGCACTCTATTCGGATCTGCTATCTAGTACACAATTGCATTTCATCATCATCAGCATCATTTCAACTCATAGGTGACCCACTACTGAGCCTATCTGACCTCCTCTCATCACAGGGAGTGTAATTAGCCTACTGTGCAACGCTGGCCAGACGGGTTGGCACAGGGATTCGTATCAAATTTTCCTTCTTTTGCGGCTAGGTTTTCAACCTTATCGTTTCCTTTTGTCGGCTCTTACGACACCCACAGGATGGAAGGGGGTGGTGACACGTGACACGAACAAAGTTGATTAATTATAAATAATAAATATCCTTGGACATTTCACACAACGCCATCTCGTCCCAAGCTAAGCAACTTAATGCTTGTGTTATGGCAACGAGATAGATGATAAACTTCTTAGATACATTTTTTTTTTGTAAATATATAAGTACATATTACGAGTATATATAGAAAACACCCAGACCCGGAACAAATACTTGTAGGTCGTACAAATATTTCTTCCGTGCGGGAATCGAACCCGCGACATGCTGCGCAGCAGTCGATCGCTCACCCACTGCGCTCAAATAGCACTCAAGTAGCTTATCCTGAACAAAAACCGGAATGGGTTTTTTGTTCAATACCAATATTTAGATCGGGCTTCAATTGAAGTGACATCTCATCATCTTTTTGGCCTAGGTTTGTGATGACGCCAACGTCAATTTAGGAGGGGGTATTGGTAGTTTGAAACCCAGAACAAGGCCCTTGAAACTCCAATAAATAGGAAGTATTAAAACCTAATAAAGGACAATGTGTATGAAACTTTGTAACTGAATAGCGTAATAGCAATGCTATTATGAATAGCGGCAATTGAGACTAAAATAGTTCGGAAAAAGTTAAATGGTCGAGTAACTCGATAGTTGAATTCTGTTACACGCCCACAGGACGCATAGGGCTGCCTCTTGCTGGAAAAGTAATATCCAAAATAGTCCCAAATTATCATTTATATGCAAATTTATATATAATGTATTTATTTTGTTTGTTAGTCTTACAGGTTTGGATCACGGGGTCCCGGGTTCAATTCCGGGACCGGGCAAATGCCTTTGTGTAAAACAGAGGCACTTTCTGCGAGTCTGGGTGTCATTTGTGTTCGTAAATTTCACATTTGTACACTGCCCCGGCGATACAGGTTACAAACATGAACTTTACGAACACCCAGACGCAGAGCAAGAAGCCAGACCCCAGAATAGAACCGAGGAATCATCCAAAGGCGTCAGATCTAATCTCTAGACCAAAAAGTCAGTCAATTAGCTATTGACGTTTGTTGGCGTAACAAAAACTCGAGAATGCGTGGATTTGGAAAATGAGGTTGGGATAGTTAGCGTAATTAAAAAAAGTCAGTGAGCTTAGCCAAGTTATCCATGTGGTGACAGATTTGGAATATTTAGTGTCACCACCCCATTCCATCCTGAAGGTGTCTTAGAGCCGACAAAAGGAACTGACAAGGAAATCATGATAAGAAACCCTGCGCTAATCCGTCTTATCAGTGTGGTACAATAGGATAAACTCGCTCCTTGAATTTGGAGGAGGCCCGAATCAGTAGTGGGCTATTCGGGAAATGATGATGTGTGTCAACCCTATCATCGTCTTTGGCAATATCCGCCGTTTCCTTTGGGATGTTATTGTGGTATTTTTGAAAGGCTCAGCGGGCGATATTGATACGTTTTTCACAATTGCCTGTGTGTCAATGCGGTTTGTGGTCCATTTGTTATTATAATACACATGCGTTCATTTTTAGTGGCCAGTTTTTGAGTAAGTGAGACTTGACTGGCATACATTGCCTTGCTGGTATAGGGGTAGGATATCTTTAGATCACGAGTCCCCGGTTCGATTTCTGGGTCCGGCAAGTGGCTTTGAACGACTCTTGAAGATAGCTATCGATGGATATGGCCTGCGCAAGACAGTACCTTGCGGCGTTCGCTGAAGTAGGCATCTGTTTGCATTTGAGTATGGCCAAGACAAAATATTTTCTGGATTTCAGTTTGAAGTGCACCATTAATTTTGCAAGTAAGTGTAAACGATGCGCATTTTTTGCGAGATCAACAAGATGTGTCAATCGCTGTCAAGATGCTCACCTAATTTTGTTGTGCATTGTAAATTCATCGAGCGTGCACATTTAATGTGGGTCAATTTGGTGGTTTTACAATGACATCTTTGTCGAAGATTTTTTCTCTCACCGCTATATCATAGATTTATTTATCTTTAATGAATACGGCGGGACATTTGACAGCCCACCAAGGATTTAAAAAAAAACTGTTCATAGATATGCTATGTCCTTTAAATTAAGGTTCGATATTTGAAATCTCTCGAGATTTTTCCAAATTCGTTATGGTTGACACTAAGTGGTTGTAACCTCACTTGGCTAGCTACCGGTATTTCTTCGTATCAGCCCAGAAATAACCCATTGCTAAGTCACGCCTCCTCCAACTACAAGGAGGGTAATTAGTCAACTGTGTCACAGTGTGTGGGTTGGCACAGGGTTTCGTATCAAGTTTTCCTTCTCATGCGGCTAGGTTATCAGCCTTATCATTCGGCGGCTCCTACGACACCCTCAGGATAAAATGGGGTGGTGACATTATGTATTCTCAAACCGTCGCAACACGAAACACCGGTATTTACACGGACCAATTGTCCATCGGTCTACAACTGGTAATAGCTCGGTAAGACCAACTCTCAGTTTTCACGCTATTGACTACATGCGGCGACTACCATGGTGGAAAGGCAGCCATGACCGTCGGCCTTAGTTACCCTCGGAAGCACGGAGGATTGATGGAAACAAAACTCTATCCCAGACATAAATTCTGATGGAGCCCCCATCAGCAGTGGATCTTCAGCAGAGTTCTTGATGATGGTGAAAAATACAGAATATTACACTTCCCCACCGCACACTGGGAAAAAACGCATGTTGAAAAGTCAACAAAACCCACGATTGGTGGTAGGATCTAATGGTCCGCCCGGCTAGCTACCCCCTCACATCTAAGTCCGGCGCCAAGCAGTTTCGTCGTGTGTAGGTATGTGAGAGCCGGTGCCCGACAGGGCATATCCTTAAATTGCCTGCTTTATCTTAGACCCTGGCGTTGCTTTCCATCACGCAAGCCTAGGGTCAAAGGCATTCAAGTATCTGAGAGAAAAAAAAAAGATACTCTACAATTACTACTCAGCCCATAACACACCGCCCTCTGTTGAATCGGGCCTCCTCCAGTTGCATTTAGGGTCATGAGCCTACTTTGCCACGCTGGCCAGACGGGTTGACACAGGGTTTCATATCTAGTTTTCCTTCTCATGCACCTAGGTTATCGGTCTTGTAATTTCCTTTGTCGGCTCTTACCACACCCTCAGGAAGGGATAGGTGGGGTAGGGTGGTGACACTACTACTTACCCACTTTTCACAAAACGAATACAAAACATAGCTGCTTATAAATATTTTAGTAACCTTGTTACCCTATAAAGGAAGCTCATTAAAAACATCAAAACTATTAGGTATCTCATTCATAAATCGGCGTCCTAAAAAAATATAATAAGTGATTCAACACAATACAGTAATCCTTTCCCCCTTTTAAAAATGGCTCAATATTGATATTTACTTTGCCACTACCGTGTTATTATGAAAACTAATAACTGCAACACGCTCTAATGACGCCGTGATGGGTTGGCTGGTCCTAGGACTTATATACACTTAGGACGACCTGTTTAATGAAACACAAAATCAGAAAATGATTTCTTAACGTCGTTTTCTGCTGCAAAGCGTCTGAAACGTTGGGAGTTAAACCGTCACGTAATAATTTCCTGCAATGTGCAATGATCGTGAAAACATAAGACTTCTTGGAATAGCCCACGATAAATACGGTTTTTTAATGTACAGAGCAAAATTGAAATTCTGTTTTTTCGATATTTGATGTTGTGTTAAGTTGTTAAGATGTTTTGAAAATGTATTTACTATGTATTTAGAAACTTGAAATGAAAACTTTTCTTATATGCATTTTATCTGTTTGTAATTTAAAATAATATATCCTACAAAAGAAGCATTCAATAAGTCAATCAGCAAAAGATATAAATGCGACTGAATGTGAACGTGAATAAACGACAATAATTCCTGTGCAAACCATTTGACGTATTCTTCAATAACTCGAAAAAATACTCGTACAGATGTTTTTTCCGCTAAATGTGTTGGTTTCAGAGCGAATTCAAGTAATTGTTTAGTAATATAACATTTCAATAAATAATTCACGCACAGCGGTTTAAAGCTCATGACATAATTATTTTAAACAGCGTGTTCGTGGTCATCAATTTAATAAAGTGTATGATCAATTAAAATAGTCTTGGTATAATAATCTAATATAAATAAGAACATGCTAAAATTAGCATATGTGTAGTCAACATTTTATGAATTTATTGAACGTGTCGACTCCTACTGGTTTAATGGTTTATGAAATGGTCCTTTCCTGTGGTAGACCTTACAAAGGCACCAGCGGGCGGTCTTTGTGCGTACACGCAGCGGCACAATAAAGGAACACCAATTTAGAATAAGATGAGGATTGTTCACAACTGCTCGTTGTGGTAAAATAAGTTAATAGTAACGACCGGATTGGAATATTTAACATATTATAGGCGCGCCAGTTCATGCCCATCGGGGTCTAAATAAGAAATTACTTATCACATGTATTTTATTACATAACTAGCGTGCAATTATATTATACCTATAAATCTTCCTCTTGAATTACTCTATCTATTAAAAAAAACCGCTTCAAAATCCGTTGCGTAGTTTTAAAGATTTATGCATACATAGGGACGGACAGAAAAATGCGACTTTGTTTTATACTATGTAGTGATAGTGATTTGCAAAATTACCTTACATTACAATAAACCAAATTGACAGCTGTTGAATAAATCGTTATTATCAACATTAGTATAACTAATTGGGTCACAGCATTACAGCATTCCTCAGGATGGACATGAACTCGCGCGCCTATTATAGATAGAGTAACTATACTTTTTATTAGATACATTATTTATTTAAAGGCAGCCCCGATATATCTAGGAAGTCGATATATGGATGGATGGACACTTACAAATTGTCAACATATTAATAAAAAATTTAAAAAGCAAATTTATATAATTTGGTTTACCACCAGTTCACGCGACCACTGCTGAGAAGAACTGGCAAGAAACTCAGAAGGCTTGTCTTTCTTTTCTTTTTTATTACTTTGCGGTCCTATTTAATAATTTACTATAACTATATTTATAACCAACCAATTCCATTTATCAAACTGTTCTATTACATAGCTACGGATGACTAAGAATCACCGCTAAAACCTGTTTAGATTTTCGCGATTTTAACATTGTCATTAAACACTTTAAAGAGGATTCAGATTTTCCGTGTGGCGACGGAATTAAAATACATAGTGTCACCATCCCATTTCATCCTGAGGGTGTCGTAAGAGCCGTCAAACAGTAATGACAAGGCTGAAAACCTAGCCGCAAGAGAAGGAAAACTTGATACGAAACCCTGTGCCAACCCGTCTGGCCAGCGTGGCACCGGAGGCCAATTACCCTCCCTGTGATGAGAGGAGGCCCGACTCAGCAGTGGGCCATTTATGGGCTTGATTAATAAAAAATAAGGCGTGATGTGTAAACAACCTAAGGTGATGCGGTTTATTATAACTTACAACATATAGACATCACAGAAATGATGATATAAGTAGGCCTCCAACACGGTGGACCGACGACCTGGTTAAGATCGCCGGAAAGCAGTGGATGCGGGCGGCCCAGGACCGGCCTTTGTGGAAATCCTTGGGGGAGGCCTATGTCCAGCAGTGGACGTCTTTTGGCTGAAATGATGATGATGATACATACCTGTCAAACTTACAACACTCTCTTTTTTAAAGGTGTTTTAAAAAAAACAATTTGACAAGACGTTAATAGCAACTTGGTGTGGTCGACTAAAAAGTTGCATTTTGACTTTTTAATTTGAAGATGGCACCAGTCTAATCTGATTTCACTACCAGTATTTACAGACGGCTGAAATGCAAGATAAAAATGTTTGGCCGAGCATTTACCTATAAGAAGTTAGCCAAACTACTGCAGCTCTTTTATCGACAACACCAAGCTTTTTGGTGAATGTAATTTCGAAATAAGTGATCAACAAAAAAATTAAAACATTTTGACGATTTTGATGTGTTATTTTTCAAGGCGCCAAAAAATCAAAACTTAAGAGTTTTCTAACAGAAAATGTTAACTGACTTGAAAAATAAACAATCATACCAGAAGTAATACTCCTGTTTCTAGGATGAGGTATTCTTCCCCCTCGATGGTGCTGCTATCTTGCCGTGGTAAAGGGGCTTATGTGCCTTCATGATCTGCTGGGGCCATACCTCAGGGTCAACCATACCGGGCGGGCCCACGGGGAGAGGCCAGATGAAGAGCAGCACACTGTCAGCGGGTTTGGACTCCGGGGACTCCTCTGTCCTCAGAGCTGCCGCCAGGGTTTTAGTGGGTAGTCGAGTGTACCAGAGACCCCGGCCCCAAGGGGGAACGGTACGCAATAAGCAATGCGAAACCAAAAAAAAAATTATGAAGCATTTGTTGAGATCCACACTACATCACTAGTGTTTTGTCTATGGCGGGATGCTTGTCAATGATACTGCCATGACTGTCTGCGGGGTGTACGCCCGTTTAAATACTTTTCACTTCACTACATATTATAAAACAAACTCGCTGTCGTCTGTCCGTCCCTATGTATGCATATATCTTTAAAAATAAGGCAACGGATTTTGAAGCGGTTTTTTTTAATAAATAGAGTGATTCAAGAGTATGCTTTTATGCATCTAAGCATAATTTTGTACAGAAACACATTTAGATGTTCATCATTGCACCCGTGCGAAGCCGGGGCGGGTCGCTAGTCTTACTACATAATAAAATGCTAAAGTTTAAAGTACTAATTAAATCATAACCCCGATCTTAATTTCTCAACAGTATTCTTGTGAATCTTATACATAACATAGACTATTAATATAAACGCGAAAGTTTGTAAGTATGGATGGGAGGATGGATGGATGGTTGGATGTTTGTTACTCTTGCACGTAAAAACTATTGAATAGATTTTAATGAAACTTTACAATAATAATGCTTATACATCAGAATAACATGCAATTTGTAAACATATTGTGGGAATTGTCCAAAATATCAATGTCAAATAAGTAGAAAATGTCTAACGAAAAAAAAAATCCATCACCATGCGGGTAAAACCTCGGGGCGTAGCTAGTTAAAAATAATAATCTCATTTCTCCAAAAAGTCCCAGCAAAACAGTCTCACTTTCACGGAAAACATAATCATTGTCACTCGCACAGATTACAAATAACAATATGAAGTGTTAAACGAAACTTTTTAATCGTAAACCTGCAAACTATCACACGGTAGCAAGTAATTATTCCCTCTTAATCCTGGCACTGACCACCCACACTGCTATAACTCTATAATCCAAATACTGGGGATTACGAACCTTATCCCAGTTTAAATAAGGGTGGTTTAGAATTAGTTGAGGATACACGATTGGGTGACTCGACTAAATGTCGTATGTGCCAATTAGTTTGGTCTTGGTTACAATTTGCTGTGCGTAGATCCGGATCGTTTCCAAGACATGCCGACAATTGTCATAAATCAAGGATTGAACGTACTCCTCATACCGGGTTTAACAAAACCCCTTTAAGCTTATCGCCTTTGGATCAAGGGGTCCCGGGTTTGATTTCGGGGTCGGGCAAGTGTCTTTGTCTAAACCAGAGGCACTGGCTCGGAGTCTGGGTGTCATTTCTATCTATAATATGTACGTATTTACAAAAAAAAAAAACGTTTATTGGCTGAAATGATAATGATGATGACTACTACTAATACTCAGCAGTAGGTAGCCCACTGCTGAGTCGGCCCTCCTCCAGTTAAAGGGAGGGTGCCACGCTGGGCCGTCGGGTTTTTTTAGATTTCCTTCTCTTTCGGCTAGGTTTTCTGCCATTACCTTTTGTCGGATCTTACGACACCCTCAGGATAAAATGGGATAGTGGCACCATGTATTCTAAATCCGTTAAATACGGATGAATGATGATGATGGGGGATTAAATATGGTGAATAAGAGATTGTCTTCTGAAAATCTTTAATAAAACTCCCCGTCAGATAGCTTCATCGCGTAGATGTGGAGTGAGCGGAACTCGCAGAATTGATTGGTGCACCAGCCACTATGGCCATCAGTGCAGCGGCAGGAGTCACACTCGTCCATGTATTTCTCACCCGGGATGCATTTGAAGAATGGGTTCTTTATCACTGGAAGACATTAACACTTTCGTGAAACAGTCCGCGTCGTCCTTTTTTTTTGCACTTTCCCCGTCGGTTTCGGGGCAGACCGATTAGGGGCTTGTGGGACTCTTCTCCACCCCCGTGAAGAGGCGGAGGCATACCCACTAAATATCCTCCCGGTGTACCATCCCGCGCAAGATCTGTCCCGTGGACCCTAACTGTAACTCCACAGGAGGGAAACTAGCCCACTGTGCCACGCTGGCAAGACGGGTTGGCACAGGGCTTGTATCAAGTTTCCCTTCTCTTGCGGCTAGGTGACCTGCCACTTGCGTTCCATTCCAGTCCGTGTGGTGAGATCATTTAGGACACAATGGACATATAGCGACCGCATGCTACATGCTTTGCACAGTTTACCCGAAAAATCTGAACTAATTGCATCAAGAAATATCGCCTTCAAATGCGAGAATTACCAAAAAGTCCTACACCGCGATAGTGAAATTTCAAAAGCAATTCGCATAGTTAAGAATATTCCCCGACTACAACTATCGGGGGACCACCCCACGATATGGCTATGGGTCGCCCAGATATACCACCTCGTCTGGCTGGATGATCATCCCTTTGCGCCTAAAGGCCCTTACAAATTGTCAACTTGACATCATCACCATCATCATTTCGGAAGACATCCAATGCTGGGTATAGGCCTCCGCCCCAGGCATCCATCTTTGTCTGGCGACCCTAACCAGTCCACTGTGTTTGAGGCATACCAGAACTGCACTTTCCAAAACGTGGTCCCCAGTTGGGAATTTGATATTTTGATAAATATTATATCGTCGTTTCAGTCCCATTAATGGTCTACTACTGGGCCCAGCCTCCTCCAAATTCTCGGAGGGAAACTAACGTACTGTGCCACGCTGACAAGAGAGCGGGTTGGCACACGGTTTGTCAAATCAAATCACAATTTTTTTCTTTTGCGGCGAGGCGGCCTGCTTTGTGAGTTCCTTTAGTCGCCTCTTGTGACACAACGCTTTGCGAGTTAATTCAAAAGTCAAACTCAAACTCAAAAGTACTTGTTCGTCTAGGGATTGGATGTGCCGCCTTTGGATCACGGGTCCCTGGTTCGATTCCTGGGTCGGGCAAGTGTCTTTGTCTAAACCAGAGGCACTTGCTCTGAGTCTGGGTGTCATTTGTGTTCGTGAATTCCATGTTTGTAAACTGCCACCGCAATACAGGCAGCGGTTTTGACTCGTAGCAAAAAATTGCGTCGGTTTTATCACCTTACTCTTATAAATCATCGTCTCTCATGTTCTTTTAGCTCTTCTTCCATACTATGTGGTCTTACACTCCTATACGTCACATCTACATCCATCTCTTTTGATATTGTAGTAAGCAGCCGAAGCCAGTAAGAAGGTCGTGGAGGAAGATGAGGTCAATAACCGCTCTTACCAGTACACCTCAAGCAAGGAGTACTCCTCTCACAGAGTGCTGTGACCGTCGGCTCACAGTAGACACATGATGGCATGGCTCTGCAAGCGCCCGAGTCCTGCGCCTCACATAGTAAGCAGTTCTTGTTCTCTGGTACCAGGGTCAAGGAGGTCTCCTCTTCCCAGTACTGGTGGGGTGGCTTGGGCTTCACGAATTGGGAGACCACGTATCTGTTGGGGCAAGTAGTTTTTTTTTATACTGCTTTGGTGGCAGTCAAGTTTACGTTACCCGTGTGATGACGGATTTAAAATATATTGTGTCACCACCCCATGTCATCCTGAGGGTCGACAATAAACCTAGCCGCAAGAGAAGGAAATCTTGATACCAAACCCTGTGCCAACCTGTCTTTCCAGCGCGGCACAGTACGCTAATAACCCTCCTTGTAGTTGGAGGAGGCCCGACTCAGCAGTGGGTAAATTATGGGCTGTGAAGTAAGTAAGTTTACGGCCGTCTGATGTAAAGTGGCTAGCGTTTGGAAAACTGGAGGTGATATTAACGTTACCAACAGATATGATACATTCAGCTTCCAACTCAAAGTGAAAAGGAAATTTATTTACGTAGGTTTCATCACAAAACTCTTATAAATTGTCATATTTAAAAGTACTATTGCTATCTTACGGCCCCTGTCCCACACTAGGTGGTAGTCTCCATACACACCTGGTATTCTGCATTCACATCTTACACACACTTGTTTAAAAACGTTGCATGAATATAAATAACTTATTTTAATTCAAAATCTATCTGACTAAGCAATGAAAAATACTAACGCTTGAGATCCTGGTCGGTATACTGGAGGGGACTCTTCCTCGCCTCCCCCAATGGAGCTGAGCGTGCCCGGTAGGGGAGTACCGCCCCTTCGTCCTATGACACCAAATGAAAACATACTTATCCATTGGTTTTTTCACAGACTTCAAAAAAGGCGAGATTAATTTTAATCTATTGATATCATTGCCTACATATTGGTCTCAGTTTTTTTCTCAATCTGTTCGTACTTCAATTAAGTGACCAAAACTATTTGTTGGAAGTAAAGTTTGGATATTTCTGGACGAATTATTAGTTGTTGGTTCCGACACGAATTCAAACACAATAAAAAAGTTAATCGCTAAAAATAAGCTACTATCTGAAAACGGTGCCAACTTAAAATAACATCAACGTTCATTAAGATACAGGTGTGGTGAAGGATTTAGAATACATAATGTCACCACCCCATTTTGACCGGCGGGTGTCGTAAGAGGCGACTAAAGGACCAAGGCTGATAACCTAGCCGCAAGAGAAGGAAATCTTGAAACACACTCTGTGCCAACCTGCTTGGAGAAAGTGGTTTTTTTTTTTCTGGGGAAATGCTTTATGCATACCGCCGCCCGGTGGGGAGAGCGATTGTGTGGGACTCCGGAAACTACTCATCTACCCACTAAAGCCCCAGTGGTATGACTCTCACGACATGCTTGGGGCGCCACAGGTTCGCGTAAACACATTCCACTATGACGCCCCGACGAGGGAACGTGGCATACCTTGTATCAATTGCATTTAGCCTTATAAACATCACTAGGTGACCCGGCAGATTTCGTACTGCCTCAATCGATAAATAAAATATATATACTTATAACAAACAAAAGGTATCGTCAAGCGTCACGTAAAAGGAAGAACATTTTTATTTTGATTTTATTTAATTGCGAGCATTTCCATATTTTCTCACCTCCCCTGGACTTCCACGAATATTTCAAGACCACAACTAGCCAAATCGGTTCAGCCCTTCTCAAGTTTTAGCGAGACTAACGAACAGCAATTCATTTGTATTTATATAGATAGATTATCAGCCTACTCAGGTCTCCATACCATTAACATACCGCGGTATCACTGCAGCTCTACAGGAGCCTCAGCTCTACAGGAACCTGTAGTATGATGATGAGATGCAGCCATTTAGACACATTTATTCAAATTTATTAACATAAAATATTATCAGTTTAACATATCATATAAAAGAAATTAAGAGAAATCTAACTACTTAAAAAATAACAATAAAATAAACTAAAACTATGTAGGTACATATTTACAGTAAAACTAAGCATCAAAAAATTCCTCCACATCGCTGTCACCGGGGAACGTTCCCAGAAGGCTGGCAGCATTGCCCCGCTGAATTGCGATTGCAATGCGTTGACCCAAAAAAAGTCCAGCCCTCTGGTCACGCGTAGCGTCGACAAGTCTCCTAGAGATCTCCCTGAATAGGAGATGCGCACTCGGACCCCATGACCCCAGCGTTTCAACCCCAAACGGCGCAAACTCATAATTTCCTGTGATGTTGGTGTATTTGCGTCGTTTGAGGGTCTCCGCTGCTGCAGCGGCCGCACCGGCACTGCCTGCCGTGGCTGGAAGATGGGATGGCGCGAGGGTGTCGACGCAAGTTGCGTCCCACACCAAAGGCCTACCCAACTTCCAGGGCAGCAAAGACATACCGTCCGGTCTCTTCCCATCGTCTCGTACCAAACCATTGGGTTCCAATATGGCTGGTACGCCGGCGGTAGAAAGAGCACGGCGGATGATATCATTGATTGTGGCGTGCCTGGCTATGCGGCCCGCGCTTTTACAGCACGATAGGCCATGGTGTCCGAGGCTGTCGACGGCTACTCCGCAATGACAACGATGCGGGGCAACGCAAGATGCACCGAGGCGCAAACTAGCAGAGAGCCGGAACGTAACATCGTCCAGCATAGTGCCTATGCCGGGCGATGGCAGCGCCTGGAGCCAAAGGCCTGACTCCCATTCCCCCACAGCCAGCAGGCGAGCACGCTCCGCAGGATTGAGTGACGTATTTACTAAATTCTCCCGTATCAATCTGCAAAGCGGCTCGTCCCACTGCCTCTGGGAGGCCGGGAAGGCGGGCAATTCCGTGCTTGGACAAGCCATTTTCCAAGCATCCACTGCATCAGTCAAACGCGGCACCTCGAAATCAACCAGAGAATTCGCCAAGATTTCCCCGGTTAATTTCTCTGTGCTGCGGACCGAGGACAGGAACGCTGGTAAGCTAATACTATTAATTTTGCGGACGCCGAGACCCCCAAACCTGATGGGAAGGGTAGCTTGACTCCAAGCTCGGTCGTCCAAGGCCACATTTAAAAGTGTGTTTAGAGTATTCCTCATTATAGCATCAATTTTATCTAAAAGGTGTGGATGCTGCCATAAATGGGAAGAACGGAGAATATAAGTAAATTTTGGGCCAAAACAACAGTATTTAATTATAGTGAAGGCCGAATGAACATTTATTTTAAATAATCTATCAGAAATTTTATTAAAATTTTGAATTTTGACATCGATGAAATCCTGGAAGGATTCATCGAAAATCGGGGACCCTAGGAGGTGAAGAGAACTTTTATCGACAAATCTAATGCCTGGAGCTAGTGCATCGAATTTGGAAATAATTACTTGTCTATTGTGTCTAATAAACATTTTCTTTCTTTCTTTCTTTCACTACACACTTTATACAAAACCTTACCGTCCCCATAGCCCAGTGAGTAAGGAACCAAATATACCACCACAAATAATACGAGAACCATGGCAATCTGTTTGCTAAATCTACATTGAAAACCGTCCGCTCTAACCCCACCGCAATTTATGATTGCCTCGTTAAGACCCAACTAATTGGTTGTTTGTAACAATTAAACTAGCTCACAAAATATTGCTTCGAATATTTTTAAAAGGTTACCGCGTCACCTTCCGCAGATTTGCCTGAGTGGGTATTTTGTATGATGGTGATATAGTTAAATCACTTCAGAACCACCTAGCGTGGGACAGGGGTCGTAAGATGAGGATAATGGTAACTTTAAATATGACGACCTACGTAAAAACAGTTCATTTTGAGTTTGAGTTTGAATTATTATTATATTACTTCCTTTCCTACGCCGCGCCATCGTTTTACGAATTTTTGATAAGTGTGGCTAGGTTTTCGACCTTGCCCTCAGGATGGAATGGGGTTGTGACACTATTTATACTAAATCCGTTACAACATGGAGAACGGCCGGGTATCCCGCGAGTAAATATGTGGTTGTGGCTTTCCTTCCATATAAGTCGGCCTGGTCCCATGATGCCCTTGTCGACGAGGGGCCTGTCTGCTACGGTCTATGGGTGTTCCCATTTATTTTATTTTATTATAACAGAACCCGTGTGCTCGTAGAATACATAGTGTCACCTCTCCATTCCATTCTATACTTATCGTAACAGTCTACAAAGGAAATGACAAGGCCCAAGACCTAGGCAATAAATAATCTACATTTTAAATAATATTTTTATTTAATTATAAAATTCATATTTCAGCTTAGCGCCTTTCGAAACCAAACAAAACTAGTTAGTTATATGTAGACGATGATTGTAATGTGGCGTTTAAAAAAAAAGACAATCCCACCGAGTTTCTTCCGCCAGGTCTTTTCGGTTGGTGCCGCGTTCCCACCTGGTATGTAGTAGTATTATAAAAATGATTTAACCGCTGACGATTGTGAACGCCATAATTGGTTTAAACAATGAAGCATTTTTCTATTCTATTCTATTCTATTCTAATAGAAGAAAAACTAGAAACGAAACCCTGTGCCTCAGCAGTGGGTCGTATAACAGCTAAGTATTAAGATATAATTTATCTTGGTATTGTATATGTCATTTAAATTACTTTTATATACCGGTGAGTTCGTTCGCCAAAGCTGTATATAACAGCTGAGACAGAGAGATATATAACAATAAATTATTTATCTATTTATGTATATTATTATCTACTAAACATAGATAATAAATAATATTATCTATTAAAACAATTACTCATACGAATTTTATCGCAATAAGTATGTAATGTATTTAAGGTTGTGTCCAGACAAAGCGATTTATTTACGTTTATTTATGGATTCACAAATTTGCAAAATAAATTTATAAAATTTTGCCGTTGGCTGCCGTTAACTGCCGTTGGCTGCCGTCGACTGCCGGCGGCTGCCGTTGACGGCACTCGCCGTCGCGTCGGCGGATGCAGTTATATGTGCCGTTGACAAAATGCCGTTTGTGTGTATGAGCATTTACCTGTATCGCGGGGCTGTTATCAAACACGTAATTTACGAACACAAATGACACCCGGACTCAGTGGCCCGATAAGGTGCAGTTCCAACCCCTGGACTAACATCATCATCATCATCATCATCAGCCCACATTAGTCCACTGCTGGACATAGGCCTCTCCTAAAGAACGCCATAGCGCCCTGTCTTCAGCTTAACGCATCCAGCTGCTGCCCGCAACCTTTCGCAGATCGTCGCTCCCTCTATCAGCGGGCCGTCCCACACTACGCTACTGGGCTAACAAGGCAGTCATGATATATGTATCTAGTCTGGGCACTCCTTTAGACAATTCGAACAATTTGTCAGATCTGACGTGCCCACAAATTTAATATAGTTCTAATGATGACAATACCGCGTTATCATCGTCCCATCGATCAGCTCGGGAATTTGCACCTGACGCCTTATCTGAAAAATGGTTTTTATAACAATATAACTAGTCTGTAACCCCGGCTGCACTCACATGGATTTGGGCTTATGCTGTAATTGTTTGTCTTTTTCTTTAATTCTTTCTTTTACTGTGACGTGCATTGGTATTGATCGGCTCACTGTATTCAAGACTTATTGAAACAAATCCGCTTAATAGATGACAATCCGACACGGTTGGCGCAGTGGTTGAGCGATCGACTGCTGCGCAGCATGTCGCCGGTTCGATTCCCGCACGGAAGAAATATTTGTACGACCTACAAGTATTTGTTCCGGGTCTGGGTGTTTCCTATGTATTTACAAAAAAAAAATACTAAGTAGTTTATCATCCATCTCGTTACCATAACACAAGCATTAAGTTGCTTAGCTTGGAATGAGAGGGCGTTGTGTAAAATGTCCAAGGTTATTTATTATTTACTTGCTATAATATACTGTAAGGTGGAGGGCCTTCATACATTGGGCAGATCTAGTAAGCTTGGACTTCCCCCAGGTCGTCATATCCTAGGTTTTCCATATCAATAATAGCTGTAAAACACGTGGCCTATTCTCACCACTCAAGTGGCCACGTGTCTTGCATTACGTAGATATTGGTGATAACGATATTATCATGACATTTTATTGGGCAATACTAGGGGTAATTATTAAGTTCGGGAAAGCTAGGTCTGATGTGTGAGTGGTTACGGATATAGAATACATAGTGTCAAACATTCCATCCTAAAGGTGTCGTATCAGCGACAAAGGAATAAGAAAAACTTGATAAGAAATATATGACTGAAATGACGATGGTGAATGATGAACAGTCATTTGAAGTCGGTTTGACATGGTTATACCCTTATCGTAGTTTACGTCGGTGTCAATTTAAGTCGGCATAGTTATTGTTTTTGTTTCGGTTTTTTGTTCTGTTATTGTGTTCATAAATGTCTCTCGGAGTCAACGACGTCCCAGAATACCCAAATTCACCAGCTGATTTTTCCAAATCCGTTCATAAATGACCGAGATAGGCGGTCAGACAAATACAAACAAACACAACCGAATTGAGTACCTCCTTCATTTTTGAAGTCGGTTAATAATCGGGTGTAACTTAGATAATAATCACAGCGTCTATTCCTCCCATGACTGTTAACGAGGAAATCATATCCGTGCCAATTCTGTAGCAAACTTCCCTATCGCGATTTAGGATTTTTAAATACTCGCGCGTTTCTATACGGTATATCTCGATGCCAATAAATTCATACAGTTGACTACATAATACTACTACTCAGCCCATTTATGACCCACTGTTAAGTATGGCCTCTTCCAAATACATGGAGGATCATTAGCCTACTGTGCCACGCTGGCCAGACGGGTTGGCACAGCATAAAGTATAGTTATATGAGTAGTATATTATATAAGGTGATTGTATAAAATACATCAAAGGTTCGCTACTACACTACAATAACAGCCAAGACACACTACACTACTTCTTCTGCCGCCACGTATTTTTGGCTTAGACAAAAACACTTGCCTGACTCCGAAATCGACCCAAGTACTCTTCATCTGAATGCAGTGATTGCAATCTTTGGCGCAACATTATGGAACCCCTTCTATTTAATCAACTGTATAAATAAATAAATAGACCCTAGGCAATTTCTCACGAAAGCCAATATTCATTGGTTCGCGATAATAGTGCGAATTCCCGTATTTGTGTTAGTTGGATGCGTGCGCGCAATAAATCGCTTTGTCCGCGCTCATTCGCGACGCGCCCGCCTTGTGTGTACGCAGCCTAATGTGATTATTTCTTAATTCATGATTCGCCTGGGAATATTAATTATATAAATTACAATCAATTAGTTGGGGAATAATTAACCGCTGACGAAAAAAAACGTGTTATTATTTTGACGTCCAATGGCAATAAACAAGTAAATAAACGTAATAGAAGGAGACTCCATGACCAAATACGTGATGTCTTAAATTATATTTTTTATTATTATACAAAGGTCATGTCAAAAGCACCCTAAACCGACGAAATGAAGGTGGAAGAAGCAAAAATTGTCAGCCAGGATCATAACAAGTGGAAGAATGTGACCAGTGCCTGTCTATTTATTATTATTTATAAAACTTACTGTTAGAATAAACATAAAACATTAATAGTAGATGAAGACTAATACTATTTTGTTAATGCATGGGACAAAAGGCTTTTTAATTTATGTATTATAGTTTTAAAGAGAAGGGAGTGCGAAATGCTATTTATTTTCTTAATTATGCCAAACATGTTGTATCTTTAAAACAAACATTACACACACTACCATGTATTTGACACATTCATTACACACACGCATAAAATACTCTATTGGTTATAAGTCTGTGGTCAAATTGAGAATAAACTATATTTATGGAACTATAATTAAAATTAATTGTTGTCTAATTGGCCACTAGTAATAAATCTTTCAAAAATATTAAATGCCATTTTTGACGATTACGTGTGCGTGTAGTGTAAACAAGTTTCAACAACTCGGTCTTAATCAATTTTGGTCTGGCGTCAAAAATATAGGAAAGCGGTTTTGCATTGAAATGATAACTCTTCGTTCCCCAAAATCTGTCGGCATAATGCGAAAGTAATGAACTGGTGTGGGCCAGCGTAAGCCGCGGGCCCACAGCCCACGGGAGGGGCAATTGACCCAATAATAACGTTCACCAACTGAAAGACCTAATACATAACGCACACTGGGCGAAATAATCGCGATATTTTGCGAGAACGAATCTATATCTAATATTAAAAAGAGAAAAGATTTGTATGTAAGTATGTTTGTTACGAATTGGATCAAAAGGTCTGGGCAAACAGCGGACGGGGCGGGACGGCGACGTGACGCTGGCGGGACGTGAAGAGTTGTAATGTATTAGTTAATGTAGAATAGGTCACATAGAGCCGTCGCGCTCGGCGTGAGAGTAGCGGTCGCGTCGCGTCGGCCCTGTGTGACATATTCTACATTAACTAATACATTACAACTCTTCACGTCCCGCCAGCGTCACGTCGCCGTCCCGCCCCGTCCGCTGTTTGCCCAGACCTAAAAAGTAATGGAGCGCTTTTAAAAATTGTTTTAAAACCTGTGTTGCGGGGGCAGTTTACAAACATGTAATTCACGATCACAAATGACACCCAGACTCCGAGCAAGTGCCTCTGGTTTAGACAAAGACACTTGCCCGACCCCGGAATCGAACCTGGGACCCGTTGATCCAAAGGCGGCACATCTGACCACTAGACCAACGAGGCATATTGCAGTCTATTGCGGACAGTCCAACGACGCAGTATATATTCATTTGAATGCTACATTATCACTGATTAATATAGGTAGGTTTTAGTGGCTAACCCGGACGCACTTTACCATCTTCTCGTGTCCGTGGGCTCCCACATAACCCAGCCCTGTCCCCTGGCTGGTTTTCCTGTTCTCAATAATATGTTGACAATTATTGGCGTGCATCGTGACTTAAGAAAAATAAATGATTTGAATTTAGTAAGTGTCACGTTAAACTCGTTTATTTCGCCAAGTGTCCGCCGCGCCTTAACTCGAGCCGGTGTAAAGAAGGGTACAAATCGCTATATAAACTTAATATCGACTAAATTGCCCGCGCCGGGGGGTAGCCAACCGCCCGGGGGATAGCAAACATCTAGAGCTTTTATTGCGATGATCGCGTATTGATTCCGGTCATAAGCTGTCGTTACGGGGATCAATTTAGTGTAGGGACATTTATTGGGTTAGGTATGGTCAGCAGATTCCGTGTGGTGACGGATTTAGTGTCACCACCCTGAGCAGCTGTAGCGACATGTGGCGGGTCGGTCACTTCCCTTTAATATGGTTGAGGAGATCGATGGCTGTCACATGCGTTATACTTGTGAACAGTTGCTGCTGTTTGGGGTTGGTCAGCTCACTGGACCAAGGACGTTTTGTTCAAGTTCATTTTGTACTAGCTGACTCCCGCGATGTTGCCCGCGGTTACAGTCGTACGACGCCGCGGGTGGAACCTAGTCTAAAAAGTTGAGTAGCCTTAGTTACTCCTTATATCATCAGCTACCTGTCAGTGAAAGTCCCGTCAAAATCGGTCCAGCCATTCCAGAGATTTCCCGGAAGAAACAGACAGACAGACGAAAATTTAAAAAAAGGTATTTTGGTGTATTTACTTTGTATACATACTTACGCATTTAGTAAAAAGTGTTTATTTTATTATTACAAACAGACACTCCAATTATATTTATTTGTATAGATTGTTTTAATATTCACGTTTCAATTGACGCCTTCCGGAGAAAATTAATATTAAATTAATAAATAGGAACGCAAAGTAGTTAATAAAAAAAGAATGACAAGCCTTCTGAGTTTCTTGCCAGTTCTTCTCAGCAGTGGTCGCGTTCCAAACTGGCGGTAAACTAAAATATATTACTATGCTTTGTTTAATTTTTACTAATATGTTGACAATTTGTAAGTGTCCATTGTCAAAATAAATTATTGGATTTTGACTTTGAGAAAAGGAGAAGGAAAAGACAAGGCGGCAATCCTAGAGGCCAGAGGAAGAAAACTTGATATGAAACCCTGCGCCAACCCGTCTGGCCAGCGTGGCACAGTAGGCTACGACACCCTCAGAATGGAAAGGGTTGGAGACACTTGAGTACATGAAAATATTATTTTGTAATGTGCACGTGATGCGCTTTCATTTGAAACCCCCCTCGATTATATTTGCAGACTTTCGGTAATTCTTCGCCACTTTCACCCCCCATTTTAAACTTTTAAACGACTCAACCGATTTTCATCAGACACGTCTAAGAAACTCGCCTGTAACTCACCTGTCATACAAAAAAAACTGTATTGAAATCGCTTTATCCGTTCGCGAGCTACGGAGCCACAGACAGACAGACAGACACCTCAAACTTATAACACCCCTCTTTTTGCTCTAAAACTCAAGACTCTCATATAAAACTCAAGAAATATATTAAACTAAATAAAATTATTAAAAAGTGTAATAAATTAAAAAAACAACACAAAACCTTTACAAAAACTATTCAATACAGAAAGGAACGTGTTGCATTAGTAAATCAATTAAATAATTTCCAAATTAAATTAGAGGACAGTAAGAACATTTATGAAAAAGACACTCAACACTTACAGTCCGAAATAAAGGTGTTAGAAGAGTCACTCAATTCTTTATATAATAAATATATTAGTTCACAGAAGCAGATTGGGGAACATATCATTGCTGCTAATGAATTAGTTGACCTGTGTAACTTCAATGCTGACCGAGTTGATTCGCTTACATTAAAATCACAATGTGTTTGTAATAGGGTTTCTAATGATATTAACACCTCCATCTCCTTGCCTGAATCTAATATTACACAGGAGATACCAACACAAGCTATAAACAGTTATCAATCTATATTGTTTTCTGATGACATAGGTAAGGGTTTTGGACCATTATTGAGTAATAGCCTGAGTCATTCTATTCATAATTGTTGTATGCCTGGAGCTTCATATAATCAAATTATGTCAAATATAATTAAAAAGAAGTTTACATCTTCTACAAATTTAACTATAATTATAGGTAATAGTTTAAATGTTAGTAAAAAACATGTCACTGATAGTGTTGAGCATTTATTACAACTTAATTGTAATAAAATTATTTTGTGTGCATTCCCATACTTTGAACATTTAACTGAGAGTCAAAATAACCACATATATATGTTAAATAATCACATACATTTCTTAGTTAGTCACCACAGCGATAAGCTTTTATTTTTTGACACTAATAGTTTTGTAGATAAGCTGACAGTGACTGGGAAGAGTTTACACCTCCCAAATACAATTAGACGTAAAATAGCTTCGCTATTAGCTTTTAATATTAACTCTGTCATAAATAGTATGACTTCTTCTTTATTTTTTACACCCCCTAGTAATATTACTAATGTTAGGTTAGTTAGGACTTCGACGAAGGAGGGATCTCAGACTTTGAGTCTAGGCATAGGAAATAAGTACTTGCTTACTAGTGAAAACAAAGTTCAGAGATTTGCTCCGGATATCCATTTAAACTAGTCAGCAAGACAATAGAGGATAACTTTACTGGAACTATACATAACTATGTATCCTCTAGCTTACAGCAATCTAATTGTTCCATAGGGGTTAAGCAGAAGACCATTAAGCTATTGTATCAAAATATTCAAGGTTTTTCTTCAAAATTATTAGAAATGGAAATGTTATTAGATAAAACACAGTATGACATAATTTGTATAAGTGAACATTGGCTTAGGGAAGATCAAATGATAATTAATTTAGAAAATTACAGTGTGGCCAGTTGTTTTAATCGAAAATCCATGTTACATGGAGGTACCCTAATATTAAATAGAAATGGCATTAAATGTAAACAACGGAAGGATATAGTTAGTCTATCGGTTGAACACAATGTTGAGTTATCATGTGTTGAGCTGGACAAGCATGTTATAGTGTGCGTTTACAGACCACCAAGTATGCAAAACTATTCTATTTTTGAGACCACAATGGAAGATGCTTTGGCAAAAGTCATCAAAAGTAACAAATCTGTCATTATCTGTGGTGATTTTAATATTAATATTTTAGAAAATAATTCAAATAGTAACAGATTGTTAAGCCTCTTTAAGTCATTCAATCTGTCCAATATATTTTTAGAGCCGACTCGAATAACAACAACCTCTGCTACCTGTATTGATAATGTTTTTTGTAATTGTGATTTCATACATAAAGGCGTCGTTAATTGTCTGCCCTCTGATCATAGCGGACTCACTGTCACCTTTAGGTCCAAGATACCATTGCAGAAGATTCAGATAAAGTATAGGCCAATAACACCTGGTAATTTAAAGAAATTTGATAGGGTTATAGGTAGTGTATTACAAGTTCAGGACTTAAACATAAACGATGCTAATAAACTATACTCGGATGTGTTTTCTGTAGTGCAGACTGAGTTTAGCAATATATTTAAGATAAAAAGTAAAAATACTTACCCTAAATTTATTTTCAGTGATTGGGCAACCACAGGTATTAGGAAAAGTAGAGATAAACTGTACGAGTTATATGGGCTCAAGCCTTATGTTAGGACGGAGTCTTTTAGTAATTATGTTGCCGTCTATTCAAAAACTTTTAGAAGCGTGTGTAGGTTAGCTAAATCTAAATATATAAGTAGTAAAATTAAAGCATCGGATAATAAGATTAAAACAACTTGGAAAATTATTAATAATGAAACTGGCAGGAAAAATACACCATCTAATAATTACACACTAGAAACTAGTCACGGTACTGTAAATACTGACAAGGCCGTAGCTCAGGAATTTGTCGATTTCTTCACAAATATACCGATTAAAACGACAGAAGCTTTAGATTCCTCACCTGCCCTTTCTATCGCCCTTCTCAGAGAAAATGTTACTACCTGTCCCATAGCATTTAGTTTTAAACACATAAATAATGTAACTGTTAAAAAAGCTTTCAAGGATATTAAGATCAAACTGACTGAGGATCTGTGGGGAATGTCTATCAAAACCTGTCAATCTGTTATTGAAACTTTAGCTCCCTACTTAGCTTTAACGTTTAACTTATGTGTAGATCAAGGAGTATTTCCTGATCTTATGAAACATAGTAAAGTTATACCACTTTTTAAATCTGGGGACAGTAGAGATTCTAACAATTATAGGCCGGTATCGGTCTTGCCAGTATTCAGTAAAATTTTCGAAAAGATCATGCTTAATCAAATGCTATTGCACTTCAACATAAACAATATCCTGCATGATCAGCAATACGGCTTCACCAAAGGGCGTTGCACTACTGACGCCGGTGTGTCCTTGCTAAAGCATATTTTTACAGCCTGGGAGGAAGCACATGATGCTCTTGGGATCTTTTGCGACCTCTCGAAAGCATTTGATTGTGTAAATCATGAAACGCTGCTCCTCAAACTTGAACATTACGGCTTTTGTAAGCAGGCTATTTGTATAGTTAAATCATATCTGAGTGATAGACAGCAGCAGGTTCAGATAAACGGTGTCAATTCAATGAGCTCAAACGTAATAATGGGCGTGCCACAGGGTTCTATATTAGGCCCGTTTCTCTTTCTAGTTTACATTAATGACCTTCCCCATTCATTGCATAATCAACCCAAGATAGTCTTGTTTGCTGACGACACCTCACTTATTTTTAAAGTAGATAGACGTGCTAAAAACTATGACGATATAAATAAAATTATTAATCAAGTACATGGTTGGTTCACTGCGAATAATTTAGTATTAAATGGGAATAAAACAAAATGTATAAGATTTTCTTTACCCAATGTTAAACATAGTGAGTGTGATGTGGTATTGAATAATGATAAATTGGATTTAGTAGAGGACACTGTTTTCTTAGGGATAACGCTTGATTCTAGATTACAATGGGGTCCCCAAATAACATCTCTTTCTAAGCGGCTAAGTTCCGCAGCGTATGCTGTTCGGAAAGTCCGCCAATTAACAGACATAGACACTGCACGACTGGTGTACTTTAGTTACTTCCACAGTATCATGTCTTATGGTATTCTGCTATGGGGACGTGCTGCAGACATTGAATCAATCTTCATTCTGCAGAAAAGAGCTATTAGAGCTATTTACAATCTACGCAGTCGCGATTCCCTTAGGGATCTGTTCAAAGAAATAAGCATCCTAACAGTGCCTTGTCAGTACATATATGAAAACATCATGTATGTTAGGAAAAATTTGCATTTATTTAGTAAACAGTGCGAACGACATCATTATACTACTAGAGATGGAAATAAACTAGTTCAACCAAAATTTAGATTATCAAAAGTGCAAACTTCATTTATGGGGAACTGCATTAAATTTTACAATAAAATACCTTCCAACATCCTTCAATTAAACGAGAAGAAGTTTAAAATATGTGTAAAACGCACACTATGTAGGCAGGCTTATTATAAATTAGATGAATATGTCGATGATAAAAATGCTTGGCGAAATGCTGGTCCAGCTTCGCAGCCACACTGAAATAGTCTTATGTGGTCTTCATATTTTGCTACTCCTTTTTTTGTAATAATTATTTAATTCCGGACTTTCACTAGTTCTTTTATTGACATGTACCTTTCTCATAATATTATTTTTGACATCATGGATTTATTAAATATTCATGTTCCTTGTTTTTTTTTTACCACTGAGTAGGACTAATTTGTCTTTGTTTTTTTTTATATCGAGTATACAGGACCTTCGTATTATACAGGACCTTTATCATTTTATTTTGTATAATTGTTTAGAAGTTTAGAATTGTAAATGTGAGCACTATGTAGTCACCGTATTTATATAACTTATCATATAAACAAGCAGTTGAGAGTATGTCATGCTCGCTTAAAGGTCATGCTGGTGGTGTCGTGTGTGTCGGGTCCTTCGGTTCCCTAAAATATGGTTGAGCTGGGGGATGGCTGGCACATGCGTCATGCTCGTGAACGGGTGCCGCCAGTTGGGGCCGGTCATCCCTTAACTGCTATTGACATACCTACATAGCTTTATATTGATCTCCTGGACACTTCTGTTGTGCAATATGTTACATTGTCCTCACATCTTAGCTTACTATAAATAAACACGAAATCAATGTAACCCAATCAGATGCTTGTAACAGAAAATATGATAAAAAGAGTGTCCATGGAGTTTCTTGCCTGTTCTTCTCCATAGGATCTACTTTTTGGAACATGCAACTAGATTCCTAACTTCACTTTTGACTTTTCAAAAACACCAGTAAATAGGTTCAATTGAAATAAATGATTTGAGTTTGAGTTTGAGTTTGCGTCGGGGGTTAAAAAAAGGAAATATTACTTGTTATGAAAACGTCTACCACAAAGCAAACGTTAAAAAGACACAACTCCAAACAGAAGCCGAATTGTAATAATATTATTGCCGACCCCGCCAGAGTTGCCGTTTTAATAAAATTCCGAATCTCTATTTACCTAAGGAGCGCTTTGAAAATGTAATTAGTACAGAGCTAGGGATGGTAAACGCTTGTTTTGTTCATCATCATCATCAAGGTGCGTCATGACGTCATTCCCATCCTGAGGGTGTCGTAAGAGCCGACAAAAGGAAAGAGAAACCCTAAAACCTAGCTGCAAGAGAAGGAAAACTTGAAACGTCTGGCCAGTGTGGCACAGTTGGCTAATTACTCTCCCTGTGATGGGAGGAGGCCTGACTCAGCAGTGGAACAGTAATAGTAGAGTACATGGTTTAATTGGAATTTTCTTAATTAATTATATTTTACTAGCTGTTCCCCCGACTTCCTGCGCGTGGAATAGTGTGTTTGGGTAACATTTTCATCCCCCATTTCCGCCCCTTACAACCCGTTTTCCATTAAAAAGTAGCTTATGTCATTTCTCAAATTTTCAATTTGAATGCTGCTCTACAAAGAAGAGCCGGCAAGAAACTCCGTAGTTGCTTTTTAAAAAATCAATGTGCTTGTTTACAAAAATCACTAAATAGCATAGTGAGAACAAGTTCGCCAGATGAGAGAGCTACTGTTTGATTACCAAATATTCAGTAGTTTTGTCGTGAGCGCGCGAGTTACTTTCGCATTTATAATATTAGTCATGAATATTAAGGATATTTGAAGTACAGTGTCACATCACTAGCAAGCGTTACCGCGTGTTTGCAGGAAGATTCGCCGCATAAAACTAATAATAGGGAAGGGCGGTCGGCTGTCTCAACTGAGACGATAAAATTTACTCGAGACTCTCGAAGGAAAAGTCCTATGTTGATTTTAATAAACCACGTAGCGTATAAAGCCGTATGCAATCGACCCGCTTCCGTGTAAATTATAATACAAACATTATCACTTGAGAAAAGTGAGCGATTTTTTATGTACCTTTAGCACCTGGTACCTGTAAATTGGCCGCCGGTCCAAGCTAGCAGGTATGTATACTTTCAGAGTATACATGAACACTACTCTCTACGATACATTTTGTCCCTCAGAAAATAAGTAATTTCTGGCGGCCCTGAGCTCTTGCTGTATTATCACTTCATTAAAACAGTTAACTTACTGATGCTATCGTTTTACTGGTATACGACACCTTCAATATGGTGACTACGAAATAATAATACCTACCATTAAACACGCCCCTTTCCGTCATCGGTTAAAAACGAGCAGATGAGATCCATTTGCTATTCACGAACAAATCGCAGTAAGTAATTAAAACAGCGCACAATGCGAACTGTCACGCGCAGCCAGCGGTAACAAGCGGCATTAAGGCACAATACAGAAAATACGCAGAAAGACAAGTCTGAATCACGTTGCCTAAAGAACGTTATCATTTCAGCCAAAACACGTCTGCTGCTCGACATAGGCCTCCCACAAGGGTTTCCATAAAGGACGGTCCAGAGTCGCGCGCATTCGTTGTTTTCCGGCGACCTTAACCCGGTTGTCGGTTCACCAGTACTGCGCTTTACAGAACGTGGTCGCTACCCGGGGAGTTTTCTGCCCCATTGGGCGTGGGTCCAGCGAGCTATGTGGCCTCCTGCCCACAATCACTTAAGTTTGGCAATCCTGTGGGCTATTTTTGCAAGTCTAGATCGCTTGCGTATCTCCTGATTTCGGATTAGATGTCGCATGGAATCTCCAAGCAAAGCCCTCTCCATTGCCTTTTGGGTGACTGTAAGGAACTTAATATTGTTCTTTTTTACCAGGTATTGACTTTCAGGAAGAGCCTCAGAAGGCATTATCTTCAATAAGTTGTTTATAGGTTAGTGCTGGTTGTCAAGGCTATAATTTTTTTTGCCAAATGGCTTTCTTTTCAATTCCTAGTGCAAACAAATGTGTGCTTTTTAAAGGAGTCTATTTACAACAAAACCGTCGAAATACATAAAACGTTTCTATCATTGTACGGGCTGGGACGTTGATAACCCGTACTACGTTGTTTTATGCTTGATAGAAATGATAGAACCGGAAGACTTTATGATATATAGTTTATTGATAGTTTAGTTGATAGTTTAATTGATAGTTTATGCTAAGTGATAAAATGCTAATTGATCGGATGATAAATGATAGGGTGATATGATAGGAGTACGCGTGCCCGATCGCGATACTTGCACGGAACGCACTGCTTTCAATGCTGTGAAAATAAGCCATGTGCCGTAAAGTGCTGACGCTACATTTGTAGTGTCAGCCGAATGTACGAGCCCGTACATGCTCCCGGGCCGAAAGATGAGGATGGGGATGAAATGTAATGGAATGAACTAAAACTAAAACATCGTGATATTAATTTTCCTTAAAACTAATAATACATACTAAAAAGTAAACAAGAAAGTTATGCTATACTACTGTGTCCGATATAGTAAACAATGATTGGAACACTGGTGAAGTGCCCCGGTTTTGCTTATGGCTACGTGCACTCGTATGTCGATTGTCACTGATGCTATTATTATTTAAAGAAAATTAATATCACGATGTTTTAGTTTTAGTTCATTCCATTACATTTCATCCCCATCCTCATCTTTCGGCCCGGGAGCATGTACGGGCTCGTACATTCGGCTGACACTACAAATGTAGCGTCATCATTTATCATCCGATCAATTAGCATTTTATCACTTAGCATAAACTATCAATTAAACTATCAACTAAACTATCAATAAACTATATATCATAAAGTCTTCCGGTTCTATCATTTCTATCAAGCATAAAACAACGTAGTACGGGTTATCAACGTCCCAGCCCGTACATCGTTTTTGGTCCTTCGAGCCGGATGACTTTATGATATATAGTTTATTGATAGTTTAGTTGATAGTTTAATTGATAGTTTATGCTAAGTGATAAAATGCTTATTGATCGGATGATAAATGATAGGGTGATATGATAGGAGTACGCGTGCCCGATCGCGATACTTGCACGGAACGCACTGCTTTCAATGCTGTGAAAATAAGCCATGTGCCGTAAAGTGCTGACGCTACATTTGTAGTGTCAGCCGAATGTACGAGCCCCTACATGAGGTTTTTGTTATGATTTTCAGGCTTTTTACGAGATGACTCTAGGCTTGTAAATTTGCCCTCTAAGAATGATAAAAATTCATGCATATCGGGTAATTCTCGGGGTTGCTTCACCGAGGACACGTATTCGTTATGAGTCTCCGTGTCGAGTTTTTGAGATAGGAGATGCACTAGAATCGGATCCCATGACTCTACTTCAACTCCTAAATTTTTGATAGCGTTCAATGTTTCTAAAGTAGTATCGTGAAGTCGTTTTATGTGGTTTAATGATGTTTGCTGCATTACCGGAATATTTAATAAAATATCAATGTGCGAGCGGAATATTAAACGTTTGTTGTTATACCTGTGGTTCAGTATATCCCAACAAATAGAATAATTATCAGACGATATTGGCAAGTGTTGAATAAGCCTTTCCGCCTCGCCTCGAACTTTAGTCTTAAGAAACTGCATCTTCTGTGCACTTGATAATGATGGGTTTCCGTGAATGGTTTCTATAAACAGATCTTTGAACGAGGTCCACTGATGGTAGCTACCGTTAAATGTAGGTATGTCTACTTGAGGTGTCGATTTTTCCCTATGTGATACAGACCATAATTTACGATTGATTGCTTTTGTAATTTCGTTATACTTCCCTTCATATTTAAAGAACTTTGCCTCGTATTCTGGACACCGATCTCCAAGCTCACTATCTATCTCCCAATGAGTGGAGTCAATGATGGACCAACGCGATTGTAAAGCACGTAATAAATGATCGAATTCCCATTTTTCTGTTATAGCGTCTAAATTTATATTTGATACTGTGTGTTCGAACGCCTTAAAATTGCTGTTTTGCTTCCGTAACATTTCGTCCGTTTTGCTAGTTGTATCCTGGGACCGAGGTAGGGGTACTTGAGGCGACGGCACCTGGGAAGATGGTCCAGGTATACCCAAAGGAGTCGCCGCTCTTAAAACGGGTGTTGAAGGCCGGTCGTCCCTATGCTGATAATTACTAAGCACTGCTCTAATGTTTCCGTACCTTTCTTTCGCCAATTCGAATTGATTGTTAGTAAAATAGCTGTGCGATTTCGCAAACTCATTTCCGCACAATAATATATGATTGGCCTGAAACTCCTGCCAGTATTTGTCAAGCGTTTCCAACCTCCGCTTGATATAGTCAGAAGTCTTCCGATCGGCACCATCCTTCTTAAAGTTAGTGTACACTTGCTCCACAGCATTAAGAAGTTGATGCTGATTTGCCAATATGTCTTCCATGTTCGACATGATTTTGATAATATATATGGAAAGATCTTACTTGGTCAGATCCGGTTAGCTGCTTGCTGCTTACTTGCCAGTGAACGTCCCTGCGCACTGGGTTAAATGATAGGTGTGATAAAATTCAACGATTGGTTGCTTGCTGATAGTTGCTGGTTCAGTCCTCACTTGCGATACACCGTAAGTCTCTCCTACACACTTGTAATGCTATTATATGGACACATCAGTAAAACAAGCAGGTTAGCTCAAGACTGGTTTAATGACAATCAATTTGCACCTACCTACATTTAACATTTGGAAGGTAGACTTGTTCAAAATATAAACTTGACTAATCATCACAACCCCTTTCTTTAATGAAACAAGGTACATAGTAGCAATATGCGCAAAATTAATCTTTAATACAATTTTAATATTTAAATACAATATTATACCCTTTCTAAAAAATAGTAATAACTGTATATATTCATTCTATCTAAATTGTATGTTTTATTTCCTGTGTAAATTTAAGAAACATTATCATGCATAAAATTAAATAATAAAATTATAAAAAAAATCTTAATTTCATGCAAACTCAGACAGAACAAAAATTTATACTACACATTTAAACAAAACCATCATGTAAATCGGTATGTATGGTTATATAAAAAAAAATTAAAACGTATAAAATAAATATCAATTAAAAACTTTAGCTATATAAAGTTAAAATTGATTTTTGGACAAAATTCATTCGATTAATTTTGATGTGATATGGAAAATAATTAAAAATTAAGTACATTAATTACTGGATTTTCTGTAAAGTAAGTGGCACCAAATTTATTCAGATAAATTAAGTTCATTTTAAAAATTTTCTATATAAAACTATGAAGAATGTATAAAATATATTACCTACTTTATAAATACATAACTTATCTTTTGTAACATCACTTTCTGATTAGTGCCTTGCCCTTACGTTGCCCGGATGAACCCAGCGATCAGGTGGCCTCACTATCCTGCCGAAACGAGTTTGGTATAAGTTATTACCAATAGAATCAGATGCCGAGTTATTTTGCGGAGTACTGGAGCTGGCGCATGTATGTTGTTGAGGAGTGACGGTGTTTGTGTTTGTGTCACCGTAGGTGAAACCGATGTCGTTCGACTCATCGACCCGTTGTTCCGAGTCAACAATAATATGTTTCCTATTGCGTCTTATAATGGTTCCTGTTCTCATGTTACGTAACAAATAGGACCTTGGACCGATTATTTTTTCTATTGTCGCAGACACCCATTGATTATTTATTCTTGTTTTAACTTTTTGTTTAGGTTTCAAGGGTTTCAAATTTTTAGAACCTCGGTCATAATATTTTTTCTGAACTCTTTGGCGATCTTTTAACTTTTTACTGATATCTTTTTGTATTTTCGGTTATAATAAATGCGGTGTACAAGGAAGAATGCTACGCAGTTTCCTGTTATATAACATTTCCGCGGGGGAACATAAGTCGCGACTGATAGGTGTATTCAGATATTCAAGCAAACCTAAATCAAAGTCGGATTTTTCATAACTAGTTTTTTTCATTATATTTTTTATCACTTGAACCGCCCTCTCAATTTGGCCATTAGACTGAGAGTGTCCAGGAGAAGAAGTAACATGTTCAAAATTATACATATGCGAGAACTCTTTGAATAATCGTGAGGAGAATTCCGGGCCATTATCCGACATAAGAGTTTGTGGAATACCCTGCCTTCTAAAAATTAATTTTAGCTGTTTTATTACTTCTTGAGAGGTTTGTGATCGCAATTTTACGACCTCAATAAATTTGCTAAAATAATCAATTACAATTAAATATGAATTCGAGCCAAAGTAAAAAATATCTGCTCCAATTTTATACCAGGGCCTACTTGGAACATCGTGTGACATAAGCGGTTCTTTTGTATTTTGTTTCCTATACGTCAAACACGCCTGACAGTGTGATAGAAAATCTTGTAACTGCGAATTCATATTTGGCCAATACATTATTTCTCTGGCTCTAAGTTTACACTTTTCTACACCCAAGTGACCTACATGAATTTTCTTTAACATTTCATAACGCATTTTTTTTGGTATGACAATTCTATTTCCTCTCCAAACTAAACCGTAACTAACTGTTAACTCATCCCTGCAGTCCCAAAATTGCCTCAAGTTAAGGTCACTTACCTCATTTTTATGCATTGGCCAACCTCGTTTTATTATTTTCTTTAAAGATTGCATTTCGATATCTTCTTGCGTACATCTCTGTATCTGTAGAAAATGCGAGTCCGTAAGCGGGTTACTAGCCGATATTTCGCATACCTGCGCCTGGGCGTCGAGGTGATCGCGGGGGGCCGTGTTGTTATCACCGCTCGCCGGTGCGACTGCACGTGATAACGCATCGGCTATGAAGAGATATTTGCCCGGTTTGTAAACAAGTTTGAATGAGTATGGTTGCAATCTCATTAGCATTCTTTGCAAACGGGGTGGGGCGCTAGCTAACGGTTTATTAATTATATTGACGAGAGGCTTGTGATCCGTTTCGACGGTAACATCTGATATGCCGTAGATATACATGTAAAATTTTTCGCACGCGAACACACATGCGTATAATTCCTTTTCGATTTGTGCATAGTTTTGTTCTGTTTTTGTAAGTGATTTTGATGCGTAACAGACAGGCAAGTTATCTTGCAATAAACATGCACCCAGACCATTTTTACTAGCATCGACTGATATGACAACCGGTTTACTCAGAGTATAATACTTCAATACTGGAGGGTTACTTAATTGATCTTTTAAGTTTTGAAAACATTGTTCGTGCCTGTTATCCCAGTGCCACGCAATGTCCTTTTTTAGTAACTCTCGCAGTGGAAATGTTTTTTCGGAGAAATTAGGAATAAAATTGTTAACATAAGTAATTATACCTAAAAAACGTTCTAGGTCTTTTACGTTTTGCGGTCTAGGCATATTTTTTATAGCCAAAATATGTTTTTCGTCCGGAAATATTCCATTTTTTGTTATTTTATGACCTAGATAGGTTAATTCGTTGAGGCCTATTTTGCATTTATCTTTGTTTAATTTTATATTAATTTCTTGACATTTTTGCAAGACCTTGCGTAAAATTTTATCGTGACTTTCCTTGTTTTCCGCGAAAATCAAAATGTCATCAATAAATTGTATTACCCCCTCTATATTATCCAGGTGTTCATAAAGCCTTTTGTGGAAAATTTCTGAAGCTGAAGATATCCCATACGGTAATCTTAAAAATTTATACCTACCAAAAACAGTATTAAAGGTACAAAGGTCTGAACAACTGTCATGAAGTTCCACGTGCCAAAATCCTTGTTTTGCATCTAAATTACTAAAGTATTTGGCCTTGGATAAGTTGGCTGTAATTTCGTCGAGCGTGGGTAATTTAAAATGTTCTCGTTTTATTGCTTTGTTTAGATCACGAGGATCTAAACAAATACGCAGGTCGCCATTAGGCTTTTTCACGACTGTCATGCTATTGACCCAGTCGGTTGGTCCTTGAACTTTTTCTATAATACCATCTTTTTCCATTTCTATTAATTTGTCTCTAACCTGATCTTTTATTGCAATAGGCAACTTCCTGGGCGCATGCACAACGGGTGACACGTTATCTTTTAATTGTATTTTGTACGTCCCCGGCATGCAGCCGATACCTACAAATAAGTCCGGAAATTCATCCAGAATAGCTTTACTACTATCGTTTGGTTTTTTGACACTCATAACTCTTTTAATTAGTGCTAACTCCTGACAAGAACTTTTGCCTAGAATAGGAGGGGAGGAAGTGTCAACAATGATAAATTTTAAAATATACACTTTATTTTTATATGTCACTTTAAGAAAACATTTCCCAACAACTGGTATGGTACTGCCCGAATAACCTTGCAATTTTACGGAAGTTTTTGTGATATTATTAGGGCTTAAGTTAATTTTTTCTAAATAAGATTTAGGCAACACATTTACGTCCGCTCCAGTATCTAATTTAAATTTAATAACTTTATTTGCTATAACTAATTCAACGGACCACTCATTATCATAGGATAAATGCTGATTGTGAAAATTTACCTGATCACTGGAGTCCTCCGTAATTTCAAAAACTCGACACATGCGCGCGTAGTGATTCATTTTTTTACAAGCCATACATTGCTGTCCGTAGGCTGGACACTCAAACTTCCTATGCTTTGTCCCGCATCTGGTGCACGAAGCTAATGTTGTAACACTGCGAGCCTGCCCTCTTGTTTCTCCCGACGGGCCGTTGTTACGGTTTTGATTGAATCTTGAAGAGTTACGTTGATTCGAAAGCTGGTTGGTATTCGAATTCGCCTTCCATTTTATGTTTCGACGTGACTTATTATTGGATGCACCCCTAACGTATTGAACGGTATTTTGTGACGATGAGGCGATGGCATGAACGTCTTGATTATGTTGTTCTGCTTTGATGCTGCTGGCTTGTGCTCGCGACATTTCTGCTAACCTACAAATATCGATCGCTTTCGAAAGTGTTAAATCCGGCTCCCTTAGTAATCGTTCTCTCAAGGCTCCATCTCTTATACCACATATCATTTTATCTCGCACTAATTCACTGCACAAATCTTTGAACTCACATTTTGAAGCAATTTTATTTAACTCAAACACGTACTGTTCCGTAGACTCCAGTTCTTTTTGGTCTCTTGTGAAAAAGTGATGTCGTTCAATAGTAAGATTCTTTCTTGGTAAAAAAAATTTATCAAATTCCTTGAGTAATTCACTTGTAGTTTTGTAGTCACCTTTGAACTGTGTGTAAACTTCTCGACATTTCTCACCGATGATATGTAGCAAAATACTAACTTGAACCTTGCTGTCTTTCTTATGCAGTTCACACGCTTCATAATATATTTGAAATGAACTTTTCCACTTCTCCCATTCCTTGCTGAGATTCCCTGATGTAACATTCGACAAGTCATTGTCGAATATAAACGGCTGCGGTGGCTGCAAAATGGCTTCCATTTTGATATTTTTCTTCGACTTCTCTGCTCCGTAAACTATTCTTACATTATTTCTGACACTAATTTTAATTACTTGACATAATTCTCAATTTTGTTATTTATTGTACGTATAAAACGATATATGCCGACTGCGCCATGTAATGCTATTATATGGACACATCAGTAAAACAAGCAGGTTAGCCCAAGACTGGTTTAATGACAATCAAGTTGCACCTACCTACATTTAACATTTGGAAGGTAGACTTGTTCAAAATATAAACTTGACTAATCATCACACACTAAGTCCACTGTTAGACCACTTGGACGGTATAAACACACGCGAGGTCCTCGAAGGACCAAAAACGATGTACGGGCTGGGATGTTGATAACCCGTACTACGTTGTTTTATGCTTGATAGAAATGATAGAACCGGAAGACTTTATGATATATAGTTTATTGATAGTTTAGTTGATAGTTTAATTGATAGTTTATGCTAAGTGATAAAATGCTAATTGATCGGATGATAAATGATAGGGTGATATGATAGGAGTACGCGTGCCCGATCGCGATACTTGCACGGAACGCACTGCTTTCAATGCTGTGAAAATAAGCCATGTGCCGTAAAGTGCTGACGCTACATTTGTAGTGTCAGCCGAATGTACGAGCCCGTACAATCATACTAATCCTTGTTCATCAATTATGAAATTTTTTATACCACACTACTAAACCAATAAAACATAATAAACATGATAAAATGTCTTTGTATAAACCAGAGGCACTTGCTCTGAGTCTGGGTGTCATTTGTGTTTGTGAATGACATCTTTGTGAACAGCCCCCGCGATACAGGTAACAGACCTAGAGCCAGGGTATCGTTTTAAAAGCGTGTATCACAATCACTTAAACAAACACGCGTATTAAGAATTACCTCCTCTTTGAAGTCGGCTGAAGCTTTTTAAACTTCTGCTATTATTTTATCAGATGTCTCGGGGAGCGTTCTCTCAGTGTATTGTCTTCGGTTGATATTGCCAATTACACGACTGTTTGTGAAATCAATGAAAATCAGTTTCGTCATGACAGGATTAAAAAAAACGAACTTTGTTTTATTTGTTAGTAACAAACCTGCCCTGGCTTCGCAGTTGAGAACATTCCACTACATTGTTTGGATACATCTCAAACGGTGTCATATTTCATTTATTTTTTAGAAAACTTTATGGGGCATTCATTAATTGTCGATATGTCAGCCGAAATATCTTTTAATCTTACTTTGGGGAAAAGAGGCAAATGTCACGCAATTTCGTCACCACCCCATTCCATTCTGAGGGTGTCGTAAGAGCCTACATAAGAGTGACAAGCCCGAAAACCTAGCCGCAAGAGAAGTTAAACTAGATATGAAAAAATGTACAAACACGTCTGGCCAACAGTTAGGCAATTACCCTCCTTGTAATTGGAGGAGGCCTGACTCAGCAGTGGGTCATATTATAGGCTGAGTAGTAGAATTGCCCGTGTTGTGACGGATTTAGAATGTATGGTGTCACCACGCCATTTCATCCTGAGGGTGTCGTGAGAGAAGGGAAATGACAAGACCTATGGCGTGACCGTAAATGAAGGAAAACTTGTTATGAAACCCCTTTTTTTGTCGCTGGGAAATGCTTTATGCATACCACCACCCCCCGGGAGAGAGGTCGGTGATTATGTGGGACTCCGACTAGGGTCGTCTACCCCAATGTCGTCTACCCACTAAAATCCCAGCGGTATACCCCCACACGACGCGCTTGGGGCGCCACAAGTTCGCGTAAACGCATTCTACTGTGACGCCCCGAAGCGACTATCAGAGAGGGCGTCCCGGTACACTGGGACGCCCTCAGTCATCGAGGCTTTCGTCGGTGGCGGTTCCCCCGAACCACCACCGGCCTCTTAGGCGAGAGCAGACGGGGCCCGCACCGTGACGATTGATATGAAACCATTTTTTTTTTGTTCGCCCGGGGTAAAATCCTGTATGGACTTCCTCGCCGGCCACGGGGATGACCAGCGAGGGGAGTGTGGGACTCTCCCCCATAGTGGGGGCCTACCCACTAAACCTCCCCGGGGTGCTCCAACTCGCGTCCTGTTGCGGCATTGTGGGATCTGATGCAGAACCACGCCGCCGCAGACGAGGCCCTCCTCCTCTTGATATGAAACCCTGTGCCAACACATCTGGCCAGCGTCGCGCAGTTGGTTAATTACCCTCCATGTAGTTGGAGGAGGCCCGACTCAGTAGTGGGTCATCTATGAGCTGAATAGTGGTAGTAGGAGGAGGAAATGTTGACGATGATGACGTATTAATATAACTTCTTTGAACAGTATAAAAATGGTGTACACTCAATCTTAAGTTACTTAACTCTGTTTTGCAACTCCGTTAACATTATTACCAGCCTAACTTTATGTACTTTGGGATTTAATAAAGCGCTGTTGCGAGGTAAAAAGCTTAACATTACTTTTATTAAGTAAGAGCTTCGGAGCGCGGTTTTGCTTACTTGGAAATATTTTAATTACATAAATATGCGGTTTTACATGCGTATTTTGGACAATTCACGCAATATCTTTAGAAATTGTAGCCTATATGTTATTCTGATGTATAAGCTATATTGTTGTAAAGTTTCATTAAGGTGGATGCTCCAGGGTAGCCCGCGAAATTCAAATTTTCTTACGTTTTTTGCAATTTGCAGGGCAGTGCTAGGTTATATGATGATGAACATTTGATTCGCGGCTGTAAGACGTATGTAGTTACAGAGCTATAATCATCAAACTCATCAATACAACCCTCCAAGCTCATACAGCCGCGAATAACATTTTAATCAACATACAATCTAGCACTGACCTGCAAATTGCAAAAAACGTAAGAAACTTTGAATTTCGCGGGCTACCCTGGAGCATCCACCTTAAAATACATTCAGCAGTTTTTATGTGAAAAAGTAACAAACATCCATCCATACTTACAAACTTACGCATTGATAATATTAGTAGGAAGTAGGATATATTTCAATATACTACTAATCAGCCTATATATGGCCCACTGCTGAGTCAGGCCTCCTCCAACTACATGGAGGGTAATTAGCCTACTGCGCGACGCTGGCCAGGCGGCCTCTTGCGGCTAGGTTATCGAATCAAAGCAAATGATATTTTTTTTATTCGAATAAATATCTTACGCAAAAATAAATATCCTTGGACCATGGACGTATAAAAAAAGTCGGACAGAGTCTCGCTAACTAAAAACTGTGACATCATAGTCGGCCAGATCAGCTATATGTACAGGCCAGCACGCACACTTTCACACATTAGTCGGCCATTACGCGCGTGAACATCGATGCCTAAAGACGCAATATGCGGCGAAAAAATAAAAACTATAAATCATGTCTTGCGTGGTAAAATTGTGTAAAAACCGTAGTGACCGAAAGAAAAACAATCCAGGAATCACGTTTCATACGTAAATGAATAATTCAATCTCTTATTTCCAGATTATATACATTAAAATCAATTTGTATTTGCTAGAACAAAACAATTAATTTTAAGTTCAGTGTTGCCAATATTCACGTGTGCAAATTAACCGAAATGTGGGCAATTTTTCGTTTATTATAAAAATCAATATATTATTATGGTTAATTATTTAATAGTTACTACTGGGTATTTTATTTTATATTCCTTTTGCTAGATTTTCTAAGGAAAATTAAGTATGGAGAAATGATTGAATTAAAATTACTTAGTAGAAATTGTAATGGTGAAAACGATTGGATTCCAAAGAAATACAGTGTCATTTGCAGTATACATTTTGATGCTATAAGTCATCCTATAAACAACTAAAGGAGGACTCCGGCGTGTTGTTACTTATGCAGTACCATAAAAGGTAAATTAGCAATCTACCAAGACATGGATAATACAAAAAAAAATGAAACTATGCCGCTTATTTTTTCAAAATATAAATGTACATTGTGGCTATTGTGTCAGTATATAATAATAATAATAAATATCCTTGGACATTTCACACAACGCCATCTCGTCCCAAGCTAAGCAACTTAATGTTTGTTTTATGGTAACGAGATGGATGATAAACTACTTAAATACATTTTTTTTTTGTAAATACATACATATTATAGATAGAAAAACACCCAGACCCGGGACAAATACTTGTAGGTCGTACAAATATTTCTTCCGTGCGGGGATCGAACCCGCGACATGCTGCGCAGCAGTCGATCGCTCAACCAATGCGCCAACCGTGTCGTCGAATCGTAAAAATATTCATACAATATTCATACATTATTTTAATCCCCAGTGCTTTATTTTGTTTTATTATTTGTTTGAGTCAAGACACGTGGCAGAGGAATAAACTGTTACTGTACCATATATTACCAGTGCTTCTCAAAAGGTGCGCAATAAATTATAATTATATATATATTATCACAAAACAATTTTTGGTAATGAAAGCATTTCTTTTAATTTAGAATCGTTTTCAACACATCTCGAAATTAGAGGAAATTTCAAGAACCTCTCAAAGTAAAAGACATTATTATAAAAAAAAAATACTCAGCATTTAGGATGTTAAAGTTAAACATAACAATTTCGAACAATTTTTTTTTTCTATTTTAACCATGTTTTTATTGCAAAATTTTGTGTATCTTGGCAACCCCAAAATTAACTCACACATACAGAGCTGCCGCCATTTTGGCGTCTCACTTTTGTCTTAGCCAGAGTTCCGTCCGCCTATTTTTATACGTCCATGCCTTGGACAAATAAATAAAATAAATATCCTTGGACATTTCACACAACGCCATCTCGTCCCAAGCTAAGCAACTTAATGCTTGTGTTATGGTAACGAGATGGATGATAAACTAATTATTATATTTTTTTTAATATATTAATAGATAGAAATGACACCCAGACTCCGAGCCAGTGCCTCTGGTTTAGACAAAGATACTTGCCCGACCCCGGAATCGAACCCGGGACCCGTTGATCCAAAGGCGGCACATCTATGCTTTCAAATACTCAAAAATCAATGTTTTCAAATACTCAAAAATTAGAACACCTAAATTAAAATGTGTAAAGAAAAATTCGAAATAATTAATATTTTAGTTTTTACCACCGGCTCGGAATGCTATTCTACAGTGTAGAGCCGGCAAGAAACTCCATGGCCTTGTGTTACCTTTTATCGTCCCTTACGACAGCCTCAGAAAGGAATGGGTTAGTGACACTATGTATTCTAAATCTGTCACTATTCTCCAATAACACGGTGGGAAATTAGTGATACGTTGGCACAGGGCTTCGTTTCAGTTTCCCCCCCTTTGGTGAACTCTCATGACACCCTCAGGATAAAACGAGATGGTAACACTATATATTGTAAACACGTAACACAGAAACAAACACTGCTTACAAAGTCACAATTTTTTAAGTTACAAGGCACGTTCAAATTACAGTATACAAGAGAAGTGTCACAAATAGCCTCCATTTTCGCCAATTAGAGTTTCCAAGAAGCCGAACGGTGACTCCTCCCACAGGTACATAGCCCCCTTCCCTCTCCTCAAGGAACAATAAGTTACAACGTAGAGTTCAAACATTTCGCAGTAGGCCAACTTAACACTGACTCCTCCTCAAGAGACTACATTATTTTTACCCGTGTGGGGACGGGTCAGAATATAAAACTTCCCCACCGCTCGCTGGGAAATAACGTGTGTTGTTATAGTTAACAAAACCCAGCACGCTTGGTGGTAGGATCTAATGGTCCACCCGGCTAGTTAACACCCTCACATCTAAGTCCGGCGCCAAGCAGTTTTACTGTGTTCCGTCGTGTGTATGTGAGAGCCGGGCACCGGCTCTCACATACCGGCGACTGGACATTTCACTGAATTGCTTGCTTCATCTTGGACCCTGGCGTTGATTTCCATCACGCAAGCAAGGGGTCTGTCAAGGTAAGTCAATAATAGAAAAAAAACTCTTTGAGATAAACTCGAAGCACTGGGCTGATGACTTAAGGTACAGAGATGTGGTCGCTCTCTATGGGCTCCATCAAAAGGTTCGAAGTCACCCAAAGAACAATGGAGAGGACTATGTTCGGAGTTTCCCTGCGAGATCGAATCAGAAATGAGGAGATACGCAGGAGAACCAGAGTTAACGACATATCCCATAAGATTGCTAAACTTAAGTGGCAATGGGCAGGGCACATAGCTCGCAGAAAAATCCTTGAATGGCGACCGTGTTCCGGAAAGCGCAGTGCTGGTAGGACCCACACTGTTGACCAGCGACTGAAAGCGTGCGGTTGGCTAAGGGCTGGCCTTCGTGGAAATCCTTGGGGAAGGCCTATGTCCAGCAGTGTATCGTCGTAGCCATATTTAGATACAAGGCCGCGATAAAATAGATTTGTATTTGCGTTACACGGTAAATTATTTACCCTCCATGTAATTGGAGGAGCTCCGAATCAGCAGTGGGTCATGGGGCTGAGTACCCATGTATGACTAGTTTATTCGTAGTTTTTTTGGAGGGATCGTCCATATTTAAATTACAATATCTTTCTTTAATATACATTTTTTATCGATGTTGTGAAGATACTGCACATTTACACAATGTACTGTGAACCCTTCCCCCTCCTGTGGGAACAATGAGTTACAATTTAAGAAGATCACCGGGCGCTTAGCGGCGTTAAGTAGATAGATGCAAGTCTGCTAAGGATTATGACACACTGGCTGCAGTAAATTGAGTTAAGTCTGGATTCATTTAACTGCGAAGTCCAAAGCTGAATATCTACGTTTAAAATGGGCATATAGTTGCATCCTGAGGGTGTCGTAAGACCCGACAAAAGGAAATGACAAGACCGGTAACCTTTTTTTTGCCTTTTACCCTAGGCTTGCGTGATGGAAAGCAATGACAGGGTCTAAGATGGAGCAAGCAATTCAAGGAAACTCTCACATACACACGACGAAACACAGTAAAACTGCTTGGCGCTGGACTTAGATTTGAGGGTGGTAGCTAGCCGGGTGGACCATAAATAATCTACGTTTAAGATGAGCATACAGTGTCACCACCCCATTGCAGCCTACGATTGTACGACACCCTGTGACCAACCCATACCATCATAAGGGTGTCGTAAGAGGCGACTAAAGGAATACAAGAGGCAGATCACCTTGCCGCAATACAAGGAAAACTAAATAGACACAGTACATTGCATGGCACAGTAGGCTAATTTCCCTCCATGATTTTGGAAGAAGCCCTGATGAATACGTTGACTTACAGAAATTGTTGTTAGCAATAACACCAAAGACACCTCTGCAAATTTTGTGATCTAATTTGTTTAAGTGTTCATCATTTCATCTTTCATCATTACAGCTGATACGTACATCATGACAAGCGTACTATAGTGTAAAACAATATTTAGATGACAAATTGTAAATGAACCTATGTATTGACAATTGACATTTTATTGGTAATTGTGACATTCTTATTTAATTAAATTTGTGCTGATCTTCTTTTGTTAATGAATTGTATGTAATCTCAAGAATGGGATAAAATGACATGTAATTAAAACTTTCTTACTGAACTTAATCGTGTACACCTTATTGGTAGATAATTTTTAGAACTTCAAACGATGTACAAAAACCTGTCATTAAGCCCAAAAATCACACGAACAAATTATTTATAATAAATTACCCACTACTGAGACGAGCCTCCACCAAATTCCTGGAGGGTAATAGAACGTACATAGAAGAGTATTCAAGAATCTCTGTAGCTGCAAAATACTTAACCATAGCGGTTCAGTTCGCTACACCCATAGAACTTGCATGGTGCAAGCTTAAAATCCGCGCCTACCGAATTTTTCCCAAATTAATCTTTCACCAAACACTTGAAGTCTTTGTGGAGCAATCGACAAATTTAATCTTGTGCTGATCCAGGCGGCCTGCGATGGGTTGGGGATGTTGCGAGTGGGTAACCCTCGGGACAAAAGAACTTGTAGAGCATATATCTGTATTATGTTCTGTTATGGTTTAAAAACATCATCATTTCTGCAAATAAGTCACACACAATGGACACTTACAAATTGTTAACACATTCATCATCATAATCGTCATCAACCTATTTCAGTCCACTGCTGGACGTAGACCTCCCCTATGGCTCGCCACTGAACCCGGTTTTCGGTTCTATGCATCCAGTTGCTGCCGGCTGCCCGTCCCACCCTACGTTTGCCAGTACGTGGTCAATACATTAATCATTACATACTTAATATTATAAAGCTGCAGAGTTTGTTTGTTTGAACGCGCTAATCTCGGAACTACAGGTCCGATTTCAAAAAATCTTCTTCAGTGTTCGATAGTCCATTTATCGAAGAAAGTTATACTTTTTAATTATTTTTCGAAAAAATAATTCATTCGCCATGCGTGTGACACAGCGGGGAGCAGCTAGTAAAAATTATACAAAGCAAAGTAATATAGTTTTCCACCAGTTCAGAACGCGACCAATGCTGAGAAGAACTGGCAAGAAACTCAGAAGGCCTGTCATCTGAAGACCGACTACTGTAGAATCATAATCATCATCATTTCAGCCAAAAGACATCCACTGCTGGACATAGGCCTCCCCCAAGGATTTCCACAAAGGCTGGTCCTGGGCCGCCTGCATCCATCGGCGACCTAAACCAGGTCATCGGTCCACCCTGTAGGATGCCTACCAGCACTGCGCTTTCCACAACGCATTTTTCTATTCTACTATAGAATAGAATAGAAAAATGCTTTATTGTTTATACCAATTACGGCGTTCACAATCGTCAATGGATACATAATTTTTTAATACATATAAAGGTAATAGTTATTTGTTATACAAGAGTGCAAAGTTGCTTTTTAACCGCGTGTTCAATTTTGATGACCGAGCAAGCGAAGGATCCTGAAATAGAATCACGAGCGCAGCGAGTGATTCAAAATTAGAATCCTGAACGTTAGCGAGGGAATCAAAAGAGCACGAGGTGAAAAATCTTTGCACTCGAGTGCAACACGTAACTTTTCATTCCACTAAATGAAATAAATAAATTAATGAAATTACTAAATGCAAAAAAAAAACGTTTACAATCACAAGATAGGTACACTTTTATTTCAGTTTAGGTATTAATTACTACATTATGACAGGTAAGTATTACAGAATAATATTTAGTTTATTCTCTAGCGAATAAAAACGGCTTTTGCACTCAGATATCGAAGAGCAAAAATACTCTTTCCGAGATGGGGGGATGAAAAATGCTTTATTGTTTATACCAATTACGGCGTTCACAATCGTCAACGGATACATAATTTATTAATACATATAAAGGTAAAAAAAATTGGGTGACAATGTTAATAAAAACGCAAAGGATATTTCCTATTATTTATTGACACTACTTAACTACATGACACTGTATTGCAAACTCACTACATCTATCTCACAATATATTGGTACATAAACTCGTATTAAATGTGCACTATCGTAATTTAATTCTATTTATCATTAGTATACAGTATTAGCATCTTACGAGGTAAATATGAATAGTCAAATTACTTTTGAACAACCCAAAAATGATTCTTTAAAAATATTAATATTAGAATGTTTATAAGACTTTTATATTAACATAAACTGATTCTGTCAAACAAATATACCTGTTAAATTAGCAATATGTAAGATGAAAATACTTTATTACTATAATTTACATTTAAGTATCTACAAAATAATTATATAATTCAATTTACATTATATACAAATAAATTATTTACATTGCCGCATAAAATTTTATACCATAAACATTATTATACAAATTTTTCACAATTCATAAAACGTAGTAACATTTTCGTGAAGTAAAAGGTGCGCAGGTTGTGGTGTTTTAAAATTTATACGAGTAATATAATTAAGTACTAGCTGACCCGGCAAACTTCGTACCGCCTCAGAATGAATAAATAAAAAACTTGAATGATATTTTTTCATATTTTTAAACTTTTCTGGACTTACACGAATATTTTTTTTTTTGACTATTCGAAAGCATTCGCAAGAATTTATTCGAATAAAAAACATTTTGATTTTGATTTTGATTTCAAGACCAAAATTAGCCAAATCGGTCCAGCCGTTCTCGAGTTTTAGCGAGACTAACGAACAGCAATTCATTTTTATTAATTTAAATAGATAATGTAACCTATTTTAACTACGGTATCAAAAGACTAGTTATCCCTGATATTTCACCTCTTTATGGTAATAAATACTTGGCATGAAATACTAAAAAGAAGTTTAACTCACGATATGTAGAAATCTTAAATTATAAAATTGCATGAGATCTTTTGGAATGTTCTGATAATCTAAAAGATTTTAAAATGTCGAAAGTTAAGGCACATGTTTTAGAAAGTATACTAAAAAAGAATCTGGACTAGAATTAACATGATATAATAACCAAGACTTCAAAGTTTATTAATAAAATATTTAATTATTTTTACGGGTATTAGTAAATATTAAAAGACATAAGACAAATTGAAGAAAACAACTTTTTTAACCAAGTGATGCAAATTTATGATGACTCATCGCATACACTACAATTAAATTACATTGAATATTTATCAGGAATGTCCGAAAATTTATAGAACACCGTGTCACACTATTTTGTCGTCTATTATTTTCTTTGTAAAAGTTATCATTATATAGACATACTGCCGACTCGGGCCACCTACAATGACGTAGAGGAAAATCTGCCTATTGTGCCTTTTGACAAGGTTGTCTGTCTATTGCGTTTGTTTAGTCGACTCTTACGACACCCTTAGGATGGAATGGGTTGGTGGCATGCCTTATATCTTTAATCCAGAATTGGAAATTGTTTTTCTGGTTACGTATGAACCTTATTGTTGTGTTGTAAAGCATGGTCTTGCAGTAAGGCATCATGAGCTCGGAGGCGAAGAGCTTCGGCGCTGGCCAGTCTAGCCAGAGACGGCGAAGCGCAGGGGGGCGAAGGGGGTGAGGGCGCAGGTGGTTCTGGTTCTGGATGGCGAAGAGCTGGTGGCGGGAGGGCTAGTACGTACCTGGATAAAAGGATCCGTTAACCATAGCATATAAAAGACTCACTTCTGAGTTGTGCCTCCTCCAATTTCAGGGAGGGGAGATTTAACCTATGCCACTAGTTGGTGAGGATTTCGTAACAAGTTTTCCTTCTCATGCGGCAGGTTTTCAGCCTAATCATTTCCTTTAGTCGGCTCTACGACACGCTCAGAATCGAATGGGATAGTGGCACTATGTATTCTAGATTGAAGAGACAATTGGACAATTTAAGGGTATAAACCTAACGTGTATTGACTCACATCGATGGTGGAGTTGTCTGGGTGGTGATGGATCTATAATACATAGTGTCACTATCCCATTCCATCCTGAAGCTGTCAAAAGAGCCGACAAGGCTAACCTAGCCGCAAGAGAAGCAAAACTTAAAATGAAACCCTGTGCCAACCCGTCTGGCACTGTAGGCTAATTACCCTACTTGTAATGTGAGGACGCCCGTAGTAGTAGTAGTAGTTAAAAAACATCTTGAGCCAAAATCTATCCTGCGTAATGGTCGATTTTGGATCGCTGATCTCATAAGCCACGTGATTGGTACATGACATTCGCGAACTTTAACCCACCATGGCTCATATGTTTCAAGATATTTGAAGCTACTATACCTGTGCAATAATGCCCTGAAGGCAGCAGCTGGTTCCGCGTCGTGCCACAAAGGTGTGGGGACACCGAGAGCGCCCAGCCCAGCGCCAAGGCCCAGAGCCCACCATTCCCCACCAGGAGGCCCGCCACCGCCCCACTCACCGACCACTGAAACAAAATATATATTTGAAGTTGTTTCAGGAGGCTTTTAGGCGCAAAGGGATGATCATCCAGCCATACTAGGTGTTATGTCTGGCAGGGGGTCGCGGCGCCTATCCCACCTGTAGTCGGGGATTACGTAACCGTGCGAATCGTTCAATAAACTTCGCTAACGCGGTGTAGGACATTTTGCGATATTTCTTGATATCGCCTACAAATGCGCGGGGGCCGGGTGGGGGTAGTCTTAAACCTCACCACGTATCACCAAGGGGGAGGGAGGGGTTAAAAAAGGATAAAAAATCATCACGTGATTAATGGACAGCCCCTTAGCTGAGCTCTACAAAGCTCATTTCGTGAGAGAATGTGGTAAGAAATAAATAAATTATTCTTTAATTTTTCTGTTATATTTTTTTATTATTTGAATGTATTCGCAAAAATATTAATTCGTATAAAAAACATTTTCATTTTGTATATTTTCCCCACGTGGTCATTCGAAATTGTTGACTTTGAAACAATAACCCTTTTTCTCGTCACTGGCTAAAAAGCTAAAGCTGCGTCCACACTGAGCAGGTGTGGGGCCACAAAGACCGCGATTGTTTGCGCACGCGCCTGGTAGTCCTCACCTGCCGTGTTGATATCGCCGAGTAAACATTACCGGTATTGATAGCTTTATGAAAGGCTCATTATACAGCGTACAACCTAAACTCTATAGCTATGATAAAATGATTGATAGTACTGCTGATAACGATAATGTTTGCACAATTATTTTGACGAAAGCGTCAGAATTAGAAATTAATGTTCCGTGTGGTGACGGATTTAGAATACATAGTGTCACCACCCCAATCCATCCTGAGGGTGTCGTAATAGCTGACAAAAGCAATTGAATAGGCCGATAAACTAGCCGTAAAAGAAGGAAAAATTGATAAGAAACTCTGTGCCAACCCGTTAGCCAGCATGGCACAGAAGGCTAACTCGCTTGTAGCTGGAGGTGGCCTGACTCAGCAGTAGTAGTTTTAATATTCACGTTTCAGTTGACGCCTTCCGGATCCAATAGAACAGTTTGTTATATGGAATATAATAAATTTGTAAATATTAACGTTATTAAATAGGACTGCAATGTCAAAGGAGAATGGCAGGCCCTCTGAGTTTCTTGCCAGTTCTTCTCAACTGTGGTCGCGTTCCGAGCCGGTGGTAGGTAAACTGTATTACTTTGCTATAAATATTTTTTGCGATGTGTTAGAAATTTGTAAGAGTCCATTTTGTCCTATAAAAAAAAATATTAGACTTTTTTTTTATAAAAAAACAAAACGATTATTTATTCGAATAAATTCTTGCGAATGCTTTCAAATAGTCAATAATTATAACACAAAAATTAAAACAGAAAAATTAAAATTTATTAATCATTTAATTTTTGCCACCGATTCGGAATGCCATTCCACAGAGAAGAGCCAGCGAGAAACTCCATGGTTGCTCTTTTAAATAAAAGAGTTACAATGAGTTACCACCTGTAACATTCACAATAGCTGCAACAAATCCTAAGTGTGACTTACTATCACTTAAGCCCTCAAAAGCCATAAAGGCTCAAGTAATGTAAAGACGCATGTGGGAATGTGTGGGTTTTGTCCAAGAAGATAGAGCCCAGACTATAAATAAATAAATAAATATGCATGGACATTTCACACAACGCCATCTCGTCCCAAGCTAAGCAACTTAATGCTTGTGTTATGGTAACGAGTTGGATGATAAACTACTTATATACATTTTTGTAAATACATACATATTTATAGATAGAAATGACACCCAGACTCCGAGCCAGTGCCTCTGGTTTAGACAAAGACACTTGCCCGACCCCGGAATCGAACCCGGGACCCGTTGATCCAAAGGCGGCACATCTAACCACTAGTCCGTCTGGTGACTTAGAATACATAGTGTCACTACCCCATTCCACCCTAAAGGCGCCTTAAGAGCCGACTAAAGGAAATGTCAAGGCCTATAACATAGCCGTAAGAGAAGGAAAACGTGATACGAAACCCTTTTTATTTTGTGTCGCTGGGGAAATGCTTTATGCATACCACCGCCCCTCGGCTTAGCGACCGACCAGGTCCAAGGACACTGGTGCACCTCAGCGGTTTAGAGCTCGCAGGTCGGAGGGCAACTCTGAAGACAGAGAAGTCCCTGGAGCGCAAACCTGCTACGACACCGTGTGCTAGCAGTTGGGTGACCCTCAGCCGGTATCGCCCCAACGGATCATGATCAAGCATCCTCACCACGGCAAGGTAGCAGCACAGTCGAGGACAATCCATCCATCTCCCACCACCCTTGCGCACACCCACATTCATTCTGAAACCACCAATTCTGAATGCTGAGAAGAGTCGGCAAGAAACTCTGAAGACACCCAGAGCCAGATGTTGCTTAACCTGCAGATTTTTGCTGGCTCCGTGTAGCAACTGCTATAGATGGTAAAATAGCAATTGCCACTGGCGGCTTTTCGAAGCATGGAGAAGGTCAGAAATTAGACAAAAAAATACGAATTACACGTACGTATGGTGGTTGGTGGTTTCAGCACATAAACGACCCACTACTGAGTCGGGCCTCCTCCAAATTCATGGAGGGAAATTAGCCTACTGTGCCACGCTGACAAGCCTGTGCGTATGATGAATAGAAAAAAAACCATTAAACTCCCCTCGATACCATGACAAATCAGCCTATCGATAAGCAATTACACAGCTTGCCACGTGTCCCATAACGAGTTCTAAATAAATCACGAATAAACGAATTGTGTGTTTGGATCCACGTGTCGCGGAAACTCGTACATACCGGTCATTATATCGGCATTAGACGAACAATTATTCGATTGGGCGGTGGCACGGTACGAGCGGAGCGGTTATCGATTTAAAAGTAATTTAATGATTTTTATTTTAATTTTTATTTTTGTTTAACTGATAAATGCCGGTAGATTTAACCGTAGACAATGCGAATAATCGCGGAAACCTAAGGTCATAAATCATTAATACTTTTTAGTTTTCTTATGCAACTAAATATATCGGACAACGGCTTTTATAATAGAATTTTATATTATAACTAGTTGACCCCGCAAACGTTGTTTTGCCATGTAATTAATTAGGAGTTTATCGTAGGGGGGTGAAAATGTTGTATGTTGTATCATAAAAAAAACTGTATAAAACATAAAAATAAAATTTTGGGGTGAACCACGCTTAACACTTAGGGGTGTAAAAATTAGTTAAAAACCTATTCTCATACCTACTGAATATACATATGAATTTTCATCAACATCGGTCAAGCCTTTTCGCAGGAGTATAAACACTAACTGTGACACAAGAATTTTATTTATTAGATATCACTATCACTACATATTATAAAACAAAGTCACTGTCGTCTGTCCGTCCCTATGTTTGCTTAAATCTTAAAAACTACGCAGCGGAATTTGGTAGCGGTTTTTTTTATTAGATAGAATTATTCTAGAGGAAGTTTTATAAGTATAATACGTTCATAATATAGAGTAGAGAAACACTGATAAATTTAGTGGTTCGTCATTGCACCCGTGCGAAGCCGGGGCGAGCCGTAGTCAATAATAAAGGGCTCACCATACACTTGTTATTGTCAATCGCATACATTTGTCTTTCTATTCTGCCAAAGTGATTTGACCCAACGCCAGGGATGGTATGCGGCGACCTCAGTCAAGTAATAAGGTGCCAAGTAAAAGCCTCAGGGTGAAATAATATTTTTATTTTATGTTTTTTTTTTTACTTACAGCCTGTCCGCTTCCGCTTGTTGCACTGAAACCGCGGCCATACGTCATTAACACCTCGCTCCCATTTGGTAACGAAAAATATTTATTTCTCAAATTATCTATGGCATCAATACCTTTAAACTAATTTCCGTGTTATCATTATTTTTAATATTAGGGCAGTAGAAAAAGGGGTTTTTCCCTCCAATATGATAGCGCTCAAACATACATTCGTATGAGACACATGATTATACATGTAACACCGATATGAGTGTATGGAGACTACCACCTAGAGTGGGACAAGCACCAATAGATGATGATGGTGGTTTTAAAAATGATGATTTCTAAGCGTTTGTGATATAACCTACATGAATAAAATTGTTTGAGTTGATACCTAATGCAGTGTTCAAAGTGTCTATATGTAGTGGGGTGATGGGTTTTTAATACGTTTGGTCATCAACAAACTCCATTCTAAGGCTGTATGTAGTAAGAGATGGCCACACGGGGTATATCCTGAAGCCACAAAAGAAGGAAAAATGTATTCCCGCCCATGACATTCGAGATGAGTGATAAGTTTCCAACATTATCCGGATATTATACAGTAGAATAGAAAAAATATAAATCAGTCACTCGCAATTATTTCCAAACAAGGAATTACCGGACATATCGTGTTCATATCACAGTAAATATGCAATCAGTATAAATGTACATTTACAAAAATGCTGTGACTATATCTAAAAACTGTAGTACTGGATAATTAGGGAAAAAAGTATATTTTATATTGTTAAAATATTTCAAGAAACCGCGACACGTTTAACTCGTCTATACTTTAATACAAACTATTAAGGGTGTGGGAGACCAAGAGATATGTATTGATTGTGTGAATCAGGAAATTCGTATGAAAGTTGTTAATGTACGAGTAGATATGACGACCGATAGCGTATGGAGACTACCACCTAGCGTGGAACAAGGACCGAAACATGATAATGGTAATTTTAAATATGACGATTTTTAAGTGTCTTGTGATAAAACCTACATATATAAAATTATTTTTGAATTTGATTTTAAGAATATTAATACTCTGTAATATCTTTTAAAATGTACCTACATTATACGCAATAAATGATTGATTGATGTAGCTATTAAGATTATTTTTCTCGATATTCGCACATATTACCTGATTAATCAATGGACTACGACAAGAACAAATTACATATTAGATTCTAAATATAAAATCGAATACATAACTAAATAAAAATTAAAATAAAAAAAAACGTCGTTTCGTTATTAATCAGATTTTTATTACAACCTGTGTAATGTGTTACTGCTTACATGTTTACTGTGGATCTAATAGATCAGAAATTACTGTATTTTGGGTGATATGCCCACCGATAATGAAATATAGATTCGTGCGGAAGTTTACCGATCGTTAGCGATCGTTTAGCGATCGGTATCGTAATGTGTGATTGCCTTTATTGGTGTAGGGCTGTCCCTTTTTCTACCAACGACAAAAAGACTGGTGTTAAATGTTTGGCGTCAATATATTTATATTTTTATTAGTTATGTGATCATGATATTTATAAATTAATCATTATAAAAAATATATATATTTGCTGAATTAGAATGCATGTTTTTTTTTATTGGAAATAAACGGTCTTTATTATTATTATATACGTTTGACTTGTCTGCCTGTGACATACTAAATTTTGATTTCATTTGTTTGTGTAGTATCTTTATCGTATCTTTGTTTATTAAACATATTTTTTGTATTGTTTCTATGCATACAAAACGTACCTATTTAGAATACATAATGTCACCAACCCACACCATCCTGAGGGTGTCGTAAGAGCCGACTAAGGGAACACGCGATGTTAACCACCTAGCCGCAAGACAAGGAAAACTCTGCTTGGTGGTAGGATCTAATAGTCTGCCCGGCTAGCTACCACCCTCATATCTGAGTCCGGCGGCAAGCAGTTTTAAGGTCTGGGCAAACAGCGGACGGGGCGGGACGGCGACGCGACGCTGGCGGGACGTGAAGAGTTGTAATGTATTAGTTAATGTAGAATATGTCACATAGAGCGACGGCTAGTCGAGCGCCGAGCGCGACGGCTCTATGTGACATATTCTACATTAACTAATACATTACAACTCTTCACGTCCCGCCAGCGTCGCGTCGCCGTCCCGCCCCGTCCGCTGTTTGCCCAGACCTTTACTGTGCTTCGTCGCGTGTATGTGAGAGGCGGTGCCCGACAGGGCATTTTATCTAATTGCCTGCATCATCTTAGACCCTGTGGTTGCTCACCATCACGCAAGCCTAGGGCATTCAAGTCACTGATAAAAAAAACTTGATGCAAACCCTTGTCTTGTCATTGTGACGCAGTAGGCGAGTTTCCTTTCATGATTTTGGAGGAGGCCGGGCTCAGTAGTGGGTCATTTATATTGGTTGGTCCTCGTTGGTCTAGTGGTTAGATGTGCCGCCTTTGGATCAACGGGTCCCGGGTTCGATTCCCGGGTCGGGCAAGTGTCTTTGTCTAAACCAGAGGCACTGGCTCGAAGTCTGGGTGTCATTTCTATCTATAATATGTATGTATTTACAAAAAAAAATGTATATAAGTAGTTTATCATCCATCTCGTTACCATAACACAAGCATTAAGTTGCTTAGCTTGGGACGAGATGGCGTTGTGTGAAATGTCCAAGGATATATTTTTATTTATGGGCTGAATCGACGACATAACACAAACGCATTTTTAATGTTATTTTCTTTCAGTGACAGCCCTATTTATAAATATTTGACAGGGGTATCGGTAGTCACCAAATCACCGGCAATTAACAGCAATTGCGGTGATTACCAGACACCCCATATTGGCCACCCCTACTTCTTACGGTAACTACCCATCGTGACAGTGTTACAATGTTCTGACTACCAAATCTGTTATTAACATAAATACAGAGACATAAAACGATTAACACTCCGAGTCCGTGTAGTAGATTGAGATTATACAGTGTCACCAACCCATTCCATCCCGAGGATGTGTTGAGGCGATTATAGAACATGATGAGACAGAACATGAACAGAATGCTAATAAAAAACGGCTAATCTGCCAATGACAAATTTGGTTAAAAAGGTTCATTCGATTTATGAATGTTTATTGTTTAAATGAATTGGTTATGAGTTGTGTTATAGTTAAAACCGTTAAAGGTTCGCAGACAGTCTTGTGTGCGTGTGGTGTCCGTGTAGTGATGGATTATGAATATACAGTGTCACCGCCCCATTCCATCGAGGGTGTCGAAAGAGGTCACAAAAGGAAAATGACAAGGCCGTAAAGCAAGCCAAGAAACATGTTAAATGAAACCATGTGCCAACCTGTCTGGCCAGCCAGGCACTGTATGCTAATTGCAATACGAATAAATCATGGGAGGAGGGACGACTGAGCAGTGGGTTATTTATGGGCTGAGTAATATTTGTAGTGTACTTTTAGGGAATAAATTTAGTTCATAAAATCATAATATTAAGAACCATAGACATTTTTGGTTAGACAATCTAAACATACTTTTATCAGTCAAGTTGAATGAGAGCTTGTTAAACTAGGCTAATTAAATTAGTGAAGGTTAAAAAGAAATCTTCTTGTTATGACAAATAGTTTAATTACCGTGTTCGTGATGCATGAACGGTGCATGGTCTCTGCCAAGCGCTTTCTCTCGCTTCCTCCACTTTGCTCTCCGGTTCTGGAACCAAACCTGAGGACAATCCAAAAAGATTTTAATCATTTAGCCAACAGCCGCACATTTATAATACAATACTCTTTTCACTTCAGTAGCTCAAACATGTAGGTTTTGCTCACTGAAAACAGTGAGCAAAATGCGATTTGCTCACTGAGTGAGACAAAGTAACTTTTTAATCATAATTCGAAACATTGACACTCTATCTCTTTCCCGCCAATAGAAAAGAGAGAGACGAAGCCCCAGCACGATATTCCGAACGTGTTTGTCTTTGAGGTCGAATTCAAAATCGGAGCTGTTGGTGCTGGGGCTTTGTCTCTCTCTTTTCTATTGGCGGGAAAGAGATAGAGTGTCGATTTTTTGAATTTTAATTAAAAAGTTACTTTGTCTCACTCAGTGAGCAAAATCGCATTTTGCCCACTGTTTCCAGTGAGCAAAACATACTTGTTTGAGCTACTGATGTGAAAATAACTATTATTGTACACCATTAATATAAAAGGGTAACATGTTATCAGAGAAATAAAATAAAGAAAAGTACAATGGGCGGTCTTATCGCACTAGACGATTTCTTCCAGACAACCTTTGGATGGGTAGGAAGTTGTGAACGTTAAAACGGCAAATACACGTAGATGAGTATACACGAAAAATAAATACATATATAGCCTTATTCTTCATAAATCCTATGCAATAACAATAATATGATACTAAACTATACATATATCATCATCATTTCAGCCAAAAGACGTCCACTGCTGGACATATAAACCTTCCTCTTGAATCTCTCTATCTATTAAAAAAACCGCTTCAAAATCCGTTGCGTAGTTTTAAAGATTTAAGCATACTTATGGACGGACAGACGACAGCGACTTTGTTTTATACTATGTTGTAGTGATAGTGGCTGGCTTTTACCAGCGGCTTCACTCGCGACGACCTAGAATTTTTTTTTCTAATAAATAGTATCTTATGTTACTTCTAATACCAAGAATATGTGTTAGCAAAGTTTCATGATGATCGGTTATGTAGTTTTCGCGTAAAACTGGAACCCGCTCAACTATGCTACTAGCTTGCCGTGGTCCCTAACCTCGCCTTGGCTTGTGGACACCACGTTAGAACGTCACAGTGGAATGCGTTTACGCGAACCTGTGGCGCCCCAACCGTGTCGTGTGAGGGTATACCGCTGGGGTTCATTGGGTAGACGAGTAGTTTCCGGACTATCGCCGGCCCCACCCCGAGGGGAGGGGAAGGAAAAACTTGTGCCAACCCGTCTGACAAGCGTGGCTAATTACCCTCCATTTAAATGGGTGGAGGCCCGACTCAGCAGTGGGGCATTTAAGGGTTGAGTAGTACCACAGACAGATAAGACACATGTGACAAATGAAACTTATAACACCCCTCTTTTAGCCAAGAATTAACAAAACCGACTTTTTCAGTCGGATTTGTTCTCTTTCTCTTTGACTTTCGAATTTCGAAATTTTCGCGCGCAATTTTCCCGCCGAGGCCGAGGGCGGACTTTAATTTTTTTTTATTGTGTAATTGTTGGCAATTTGAATTTCTCCCCCCTGCCTCATACCCCCCACTTGTCCGCACCTCTCGACTACAATGGCAACGTAATGAAAAGCAATTACCCACACGTGGTTTCCATTCCCAAAGTGTGCTACGATAAAAGCGACTTTAAAACTTCGCGATTGAGTTTTATTTAGTGTACGGAGCATTAGAATAGAAACAAATTGAGCTTGTCGGGTGAGATTGCGCTAATAAAAGACATTGTAAAGGAAAAATTGGTCTAATTTCATAATTTGCAAATGGAACCGTTTAAATTGTCATAATTGATGCGCACTTCTGTTACATTTAACTGTAATTTGGGGTGATGACGGCTACACGCCAACGCCTCTAGGCAACAGGCTACAGTAGGCTAATTCCCATCCACGAAGTTGGAGGAGGCTAGTATGGCTCAACCCGTGATGCCCTCCGATAGTCGCAAAACTTCGGGGTGCCACAGACAATGCGTCCTCGAGAACCTTTAAACTCCAACTCAAAAGGAACTTTATTTACGTAGGTTTTATCACAAAACTCTTATATATCTTCATATTTATAATTACCATTATCATCTCACGGCCCTCGGCCCACGGCCTAGGTGGTAGACTCCACACACACATTGCAGTCGTCATACCTACATTCACACCTTTCATACACAATTCCTCACACCTACATAACTCCATCTCTCTAGATCGCTCACAATCCCTGCGTCCACCTACATTCATGCTGAAACTACCACCGGTTCAGAAGGCTGCTCTAAAGGGAAGAGCCGGCAAGAAACTCTGTAGTTGCTTATTTTCAAATTATTCATCTTGTTTACAAAAAGCACTAAACAGCATAGTGAGAGCATGTTCGCCAGATGAGAGAAACATGCGATACGTTTACGCAATGAATGACGAATAGACTTTGACAGGGCCAATCGAAAAAAAAATCCGCGAATAAAGGTCTCCATTGCGTCATTGCTCACACTTTGGCTTCTAAACGAGATATGTAAGAATGCTGGGGTTTTATTGGTAGTCGAGTTTCCCGAGTCCCACATTACCGCAAACTCCACCAGCGGCAGCAGTATGCATTAAGAATTTCCCCAGCGAAAAATAGGCAACTTTACATCTAGGTAGATGAAGTGCATAATATAAATCATTTTAAATACCCAGAAGTATTCACAATTGTACAATACACAACATAAAAAATAGAAAATTAACGGACGGTATAATTCAAGATGTTGGCATGTAGCAACAGACCAAAATAAAGGACGGTTTTTAGTGATGTTTTAGGTTTCCGCATTTTTTTTTAATTTGTTTATTCAATAAATTTTACAATAGCATTTCAATACAACATTCTGCCGAACTGCTTGACAGTATGTCAACAGTATTCTCGTTTTAACTCGCACGTATTAACTTTAAACAACGCAATAATTATTAGTATCAAATAAAATGTTGTAACTAATAGATTCTGTAATGTAAACATTAAAAATGAATGCACGAGACCTCGGTTACCTGGGCTAGCAACGCCCACTAGTCGTCTGATCTAAGGATACACACACACACACATAATACTTACGTAACACACACTTTTTTTTTAGAAAATACTCATCCCTTACTCTAGGTAGAAACTGCATCTCGGGGTCAGTTAACAAACATACAAATAACACCCAGATTCAGAGCAAGTTCCTTTGGTTTTCACAAAGATACTTGCCCGGCCCCGGAATCAAACCCGGGACCCTGTGATTCTAAGGCGGCGCATCCAACCTCTAGACCAACAAGGCTGTCAAATATTCCTCAGTCACTTTATACGTCTTCAGTATATTTCTTTTAATTACCCTCCCGACAAAGCTGGAGTAGGAATTAATTTGAGTGCCAACCCTTAAGAGTCCTCACAATGAATAGTACCCCGTGTCGATTACACGGAGCAATCACTCGAGCATTTTTATTGGTCTCAAATGAATTCTAAATTCAAACTTCAAACTGTCACTCCATCAATAGAATTTCAACCTTAGAACTTTAAGTTAAGGTGTAACATTGATTGAGTTTAAAGTATCGGTTCTTTGCCATCTCTGGAGTGGATTAAAAGCAATTTGCAGTGTGTTGAGTGTGATTTGAGGAGTGGGTGGCAACTGAGCTTTGGGAACCGATAGGGGTGACACTCTGTGGTGTGGTACGCGAACAGAGATCGATATAAACCAAATTTAAAACTCATTTATTCAAGTTCAGCCTCATTTGAGCTCCTTCGAGTCAAACAAAACAATAAAACTTACCATTTGCAATTTAGCACCGATTCGGAATGCAGCTCAACAGAGAAAAGCCGGCAAGAAAATCTGTAGTTGCTCTTTTAGATCGCCATTTTAGGTACAAGGCCGGGATACGACAGATTTGTGAGAGGTAACTCGTACTAGAGGTTTATTTTATTTTTTATTTTTTTATTTTGCATAGGACACAATGGACACTTACAAATTGTCAACATATTAATAAAATTTATACAATGCAAAGTAATATACTTTACCACCAGTTCGGAACGCGACCACTGCTGAGAAGAACTGGCAAGAAACTCAGAGGGCTTGTCATTTTTTCTTTTTTATTACTTTCCAATCTTTCGCAAATAGTGTATACTTGGTCACAAAATAAAGACGAGCGCGTTGTATGCAATTTGAGTTCTGAAGCTAGAACTCAAGCAAAACCAAACGTCACAGTAGGCTAATTACCCTGATATGGGAGAAGGCCTGACTCAGTAGTGGGTCATTTATGAGCTGAGTAGTAGTAGAGGCATGGGGTCTACCACCAGCTCTCTAAAGCTGCACGTCTTCACCACACGGAAAATCAGCCGTATACTTGCATGCAAAAATTATCTGCTCCCAACGCCACAAGTACCCTTATTTCGTAGCGTTACACACAGTAAGTGCACTTTAAGTAAAATCATGCTTAATTAAAGCGACTGTACTCCCGAGTAGTTGAGTTATTAAGTTAATTGCTTACGGTACAGGCACCTATTTGGTAGCACCACGAGGCATTTTCACGATCATCATCATTTAAGAAAATAGACGTCCACTGTTGGACATAGGCCTCCAAGGATTACCACAAAGTTTTTATCTGTGCCGCCCGCATCCGTAGTTTTCCAGCGACCATAACCAGGTCGTCGGTCCATCGGATCGCGGTCACCGCTCGAGGACTTTTCTGTCCCATGGGGCGTCAGTCATGTGTCCTGCCTGCACTTCATTTTGACAATCCTGTGGGCTATGCTGGTTTAGGCGCAAAGGGATGATCATCCAGCCAGACGAGGTGTGATGTCTGGCTAGGGGTCGCAGCGCCTTTTCCCCCGATAGTTGTAGTCGGGGATATCTTAACCTTGCGAATTGCTCTTGAAATTTCGCTATCGCGGTGTAGGACTTTTTCGTAATTATCGCATTTGTAGGCGATATTTCTTGATGCAATTAGTTCAGATTTTTCGGGTAAATTGTGTAAAGTATGTAGCATGCGGTCGCTACACTGGTAACTCTGTTTCTCCTGCGTTTAGGTCTCTCCATTGCCCTTTGGGAACCTTTTCATGTAGCCCACAGTGAGCGACCACTAGCGAGACATGACTTAAAAGTCAAAATCAAATTGATCCGTCTTCATTCCCGCTTACTCTATAGGGCTGCACGGGCGACGCCTGCCAATAACTGTCCGTCCATAAAAACGTCACAGCTTTCGGTCACATACAAGTTAGTGTTGGATGTGCCGCCTTTGGATCACGGGGTCCCGGGTTCGATTCCGGGGCCGGGCAAGTGTCTTTGTGTAAGCCAGAGGCACTTGCTCTGAGTCTGGGTGTCATTTTTGCTCGTGAATTTCATGTTTGTAAACTGCCCCTGCGACACAGGTTAACCTACAGCAGGGGTAACGTTTTTTTTAAAAAAAGAAAAGAAAAGAAGAAAGTTTGTGAACTGGTTTCGCGATACAGGTTATACCTAGTGCAGGGGTTACGGTTTTTACAAAAACAAAAAACGTTCTCAGTTTTCCAACACCCTTTATGCTCTAAGTTATAAAGAATTCAGAGGTTACCAAGCTTGGAGAATTTCGGGTAGCTTTCATCAGTAGGTATTTATTCGACGACAATATCTCCTTAGATAACACCCGATCCTACTCAAGTGGGATCGCGTCGTGTAATCTCCACTACGACTAAGCTGCAGTCTCCGCCGTTCATTACATCCATTCATTCGTTCTTTCATTCAGTCTTTCGTGCACTTAAAGGTGGTTATGCTCTTTTGTTTCTGCGTAAAATGTTAATTTGGTGCTTTGCGAAGATTTCGCTTTAAATATGAAGTTTGAGGACAGATTGCTAAGGGCAGGTTACTTTTATTGTACATAGCAACTTGTTACTGTCAGAAAATAAAAACAGGAATGTTAAAATTTTGATGGTTGAAGGTATAAAAAATATTAAATACATTAAAATACATCATTTACAATGTAATAGAATGTAGATTCTCAATAATATTAAATGTAAAAGAAAGTAAATAAAATAGAATAATACGAAATCATTTAATTAAATTAGTTTATTTAAAAAAAGTACATATGTGTAATATAATATATATGTCGGAGATAGCGACGGCTGAGCGATAGAGTCGTCATCATCTTGACTTGGTACGAGGTTTATTACTTGTAACTTTATAATTCACAATATTAACCACAGTATAAATAACAATGTTCAGTTAACACACTTAGATAGACAAACCGACAGGTTCGCAACGGAGAAGTGTCTCGGTCCGTGTCCCAACGTCGACTGACTGATCGAGCCAACCTCACTTTCCATTACGACTCTGTCCACGTGCCGCCATTGCAAAACAACTGACGTCACCGCGTTTGCCGCACTACTGTGTTAACAATCAATTGAGAAACTTAATAAAACGATATCGTTATCCACGACACGGCCAGCCTGACGAAGCACACGTCCTCGTGTGTACTTGTAACAAAATAACCAACTGAGGCACATTTTCACGTTCGGCCAACCTGACGGTAATGTTCCGTAATCGTATCTTAAGAATCAAGTTAACAGAGATCACGTTAGCATACAAATAATTTTAACAACTTTAACACGAAAGATTCCTCTAAGCCCATAATCTTTAAATCTCAATACTGATACTTTAAAACAGTAGGTTTAAAGTAATAATTACACAACACATGGCCCAGCTGTCCCAGCAGCTAGTGACAATTCACATGTCACCCATATCGTCATCGCTCCAAGCGATACGACCAACACTTTAACTAGAGTTCACGACTCCCAGTACACAGGACCATACAAATAGTCTCTCTCGAGACCCGGGTCCCCGCCACACCACTAGCTGCCCATCGCGCTCTGTACAACTCCCAGAGTTGCAGTTACGACTACAGACTAGTGCGTGTAGTGCGACCTAGCCAAGGTATGTGGTCTTTTTTACTGTTGGAGGCAACCTCCTCACCATCTTCATCAGACAAATTTAACTCAACGGGCACACTGCTTAGTGGAATCTCCTTATACAGTCGTGAGCGTATTTTTATGTTCTATTACCGGTCAAAGATTTCAGCAAATAACGATCACCATCAAGTAACTCCACAATTTTTAACGGTCCCTTGTATTTCGCGTCTAATTTAGTTTGGTTTCTCTTCGTTCTGAATTTAAACTAAATTACCAACATCAAACTTTACCACTTTAACTTGTAGTTTTATCAAATTTTACTTTTTCGTAACTGGCACTATTTTCTATGTATGTGGCCGCTTGCTCTCTTACTACTGTACTAATGTCTACTGCCGGTCCGGAATCATTCAAAGTTAATAGGTTAAATGGTCTAGCTAAAGGTCCTATCAGAAACTCGAGTGGACTCGCTTGTATTACACGGTGGACAGAGGAATTCAAAACTAATTGCACGTCTTCTAACGCTTCATGCCGGGACCTATCAGACGCTTCTATCGCGGTCAGCATACTTTTTAACGCGCTCATTGTTCTTTCTACTTGGCAATTAGCGCGACTTGAACCCGTAGCTATCAAACGTAATGAAACTGACAAAAAAACTTTGAATTCTTTGTTGGCAAAGCATCGTCCCAGATCTGCAATTACTTACTGGAGCTCCAACTAAAGACGCTTAATTTAAGGGATTTAATTGTTCTAGCCAAATCTATTCTCAGGGTATGATACAAGGGAACAAATTTTGTGACCGCATCAATTAAAACTATGACGTACTCCTTGCAATCGCTTTTCCACTTAATTTGCCAGTTAAGTCAACGTGCACAGTATGCCACGGGATACTAATCTTAGGAATTGGATGAAGTCCCGCTTGTGGGCGACCTGATTGCGATTGAGATAGTTTACAAGTAATACAACCATAGACAAACTTACGAACGCACTTAGCCATGTGCTCGAACCAATAGTGATCAACCCTGTATATTTGGCCACCTCGCCCTTTATAGTTCACAGAGCCACCTCGCCCTTGACTGTATATTTGGCCACCTCGCCCTTTATAGTTCATAGAGCCACCTCGCCCTTGACTGTATATTTGGACTAACTTCTACAACAGTCAACATATTTTTGAGGGTGCTCATAACTCTTTCCACTTGGCTTCGGCGCAACACAATGTTTGATGAGAGAGCACTCTGCACCAGAATCAGAATAAAATGGATACGACTCACAAGCGTTCATCAGCGCACCGCTGGGATTGCTAACATAGCAAGCTTCCACATGCCTCTCGTGACTCGCCGCCGCCGCAGGCGCCGCTCCGAACCGCCTGCGCCTACCGCCGCGCCAGCTCCTCCGCTGTTGCCACGTTGTTGCCACGTGGACATCTCGCTGCCAAATGTCCGGCGCTGCCGCACCTGAAACAGACTAAGTCCGACCGCGGCCGCGGCCCCGCAGAGCCTGACGCTGAAGTGTGCAGTGGCAGCACTAGCTGCCTTGCCTTTCACCGCCAATTTGATGCTCGGTGACCCATTCCACCGCAGCTGTGACATTCCACAGTTGCCGACCGAAAACCCGATCGCTTGAAATCTGGATCTGCTGTCCTATCGCCTCACGTTTAGGCTACCTTACCGATGCAAATCAAGGCATACAATGGCTCCATAATCTTGGAAAACTTTGCTATAAACTGGCGAAAATACGACGCCAGACCGATGAACCGTCAAGCTAAACAAGCACAGCAATCTAAACTTCGTATCGCAAGTAATTAACAGGTAAACACGCAAAAGAACCTCAAATAATATTTTCTTACACCGGTCAAAATCACACTATCGTAAATTCGTATACCATACAATATACCCGAGCAATAAAATGGAAACCGCTCACCGGAGTGACGCAAAATTGCAGCTGGTGCGCTTACTACAGATCCACTCACTATTCCTTGACCCGGCCGACCACAGCACCGTTGCCCGCCTTCCCGCCGCTCCGCTCAGGGCAGTTAGACGCGTAGTGTCCCTGTCCATCACAATGAAAGCAAGTGATCCCCACTTGGTCAATCGCCGCACCATGACTGCCGCTTGCGATCTTCAGTTCAGAACAATCTTCATGTAGCTTAATGTCCCCTTCATAGTGACAATGAATCGCCATTATCAGTCACCTCCATCGCGTACAGAAGCACACACATTATCACTACACCGCCCTCTCCACGTGGGCCGACCGAGCTACATACCACTTCTGATATCGGAGATAGCGACGGCTGAGCGATAGAGTCGTCATCATCTTGACTTGGTACGAGGTTTATTACTTGTAACTTTATAATTCACAATATTAACCACAGTATAAATAACAATGTTCAGTTAACACACTTAGATAGACAAACCGACAGGTTCGCAACGGAGAAGTGTCTCGGTCCGTGTCCCAACGTCGACTGACTGATCGAGCCAACCTCACTTTCCATTACGACTCTGTCCACGTGCCGCCATTGCAAAACAACTGACGTCACCGCGTTTGCCGCACTACTGTGTTAACAATCAATTGAGAAACTTAATAAAACGATATCGTTATCCACGACATATATAATAACTAATATAATAAATATATATATAATAACAAACAAACGTGAATTATTTTTATATATTTTTTTTCTTCTCAGTCCGTAAAATACCCACTGCTGAGTCGAGGCTCCTCCAATTACAAGAAGGAAATTAGCTCACTGTGCGAGGCTAGCCAGGCGTTTCCTTTGTCTGCTCCTACAACACCCTTAGGGTGGAATGGTGTGGTGATATGATTTGTTCCAAATCTGTCATTACACGGACAAATTAACTGTATATTAGTTTACAAGAATGTAAATAAGGCGAAGTACTGATCATTTTGTTGCCGACAGGCTATACAACCTTTTTCATATCTGTAAGCGACGCATTTTATATTTACTCATATATTTTGTCTTACAATTGGTTTCATTTCATTGCTTATAATCTATACTAATATATAATCTATACTAATATATAAAGCTGCAGAGTTTGTTTGTTTGTTTGTTTGTTTGAACGCGCTAATCTCAGGAACTACTGGGCCGATTTCAAAAATTCTTTCAGTGTTAGATAGTCCATTTATCGAGGAAGGTTATAGGCTATATTTCATTTTCAAAAGAATTAGGGATCCGTATGAAAATTGCGATTTTGTAACCCAAGGTGTAAAATCGAAAACCTATTTATGCGTGCGCTGCAAAAACGATTGACAATAGAACAAAATGAAGTACTACGAGTTTGTAGGTCTTATTAAAATCTACAAAAAAGTCCGCGAGAGCACATATCTAACTATCATAGTTTAGTCACAATAACCACTTTTATATTCATAAAAAAAAATGCATAGAGATAAGCACGGGTTCGAAGTCCACGCGAGCGAAGCCGCGCCCAAAAGCTAGTACATTATATTATTCTTATTAATTGCTGCTTAGAATATCTTTTGAAGATTTAATGAGTATTTGACAGGCTCTGATATGATGAGATTTTGAAAAGGGGGTTACAAACGTTTATTGAAAAAACTGCTTTATTGTAGTCGCTGGTCCTAGCTTACGACTTTTATTACAATTTTTCTACCAAACTACTGGACAGCTTTCGATAATAATTTATAAGGGATCTCAATCCAATTATTTTTTTATTAAAAAAAACGTTTTTGGTTATGGTATCAATGGCATAGAAGAACATTTGTCGACTTGCTCGTACTGCAGTACACCTGATCAAGCTAAGACATGCGGTAACAAACACACAACCGATTTGAGAATATTCTCCTTTGAAGTCGGTCGGGAGCTAGGTGAGCTTTATTTTTTTTATTCCTCTGGCTGTTGCATTTACCTCTTGTTAATAGCGAAGTACTAGCAATGCGCGAGCTCTATTAGCGGTGCTTATGAGCGCAACGCACAATAGACGCTAATTCGCGCGTCATTACGCCCTCTAGTGGCAGCGCTAAATGCTAATGTTTGCCGCTGACGCCGCTCGCGGTCATCAGGGTTGCCGCAATTGAAAAAATACCAAAAATATTCAAAATATTTTTTTAACCGAAATCTCTTGCTTGGTGATGCCTTTATCGTGCGGGCAGTTTACAAACATTAAATTCACGAACACAACACCCAGACTCGGAGGAAGTACCTCGGATTTACACAAAAACCTGGAATCGAACCAGGTTCCCGTAATCCAATGGCGACACAGCAAACATCTAGACCAACTAGGCGGCTAAAAAGGGAATTAAAACTATATTTATATGAAGAGTTATAGTTACACCATATTAATGTTGTTTGAAGGTAACATTATGTTTGTTTTGAGAATTTTTTTGTTTACAAAGCATTCATGTATAGGCTCTAAAAATCACTACATGGTATAAAACAAAGTCCGCCCTATTAATGCTTAAATCTTTAAAACTACGCAACGGATTTTGGAGCGGTTTTTTAATAGATAAAGTGATTCAAGAGGAATGTTTGTATGTATAATACATTGGTACATACTCGTAATATTGGAGAGAAACACTGATAAATTAAGAGGTTCATCTTTGCACCCGTGCGAAGCCGAGGCGGGTTGCTAGTCTAAAAATAAAAGCTTTTAACAAAAAATCTAAACCGTAGAGCAAAGCCGTCCTGCTCAGCAGTGGGTCATTTATGAGTATTATGATACTTAGTGTACATAGGTAGTCGGATTTACCTTTAATTGCGTCAGCTGTCAACCCTAGAGCTAATTACAGCAGATATAGTAATCAGCCCTTATTAAATCGCGGACGTTTTACCTCTAAGGGCATACGCCTTTTGTTTCATTTGAAAGGTGTAAATGGAGTATATTGTACCACTAAAGTGGCGCTCAAGCTACGGGCCGGCTGGTGGTAGATAGCCGAAGCCTTTGCACTGTGTATAAACCAGTATCGCGGGGACATTTACAGTATCGCACGGACACAAATGGCACCCAGACTCAGAGCAAGTGCCTCTGGTTTAAACAGACACTTGCCCGGCCTCGGAATCGAATCTGGGTCCACTGATCCATGGGCGGCACATCCAACCCCTAAACCATGGAGGCCAGAGACCGGGTGGAAATCACTACCAGAAACAAGTCATCAGTACAGCTACGAGTATATTGTAATATCGATAGGTGGTAAGATAGCTAGATTGTAATATGGATAGGTTTTAAAATGGCTTGTAATGTAGCGAGTAAGTAATATGGATGGATGGAGCTAGAGGGTTATATGCCAAGATTTTGATATGGCTAGATTGTAACGTACGTAGCTTGTAATGCAAGTAAATTTTAATGTCGCTTGATTAATGGGCGTTAATAGCTGCGACACAGTCTACTAATGTAGCTATTTATGGCACATAAATTAATGTAGCCCTAGTTTTTAGTTCTGATAAAAAAAGAATTTGAAAAATTTTGAATTGTAATGTAGATAGATTATAAGACGGCTACAATAAAATAATTTGTGATATGGCAAGATTGTAATGTAGGTGTGATGTCGGTGTAATGTAACTAGATTTAATTGTAGCTAGATTATAATATGGCTAGATTGCTATGTAACCAGATTGTAATATGGCTAGATTGCTATGTAACCAGATTGTAATATGGCTAGACTGCTATGTAACCAGATTGTGTTATGGCTAGATTGCTATGTAACCAGATTGTAATATGGCTAGATTGCTATGTAACCAGATTGTAATATGGCTAGATTCTATATTTTATGCAGTGATGCATTGCATCACTATAAATTAAACCATGATGCCCTGTTAGGTTCAATTTCGTGGATGTTATATCTATGCAACGCTGGCCAGGTAAGTTTATTGTACAGGTACGTACAGGTACAGGTAAGCACAGAGCGTATTTGAAGTGTAGGCTAATTAATAGCCGTGCAAAACTGAGGGTAGTTGCTGTTAATTAATAACTGTGAATTAATTTACAATGACTCTCGCTGTGGTGAACACATATACGAATATATTAATTTCATAATTATGAACTTAATTAATAGTTATTAGCTGGGTGATGTGTAGTTTTAATTACTGTCATAAACTGTAATTACATTGAGCGCGAATTAACTGGTTATATTTAATATCTGGTTGAACGAGCTTTACTCGGTGCTTTTTTTTTTATAAATTGTGTATTTTGGAAATTATATTTAAGTACGAATTACGCAAACACTCATTGACTTCGTGTTACATAACAACGCCATCTGCTGTTGTGCTCACAAAAAACTAGTATTATTATTCGCCAATAGATGTCAGGAATTAAGTCTAACTTCAAAGCAAACACTCATTGACTTCGTGTTACTTAACAACGCCATCTGTTGTTGCCATTATTCGTCAATAGTAGTCAGGATTCCTAGCTAGATCGATGTATCGCCCCCGAAACCCCCTATATACTAAATTTCATGAAAATCGTTGGAGCCGATTCCGAGATTCCAATTATATATATACAAGAATTGCTCATTTAAAGATAAGATAAAAAGGATTTATGCCTTTGCTGCGCAATTCGGCAATTCGGAATATTTCTTAAGTACATATACTTCTCATCAGAAAAATCTAAACACTTCCCTTTTTATAATTATTAAACAAAATACGAAACTTATGAAAGTTTAATTTGAATTTAGAACATTAACATTAGGATTTGAAAACCCTTTTAATGTTCACTATTATACGACATTTGACAAATGTATATTCCTAAACATATACATATTTCTGATAATCCTTACAAAACATAAACTTGCAAGGTGTGTCGATTGTTCTGATGAGAAGTGTATGTCCACCGACTACTCGAAGACGCCTGTAACGATTTAGAAAATACTAAAACTTCCTAGGTTGAATAGTCATAGGCCCGGAATCGAACCCGGGACCCCGTGATCCAACCACTAAACCAACTAGGCAGTCAATAATATGTTGACAATTTTAATTGTCCATCGCGACCTAAGCAAATCAAATAATAAACCTGTAGGGATACTCCCACAAGTAATAGAGTTAAAAAAAGTGCTCTCACCTGAACTCGCGCTTCGCTCAAATCCAGCCTCATAGCCAACTCTTCCCGGGTGAACACGTCAGGGTACTGGGTCTTGTCAAAAGCTCTCTCGAGCTCGTGCAACTGGTACGTGGTGAACGTGGTGCGGCTGCGGCGTACCTGCTTGCACAAGCAAATAGCGCGATCTTACTCTAGCTCGGCCAACTTACAATCTTCTTTCTTCTTCTTCCTCATCACCATCAGCGTCCACTGCTGGACATATGCCTCCCCAAGAAGGAAGAGGCGGGTCGATGTTTGACAGGACGTTGCTTCACCGCCTTCTCCCAATTTCCTTCGAATGGGCACCAGTTTAACTTGATTTCGTTAACTACCAAGGGATTCCCTATCCTCTACGACTGAGTGTACTGTATACATACTACTCAACGCACGCTGTGCCGGGCCTCTTCCAAATAAATGGAGGGAAATTACCTTAAAGGACTATTTACACCGGCCTGGGAAAGGCCAATGTGGTATGTATGGGACTCTGGGCCGCCAATCTATACTACTACTACTAATATATAAAGCTGCAAAGTTTGTTTGTTTGTTTGTTTGAACGCGCTAACCTCCGGAACTACTGATCCGATTTCAAAAAATCTTTCAGTATTAGATATTCCATTTATCGAGGAAGCTATATTTTATTGTCAAAATGATTAGGGATCCGTATGATAATTGCGATTTTGTAACCCAAGGTGTAAAATCGAAAATCTATTTATGCGAGCGCTGCAAAAAGTATTGACAATAGAACAAAATGATGTACCACGAGTTGTAGGTCTTATTAATATCTCCAAAAAAGTTTGCAGGAGCATATATCTAACTATTATAATTTAGTTACAATAACCACGTTTATGTTCATAAAAAAATATGCGTAGAGATAAACACGGGTTCGAAGCCCACGCGGGCGAAGCCGCTCGCAAAAGCTAGTCAGTTATATGAACGGCGTCCCCATTACCCACTAAACATCCCCCCGGTGCACCGTTCTGTGCCGCCTGCCTCGGAGCACTGTGTCTCAACAGGGTAGGGTAATAAGCCTACTGTGCCACGCTGGCCAGACGGGTTAACCAATTGACGGGTGATGGATTTGGAATACATGTGTCACCACCCCATTTCATCGTAAGGGTGTCGTTAGAGTCGACAATACGAAATGACAAGGCGAAAACCTAGCCGCAAGAGAAGGAAAACTTGATACTAAACGCAATGCACATTAGGCCAATTACCCTCCATGTAGTTGGAGGAAGCCCGTCTCAGCAGTGGCTGACAAGAAGAAGACGAATAAGGAACAACAATTTCCGAAAATTAATTAAATACAAATGTCACTGCGTTGCAAATTTCGAGCATGTCTACAAGTTACCTTGCGCGGTCTGCTCGCGTCGAGTGCCTCAAGTTGCTCGCTATGGTCCGTGTGCTCGCCGTGACCATGCTCGCTAGTCTCGTGCTCGTGCTCGTGTTCGGAGTCAGAGTGTGCAACGCTCTCACTCTTCAGCTCAATGCGATCTATTGAACAAAAGATAACACGATTAAAAATAGAAAAACTCAGTCTATTGTTTTTACCACAGGGATACACAATTAAATTAATCAAAATAGTAACATATAATTTGAAAAAATCATAATTACATCACTACATATTATAAAACAAAGTCGCTGTCGTCTGTCCGTCCCTATCTATGCATAAATCTTAAAAACTACGCAACGGATTTTGAAGCGGTTTTTTGAAATATATAGAGTGAATCACGATTCACGATGAAGTGATAGTTATTTAGAAGCCTCCTCAAAGTTTCTCCACTTAACTTTAATTTAGGCAATTGATCACCATTTTTGCCTACCTTATTTTGCTAGCCTATCGTATTAGGGTCGATCTTTCTAATGTTAAAAAAGTACAAGCACATTATTGTGACAGTGACTGTATCCAAAAGTACATTCGGCAAAATAATGAGAATTACCGTTCCCTGTTCATTTAGCCATCATTGTACCAGTTTATCTGTACAAATAACAATTGTATGAACGCTGCAACAAGAATAGTATTAAGTTTAAATAAATAGTGGATCACGGACTGCCGTTAAGTGTATCACAAAGCTCGTGTTTTGTTAAACTCTCTTTAGTTCGGGTTCAGGTAGAAATTAACACTGAGATCTCGACCTTATGTCGTCGTTAATATAGTTCAATTTGACGTTGTGTGGTGAGTTTAGGGTAAATATTATTAGGGTGGTCAGAGGATTACAAATTCGCAGTCATGTCAATCAATTGTGAACTTTGGTGGGAACATGCCCTTATTAAACTATTAATGTAGTTTTAACTATTCGAAATGTAATCATTGAGGATGAATTAAGTTATATTGTACCCTTTAAGTTTACTGTCGAGTTTTTATTACGCTTTTCGAATTTACATCTTTTTTACAACACTAGGGACTTGCGTACCTATGATGTTTGCATGTCACCATCCCATTCCATCCTGAGGGTGTCGTCTAAAAAAAAGCCTATAAAAGGCAATGACAAGGCCGAAAACCTACTGGCATGAGAAGGAACCCCTGTGCCTATCCGTCTGGCTACGTGGCACAGTAGGCTCATTACCCTCCATGTAACTGGAGGAGGCCCGACTCAGCAGTGGGTCATTTATGGGCTGAGTAGTAGTAGTTTGCAATAGCAGAGCTGTCACTCACATCTCAGCGACCCTGTCTGAAACGTGAGAAAGCAAAACGTTGGCGGAAGAGGGCACAGGCAATTTCGTATGAATTGAAACATTACTACTTTATTTTACCGTCTGTATAGTGACGGATATAGAATATACAATGTCACCAACCCATACCATCCCGAGGGTGTGGTAAGAGGGGACTAAGGAAACGCAATTACCCAACCGCAAGAGAAGGAAGATTTGATACAAACCCTGTGACAACCCGTCTTGCCATCGTGGCACAGTAGGCTAATTTCCCTCTATTAATTTGGAGGAGGGCCGAATCTACTTAACATTACAATATTAAAGTCTTAAGAGAGAGAGAGAGAGTGAGAGTATATTGCAACTTAAACAATGGTATCTGGATTATCTTTCTCGTTTTCCTTAATCCTGTTTAAATTGACTCTTGTATCTAAATCGGTATAACTCAGGATGTGACTTAAAATAAATCATACCTCAACGGAATAGAGCTGATTTTCTATTTATTAGCACAATGCATAATAACTGTGGAACCAAAAGTAAGTATCCCTTTTTACGATAAATATGTGGATAGAGACTTAAGATGTGCACATAGTTATAGTTAATACTTTTGAGAAATACGGATTAGTAATAAAATAGTTTTTTTCTAGAAAGACGCTCTTTTCAAATATGTAACGTAAATTCACGAACACAAACATCAAAACTCTTCTGATTCTGATTTATTTATTTCAATTCTTCGTACAACATGGGACATTTGTGTTTTAATGCCTTGAGGCATTCTCTAACAGTCAACCATTGGGTGGAGCAGAGAATAACATGGGCTAGATTCACTAAAACGATAGAAAGTAAGTAGTTTAGGATAATAGTACATACACAAACAATAAAAATGTTATCATCATCATCATGATGACACATAAAACTTGCCTTGCCTCGGATTCAAACCGGGGACCTATGATCCCGACGCGGCACACACAACACCTACACCAACAAGGAAGTCTTGTTACACACACTAAATGTATTTGACACACACACATAAAAACTCAAACTCAAAATCAACTTTATTTACGTAGGTTTTATCACAAAACTCTTATAAATCGTCATATTTACAGTTACCATTATCATCATCATCATCATCTTACGACCCCTGTCCCACGCTAGGTGGTAGTCTCCATACACACCTATCAGTCGTCATATCTACAGTCACACCTTTCATACACAATTTCACATGCTTACAATCCATCCATCTCTCTTGATCAAAAATACGTGTACATTAATATCTCACCACTGTTCAAACCTAGCCTAGTTATCAAACCCTAAGAAGATGTTGATTCAAAATAATGATAATAATTCAAAATTTATTAGGAGGCGAACTTGCTCTCACTATGCTGTTTAGTGCATTTTGTATACAAGACCTATGATTTGAAAAAAAGCAACTACAGAGTTTCTTGCCGGCTCTTCTCTGTAGAGCAGCATTCCGCACCGGTGGGAGTTTCAGCATGAATGTGGGTGGACGCAAGGGTTGTGGGAGATCAAAAGAGATGGATGGTAATTTTAAATATGACGATTTATAAGAGTTTTGTGTCCTTTTGAGTTTGAGTTTTGACTATGCCCAGCAGTGGACTAATGTGGGCTAAAGATAATGATGATGATGATACATTTATTAAAAGAACACGTACTGACGGATTTAAATTACATGGTTCCACCACACCATCGACGCAGAGTAGTATGAGCAGAGATAATGAAATGACAATAACGAAAACCTAGAGAAGAAAAAGTTGAAATGAAACCCTGTGGGTCATTTATGATGGTACTCAGGCATGGCAGAGGTCACATTATCACAAAACGACCCATCTACAATGTCAGCCTCCTAGCTTTCCTTGGTGGATAAATTCTAAAATTACTAGGAAAAATAATTATTATTATAGCTCATAGAATTCGTTCCGGACATATTCCGTCAAACAAATTTGCCTTTCTAATGAAAATCACCGAATTGCGATACATGCGGCGTAATAGACGATATACACCATTTGTTGGTGGAGTGTGTACGGTATCGAGCGCAAAGATTGCAAATTTTCCAAACTCTAGTTTTAATGATTTCGCAATTAGGTATCTATCAAGATATATTGTCCAATCCTAGCAGTAGTGAGGCATGTGAGATATACAAAATGTTCACTAGATACGAAATATACAAAACTAGTGGCCCGCCCGGCTTCGCCCGTGCAAAGCGGGGGTGGGTTATACTTAAAAACCTTCCCCTTGATATATATCTATTAAAAAAACCGCTTCAAAATCCGTTGCGTAGTTTTAAAGATTTATGCATACATAGGGACGGACAGAAGAATGCGACTTTGTTTTATACTATGTAGTGATAGTGATTAGATCTAGCCATATATGTATTACTTTACCTGAAAATCAATAGTTGTTATCGATAATATTAACATTTAAACTTTCCGTGCTGTTAACTAGGCTCTCTCTAAACCAGCATTTAACTCTAGTATTTCTTTTTAAAAATGGCCACTTGAATGTTGCCACTATTAGAAAAGATGTAATCCTCCAATGATCATCGAAGTGTGATAATAACCTCTCATAAAGCCCCACCGTGGGGTATTGTGCAAAATAGCCATAATTTGTAACAATGCGTATAACCCCGACCCCCTGGGGGCATAGAAATATTAATATCGTAACGTGTGTGTTTTGTTAATACGAATTTACATCAATATTTTTTGTTTGTGTGGGTGCTGGCAACCCGCACCCGACCTTTTTGGTGAGTGTAATACTTTTTTGATAATTTTAAAAGCCACTGTCAGGTTTTTGCAGTTGCCAAATGTAAGTGAAAATGAGTGTACGAGTATGTGCAAATAAAGTATAAGATAATTATGGTCTCTTTTTTTATTTTTATTTATTAATATACTATCACGAAACCCCTGCACTAGGTGTAATCTGTATCGCGGGACGAGTTTACAAACATGTAATTCACGAACACAAATGACACCCAGACTCAGAGTAAGTGCCTCTGGTTTACACAAAGACACTTGCCCCACCCCGGAATCGAACCCAGAACCTCTTGATCCGAAGGCGACACATCTAACCACTAGACCAACCAATATTTTAATTTACCAGCCATGGCAACGTTTGCCTTCCGTCGATAACAGTGTGTGCGTGTGCTATTTTTTTTTTAATATCAAATCCCCTGCACTATCTTATGACCGTTATCGCGGGGGCTGTTACAAACATGTGATTCACGAACACAAATGACACCCAGACTCAGAGCAAGTGCCTCTGGTTTATATAAAAACACTTGCCCTACCCCGGAATCGAACTGTAGATCCATGATCCAAAAGCAGCACATCCAATCGAACAAGGCATATTTGCTACCGTAGCCGTCATTTTGGTTCGATCTAGTCGAATTTCTTGGCGGATCTTCTCTGTAAGTATGCCAGTGGTACCATCTACTATAAGCTCTTAAAGCTATATTTTTCTTTTTGGATACTACTTCTCTGACCATAAATTACCAACTACATGGGTCAAATCAGGCTACTCAACTACATGGGTCCCATGAGCTTACTGTGCCATGCAGCACTGACGGGTTGGCATAGGGTTTCGTGTCAAGAGTTCCTTCTCTTGCGGTTAAGTTTTCTGCCTTATCATTTCCATGTGTCGGCATTTAGAGGGAACAAGAAAATGACAAGGCCGAAAACCTACGTAAATCTATAGTCTATACAAATTAATAAAATTGGAGTGTCTGTTTGTAATAATAACTTAACCACTTTTTACTAAATGCGTTAGTATGTATACACAGTACATAGACAAAAATAACATTTAAAGGTCTGGGCAAACAGCGGACGGGGCGGGACGGCGACGCGACGCTGGCGGGACGTGAAGAGTTGTAATGTATTAGTTAATGTAGAATATGTCACACAGAGCCGACGCGACGCGACCGCTACTCTCGCGCCGAGCGCGACGGCTCTATGTGACCTATTCTACATTAACATTTTTGTCTGTCTGTCTGATTGTTCCGGCTAATCTCTGGAACGGCTGTACCGATTTTGACGGGACTTTCACTGATAGGGTGCTGATGATATAAGGAGTAACTTAGGCTACTTTTTTTAGACTACCTTCGCCCCGCGGCGTCACCCGCGGTACGACAATAACCGCGGGAAACATCGCCCCCGTGCGAAGCCGGGAAGGCCGCTAGTAGTATATAAATGTAAAATTGTATATAAAAGTATAGCCCCGGATTTAGAATACGAATGCCACCAACTCATTCTGTCCTAAGGATGTCTGATAAGGGTTCTCAAAAGGATATGACAATGTCGATAACTTAGCCGAAAGAGAAGGAAAACTTGACATGAAACGCTGTGCCATCCCTAATTACCCTCCATGACCATAGGAGGAGGCCTGACTCAGCAGTGGGTCATTTATGAGCAGAGTACTAGAAGTATTTCACCAAAATTAAAAGGCTTCAATGGCGACAGACAAATACAAAAAAGAAATGTACTGTGGGCGGTCTTATCGCACTAGGCGATTTCTTCCAGACAACCTTTGAAGACATCATCGCGTTCGTATTAAAATTACAAGTTATTTCGCAGCAATCTCAACTGTGGTCGTTTCAGTATGAATGTGGGTGTTGTATGAATAGGAGTGTATGGAGACTACCACCTTGCGTGGGACAATACAAGGGCCGAAAAATTATAATGTTAATTTTATTTATGAGTTTATTTATTTATGAATTTTAAAAATCCTACGTAAATAAAGTTCTTTTTGAGTTTGAGCATCAATATTAATCATTATAGCCCATAAATTACCCACGGCTGAGTTGGGCCTCTCCCAAATACATGGAGGCAACATGGGTTGGCACAAAAAAAAAAAGGGATTTACATATTAATAGCATGTAATATTACAAATGGGAATTCACTCTGCCTTCTGCACTGTTAATACAAATCGATTGTTATTAAAAACTTATCGGGACATATCGCGCACAGAATTCGTAAAAAAAAAATTACAAATCGATTGGTTTTTTTTTATTAAGTTGAGCATCGAGAGTCTAGTCGTCGTATCGACCGACTACGTTAATTGTTAGAACTATTAAGCGCCTCGCCCACGATAGATTAAAATTACGGAGAGCGACTCTCATACGACAATCTACGGCGTGTACATATTAGCGAGACTACCCTAGCTAATGTGTCACTACAGTCTACGTAGACAGGCTCGGCTACTCTCGGAAGGCGTCGTGGACGCAGGTACGAGAGCGCGACAAGCGATACGAATAGAGAGCCCTCGTATTATCAACATGTCATAGATCAGTCAAAGTATCGTTGTAGTCAACTGACGTTTAGTGTTTATATATGAATATCTAGTCAACGAGTAGTGTAGTGTACGCAGGCCATAATGTCACTGTGTTAAAGCTACCCTACGATTGGGCATAAAACTATAATAGGGCGCTCTATTGATCTCTACGTGTACGTAGAAGTTAGAGTATAGATTAGATTAGTTGTCAAGCTAGATTAACATGTATAATAAAATACCACAGTCATATAAAAATTTGAATACAACATTGTTTAAAAAGAAATTGCAAAAGCTGTTATCAGACAAATGCTATTATCATATAAGTGAATTTTTGACGGACACAATTTGATATTTCTATATTTCCTGGACTGATTAATGATTAATGAAGTAATGAATTTTATTTGACCTATTATTTTTAATGCTTATATCAATTTGACATCATATATCGCTTGGACATATTATAAATTTTAGAAATTATATGAATGTATGAGCATAGTTTATAAATTCTTGTATGTATTTTTTTTTTTTTTTTATATATAATTTGTATGCCACAGAAGGCAAAACATGAACGTACTTTTAAGCTATCAATAACATCCTGCATACATAATCTGTGTGTAAACGCATGTTTTACGAATAAATTTGATTTGATTTGATTTGATTTGAAGCTGTCTAGCTCAATTCTCTCTGCGTGGACGACGCGATTTAATCCGCTCGAACAAAGTCACGGGAGAAAATGTAATCTAAATAAATAAATAAAATTTAAATATTTCCTGTCACCAACCCATACCATCCTGTGGAGGCCCAACTGAAGGTTATTTATGGGAAGAAATTACATAAATTTTCATTTTCCTCCTCCCCTTGCATTCTAATTTCATTGGAGTTAAAAACAGTCTTAATGGAATGAATGCCTTTGCTCCAAGGCTTGCGTGATGGAGAGCAACGACAGGATCTAACATGGAGCAGGCAATTCAAGGAACTGCCCTGTCGGGCACCGGCTCTCACATACACGCGACGAAACACAGTAAAACTGCTTGGCGCCGGACTTGGATGCGAGGGTGGTAGCTAGCCGGGCGGACCATTAGATCCTACCACCAAGCAAAAGGCATCTGTTCTCCCAACCAACTGAAACCCACGTTCCTCGATTGCTCCAAGGCAGGGTTCACTCCTCCCAACTCCGCGACCTTAAACAGCTTTAGTCCACAACCCATTCGTAGTAAATGCTACGCGCTACGAATACCTATCTCGCATGCTACGCGTTTGCTACGAATAATAGTCTCGAAGGTTCATTCGATGCCGAGCTGGTGAAACGGGTTGGTATAAAATTAGTAGTCTTTTATCCGTGTGGTGACGGATTAAGAATATATTCAGTCACCACCCAATTCCATGCCGAGGGTGTCGTAAGACCACAAAAAAGAAATGACAAGGCCGATAACCTAGCCATAAGAGAACGAAAACTTGAAACGACTCTATTTTTTTAACGTGGGGGAACCTTTTATAGTTGCCCACCCAGCGGGACAGGAGTGGGGTATGTGGGAGTCACGGGCGCGAAGAGATAGTAAAGTGCGCCTGGGTAACCCACTAAAATATACCACTTATAGTCCGTACTCTTGCCATATATGCCGCGCGGGAAAATTCTCGCTGCAGCAGTGGCATGAAACGGAACTCTAGCTCAGGGACCCGGCTGGCCACAGTGGCCCTGTAGGCTGAATACCCTCCACGTTACTGAGGTCCGACTCAGCAGTGCGTCATTTGTTTGAGTGGTAATGGTAGTAGGTATGTAAATAATCTTAGCTCACAAACGGTCCTAATTAGTAAGAGAGGTATAGGATTTAATAGGATAGGTCATAGCGGATAGCTAGAAGCTGAGGGTTTTGTAAGCCCGCTTCGTGAGCCCTTACCTACAACACCCTTAGGATGGAATGGGGTGGTGACACTATGTATTCTAAATCCGCGACCACACGCACAATTTTACATTTACATTATGTTTAAGTATAATTTATACGGTTTTTTTTTTTAACTTACCATTCTGCCTGTCCGTGTGTCCTAATATATTGTCTATAGTATACGCGGTGCCTCGACGACCGGTTTCCGACATCGTTACGACAATACGGCACAACACTACACCCACTCAAAACATTGCATTCAAAAAAAGAACCGCATAAAGAAATGGTCCTAAGACAAAATCAAAATTTTATACGTGGCGTTCCTTTTTCAAATCACTGTCATACACTCAACAAAAAAGTTTTAGTGAATTATTTATGTCATTAATTATTAATTTATTTATATTTAAAGTAATACGTAACTTAGTTAACCCGTTAACGCGATTGGGACCTGATATGCCAAATGCCAAACTCAGACTGGCAAATTGATGTCAACATCTATGTTTCCCCTTTTTCGAGGCGTACCCTTACATTATTTTCTGTCCCTTACAGACTAGTTAGCGACGCCATATCTCCGTCTCACTCTAAAGCCCCACCTCTCTTGTGCTATTGGTTAAGCATTAAGTTAAGCTATGAATGGATTAACTTGGTGCCCACGTAACGCTAGTTGTGTGGTCGTTTCTATGTTTTGTTGTAATGGAAGTATAATTGTTCCTTCAACATTACAATACTTGCGTAATAGCCATTCCATTGCTTAAAAAACTTAATAACCTTCATAAATTCAAATTCAATACTTATTTACTCAAGTTAGCTCATTATAGCTCTTTTGACAAGTCAAACATTAAAATAATATTTATAATTTACCATCTTCTACCACCGTTTCGGAATGCAGCTCTACAGAGAAGAGCCGGCAAGAAACTCTGTAGTTGCTGTTTTTTTAATAATATTTCGACGTCCATCTACAAACGTTTTACGTAGGTTATAAATGTGTCGTGTCACTCATACAAGTTAAATACTACTACTACCAATCAGCCCATAATTTACCCACTGCTGAATCGAGCCTCCTCCCATCACAGGAAGGGTAATTAGCCTACTGTGCCATGCTGGCCAGATGGGTTGGCACAGAGTTTCGTTTCAAGTTTACCTTCTCTTGCAGCTAGGTTTTCAGCCTTGTCATTTCCTTTTGTCCACTCTAACACCCTCAGGATGGAATAGGGTGGTGAGTGGTGGGTGGTGTATTCTATATCCGTCACCACACGGAGATAATATAATATAAATACAATACAATATTAATATATACCACGACTAAAGGAACGGAAAACTTAAACCAAACCATGTGCCAACCCGTCTTGCCATCGTGGCCCGGTAGACTAATTTCCCTCCATGAACTTGGAGGAGGCTTGGCTCAGAGGCGGGTCATTTGCGGACTTCGGAGGTGCTAATCGATTATCTACGATCGGGCAAAATAAGACAACACACCAGACTTATTTACTTCTGAAATTTCCTCCTTCTCATAGTCTTTTCTCACTATGCGAGCGTGTCCTCACGTGTTTTATTCTCTGTATTAAATTATGAGACTTATGACAGAATGTTATTTCAATTTATCTTAAAAACAGGTAGCTAACCGCACGAGCCATTTCTACTTAAACAATGCTTTAGTAAAGCCCCTTAAACTTCGCTAAGTACTTTAAACAACAAAGACAAAGGATTAAGGATACGTGATATTTTTTAAAAAAAGAACAATGACACAATTCTCGGTAGAATATTGTCAATGGTCAGGTAGTGCGATGGCGCCAAAATATTGCGTTTTAGCGTTTTTTTAAACATTATCTATGGAAAAATAAAAGGACAGAAAGATATTACAACAAGAGGTTGTTAATTGCGAGGAGGAAATATTAGCACTAGCGGATAGTGGGGTCTACAGTTTAAGCAACGTGTGGCTAAGCCAGTAAGTCTGCTAAAATACATTGTGTCACCACCCCATTCCATCCTGAGGGTGTCGTAAGAGCCGACAAAAGGAAATGATAAGGACGAAGCACCAAAAGAAGCAAAACTTGATACTAAACCCTGTCTCAACCCATCTGGCCAGCGTGGCACAGTAGGCTAATTACCCTACATATGACTAGAGGAGGCCGTACTCAACAGTGGGTCATCTATGGGCTGAATAGTAGTAGTAAGCCGGTTGTTGGATGGGTGAGTTGTTGGAGAAATAGAACCGTAAGAATAAAAACCTGACATGCCCTCTGAGTTTCTTGCCTGTCCTTCTCAGCAGTGGCCGCGTTCCGGACTAGTGGTAGACATTCGAATATTTAATCTTATTATTTATAAATTACGCATCACGTTGTTTGTCCGCGATAGACTCATAAACTACTTAACCGTTTCTAATCAAATTTGCACACCGTGTGCAGTTTGATTCAACTTGAAAGATAGGATAGGTTTCATCTCAATGTGTAGTCGCAATACAATTTTATTGCAAATTATTTGTCTATTATTTGACAGTCACAATTAAATGTTAGCTGCAAACTATTCTAACAGATGGCGATATTTGTTGACTGGATTGAGTAAGTATTCAATAGATGGCGCTATGTTAAAAGTTAAATTAATGTATGTTAAATAAACAACTTTCGTATCTGCTATTGAATTATATAAATGTTAAGAATAGCTAGTATATTGACAATTTGTAAGTGTCCATGGTTACATAGACAAAAAAAAATATTTGAATTTTTAATTTAATGATGTAAGTAAGAACTTAGTTACATCATTTTTCCCGTGGTTGTGCAGTCAGTGCGGGACGCCGGGGGTTGCTTAGTGGGTAGGGGGTTTCTCGTGCAGCACGCGCACGGTCAGCTTGAGTCCCACAGCAGCCCAATACGGGCCGTTGGGGATAACCCACCCATCAAGTATTTTACCCCGAAAACTCCAACTCAAAAGGAACTTTATTTACGTAGGTTTCATCACAAACCTCTTATAAATCGTCATATTTATAAACACCATTATCATCTTACGGCCCCTGTCCCACACTAGGTGGTAGTCTCCACACACACCTATCAGTCGTCATACCTACATTCACACCTTTCACACACAACTCCTCACTCCCACAATCCCTCCATCTCCCCTGATCGCTCACAATCCCTGCGTTCACTAACATTCATGCCGAAACTACCACCGGTTCGGAAGGCTGCTCTACAGAGAAGAGCCGGTAAGAAACTCTGTAGTTGCTTTTTTTTAAAAATACTGATCAACTTTACAAAAACCACTAAACAGCATAGTGAGAGCAAGTTCGCAAGATGAGAGAACCACGCTACACGTTTACGCAATGAATGACGAATAGACCTTGACATGGTCAATCAAAAAACCAAATACGCGAATAAAGGTCTCCATTGCGTCATTGCTCACACATTCAGTGTACAATATATGATATTTTATAAATGCTACGTACAAATTATTTCGCCAATTTGATATTATTGAAGGGGCCAAAGGAACAGAGCACAGGCACAAAATGACAATTACTTCCATGCATCATTATCACACAGATAGTCGTTGACGCGGTAGTACCCTATATTAATTAATGTAGTTTTAACAAAATTTTTGAACTTTATGAAGGGTAGATCTAAAATTGCGTCAGGAATTTTATTATACTGGCGAACACCGAGGCCTGCAAAAGATCCATGGACTTTTTGCAGTCTGTGGTGAGGTATCACTAGTTTATGCCCATTTCTTTTACGGATAGTGGACGTAGTGACATCACGGTTGGTCATATACTCTTCTCTATATGACCAACTGTGATATTCTGTCTCACAAATAAGATAATAAATAAATAAATAAATATCCTTGGACATTTCACACAACGCCATCTCGTCCCAAGTTAAGCAACTTAATGCTTGTGTTATGGTAACGAGATGGATGATAAACTACTTATATACATTTTTTTTTTTTTGTAAATACATACATATTATAGATAGAAATGACACCCAGACTCCGAGCCAGTGCCTCTGGTTTAGACAAAGACACTGGCCCGACCCCGGAATCGAACCCGGGACCCGTTGATCCAAAGGCGGCACATCCTATATCACAAAACTTATTTCTAAGTGATTTCTAAGTGATTGTAAATGGAATGCACAGCACGCTTTTGTAATACAAATACAGTTTCAATGTCTGCGGCGTTGCCCCAAAGCAAAATACCATATGACATGACGCTATGGAAGTAACCAAAGTAGACAAGTCTCGCGGTATCCACGTCGGTGAGCCGTCTTACCTGTCTCACAGCATAAGCTGCTGAACTAAGTTTATCAGCGAGTTTATGAATGTGGGGCCTCCATTGTAACTTGGAAAGTAATGCCCAAAAACTTTGTAGATTCTTCTAGGTCCAAATGTTTATCATTTAATATCAATTTAGTATCGATACTTTTTGAGTAAGAGGTAGTACACCTAATGCATTTTGTCTTAGCTGCATTTACTATAAACATTCAACAATAACAATTAGCTGCATTCAAGAATAAATTGTTTACAGTGAACCACTGAGATATTTGCACGAGTGCGCTATTTACATCTTCAAAATTTGTTTTCTTACGGTACTAAGAAAGAAAAGGTACTTCACTGAAAACATGATTTTCTAAAAAAAAATTTCGATTCCGGGGTCGGGCAAGTGTCTTTGTCTAAACCAGAGGCACTGGCTCGGAGTCTGGGTGTCATTTCTATCTATAATATGTATGTATTTACAAAAAAAAAATTATATAAGTAGTTTATCATCCATCTCGTTACCATAACACAAGCATTAAGTTGCTTAGCTTGGGACGAGATGGCGTTGTGTGAAATGTCCAAGGATATTTATTTATTATTTATTTTGGTGGCACTTATTTTTGAATTGGTTGTTGCATTTTAATTAATATTTTAGCATGTAGGGACAAAATAAAAATTACATTAAAAAATTGCAGAACATGTAAAATAATATTGCCATTTGAGACTATTGCGCTTGCTCTTGCAAATCTGTTTTATGCTTGCCTCGTACCGAAAAATGGCGCCCTAAAAAAGCAAGTTCTACGGAGTTTCTTGCCGAATCCTCTCTGTGGAGCTGCATTCCGAACCTATGTAGAGCTGTTTTTTTAATGGCAAATTTTTAAAAAGCGCCTCCTATGTGTCACCTTGATTAAATGATTTTCAATTTTGACTTTAATGTTCCGTAATAGGACTGTGTGTACTCGTATAAATGAGCGTGATTAAGTTTATTTTTAACCGGCTATATGCAGAAGGAAATTGTACTCCAGTTTTCGAAGAACGCCATTTTTATAAATATTTTTTGAATATCTTTTTTTTTCATACTTTAAACTATAAATTAAAAAATCTTAAAAGTCTTACAAGTCAAAAATACATTGAAAAAACATTACGAATACGAATTGCAAAATTAGCTAACAATAAAAATTTAAGCTTTTAGCTTTTAACTAAAAAGGCACTAAAAGACGAAAAATAAGAAATAGACAACCATTTGATGACGGCGCCCTAAGCATACCTTCCTATATCTATCAGATTTCCAATGGTTGTTAATTGGTTACTTCCGGATTTTAGTGCCTGTTTTGAAGTCGGTTAAAAAGCTGTTACAGATGTCTCAATCGAGAGTAATTTTAGCTGAGCTTGTACAAGTTAGGTCTTAAAATGTTCAATTTTAGTTAATAGGATAAGAATTAATATAATGGGCAGAAACCAAGCTACTTAAGAAGATTGCCAACTTTGGAGAATTGAGATAAAAATGATAAGTCTTGCTCGCTCTACCCAACAACAATTGCCACTGGAATTCTTTGTACGCAGTTCTTTGTAGCGAATTAAGGCAATTTGCCGAACGCCGGAAAATAAAATAATAGCTTTCCCATTAGTGAGCCCCCCTCCCTACCGATTAGGGATGGGAAATTGATATCGGTTATATTATCGATTATAAATTGTGCATTGGTTAAGTTTAGTTTATTAATTTATTTTAATTTATTAGTTTATTAATTTATTTTAATTTACACTAAATCTCATTAGGCTAATTCCATCCATGAATTTGGAGGAGACCCGACTCAGTAGTGGGTCATTTATGGGCTGAAACTACGACGACGACAACGACTAAATCTCAGCCCATACATGACCCACTGGTGATTCAGGCCTTGTCCCATAACATAGAGGATCGGCAGTGGGTCATGTATGGGCTGATTAGCCGTAGAATGTCACCACAGTTTTTTTTTGTTTGTTTTCTCTCATCTCTTTTACTACCAAGTATGCATATCCTGATGGGTGACTATTATTTTATTTCTTTTCTGACAAACGAAACCTCCCTTTTTTATAGTGGGGGAATCCTTTTATAGGTCCCCAGCCGGCAGGACCGGGCTGGGGTATATGGGAGTCCCGGTAGCGTGGAGATGAGAGAATAGGCATAACACGTGTCGCGGTCCCAGGTTACAAAACTGAAATTCACGAACACAAATGACACTCAGACGCAGAGCAAGTGCCTCAAGTTTATATAAAGACTTGTCCGACCCCGGAATCGGATCGAGGTCCTCCTCGCAAATAAATTAATATTACTTAACTTGAATAGTATCGATTTGACGTAAACCCCACAGCCCTATCGTTCTCCCCCCTAGCTCGGCTCTCAAAGACAGCTCTCACTAATCGTCGGAAATAAATTTGACGTTCCGTCGTCACTTTGACTCGCTTGTTCCAAATCATTTCACGTGATGACGTCATGAACATTCACTCTAAAACGTCTAGGCGGTTTTATTAAAAACCCTACATGAGTAACTAAAGGGATATAGTTTATTTATATCATAGTAAATACTTATATGAAATAGGTAACGACAACAACTTCCAAAGAATTAAAAAAAATGAAATAATATATAGTTATAGAACAGGGGTGTTTTGAAAATTAATATGGTGTTTATTGTGTAGATGACGAAAGTTTATGACACTGGTACGCTGATGACCAAAATATATAAGAACAAATCACAGAGAACCCAAGTATTTTAATATCATGAACTTCAGTTACTAACCTTGCAGGATAAAAATAACGATACTTATTAGGTAGGTTTTCACTGGAAGCCCCGTCTTGTAGTGAAAATCTAGATCAGAAAAATGACAATATCTCACTCATACTCCAAAATAGAAAACATTTTAAACAGAATTGCTACTTTGATATTTTTTCTAAGAAAAACTTAAGCCCTGCAGTAGGTTATATAACCTCTATCGCAATGGCAGTTTACAAACATGTAATTCACGAGCACAAATGACACCCAGAATCAGAACAAGTGCCTCTGGTTTACACAAAGACACTTGCCCGGCCCCGGAATCGAACCCAGAACCTGTTGATCCGAAGGCGACACAGCTAACCACTAGACTAAACAATATTTTAATTTACCAGCCATGGCAACGTTTGGCTTCCGTCGATACCAGTGTGTGCGTGTGCTATTTTTTTTTAAATATCAAATCCCCTGCACTATCTTATGCCCGTAATCCAAAGGCGGCACACTTTTTTTTTTTACGTCGGAGATCCTCTTGGACGGGCGGCCGTCGGAGACCCGGCCGTTGGGAAATGGTCGGGGTATGTGGGACTCCGGGGCGCGTAGAGATAGTAAATTGCGCCCCGACCTTCCCACAACGGCGATCCTTGACTGCCCAAGCCAGGGCCACGGGATTCACTCCAATTGCAGAGAGCATGCTCCATGACCCTGGGGGCCTCGGCCCGCCTCATAGTGGAGCCCCATGCTCCAAGGCGCGGCTGTATTGCCCTTACGGCGGGCGGAGGTCAGCCAGCGCCATCCGTCGCCTGTTGCGGCGCTGGCGGCTTGGACGCTGGGAGGCCAACTCTCTGGCCCGTTCAGCCTCCTCCTTGGCAAAAGGCGGCACACCTTAGACGTGGCAGGATGTCAGGCAGTGAATCGTTATGTACCCTCATTTCGTAAGCTTTAAGGTTTTACTTACAACCTGTATAAGCTTTGCAGCAGTCATGGTCGCGGGAGAGACTAGATGACAGTGTCTTCAAAAGTACAAAGAAACAGTTAAAATCTACCGCCTATAATATTATTTTATTGTCAACGTTCCCTGTGTACGCAGATATCCTCACGGTGTCCAGAGGTCTTGCATTGAGTGTTTTGCTTGAGATTTGATCAATTTAATGACTAATTAATTTAATAATATCTATATATTTATCTATCAGCCACAGAAGTCCACTGCTCAACATAGGCCTCCCCCATAGATTTCCACAATATGCGATCTCGTGCAGACCGCATCCACCGACTCCCAGCGATCTTCGCAAGGTCCTCCGTCCACCTAGTCTTGGGTCTTAACACGCTCCTCTTTCCCATACGTGGACGCCACTCCAAGACTTTTATGCCCCAGCGGCCATCTGTTCTTCGGGCCACGTGGCCTGCCCATTGCCACTTCAACTGTGCAATCCTTCTAGCTACGTCGGTCACTTTAGTTCTTCTACGGATTTCCTCATTTCTGATTCTATCACATAGCTCTTTCCATTGCACATTGGGTGACTCTCGGGCGCCTAATAAGTCCCATTGTGGGACACACACACAATGGGACTTATTTAATAATATACACGCGATAAATCCGTTAAAAGTGTTTAATTTCAATGTGTAATAATCGCGGAAAACTAGGAAATAATAACCTATACAAGAATAGTAATTATAGTTACACCAATAATATAATAATATCCTTGGACATTTCACACAACGCCATCTCGTCCCAAGCTAAGCAACTTAATGCTTGTGTTATGGTAACGAGATGGATGATAAACTACTTATATACATTTTTTTTTGTAAATACATATATATTATAGATAGAAATGACACCCAGACTCCGAGCCAGTGCCTCTGGTTTAGACAAAGACACTTGCCCGACCCCGGAATCGAACCCGTGACCCGTTGATCCAAAGGCGGCACATCTAACCACTAGACCAATACTCTCGATGAGGTAACGGTTTTAGTAAATTGTGCCACATCCCCATTCCATCCTAACTATGTCGTAGTCTAAGAAAAGCTAGCCGCAAGAGAAGGTAATCGTGCCACGAAACCCTCCATGTAATTGGAGGAGGCCAGACTCAGCAGTGGGTCTTTAATAAGCTGAGTAGTAGTAGGTAAAACTAAGTACGACTCATAATAAACTTGGTATCATCTAACTTCAAATCCGGCGAGACTTGAGGTGTCGGAAGTCGGCAATTAGAAGTCGCCAGCGCCCTCTATGAGCGGAAGGAAGCGCCCGAATTAGTCTCGCCCCCCTCCGACAGAGGGCGCATTGTTTGCCACCGCGAGAGGGCGCTTTGGTAGCTGGTGTCTTCTAACTGCCTTGTCATTAAGTTAAATTTGTCGTAGAGATTTTGTGGCGGAGCTTGTGACTAAAATAGAATAAGACAACGTGTATGGCTTAACAGAAATACTATACAGGGAGAAGAGAAACAAACACCCTATACCCATAATAAAATACCCTTAATGAATGAATAGGATTCGATATAAAGAAAAAAATTGCATCTCTTCCCGATTGACACTATATGAAGGTTAAAAGTTATCAATAAAACAAAAATATAGGCGGTTATTTAACTGTTTAGTTATACTTTTAAAGACAACTGTCATCTAGTCTCTCACGTGACCACGACTGCTACAATTGTGAGTGAATTTCATGTTTCTAAACTGGCCTGCGATACAGGTTATAAGTACTGCAGGGATTACGTTTAAAAAAAAACTTTTGAGTTTTTATTACGTCTCGTGTACTGGCACCACTCCGTCGATTCGAACAAAAGCTCATTCGATTACACTTAACTCGTTTCAACTCGATACTCCTTTATCGATAACACGATGTTAATGCGCCTCTAATGGCGCTCCACGTCTCATTGTTCGCAGAGTGGCACATTATGGGAGATCCAGGCAGTTCGGTGGAGAGGCTACCTGCTCTCACTTTGCCCCTAATGATGGTACTTCACATGCATATTCGTTCGCGGTTCGAGTCCACTATTCACTATCCAGTATTTTTGTGATGGCCACACTGACAAACTAACAACACGCAAACAACATGCAAATAGTTATACTATTGTTATACTAGTGTCAGTGTGGCCGACTCAGACAGGATTGGATTTCGTAGTATATATACCTAGTATGGCGTGTTCCCCTCGTGGGGATTAAGGCATAAATGACCCACTACTGAGCCGGGCCTCCCCCAAATTCAGGGAGAGAAATTAGCCTACTGTGCCACGCTGCAAGACGGGTTGGCACAGGGTTTCTATCAAGTTTTCCTTCTTTTTCAGCTAGGTGATCTTCCTCTTGCATTATTGTCGCCTTACTTCCACAGTATCATGACTTACGGGATTCTTCTCTGGGGATGCTGTGCAGACCTTAATAGCATATTTATATTACAGAAAAGGGCTGTAAGAGCTATTTAAAACCTTGCTCCTATAAATTCAAAGAAATAAATATTCTAACTGTGCCATCTCAATATATTTTCGAAAATTTGATGTATGTACATAAAAATATCAATAACTTTAGTAAGAACTATGATATACATAATATGAATACACGAAACAAGAATAATCTTGCTGTGCATTGTACTCTTCTCCACAGAATAAGAAACTCCTTCATGGGTCAATGTATACGCTTTTTTAACAAACTGCCCATGCAACTTAGAGAATTGCCTCGCAATGCCTTTAAAAAGACGGTCAAGACAAAGCTTTACAAAAAAGCGTATTACCGCATTGCTGATTATATAAACGACACAGCTGCTTGGGACTAAGCTGTTCAGTGCCAGTATTTTATGTTATTGTACATAAACATAAGAAATAGGACCGCAATGAAAAAAAAATTACAAGCCCTCTGAGTTTCTTGCCAGTTCTTCTCAGCAGTGGTCGCGTTCCGAACTAGTGGTAGACGGTAGACCTTTTTTATTGTATAATATCACTATGCCTTTTTGACTTTTTGTAAGTGTCCACCGTGACCTAAACAAAATAAATGATTTGAATTTGCCTCTTACGACACCCTCAAGACGGAATGGGTCACAATATATAGTGCTACTATTCAATTCCGTCCTGAGGATGTCGAAGAGCCGACTTAAGTAAATAATAGCTGATAACCTAGCCGCAAGAGAAGGAAACTGATACGAAGCCCTGCGCCAACTCGTGTAGCCAGCGTGGAACACTAGGCTGATTACCCTCCATGTAGTTGGAGGAGGTACAACTCAGCAGTGGACCGTTGAGTCTCCAATGGGCCCCAGCGAGCGGATCGTCATTCATTGCGTAAACGTGTAGCGTGTTTCTCTCATCTTGCGAACTTGCTCTCACTATGCTGTTTAGTGCTTTTTGTAAACAAGACCAATAATTTAAAAAAAAGCAACTACAGATTTTCTTGCCGCCTCTTCTCTGTAGAGCAGCCTTTGGTTTTTTGATTGGCCATGTCAAGGTCTATTCGTTATTCATTCTCTCATCTTGCGAACTTGCTCTCACTATGCCGTTTAGTGCTTTTTGTAAAGTTGATCAATATTTTTTTAAAAAAGCAACTACAGAGTTTCTTGCCGGCTCTTCTCTGTAGAGTAGCCTTCCGAACCGGTGGTAGTTTCGGCATGAATGTGAGTGAACGAAGGGATTGTGAGCGATCAGGGGAGATGGAGGATTGTAGGAGAGAGGAATTGTGTGTGAAAGGTGTGAATGTAGGTATGACGACTGATAGATGTGTGTGGAGATTACCACCTAGTGTGTGACAGGGGCCGTAAGATGATAATAATATTTACAAATTTGACGATTTATAAGAGTTTTGTGATGAAACCTACGTAAATAAAGTTCCTTTTGAGTTTGAGTTTGGATGATTACAGATCATGAAGAATTATGATAATTAGATTAATTAGCGAAGCTGTTTCAAGCAATTGTATATACGCCCGCAATTTTTGAACTGGCAATAAAAATCTAAACAAAAACGAGATTACATAATGGAGAAATTCTTATTCAAAATCGTTCCAAACATTTTCAATCACTCGAAACATTTTCACTCATATTTCGCCCTTTGTGAGGCAAATGGAATCGCGTATCGAGTCGTAATGGCGCTATTAACCACTCGATATCGATTCCCGACTCGATTTAAGCCTATTCGATTGACGAGATGAAAGCATAGGTCTGAGGTCTAATTGCAAGCGAACGCTATATGGGGGGTGACAAGTTTAAAAACCGCTCCTTGCAGAAGATCATCATCATCCACGCACAGATTGGAACTTCTCATATACACCTGGTCTTTGGCTAGCCTTTTTTTTAACGTGGGGGAAACCTTTTATAGGACCCCAACCGGGAGATTGGCTGGGGTATGTGGGTGTCCCGGCCGCGTGAAGACAGTAAGTTGCGACCGGTTTACCCACAAAACCTACCACGTTGCATCCTCTCTCGAGCCGTGAACGCCTATGGGAAACTGCTTATACTTCTCGCTGGGCGTTGGTTTAGATGAGGGGTCATGCTCTATCCTCAGATGTTAGTGTCTTATTGAATCCACTCATCAGTCATATCCTTCTCTTGGGCATTCTTAGGAGGGCAGCAGGTGTCCCAATCCTGAGTGTGGCTCTGTGTGGCACAGTAGGCTAATTTCCCTACATGAATTTGGAGGGGGCCTGACTCAGTAGTGGGTCATTTATGGGCTGAAACGACGAACGACGTAGTAATTGCTGAACATTGATATTTTTTTTAATTGCATGAGATATTTTGCATGTTTTTTAAAGGATATATGTATATTTGTATGGAATGCAAAGATGAGTACACATTTTTCTAGGTGTCTATTGCAATGAGATACAGGATGTTATGTGCCGTTCAAAGCACTAATATGATGGTTATCCATCCGGCAACCTTATGCTTGCTAACTAGCTTATGTTCGCTACAATTTTCTTTTAATTCCATTTGTCGTCATCGTGATAAATTTTGCTTTTAAAAAAATATTATAATTCTGTATTTTGCATTTATTGTATGTGTTTTGCTGAATAAATGTGGTTTCTTTCTATCAACCGGATGCGCCAGAGGTTGTTTAAAGACCTTCCTTATCTATGCGCTCTGTAATGAGCTCAACGCATTCAGCTGATCCCCACAGCTGTCTGACCCCAATGAAAAGAAAAAGCAAGGTACAGTGCTTACCAAACAACTTGAGAAAAAAAAGCCGTAGTGGGGGATGTGCGCGCATGTCTTTAACCAAACGTCCGTGTGAGTTCTGCGTCAATTAGACACAATATTGACTATGGCCCAGTCTAGGTACGTTCAAATAAAATAAAACAAAAATCATGAAATCATTTTATTATCATGCATATTACCTAATATCACAGGAATCCCTAAATCAGTCGTGATACACAATTGTATATTATTAATATTGATATTACAAGAATATCGAAAATAATTATAACATGCACTTTTCTAACATTAGTAATTTTGTATAAAAAAAATCAACCAAAATAATTGGTCTTATGAATGAATAAATACTAGACAAACTTCATCAATATTATAAGTAAGTACCAGCTTACCTTCAACCAACAATACAATTTTAAATATGGAACTATAAAACTATTTTCTTATTTTTTCATTTATATTTTTTCTTTAATATTTTCATAAATCTATTTCATGCATTAAGTTCCTATATCAAACTCTGTTATAGGTTTCACTTCACTGTTTGTAAGCCAAAACTTCTAAACGAAGAAGAAGAACATTTGTAAATAAATCGTACAACAATTGGCAAACAAGAATGGCGCATATTAACACAGCATACTAATAATGAATACAAATGGCCATGTGAGATGCCAAAAATATATTTTGAGGCTTAAGTTGGCACTACTCATCAGTTAACTGATATCATATTATATATGTATTAGGTACATGTCTCACGTTTATCCATTTTACTTGTACAAATTAGAAAAAGAAAAAAATACCTGTTCTATGTATATTAGCACTCGTATCAACTGTGAGAGTCTTCAGCGTAGAATTGGTTTAAGAACTGTTTCAAAAACTTTACAAATGAATACATTAGACAATAACTAAAAGAAAAAATATAAAGAGCATGACAAAATCTACTACCGCACCTCTCAGAAAAGATAAAGCCATCATCAAAATATGATATCAATATAGGTATAAAACATTTTCTTTCTTTAAGCATATATAAAGTACCACCAACACAACAATACCATAAGTATATAAATATAAAATCGTATTACCTACATATTTTCACTTCAAATTTAAATTGTACATTCTATTCCATTCCTGTAGTTTATTATCAATCAAAAAATGACCTGATCTGGTTTTTTTGCAGCCGTCCCTCAAACAGGACAGGCAAGGGAATTAATCATGCAGCCTTTTCTTCCGTTGCATGTGCTTTAGGCCGGCCGCATACACACGTTTTCCTTATTCAATATTCGAATTCGTTTAACGTATTCGGACACTTAACGCATGGAATCAATATAAAATACACAACTGACGCACACGTTCGCTTTGTTTCCGTACGGAAGAAAATCCGGATGTCCGAACACGGAAAAGGAATTCGGAAATCGAATAAGGAAAACGTGTGTATGCGGCCGGCCTTATCTGGCGCGATATGTCATAGTGTTGCCAGTAAAAAAAATTGACAAACACAGATAAAAATCCCCCGAAGAAGCCGGCTCGCTTCTTAATAAGCAAAAAATATTGTTATATTTACATCATCTCCAAAATATAGACGGAAACAACAAAAATGAGAACCCTCAACCTAATCCAAACATAGTCAACAAACTCAAGGACATCTTCACTTAGGAAATTATAATAATCCGAATTATTTCTATTTGCCACAAATTCTATCTCATAATCTTTATCGTAATTCCTACCGAAGATTCCAAGACTTGTAAAGTTTTGTATACCATTTACTTCCACAGAATACTTGCTATCAGTTTGACTGAACCTAATGCTTTGCGGGACATCGGATGACTGAACCGTTGGATATTGAGCCGAGTTCCCAGCAAAGTTGCCAGTAATGTAGATTTTCTCAAACATAATGTTGCCGCTATTACTTTGAGACCTGAAAAAAAACATACAGGATTTTGTGTAGTAATGGATTAGGAACATACAAATTCCCAAAAAACCCATTCCAAACCCATTCCATCCTGAGGGTGTCGTAAGGAGGGACCTAGCCATAACAGCCTAGAACGAAACCTACGAAGTTAGTTTTATGTACAAGGACATTGTAATGTGGCGTTTAAAAAAAAGACAAGCCCACCGAGTTTCTTCCGCCAGGTCTTTTCGGTTGGTGCCGCGTTTCGACCTGGTAGTAGTATTATAAAAATTATGTAACCGCTGGCGATTGTGAACGCCATAATTGGTTTATACAATAAAGCATTTTTCTATTCTATTCTAACAATACCCATCTAGGCAATGTGTCCCAATAGACCAATATCTGAACACGAAATTGGAGGAGGCCCGACTTAGTAATGGGGAATTTATGAGCTAGAAGTGATTAATAGAACTTAAATTAAACGAATCGAGACCTTAATAGCGATCCGCCCGTCAGTTTTCAAATTCATATCAGCACCATCTATTCTACGATATTGTCATACATAATGCTTATATTGACACCTTAGCGCCATCTAGTGACGAGTGGCAATAGTAATGATTTCTTAGGTTTTCGCGATTATTAAACATTGAAATGAAACACTTTTTAACGAATTTATCGCGTGTACACTATTAATTGTCAGTGTGGTGACGGATTTAGAATACACAATGTCACCAACCCATACAGTCTTGAAGGTGTCGTAAACGGCGACTAAAAGAACGCAAGACGCAGATCTCATAGCCGCAAGAGAAGGGAATCTTGGTACAAACCCAGTGCCTGTGCCGTCTTGCCATCGTGGCACAGTAGGCCTATTGCCCTCCATGAATTTGGAGGAGGCCCGACCCAGTAGTGGGTCATTTATGGGCTATAACGATGACGACACTATTAATTTCCGACGTTTCGAATGCTTCGCAGCAAGCGTGGTCGCGGGAGAGACTAGATGAAAGTTGTCCTCAAAAGTTACAGTTAAAGTTACAGTTACAAAGAAACAGTTAAATCTACCGCATTTAACTTTGTTTTATTGATAACGTTCCCTGTGTACGCATAAACCGCTCTCGGTGTCCAGAGGTCTTGCACCTATACCATCCTGAGCGTCGTCAGCAGACCGGTTAGGTGGTCAAGAGCAGGAAATCTTAATATGTAACCGTGTTGGCAGACCAACCTCTCTTGCCAGCTTGGTACAGTAGGCTCGGTGACTTTAATGCCTTTGACCCTAGGCTTGCGTGATGGAAAGCAACGACAGGGTCTAAGATGGAGTAGGCAGTTCAAGGAAATGCCCTGTCGGGCACCGGCTCTCACATAGACACGACGAAACTCGGTAAAACTGCCTGGCGCCGGACTTAAATGCGAGGGTGGTAACCACCAAGCGTGCTGGGTTTTATTGACTTTTACAACACGCGTTATTTCCCAGCGTGCGGTGGGGAAGTTTTATATCCTAACCCGTCCCCACACGGGGTAAATTGGAGGAAACTCGGTCCAGTATTGGGTCATGTATGACTTGAGTAGCAGATATTGTCTTATTATCACCTACCTTGCGTCACACAGCTCCTTGTAGAGGCCAGCGCAGGGGAACAGGGCACATGTCTGGATTCCAATGTGGCGTCCCCGACTGTAGTCTTGAACACCATCAAACGCAGCCAACCCATAGTTACCCATAATGGGGTTAAGGCCTGAAAGTAAACAATGATATTTACAACCTGGTTTTGATGTCCTATAACTCTAGGCATTTCATTGAATCAACTGGGATTTGAAGTATGTATGGATGGATGTTTGTTACTCTTTCACGTAAAAACGACTAAATGGTTTTAATTGAACTTTACAATAATATAGCATAAACATCAGAAAATCACATAGGCTACAATTTATAAAGATATTGTGTGTATTGTCCAAAATCACTACACATATTATAAAACAACGTCGCTGTCGTCTGTCCGTCCCTATGTATGCTTCAATCTTTAAAACTACGTCACGGAGTTTGAAGCGGTGTTTTAATAGATGGAGTGATCCAAGAGGGAGGTTTATATTTTGTATAATAAATTCATAATTGCACCCGTGCTAAGCCGGGGCGGGTCACTGGTATAACAATAAGTGTCAAGTAAGTACAACAAAAATCTGACGACAAAATAAAAATTCCTTCACATCTGACCTCCTCCGTGCTCCGGCCCGCCATTCTACCATCTATAGCAGTCGTTACGTAAAAACTAACAGCTGGTCTAACCATATTATGTATGACCGATAGTCCACTAGATGGGTTGCGGGGGGCAGACAGCAATCGCACCGTTTCAGTAGTAGTTAGACGAGTGCCATTTTCTTGTGGTGACGGATTTAGAAAACAGAGTCACCACTGTATCCTGAGGGTGTCGTAAGAGCCAACAAAAGGAGACGACAAGGCCCAAAACCTAGCCGCAAGAGAAGGAAAACTTGAAACAAAATTCTGTGCCAATCTGTCTGGCCAGCGAGGCATAGTAGGCTAATTGCCCCCCCCGCGATGGGAGGAGGCCTGACTCAGTAGTGGACGGGTTCTCACCAACGTCGTTGTAAATAGGGCGAGGGAGATAGATTCATTTTTGAGTTATAAGACTGAGACCGGCTAAGCGTGCGTCTACGCGATCTCCGATTGTACATTTCAGGAGTTACCCCAATAGTGGTAAAAAAGACCTACCAGAAGAAGCCGTCAGCTCAAAGTGACAACAAAAGGCGCCTTGGCACACCGTCTCCTTATAGTCTCCCCTCCTGGGATCTACCTCCAAGTTCTTAATAGTGTACTGGCTCACGTCTTCCTTTGAAACAGTCTTCAGATCCTTAGGATTTACCACTGGAGGAGATATCTTGCTTTCTGGAACACAAAAAATAGTTTTAGGCATGAAGGCCTATAACGATGGATCTATAACGAGACTATGCGGTAGAGGACCAAAGTCATCAAAATAGTTCAGAGAAATAGCAAACTGAAGTTTTTTTTTTCTTTTATTCAGTGACTTGAATGCCTTTGACCCTAGGCTTGCGCGATGGAAAGCAACGCCAGGGTCTAAGATGGGGCAGGAAATTCAAGGAAATGCCCTGTCTGGCACCGGCTTTCGCATACACTCGACGGAACACAGTCAAACTGCTTGGCTTGCACTTAGATGTGAGGGTGGTAGCTAACCGGGCGGACCATTCGAACCTACCACCAAGCGTGCTGGGTTTTGTTCACTTTTACAACACACGTTATTTCCCAGCGTGCGGTGGGGAAGTTTTATATTCTGACCCGTACCCACACGGGGGGAAAGTGGAAGTGGGCTGGTCATACCATGTGGGAGACGAGTTCTTGAGTGGAGTTCGCGGGCTCGGCTCATAATTCAGGAAGCCACTCTGTTAGATGGAGCGTCGATTAAGGGCTTATTATTAAGGCCAGGTCAAGAGTACCCTAAGCCGAAGAGCATGTATGAAGGGAATCGTGAAAGTGGAAGCGAAACAAGCATGTAAGGATCGTAGTAGGAAAGAAGCAGTCTCTGCCTACCCGTACGGGAAAGAGGTGTGATTATATGTATGTATGTTAGGGGCTATTGGATGATCATCCGGCTAGACGAGGTGGTATGTCTGGCTAGGAGTCGCAGCGCCTATCCCCCGATATTTGTAGTCGGGGAAATCTTACCTGTGCGAATTGCTCTCGAAACTTCGCTATCAAGGTGTAGAACTTTTTGGTAATTGTACGGGATATTTCTTGGTGTTGATAGTTCAGATTTTTCGGGTTAATTATGTAAAGTATATAGCATGTCGGTCCCTACATCAGTAATAAACTAATTAAAGGAAGGAAAAGACTAAAGGACTAGAGAAGGACTAAAATGAGCTGATGATGATGTCAAACCCTGCCTAAATCTACTTCCACTACCATCATTCCAACCCAATAGTAGCCCACTGCTGAGTCGTATGTAATCCAAGGGGTTTGACCCGGTAAACTTCGTACCGCCTCAGAATCAATAAATAAAAAACCCGAATGATATTTTTTCATATTTTCTCACCTTTTAAACCTTCCCTGGACCTACAGGAAAATTTCAAAACCAAAATTAGCCAAATTGGTCCAGCGGTTATCGAGTTTTAGCGAGACTAACGAACAGCAATTCATTTTTATTTATATATAGATAGATAGTTGAGCGGCACCCTATTCGTAGTGGTATGAATACAGTCTTTTTGTTACGTCCTATAACGATACCAACTGATATCATTTATCAATTTACGTCAACAAATTGATAAACATCTGGAGACTTCATTCGAATCCCACATTTATCTGAGAGATATGGAGAGATAACAATTGCATTTTACTTTTAATATCCAAAAAGAGGTATAACGTGTCTGTCCTACCGAAACTCATGCACGCACCCAACAGTTAAGAACATCATTTTTGCAACAAAAGATGTGTATACCAAAATCGGTTGAACAATTTCGTGGGCAGCGTAACTGACCGACAATCTCTTTTACAATATCACTTAGGAAGGTATGCTTGGTGGTAGGATCTAATGGTCCGCCCGGCTAGCTATCATCCTCACATCTAAGAACGGCGCCAAGTAGTCTTACTGTTTTCCGTCGCGTGTATGTGAGAGCCAGTGTCCGGCAGGGCATTTCCTGGGATTGTCTGCTCTAATCTATGCCTGATTTTCTTAATATAAAATTCATATTTCAGTTGAGCGCCTTTCGGAACCGAACGAAACTAGTTAGTTTTATTTACAAGGTGTTTGTAAAATGGCGTTTAAAAAAAAAAGACAAGCCCTCCGTGTTTCTTCCGCCAGGTCTTCTCGGTTGGTGCCGCGTTCCGAACTGGTAGTAGTGTTCTAAAACTGATGTATCCGTTGACGATTGTGAACGCCATAATTGGTTTATACAATAAAGCATTTTTCTATTCTATTCATCTTATACCTTGTCGTTGCTTTCCATCACACTAACCTAGGGTCAAAGGCATTCAAGTAATTGGCAAAAAAAACTTATTTTATTCACCTGCTAATCCATTCTTATTAAGATCAGCAAAGACCAGCTCCCCACCGTTGACAGTTGACACTTGCTGTCCAGCACCAGAGAAAATACCGTTGCTGGAGATCAAGTTGCTCTGGCTAATAAACGCCCAGGAGGCAGGGAGGCTTCCTGAAATAAATAATTAGGAATTACCAACACTGTGTGCACTTTACAGATATGTTCTGTAAACAAATAAATGAAATTTAAAGTCTTTTTTCTTAAATAACGACGACAACAAACATGAAATTCACGAACACCAATTACACCAAGACTCAGAGCTATTTCCTCTCCGGAATCGAACCGTGGCCCGTGATTCAAAGGCGGTACCTCCAATTCCTAGACTACACAGTCAAGAGACCAACAGGGCAGTGAAGTTGTTTGTAATATCAAAATAACAGCCATTTACTAAAAACACATGAAATTACAACTAGAAAATAAATACAATATGATTTCTCTGTTTTTTCCAGGGCCAAATGATGCAAATTTAATACTCAAAATCGACCTGCCTTAGTTTGCCGATTTTGCACGGCCCCAAATGGTGTAAGTAAAACATTCAGATATTGGTTGGCGCAGTGGTTGAGCGATCGACTGCTGCGTAGCATGTCGCGGGTTCGATCCCCGCACGGATGAAATATTTGTACGACCTACAAGTATTTGTTCCGGGTTTGGGTGTTTTCTATCTATAATATGTATGTATTTACAAAAAAAATATGTATATAAGTAGTTTATCATCCATCTCGTTACCATAACACAAGCATTAAGTTGCTTAGCTTGGGACGAGATGGCGTTGTGTGAAATGTCCAAGGATGTCCAAGGATATTGTATAAATGACCCACTGCTGAATCGGGCCTCCTCCCATCACAGGGAGAGTAATTAGCTTACTGCGCCACTCTGGTCAGACCAGTTAGCACAGGGTTTGTTTCAAGTTGTCCTTCTCTTACACCTAGGTTTTGGCCTTGTCATTTCGTTTTGTCTTACGACACCCCCAGGATGAAATGGGGTGGTGATATATTTTCCAAATCCCTCACCACATGGAGAGACACATATTTGGAAGGTTTTATTAAAACCTGAAAAGACCCGAGCCGTTTTGTGACCTAACAAACTTACCACTCAAAAATGGTACTTCAGAAGTCGGACCTCCAGTCACCACGAAGTTCTTCAAGCCCTCAAAATAATCCGCGCTACGGAGTATTAGGTCCTCTTCCATTAACGAGCCGAAGGTCACTCCAAAGTCGGTGGAGAAGGTGGCGAGGCCAGGGTCTGATGTGCAGTTAAATTTGTTCACGGGCTGTCGATGACTGGAATTCGAATGATATTTTATTAACACTTCTTGGTACACATTCCACAGTTTGCGTTCATTGTATAACACTTCCCCACCGGACGCTGGGAAATAACGCGTGTTGTAAAACCCAGCACGCTTGGTGGTAGGAACCAATGGTCCGCCCGGCTAGCTACCACCCTCACATCTAAGTTGGCACCAAGCAGTTTTATGTGTTCCGTCGTGTGTATGTGAGAGCCGGTGCCCTACAGGGCATTTTCTTGAATTGCTTGCTCCATCTTAGACCCTAGCGTTGCTTTCCACTACGCAAGCCTAGGGTCAAAGGCACTCAAGTCACTGACAAAAAAAAACTCACAAAAATGTAGTAATTTATTTGTTTGCTTAAAAACGTCAAACGCCTGATTTCTAAACCGAAAAGCGGCGTGTAGAGTGTACACCTATGAGTGTAAGATTCTTTGTAGGTACTAAAAATACGTGATTATTAATAGGGGAGGGTAGTCTTAAACATGTATCACAAAGGGGGAGGGACGTGTTAAAAAAACATCACATGATTAGTGGACAGCCTCCTAAGTTAGGTCTAATCTTAATATATATATTTCTTGTGTGCGTGTGTATGTGACTGAACTCCTCCTAAACGGCTGGACCGATTTGAATGAAATTTTTTGTATGCGTTTGGGTGGCACCGAGGATGGTTTAGATTCACAAATCAGCCCGACAGATGGCGCTGCAGTCGGTAAACAAATATCATGCAGGACAACGTCTGCCCGGTCAGCTAGTAACATTATAAATCATAAATATAAAATTATCGAGTCACAATGTTCGTTCGCATACTCCTCCGAAACGGCTTGACCGATTCTCACGAAATTTTGTGAGCATATTGGGTAGGTCTGAGAATCGGACAACATCTATTTATCATCCCCCTAAATTTTAAGGGGGATGAAATTTCCACACCAAAAATAATTGTTTATTTTTTAGACAACATTTTTTGCTTTTATTTTTTTAAGATGCAGCATACAAACAACCCTAAATTTTCACCCTTCTACGATCAACCCCTATTTAATTACATGGCAAAACAACGTTTGCGATAGGAGCTGTTGTATAGATAGATTGAGTCATCACGATATCTCTGGAACCATAAGACCTAGAGACTTGAAATTTGGTAGGAATTTCCAAAAAAAGGGGGGTTGCGGGGTTTTAATTATTTGGCAAAACAACGTTTGCGGGATCAGCTAGTAAAATATAATGGCCGTTTAACTGAACTCAAACTCAAAAGGAACCTTATTCATGTAGGTTTTAACTACTCAGCCCATAAATGACCCACTGCTGAGTCGGACATTCCCCGTTACATGGTGGGTAATTAGCCTACATTGCCACGCTGGCCAGACGTTGTCCTTCTAGGTTAAGGTGTCCGAACACAGCCGGCAAAACGGAGTGATAAGGCCGACCTTATCACTCCGTTTTGCCGGCTCTTACGACACCCTTAGGATAGAATGGGGTGGTGACACGATGTATTCTAAATCCATCACAACACCGTAGGTTTTATCAAAAATCTCTTTCTCTTTAAAAGTACTATAATTAGTTATATTTCAGCTCTTGTCCCACTAGGTGGTAGACTCCATACACTCGCATCGCCGTCATATCTACATCCATATCATATCTACGACTGCCTCGTTGGTCTAGTGGTTAGATGTGCCGCCTTTGGATCAACGGGTCCCGGGTTCGATTCCGGGGTCGGGCAAGTGTCTTTGTCTAAACCAGAGGCACTTGCTTGGAGTCTGGGTGTCATTTCTATCTATAATATGTATGTATTTACAAAAAAAATATGTATATAAGTAGTTTATCATCCATCTCGTTACCATAACACAAGCATTAAGTTGCTTATCTTGGGACGAGATGGCGTTGTGTGAAATGTCCAAGGATATTTATTTATTATTTATACATCATACGCGCATCCTCACGCAATCCATCCATCCACATTCATACTTAAACTAACTACCACGTTCGGAGCGCATGGGTAAATACGTACACAGACACAACAGCTCCCGTTCTATCGAAGACCAGGTTACTCCTCGCCAGTTCAGTCTCATTTTGACAGTGAACCTTCTCGAACAAATGAGCTACGACGTAAAGACTACACTGCTTCGCGGCTTGGGACAAGCTTCTTACAATCTGTGGGAAAAACACTCCTGTTTAACACCATGTTAGACTGCCCTGTTGGTGTCGGGGTTGGATGCTACGCCTTTGGATCACGGGGCCCGGGGTTCGATTCCGGGGCCGAGCAAGTGTCTTTGTGTAAACCAGAGGCGCTTGCTCTGAGCTTGGGTGTCATTTCTATTCGTGACTGTCATGTTTGTAAACTGCCCCCGCGATACAGGTTATACCGAGTGCAGGGGTTTCGTTTTAAAAAAAAATGTCATACAAAATTATTGTTAGTCCGTGTTGATTTAGAATACATAATCTTCTTATAAATAAAAATGAATTGCTGTTCATTAGTCCCACTAAAACTCGAGAACGGCAGAACAGATTTGGCTAATTCTTGTCTTGAGATGTTCGTGGAAGTCCAGGGAAGGTTTAAAAGGTGAGAAAATATGGTTTTTTTTTTATTTATTGATTCTGAGGTGGTACGAAGTTTGCCGAGTCAGCTAGTTATAAATAAATATCCTTGGACATTTTCACACAACGGCATCTCGTCCCAAGCTAAGCAACTTAATGCTTGTGTTATGGTAACGAGATGGATGATATACTACTTATATATATATATATATATATTTGTAAATACGTACATATTATAGATAGATAGAAAACACCCAGACCCGGAACAAATACTTGTAGGTCGTACAAATATTTCTTCCGTGCGGGAATCGAACCCGCGACATGCTACGCAGCTGTCGATCGCTCAACCACAACGCGTAATGACACCGAAAACCGGGAAGACAATGAAAACTAGAAACGAAACCCGTTTGTCCAGTGTGGCACAGTAGGGTAATTACCCTGCTTGTGATGAGAGGAGCCCGACTCAGCAGAGGAAAGAGAGTCATTTATGGGCTGAATAAGCCCACGTTTCGGCGCAGGGTTTCGTATTAAGTGTTCCTTCTATTGTGGATCTTACGACACCCTCAGGATTGAACGTGATAGTGACACTCATCATCATCATCATCATTTCAGCCAAAAGACGTCCACTGCTGGACATAGGCCTCCCCCAAAGATTTCCACAAACCGCCGGTCCTGGGCCGCCCGTATCCATCGTTTTCCGGCGACCTTAACCAGGTCATCGGTCCACCGTGTGGGAGGCCTACCAGCACTGCGCTTTCCGGAACGCGGTCGCCACTCGAGGACTTTTCTGCCCCATCGGGCATCGGTCCTGCGCGCTATGTGCCCTGCCCACTGCCACTTAAGTTTGGCAATCTTGTGGGCTATGTCGGTGACCCTGGTTTGCCTGCGTATCTCCTCATTTCTGATTCGATCTCGCAGGGAAACTCCGAGGATAGCCCTCTCCATTGCCCTTTGATAGTGCCACTATGTATTCTAAATCCGTCACCAACTGTATTTAAGAGACGCTTATAGGTACTATTAATTCTAAATGACATAAAATATTAACGGTGAGTGTTTTATGAACTAAATAAACAACTTATGTATTTTTTGAACAGAATTGATACATGGCGTTTGCGCAAATATCTGCGTGTTATGATGTCAATAATAAATCTATATTACCTCATCGTAGTCATCTTTCGCTTCGGCCAATTTGGGTGTAGGCAGTAAGAGAATGTCGGCATTCTGAAAAATAAATTCAGATTGGCGGTTGGCAAAGGATATTGTGGGTCTGACCCAGAACCCTCTCAACCATGCTGCCACCGCGTTGTGGTGAGGGGGCTTGCGTGCCTTAAGGATCCGTTGGGGCACCCATGCCGGGCGGCCCATGGGGAGAGGCCAGACGTGCCTCTCGATGGGTTGTGGAGCGTCCAGCGCTCCCATCAAAGTGTGGGGCAGCTGTACAAGCGAGCCAAGGACCCATAAGGGTCGCGGAGCATGCTCCCCATCGGGGAGTGAAACCGATGGCCCTATTTCGGGCAGTCTAGGGACACCGTTAGTTTTAGTGGGTAAGTTGGGGCGCAATTACCATCTTTCCGCGCCTCGGAGTCCCACATGACCCGGCTGGCGTTTAGCGGTCGGGTTTACACCAGATCGCGTTCAGAAAATGGAATTTGCGCCAGATTGCTGTCACCGAGTATAGTGCCAAGAAGGCTAGCAGCATTGCCACGTTGTATGGCAATGCTAATTCGCTAAACGATGTAATAACCAACCCTCGTATCACCGGTTGAATTTAACAGACGCCTGGACAATGCTTTGTAAAATGCTTTGAATTCCGTGCCCAAAAGTTTCCACCCAAGCGGCACAAACATGTAACGCGAATCGAGCTGACAATTTTTTTCTCTTTACTATTTTACTTCCACTTCTCGGCCCATAAAAGACCCACTGCTGTCCTCCTTCCTCATCTACATGGAGGGTAAATAGCCTACTGTGTCACGCTGGCCCTGCTTGAATCAAGTTTTCCTTCTCTACGTTCCTTTAGTTGCCTCTGATACATTCTCAGGATGATATGAGTTGGTGACATAGTGTATTTTGAATCCATTCATGAATTTAGAGGAAACCCGGGTTTACTGAAATTAGGATGATTATGAATAAAGCCTTGCCAAAGACTTACCTTTTTACCCGCTTCTTGAATTAGTTGAATATAAGAAGATGGTTTTACATCAGACACAACCATCGCAGCTCTATATGTCTGTAACAAAAACACATTTTTTTAAACGCATTGCAGGGGGCTAACCTAATCATCATCATCATTTCTCAAGGATCTCCACAATGGCCAGTCCTGGCCGCCCGCATCCATCGCTTTCCAGCGACCTTAAGCAGGTCATCGGTCCACCGTGTGGGACGAAGGCTTACCAGCACTGCGCTTTCCGGACTTCGAGGACTTTTCAGCCCCATCGGTCGTCGGTCCTGCGAGCTATTTGCCCTGCCCACTGCCACTTACGTTTGGTAATCCTGTGGGCTATGACAGTGACTCTGGTATGCCTGCGTATCTCCTCATTTCTGGTTCGATCTCGCAGGAAATTCCGAGCATAGTCCTCCCCATTGCCCTTTGTGACTTTGAGCCTTCTGATGGAGCCTATAGTGAGCGACCACGACTCCGTACCATATATCAAAACATTTAATCTAGAATATCTATGAATAGATATTTAAAACCTCTATCGCGGGGCTGTTTACAAACTTACACGACACCCAGACTATGAACAGGTGGCTCTGGTTTACACAAAGACACTTGCCTGAATCCTTACTCCTTCCTAATATTATAAATGCGACTAACTCTGTCGCGCTTTCACGCCGAAACTTTTGAGGCGGTTTAAATATAGCAGAGGATTCGTTTCCATATTCTATATGCCATATCGGGTCACCTCCAAACATCATCGTTTCAGCCCATAAATGATCTACTACTGAGTCGAGTCTCCTCCAAATTCATGGAGGGATATTAGCCTACTGTGCCACGCTGGCAAGACGGGTTGGCAGAGGATTTGTATCAACTTTTCCTTTTCATACGGCTAGGTGATCTGCATCTTACGATCCTTACGATCCTTTAGTCGCCTCTTACGACACCCTCAGGATGGCATGGCTTGGTGACCTTGTGTATTCTAAATCCGTCACCACACGAAACAACACACATTCATAACACTTACCAGTCCCTTTCTATGAAATCTTTTCAATTCAGAGAGGGCATTGCCCTAAGGGAGTGAATATGGGACGTAGGGAATTATAATGTAGAAAGAGACAACGCCATACTAAAATCAGCTGAACAGAACGTGAGAAAGAGATGGCACGAAAACATGGGACAGCTGCGTGATATCACTCATGTTTTGGCGATTATAAATAAATTCTTTTGAAAAGACATGGAAGGTAATTAGCATATGGTGCAACGTTGGCCAGATGGGTCGGCCCAGAACTTCGTATCAAGTTTTCCTCTAGCGGGTAGGTACCCGGTTCGATTCCTGGCTCGGGAAAGTGTCTATACATATAAACCATAGGCATCATCAAGGCATCAATAATTGGGTCGTGAGTTACATGTTTGGCAAAAACCTCCTGCGATGCAGATTAAACTAAGTACAAGTGCATTCCGAACCGGTGGTAGTTTCAGCATGAATGTGGCTGGACGCAAGGGTTGTGGGCGATCAAAGAGTTGGTGGATTGTGAGAATGAGGAATTTGTGTATGAAAGGTGTGACTGTAGATATGACGACTGATAGGTGTGTAAGGAAACTATCACCTAGCGTGGGACCAAGGGTCGTAAGATGATAACGGTAATCACTACATAGTATAAAACAAAGTCGCTGTCGTCTGTCCGTCCCTATGTATGCTTAAATCTTTAAAACTAGGCAACGGATTTTGAAGCGGTTTTTTAGTAGATAGAGTAATTCAAAAGGAAGGTTTATGTCTATAAACATGCATAATATTGTAGAGAAACACTGATAAATTTAGAGGTTCAATATTACACACGTGCGAAGCCGGGGCGGGTCGGTAGTTTTAAATAGGACGTTTTATAAGAGTTGTGATAAAACTATTTACGTAAAATAAAGTTCCATATGAGTTATGAGTTTGAGTTTGATTTAGAAAAAAAAAACCGGTGATATCTTGGTGACACCTTTAGTTAGTATTGTAAATAGCAATCGTCCTTAACCAACAACAACCTCTTGCCATGAGGCCAGCTCATAGCTTACCTGTCTCCCTAATGTCCGGTAATTCCAGGCTGATGATGATGATTTAAAAATCAATTAGGGAATCATTCTTTCCCGGGCGTAACCACGAGATTTAATCTCATGCCTACGTGACAATAGTCCACGTCTCACATTCGGGTGAGAATATCCCCGTTAGATAGAGATAAAACAACAACATTGCACTTTTATCCGTTTATTAGATAAGGACAGAATGACAACACGCGGAGCATGCGTGATGAGTGCAATGTTACGGTTCTTTGCATTATAAAAAGGGAGATAAACGTCGATAACCAGAAATCAAAGAAAAAATGATTATTTCTTTTTACTTAAATAAGTAATTGTTACATTTATTTACTGCTACTATTACTACTCATCCTATAGATGATGACTCACTACTGAATCGGTCCTCCTCCAGTTTGTATACACACATTTATATAAAACTAGCAACCCGCCCGGCTTCGCACGGGTGCAATGATGAACATCAAAATTTATCAGTGTTTTTCTACAATATTATGCATGTTGTTATACTTAAAACCTTCCTCTTGAATCACTCTATCTATTAAAAAACCCGCGTTGGAATCCGTTGCGTAGTTTTAAAGATTTTAGCATACATAGGGACGGACAGACGACAGCGACTTTGTTTTATACTATGTAGTGATTTATCAAAGTTGTCAAGTCGAACTAGTACCACAGCATGTACATAAACATGGTAAGCAACAATAAGGTACCTATAAAAAATAATTATTATAATTTACATATAATATATAATACTAGCGACCCGCCCGGGCTTCGCACGCGTGCATTGATGAACCTCTAAATTTATCAGTGTTTCTCTACAATATCATGGATGTATTGTATATATAAACCGTCCTCCTGAATCACTATTTCTATTTAAAAAAAACTGCTTCAAAATCAGTTGCGTAGTTTTAAAGATATAAGCATATATAGGGACGGACAGACGACAGCGACTTTGTTTTATACTATGTAGTGATAGTGATAGTGATTTTAAGATATATGATCAGAAATCTTAAACATGAAATATACTTAGGCTAACTAAAGTAGTTATAGTAAATATTAATCAACAAATGACGGTAGTAGGAGCCATAAAAATATTTAACCTGTGTTGATTAACTACTAAATTTTATTAATTTGCACATTTTAGTCATGCAAGTAATGCATTGTAGTTGTTTTATTGTCTTAATTATTTTAAAATGCTCTAGAAGTGTATTTATAAAATTCATATAAAGTTTTTAATTTCAAAACAAACACCTCTAGTCCATAAAATATTAAGAATAAAATAATAATATTCGTATTAACTTAACAAATTTGCGATAGTCTTAATTAAAAAACTTTAATAAATTTAAAAAAAACTCACCTCACTGGCCACCAAAAAGAGACACAAAGAAAAAACCACAGTTTTTATAAAAACCTTCATAGTTCTATTTTGTATCTGAACACTGGCACAAATCAGGACCTGTTCTATTTTTGAAAAACGCGCCAACGTCCGTACTGGACCGCGGTACGCACGCTAATGCCCTGTACGTTTTGCTCAACATGACGCATAAATTGTAACAATTGACTTGATCATCCCCGCCCTATCATTTTAAAATACACACTGCATAGTCGAGCCTCTTCCAATTACATGGAGGGAAGCTAACTGACTGCCTTATTGGTTGGATTGCTCGGTTTCAGGAGCGGGCAGTTCTCAAGAATCGGGTTCAGGATTCGTGATTTACATGTTTGTAAACTGCCCCCAAGAAACAGGATAAACCTAGTGCAGGGATTGTATTTAATTAAAAAATAAATGTTTTCTGTAGACCAGAGGCACTTGCTCCGAGTCTGGGTATAATATCTGTTAGTGAGTACAGTACAGGAGATGTGTGGGGAATTCCCACTACACAAACATACATGCATAAATACACACTTACATAGAATATTTATTTATTGTTTACAGATATGTACACAACCTTATATATAATATATTTACTTAAAACTAACTTATATCTTAAACCTAACTTAAATCTAAAACCTATAATCAATAATATTTATGTAGCCAGATATTCATCTATTATATTACGACACGACAAATCTGCACGCATTGTGGTGCATTGGAGACGCACTCGGCGAGCGGCGTAGGAGTGGCCTAACTGGTTTCGTGAGCTCGCCGGCCGGCTCGCCCGACGACCGACCAGTGTCCAACCGCCCGTTTGTGACGCGAGACGTTTGCCTTATGCGCTGTGCTTTATCTACTCTGCAATCTCGCGAACTAGTCCGCTTATGCTTTGTCTTACTTGTTTATCTGTCTTTCGCCTTCTGATCGTAAGGTTCGGTCCTCTACCGTGCTGCTATACTTCTGTGCATAGTATAAGTTAGTGCAAATACAGATTGTGCCTGTGACTCGGTGCCTTTTATTTCCGCCGTAATACACCGCACCCAACTGGAACAACAGCAGCCCTAGCAGCCAACCAGAACCTGATACCGGCAAGTGTTACATATATACTTGCCAACAAGTGGTGACGTGGTAAGCGATTGCATTTACTTCTTCACACGCCGACCCACACATCTACACCACAGTGGTGACCCTCTTGAACACTGAGGACAGAATAAGAGGTAGACGACATGAGTGGTTCAGACAGCAGTGTATCCACGAAAAGTGCCCAGGAGCACATAACAAAACGTCCACGCAAAATGCGCGTATCCACGGATCGTTCCGATACGTCATCCGATTTTCGGAAGTTGAAGATTCCTCCGTTTGCACCTGAAGACCCCGAGATCTGGTTCGCACTTCTTGAGGGACAGTTCCAGAGCCTCAATATCCACGACGACGCCGTTAAGTATACCAGCGTCATCACGAACCTTGATCTGACCCACGCAAAAGCTGTGAAGGATATCATAATCCAACCTCCAGCACATGAAAAGTACGGGAAGATCAAATCGGAGCTAGTGAGGCGATTGTCGGCGTCCCACGAAAACAAGGTCAAACAGTTGCTGACTCATGAGGAGCTGGGTGACCGAAAACCGTCGCAGTTCCTCAGGCACCTCCAGGATCTCGCAGGACCCTCCGTGCCCGAGGACTTCATTCGGTCGATTTGGAGCAACCGTCTGCCGACTAACCTCCAGACCGTGTTAGCTTCGCAGCCAACCCACTCCCTCGAACAACTATCGGACTTAGCTGACCGCATCCACGAGCTGACGACACCCTGCAACGTAGCGGCAACGGCATCATCATCATCGCAGCCCTCCAGAGAGATCGCCGAGTTAAGAGGTATGGTAGAACGTCTGGAGAGGAAACTGGATGAGTTCACCAGATCGTCCCAACGCCCGCGCGAACGATCCAGACCCCAGCGAAGCCGTTCTAACTCCCGTCGTAGGTCTGATTCCAGTTACCGCAAGTTTCCGGTGTGCTGGTACCACACCAAGTACGGTTCCAGCGCGCACAAATGTCTCCAGCCTTGTGACTATAAGGCGGGAAACGCCAGCGGCAGTCGCTAATGGCGACAGACGATTGCCCCGCCTCTAATGGTCGCCTCTTCGTCACCGACCGCAGCTCGAACGTCCAGTTCTTAGTAGACACTGGCAGTGACCTTTGCGTCTACCCTCGATCTGCGCTTCGGGATCGTCGAACCAAGACCGACTACCAGCTGACAGCAGCCAATGGTACTACAATAGACACTTACGGCTACTTAGAGCTTAGCTTAAACTTAGGTCTTAGACGCAATTTTGTTTGGCGTTTCGTAGTAGCCAATGTAACGAAAGCTATTATAGGTGTAGACTTTCTCAGCCATTATAGTTTAGTCGTTGACTGTCGTAACCACCGGCTGATAGACAACACCACAACATTGTCGACTGTAGCTTCCATAGCAAATGATAATATTTGTTCTGTTAAGGTCACAGCTGGCGACTCACGCTACCATCGCGTACTCGAAAAGTTTCCGGAGATCACTCGCCCTTCAGGAACTCCGGCTTCTCCAAAGCATCACACTGTCCACCACATTCGGACTACACCAGGGCCACCCATTTTTTGTACTCCCCGCAGGCTCGCGCCCGACAAACTCAAAGCAGCCAGGAAGGAATTCGAGCTGATGCTGAGCAACGGCACTGCACGCCCTTCCGAAAGCCCTTGGGCGTCGCCGCTCCACCTTGCGCCTAAAAAGGAAAACGGTTGGCGACCCTGTGGCGATTACCGTATGCTTAATGCCCGGACCATCCCAGACAGGTACCCCATTAAGCATATACATGATTTTGCCCACTCTATTGCTGGATGTACTATATTCTCCACCATAGATTTATTGAAAGCATACAATCAGATACCGGTTTACCCAGAGGACATACCCAAGACAGCCATCACCACACCCTTTGGTTTGTATGAATTCCCTTTTATGACCTTTGGCTTGCGTAACGCAGGCCAGACTTTTCAAAGGTTTGTTGACGAGATGATTAGAGGACTCGATTTCACGTATTCGTTCCTGGACGATTTTCTTGTGTACTCCCGAAACGAGGAGGAGCACGAAGCACATCTCGAGCAGCTTTTCACTCGAATGAAGGAATACGGAGTCCTCATCAACACCTCGAAATGCGTTTTCGGTGCTAGCGAAGTAGCATTTCTCGGCTACCACATCTCAGCATCCGGCACCAAACCTTTGGAAACGAAAGTCCGGGCCATAAGGGAATTTCCTGCACCAAAGACGGTCAAGCAACTCAGGCGATATCTGGGTATGCTGAATTTTTACAGGCGATTTCTACCTCAAGCTGCAAAAATTCAAGCACCCTTAAATGCCTTGCTTGTAGGTTCCGTCAAGCCATCACAGGCGATTGACTTGACTGGTGGTGCCTTGGATGCTTTCAATAAATCTAAGGAAAACCTGTCTAATGCTGCACTACTCGCACACCCAGATTGCCAGGCCAAACTCGCTCTGGTGACAGATGCGTCTGACCAGGCAATGGGTTCCGTAGTGGAGCAATTTAAAGACGGTGTATGGCAACCCCTCGCGTTCTTTTCGAGGAAATTCAGTCCTGCACAGCAGAAGTACTCCCCTTACGATCGCGAGTTGTTGGCCATATACGAAAGTATAAAATACTTTCGTCATTTGCTTGAGGCAAGACATTTTGTGGTATATACCGACCACAAGCCGCTCAGTTATGCCTTTTCTGAAAGAAAAGCTAACTGTTCGCCCCGTCAGTATCGTCACCTCGATTTCATCTCGCAGTTCACTACAGACATTCGACACATTGCAGGCAAACACAACGTTGTCGCAGATACCTTGTCGCGTGTCGATGAACTGCAGATGACAATCGATTTTGACGAACTTGCCTTGTCCCAGGCATCTGACCAAGAGCTGACCCATCTTCTCTCCGGTGAATCATCACTCCGATTTAAGAGGATCAAGCTCCCAAGCTCTCAAGAGCTTTATTGTGATGTGAGCACTCCATCGCACCGGCCTTTCGTCACGCAACCTTTGCGGAAGAAAGTTTTTGACAGCCTGCACAACCTTAGCCACCCAGGTGCCAACGCCACTGCCAAATTAGTTGCAGAGCGTTTCGTCTGGCCCGGGGTGCGCAAAGACTGTCGAGATTGGTCACGGAAATGCCTGGCGTGTCAACGCGCCAAGGTAAATCGCCATGTGTCATCCCCTATAGGCACCTTCGATTTACCTCGCGCGAGGTTTGCATTTATCCACGTGGACATTATTGGCCCGCTACCCCCATCGCAAGGACAGCGATATTGTCTGACGGTAGTGGATCGTTTCACACGTTGGCCTGAAGTCATGCCGATGGCGGATATGACAGCGGAAACGGTCGGCAAGGCGCTAATATCGTGGATATCCAGATTTGGATGTCCAACGGATATTGTCACCGACCGCGGACGACAATTTGAATCTTCACTTTTCCAATACCTTGGAAAAGTGATAGCATTCAAGCATCGTCGAACCACCGCATATCATGCCGCATGTAACGGCCTTGTGGAACGATTCCACCGTCAGCTAAAAGCTGCCATAATGTGCCACGCGGATAGCAACTGGGTTGACGCATTGCCCCTAGTGCTATTGGGCATTAGGAGCGCTTACAAAGAGGACTTGCAAGCCTCTTCAGCCGAATTGGTGTATGGTGAGCCTTTACGTCTGCCAGGTGAATTTTTCCAAGCACCAGTACCTGGTAGCACGGATATCTCAGACTTCACCACTCGCCTACGCCAATTCACGGCCAACATACAACCCGCACCTGCGAGTCGTCACACCAAAGGCAAGATCTTTATTTACAAAGATCTGCCCTCGTCTAGCCACGTATTTTTAAGGGACGACGCATTGCGAGGTGCACTTCAACCTCCCTATTCCGGTCCGTACGAAGTGCTAGATAGAAGTGATAAGGTATATAAAATACTTGTGAGAGGCAAACCGGTCACAGTATCAATAGACCGACTCAAACCGGCCTATATACTGGCAGACTCTTCGCCTACACCCAGCCTGCAAACCGAGATTCCCATTCCCATTCCCACTCCTATACCAACCAAACCCACCCCTGTACATACCAATGTACAACCATCAACCGAGGTAAAAACTCGGTCTGGTCGAAGGGTACGCTTCCCTGATTGGTATCGCCCGTAACGGGCTCGGGGGGGAGTCCTGTGGGGAATTCCCACTACACAAACATACATGCATAAATACACACTTACATAGAATATTTATTTATTGTTTACAGATATGTACACAACCTTATATATAATATATTTACTTAAAACTAACTTATATCTTAAACCTAACTTAAATCTAAAACCTATAATCAATAATATTTATGTAGCCAGATATTCATCTATTATATTACGACACGACAAATCTGCACGCATTGTGGTGCATTGGAGACGCACTCGGCGAGCGGCGTAGGAGTGGCCTAACTGGTTTCGTGAGCTCGCCGGCCGGCTCGCCCGACGACCGACCAGTGTCCAACCGCCCGTTTGTGACGCGAGACGTTTGCCTTATGCGCTGTGCTTTATCTACTCTGCAATCTCGCGAACTAGTCCGCTTATGCTTTGTCTTACTTGTTTATCTGTCTTTCGCCTTCTGATCGTAAGGTTCGGTCCTCTACCGTGCTGCTATACTTCTGTGCATAGTATAAGTTAGTGCAAATACAGATTGTGCCTGTGACTCGGTGCCTTTTATTTCCGCCGTAATACACCGCACCCAACTGGAACAACAGCAGCCCTAGCAGCCAACCAGAACCTGATACCGGCAAGTGTTACATATATACTTGCCAACAAGTGGTGACGTGGTAAGCGATTGCATTTACTTCTTCACACGCCGACCCACACATCTACACCACAGATGTATAGGAAATTCGTTTAAAAAAAAGAACTGCATGACGCTGACCACACGAGTTTGGTTGCGTCTTCCTTCTCTTGCGGCTAAGGTTTCTGCCTTGTCATTACCCAAAGTCTACTTTTACGACAACCTCAGGTTGGAATGAGGTGGTGGTGACACATTTATTCTAAATCCGTCATCACACACGCAAAGTTGTGTCATAAGAAAAAATAGAAATCGACACCAGCGAAGATGGGTTGGAATTTTGAATAATAAATTACAGTTGATGTGATCTACATTAATGATATTTATAATTTTCTTACAATTTTTGTAATGATTTCATTATTAATGTAAAGTGAAAATATCCGTGTGGCTTGGATTTAGAATACATAGTATCATCACCTCATTGCATACTGTGGGTGTCGTAAGAGCTAACAAAAGGAAATGATACGGTCGGAAACTTAGCCGCAAGAGAAGGAAAGCTTGATACGAAGATCTGTGCCAATCCGTCTGGCCAGCGTGGCACAGTAGGCCAATAACCTTTTTTTTGTTTTTTTTTTTCGCCCGGTTTAAAATCCTTTATGGACTTCCTCGCCGGCCACGGGGATGGCCAGCGAGGGGAGTGTGGGACTCTCCCCCAGAGTGGGGGCCTACCCACTAAACATCCCCGGGGTGCTCCAACTCGCGTCCTGCTGCGGCATTGTGGGATCTGGTGCAGAACCACGCCGCCGAGGCCAATTACCCTAGAAGTAGTTGGAGGAGGCCCGACTCAGCAATGGGGGATTTATGGGCTACAATGTAAGTAAGGTAACATTTAATATTTGTCCATAAACTTGTACAATTGATTTAGCATTCAAGGTCGTATTATATTTAAAAGAAAGCGTTTATCAATCACGCTCGTACCACGTTATAACTGAGTGGCGTCTTATCAAAATGATATTACAATATATCACTATTGATTGTACCCAATCACATAGAATGGAAAATTGTATAGCACGATGACCTTTTTCAGAGGAACGGAAAAGTCGGGCTGTCGAGGATCACCGGTTTTAGTGGGCAGCTTATGGCCCAAACCGGGCGGTCCCAAACGGCCGGGTATCCATGAGGATATCCGATGAAAGAAAGGGGATAGCGGAGGCACCGTATGATACATAATGTCACCATCCCATTCCGTCCTATGGGTGTCGTAAATAAATAAATAATTAAATATCCTTGGACATTTCACACAACGCCATCTCGTCCCAAGCTAAGCAACTTAATGCTTGTGTTATGGTAACGAGATGGATGATAAACTACATAAATACATTTTTTTTTTGTAAATACATACATATTATAGATAGAAAATTAAATTAAATTAAAGGAAAAATTGATATAAAATTTTTTTTTTTGTTCTCCCGGGGTAGAATCCTTTATGGACTTCCTCGCCGGCCACGCGGATGGCCAGCGAGGGGAGTATGGGACTCTCCCCCATAGTGGGGGCCTACCCACTAAACCTCCCCGGGGTGCTCCAAATCGCGTACTGTTGCGGCATTGTGGGATCTGATGCAGAACCACGCCGCCGCAGACGAGGAGGCCCTCCTCCTTTCCTCAGGCTCCTTACGAGCACTCGACGTCCTGCCGTGAGCACCCGGCAGGACGTCGCTTCCCCTCAGATCCCGTGTGGGGCGAGACATCCCCGTACCCCGCCCCGGGGTGCCAACCCTGTGCCAACCACAGATGGCTAATTACCCTCCATGTAGTTAGAGGAGGTCTGACTCAGCTGTGGGTCATTTAGGGGATAAGTAGTAGTAGCAGTGATAAGAGCTGGTAGACCTCCCACACGGTGGACGGAAGCGATGGAAATCCTTTGTGAAGAAGGAAATAGAAAGAACAAAAGTATTGTGTCAGTCAACTCTTTTCTGTATAATAGCTATATGTTTATTAGTTTAATGACTAACTATACAAAAACCTGTGTTTGAATTGCGCAGTGGCGGCTTTACAGATTTGCCGCCCGTAGGCTTTTTATGCCGCCTCTACAGTTTCTTGAGACGACCTTTTTTTAGACGCGCTTTGATGTCCACGTCCACTCTTTTTAACTACCAATTTTTAAGACGTCCACTCTTTGTGAGGACCTTTTTTTAAACGCGCTTTTATGTCCACGTCCACTCTTTTTACGACCTTTTTTTTAGACGTTAGAAATTGGCCATTAGACGTCCTAAATCCGCCGCATGGGGCGGCGATATATTTTAGACGTCTAATGTAGGCTGGTACCAGTTACCGTGTAATGTAGGCTGGTTACAGTGGTACAGGTACGGTTACCAGTAAGCTGGTAAATCCGCCACTGGAATTGCGTATTGTATAGTTCCATTGTGTAGGAAAAAAAATTCCTAACAATTGTTGTATCAAGGTGTGTTTATTTTCTTTATACAAGGACTGCCTTGTAGGTCTGGGGGTTAGATGTGCCGCATCTGGATTAACGGGTCTCGAGTTCGATTCCGGGGTCAAGGTCTTTGTCTAAACCTGAGGCACTTGCTCTGACTCTGGACTCTTCATCATTCATAATTTCAACCCACACATGACCCACTCCTCCAATTACATGGAGGTTAATTAGACTACTAAGCCACGCTGGGTAGACCGGTTGGCAGTGGGTTCCGTTACAATTTTATACAACAACAATATGTTTGCCCTTCTCATTCGCTATTGTCCACTCTAACGACACCCTCAGGATAGAATGAAATCAAATAATTTATTTTGTATTTTTTTTATCAGGGTGTTGAATGTCTTTGACCCTAGACTTGCGTGATTGAAAGCAACGCCAGGGTCTAAGATGGAGCAGGCAATTCAAGAAAATGCCCTGTCGGGCATCGGCTCTCACTTACACACGACGGAACACAGTAGTGGTAAAACTGCTTGGCGCCGGACTTAGATGTGAGGGTGGTAGCTAGCCGGGCGGACCATTCGATCCTACCAAGCGTGCTGGGTTTTGTTGACTTTTACAACACGCGTTATTTCCCAGCGTGCGGTGGGGAAGTTTTTTATTGGACATTTCCAAATTATTGTCAACACATTAACAAAAATTATACAAAGCAAAGTAATATATTTTAGTAGAAATGCAACCACTGCTGAGAAGACCTGGCAAGAAACTCAGGGGGCCTGTCATTTTTTTTTAGGGTGGCGACTCAACGTGTCTCAACGTAGGTAGAGCAGCATTCCGAACCGGTGGTAGTTTCAGCATGAATGTATGTGGATGGACGTAAGGGTTGTGGATGATCAAGAGAGATGGATGGATTGTAAGAATGAAGAATTGTGTATGAAAGGTGTGACTGTAGATATGACGACTGATAGGTGTGTATGGAGACTACCACCTAGCGTGGGACAGGGGTCGTAAGATGATGATGATAATGGTAACTGTAAATATGACGATTTATAAGAGTTTTGTGATAAAACCTACGTAAATAAAGTTAATTTTGAGTTTTGAGTTCCCGGGTTCGATTCCGGGGTCGGGCAAGTCTCTTTGTGTAAACCAGGGGCACTTGCTCGGAGTCTGGGCTGTGGTCTGGGTGTAATGTGTGTTCGTGAATAACATGTTTGTTAACTGCCCCCGCGATACAGGTAATTCGTTTTTCGTTTTTATGATTGATTCGTTTTTAAGAAGAAAGAAAATTCGTCACCACTCGGTGACTCAATGTGTTCTAAATTGGTCACTAATGGACCAGTACTTACGTAAACGCATGTTTATTAATTGTCTATCGCATAGATTTATAGCTAAGCAATATAAATATAAACTACAGCACGCAATGACAACGTGGTACCTACGTCATTTAGATAAATAGATAGCGCTCTAGTCTAATTCAGGGCCGGATTAAGGAACCGCGGGGCCCGTAGCAAATTCAAATTCAAACTCAAACTCAAATCATTTATTTCAATTGAACTATTTACTGGTGTTTTTGAAAAGTCAAAAGCAAAGTTTCTTTCAAAGAGCCCTTGATCTGCTATGGGTTCTTAAGTATAAAGTGGTAAAAATACAATTCAATACTCAATACGTTTATTTACTACCGCCCCGGCTTCGTACGGGTACAATTATGCATGTATTATATATACATATATATAGTGGTTGAGCGATCGACTCACGAACGGGCAAATCTACGAATTAGGCGGTCAAAAATACAATCCTAGAAATATGTCTCAGGTAAAAAAAAATGACTACCTGCGACTGGTGAGTAACCGTAGAACAATGGGTGACCCCACCCGCTTCCGCACTGGAAGCTCACGCCGAGGTATGTCAGTCTAAACTTGATCGTCGCTCTAAGTGTTCGTATTGCGTTTAGACATTTTGGGAAAAACTGCTATTTTAAAAGTGAATATTTTTATTTTGGTGTGTGTTGTGAAGAATATTGTGATGGATTCAGGTATAACAGGTAAGAATACATATATATTAATAAGTTTTATGCCAATGGTAAAAAAAAAATACAGCGTACTTGAAGATTAAAAACCATGCTCGAGATTGTTGTATTGAAATATATTTTTTTGTTTTTAAAATGGTTTTTGTTATACTTCAGGGTTCGTCCCATTGGGTTTGTCAGTTGTAACATAAAATAGAGTATTTAGGCTAATTGAAAACGATGAAATTGGCCGTGATCTCCCGTGAAATCAACATTTTCAACATCAATGAATGATGTAGTAGAAATTCATCGAATTTGCTAATTATTTATTTTCCTTTTTTAAACCAGTTTTCGTTCCATTTCAGAAGCTGAGGGTACCTCAGGAATGCGAGTAGTAACGCGTAAACACCTTTTTAACAAAATGCAGGAACAAGACTTGCATAATTTTGACGAAATGTTGAATTATCTCGAGAGATATATTTTATCGCAAGATGAGTATTGTGAAGAACTAAAGAAGGAAGTGAAACATAAATTATCTTATTTGAAGTCTCAATTTAAGAAAAAGTGGATAGAAGCTCATAAAAAATCACAGCTTTTCCTTCAAAAGAATGATAAGTGGTTGCAAGGAACCTTTGAAATACCAAGGGCTAGAAGACGTTCTTCTGGTCGACCAAGAAAGTCATTTATAGATTCAAGTGAAAGGAGTAAACGCAGAAAAACAAGGGAAGTGCGCAGTGATGTTGAAAAAGAATTACTAATACATGCTGCTCAGACATCCCTTCAAAGTTCTGGAGAGAGAATTGCATCCAATATTTTAAAAAACATTACCAACTCTCCGCAGACAGCTCAAGTATATAAAAATGCTTACAAAATAACCAAGCAGTGTAAAAAACAAGATCCAACAACTGCCCTCTCAATGTTTGTGGAAGCTGATCTTTCAAGGCGACAATATGAAATAATTAGAAATGGCAACAAGAAGTTTTATCCGAGCTACAAATTGTTACAGGAAGCAAAAAAGACTTGTTATCCGGCGAAAGATGCGTATCGGATAACTGAAACATGTGCTGAAATTAACCTGCAGGATTTATTGGACCATACAGCTAAACGTTTGGCAACATATTTAGAGGATGTACTTAAACAATTAAGTCCACAAGACCGTCACTCTTTGACCCTAATTTCAAAATGGGGATGTGATGGGTCGCAACAATCACAATACAAACAAAAAATGCAAGATAGAGATGCGAGTGACAGCAACATTTTCCAAAGTTGCTTTGTTCCGCTACAGTTAATATGTGGTTCAAACAAAAAAGTTGTTTGGCAAAATCCAACTCCTTCTTCGCCACGATTCTGTCGACCAATAAGGATCCGTTTTACTAAAGAAACAGTGGATAACACTAAGTCTGAAATCGCAAATGTCGAAGAGGCTATAAATGCATTGAAAACCAGTGAATTCGTGCTGAGCGAAATGTTATTAAGTGCAAAGCACGTCATGACTCTGACTATGGTTGATGCAAAAGTGTGTAACGCTGCAACTTCAACTACTTCAACGTTGAGATGCTTCATCTGTGGTTCTACATCAAAAGAATTTAATAACCTCGATATGAAGAAAACTGTTGATAGCGACGCATTACAGTTTGGCCTATCCGTGTTGCATGCTAGGATTCGGTTTTTTGAAAGCATACTTAATTTGGCATACAAGATTCCTGTTAAAAAATGGCAGTTATGGTCGGAAAATGACAAAGACATTGTCAAACAGAAAAAGGCAGAAATACAAAAAAAAATTAGAGAGCAAATGGGCCTACTAGTAGATGTGCCGAAAGCTGGTTTTGGCAATACCAACGATGGCAATACTAGTAGAAGATTTTTTGCCAATCCTGAAATTGCTGCTGAAATCACCGGCGTGGATTTAAATCTATTAAAACGCTTGAAAGTGATTTTGGAAGTCATATCCAGCTCTTATAAAGTAGATTTAAAAAAGTTTGCTCTATATGGGTATGAGACTGCGAAGATTTACATTGAATTATATCCCTGGCATCCGATGACTCCCACGATGCATAAAATATTAATTCATGGCGCAACTGTCATGGAAAATGCACTTTTGCCTATAGGTTTATTATCTGAAGAAGCAGCAGAGGCGCGTAATAAACATATTCGACTGTATCGGCAGGATTACGCTAGAAAATTTTCTAGGGAGCAATGCAATTTACAGATTATTGCTCAGCTCTGATCCCTTGATATCTAGCATAAGACCAAAACATAAAAACAGGTCTACGCCACATAGCGAAGAAGCAATAAAAATGCTTATGTCAGCTCAGCCCCACACGGCTGAAGAGAATTCCTCGGACGAGGAAAGTGGCATAGAAGGGCCTGACAATGAAACGAAAGGTTTCAGCTCTGGTGAAGAGACGTGGGACTCCTCTTCCTGTTTTTTTTTTGTTTTATCAATAAAACGTGATTTTTTTTATGAACAATTGTTTTTTTCGTTCACCAAATGCTTATATAATTGAGATATAATAATTATAAACTATTTATAATACATAAAATAAAGAAAATAATTTTGACCGCCTAATTTTGATAAATGCCCCACTGTGCGACTGTTGCGCAGCATGTCGCGGGTTCGATTCCCGCACGGAAGAAATATTTGTACGACCTACAAGTATTTGTTCCGGGTCTGGGTGTTTTCTATATTATGTATGTATTTACAAAAAAAATGTATATATGTAGTTTATCATCCATCTAGTTACCATAACACAAGTATAAAGTTGCTTAGCTTGGCACGAGATGGCGTTGTGTGAAATGTCCAAGGATATTTATTTTATTTATAGAAACCTTCCTCTTGAATCACTCTATCTATTAAAAAAACGCTTCATAATCCGTTGCGTAGTTTTAAAGATTTAAGCATACATAGGGACGGACAGACGATAGCGACTTTGTTTTATAATAAGTAGTGATAGTGATCTATAGATTACAATTTTGTGGGTAATTAATACATACCACATCTTAATGACTTGATGATTTGGAGGAGGCCCGACTCAGTAGTGGTTCATTCATGGGCTGAATCGACGATCGACGACATCTTAATAAGTTTCACTCCAAAAAATACGCTCAGGCAGAGATGAGTGGGTTTAAATATGCGGGGCCGTAGCAATTGCTACTCTTGCCACGTGGTTAATCCGGCACTGGTCTAATTATAGGGTAACTAGAGGTCCCCTCGGCTTCGTACGGGTATATGACTTCTTGATCTAGGGATTGAGTGTGCCAACTTTGGGTCAATCTATACGCTTCACTACATAGTATAAAACAAAGTCACTGTCGTCTGTCCGTCCCTATGTATAAATCATTAAAACCACGCAGCGGATTTTGAAGCGGTGTTTATTAATAGATAGAGTGATTCAAGAGGAAGGTTTATATGTATAATACATGCATAATTGCACCCGTACGAAGCCGGGGCGTGTCGCTAGTTTAAAATAATTGCAACTTAGAGAATTGACTCGCAATGCCTTTAAAAAGACAGTCAGGACAAAAAATATTACCGTATTGCCGATTTATGTAAACGCCCCAGCTGCTTGGGACTAAGCTGTTCAGTGTCAATATTATATATATTTTTTATTTATGTATACTTCTTTGCACATATAAATATACCTACAAATCTAGATAATTAAAAGCTAGAAAGAAAAAACTCAATGTACAGTTAGTCGGCCTTATCGCTAAAACGATTTCTTCCACACAACCTTAATAGGAACAGGCAAGAAAAAAACAGTAGGTAGTGACGCCAGAAAAAACTACTAACTAACTATTTAACAGTAATCTGATTAATTCTTAAACACATACTCGATAAATAAAATAAAATAGGACCGCAAAGGTAAAGAAATGACAAGCCCTCCGAGTTTCTTGACAGGTTTTCTCAGCAGTGGGCGCGTTCCGAACTGGTGGTAGACGGCCGATTTTTTTAATTGTATAATAATATGTTATGAATAATATGTTGACTATTTTTAAGTGTCCATCGTGACCTAAACAAAATAAATGCTTTGGATCAACGGGCATATACGGTTTGATTCCGGAGCCTGGTGTCTTTGTGTGTGTTTGTAGCACGGCTGTGTAGTAGTATACCTGCATAAATCTTTTAATTATTTATTCAATAACATAAATTTTATATTATAAGATGACCTAGCCAAAGATCAAGGATATGTCCGCGATCTTTAACTTACCTAAGTCTACATTTATAGTCAGAGTAATAACCCAACTCGGCGTCGCACGGGCAGTAGTTAAGCTATTACTATTATTATCTACTATTACATTGTGTCGCTATTAGAGATATACTGGGTAGGTGTTACAACGAACAAAACCCTATAACCGTATCCAATAATCCATACTTAAGACATATTTAAGATTATGTGTTATACTAGGTTTCGGCATTGTAATGCCGAAACCTAGTCGCAAGGGAACGAAACGTGAAACGAAACCCTTTTTTTTTTTTTTTTTTTTTATCCTTTATGGACTTCCTCGCCGGCCACGGGGATGGCCAGCGAGGGGAGTGTGGGACTCTCCCCATAGTGGGGGCCTACCCACTAAACCTCCCCGGGGTGCTCAAACTCGCGTCCTGTTGCGGCATTGTGGGATCTGATGCAGAACCACGCCGCCGCAGACGAGGAGGCCCTCCTCCTCTCCTCAGGCTCCTTACGAGCACTCGACGTCCTGCCGTGAGCACCCGGCAGGACGTCGCTTCCCCTCAGATCCCGTGTGGGGCGAGTGAAACGAAACCCTGTGCCAACCCATCTGGCCAGCGGGGCACAGTATGCTAATTACGCTCCCTGTGATGAGAGGCCCGACTCACATCAGCAGTGGGTCATTTATGGGCTGAGCAATAGTAGTTTATAAGCAAACATGTTTTGTAAATAAACTTATTCTATATTTAAAAGTTTCATATTAAAACTACACTTATCGTTTCAAAACATATTAACTAAAGTCCAGTTAGCGACACAGTGTCATCCTAGTTACTCCAATATTCAACATTGGACCTTATTAATTATTGAATATGGTAGATAATCTTGGATACAATGTTGTGGTTTGAACGGGTTTTGTAAAAGGATTGCCTTTAATGAGGCCCCCACAGGCTTTGTTATCTATCATGAAAACATCATTATCACGTCATAATAATATTGATAGTAGAGCTTAAGAGTAGTCAATTTTAGGTACAATTATAACCACATCACTAGAACTCCTAAAAGACCGTCGAAAAATATAAATATTACCTAGTTTATTTGAAACAACTAGTAACGCCCTTCGTACACGAGGCTACGCAAATCTTCGATACTAATGTTGTATACTACATTAGTATCAAGTCGCGAATATCGAGTAGCGCACGGTCCGTACACAGGACATTGAATCGCAAGACGCAAATTGCCTATTCAATCATTATAGGCGTACCTACCAGCTAAACAAATCCAACTTGGAATTCTATCCAAATCCACCCCCATCTTGGAAATCGCCGCGACTTATGTAGCGACGATCTCGTCCGGCAGGTAGAGCGCGACGCGACTCGTATACGAACCCCAATGGATTTGCTTAGCCTTGTGTACGAAGGGCCTAATTCTAAATTTGCCTTTCGACAAAGTGTATATTATTAACCGAGTTCAAGTTTAATCGCTAACTACTGGACTGATATCGACAAAATGTTCATAAGACGAAATTAAGGGAACTCCAATCGAATAAATAGAATGTTTAAAATCTGTTCCTAGAGATATCGGTAAACATTGCCAAAAAAAAATTTGTTACAATTATAATGTCATCACCCCATTCTAAGCTGAGGCTGTAACCTGTAAGAACCGACGAAAGGAAAAAAAGGCCTATAACCTAGCCGACAGAGAAGGAAAACTTGAAACAAACCCCTCAACCCGTCTGGCCAGCGTGGCACAGCAGGCTATTTTCCCTCCCTGAAATAGGAGAAGGCCCGACTCAGCATTGGGTAATTTATAGGGTGGAGTCACAGCTGTTCCAATTATGAGCAGGTGTTTATAGTCACAGATAAATACGGCTATCACACACGTACCTACATGCAAGAAATGTTTATCTGGCAATGACTTTGAAAGGTTATCGACAAAAAAATATCAGAATGCATTCTGCAAATCTCTGTATAACTGGCTATTTTTTTTCTTTTATCATTGACTTGATTCCCTTTAACCCTAGGCTTGCGTGATGGAAAGCCAGGGTCTAAGATGGAGCAGGCAATTCAAGGAAATGCCCTGTCGGGCACCGGCTCTCACATACACACGACGAAACACAGTAAAACAGCTTGGCACCGGACTTAGATGTGAGGATGGTAGCTAGCCGTACTAATAGATCCTACCACCAAGCAAGCTGGGTTTTGTTGACTTTTACAACACGCGTTTTTTCCCCAGCGTGCGGTGGGGAAGTGTTCAGACCCCAAACGGGCTAATTTCCAATATGATATTGGAGGATGCCGTCTTAGCAGTGGGTCGATTACGAGAGATAAAGAAGAAATTGCCGCCTTTGGCTCACTGGGTCCCGGGTTCGATTCTGGAGCCGGGCAAGTGTCTTTGTGTACACCAGAGGCACTTGCTCTGAGACAGGGTGTCATTTGTGTTGGGTGAAGAGGGCTCGTGACGGTGCGGGCCCCTTCTGCCCTCGCCTAAGAGGCCGGTGGTGGTTCGGGTGAGCCGCCACCGACGAAAGCCTCGATGACAGAGGGCATCCCAGTGTACCGGGACGCCCTCTCTGATAGTCGCTTGCCCGCGTAGCGGGCACCACGCCGGGGCGTCACAGTAGACTGCGTTTACGCGAACTTGTGGCGCCCCAAGCGCGTCGTGTGAGGGTATACCGCTGGGGTTTTCGTGGGTAGACGACTCTTGGGTAGACGACCCTTGTCGGAGTCCCACATAATCACCGATCTCTCCCCCGGGGGGCGGTGGTATGCAAAAAGCATTTACACAGAGACAACAAAAAAAAAATGGTGTTCGTGAATTTCATGTTTGTAAACTGCTCCTGCGACACAGGTTAACCTACAGCAGGGGGTACGTTTTTTCTAAAAAGATAAAAAAGATTACGCGTAACAAAACCTCTACCGACATGAAACGACGTAGATAATAATTGTAACTAAATACCTACTATGTTAATAAGCACCCCTAATTCTCAGACTATAAATCACCCACTGCTGAGTCGGGACCCCTCCAGTTAGAAGGAGGTTAATTAGCCTACTGTACGCTAGCTAATCGGCCTTGTCATTTTCCAATTTTCGGCATTTACGACACTCTTAGGCTGGAATGGGATGGTGACACTAAATCCGTCACCACACGGACAAAATAATGCTGTCAAATAATATGTCTGCCATATGTTACTTTGTTTGTTTAAGCCTTTAGGCGGAAAGGGATGATCATCCAGCCAGGCGAGGTATGTCTGTCTAGGTGTCGCAGCGCCTATCCTTGTAGTCGGGATTATTAACTGTGCGAATTTCTCTTGAAACATCGCAATCGCGGTGTAGGACTTTTTTGGTAATTCTCGCATTTGTAAGCGATATTCCTTCAGATTTTTCGGGTAAATCGTGTAAAGTATGTAGCATGTTGGTTGCTACAAGCCTACTTATGGTCGTAGCAGACATGTCAACTCGGAAAGGGATCGGCACCGTATCGCCTTTCGCCTTGCCGCCGTCAAACAGGCGTCAACCTAACGTAAGCACGTAACCAAATGTGATGTGGCATGAATGTGAGTGAACGCAGGGATTGTGAGCGATCAGGGGAGATGGAGGGATTGTAGGAGTGCAGAGTTGTGTGTGAAAGGTGTGAATGTAGGTATGACGACTGATAGGTGTGTGTGGAGACTACCACCTAGTGTGAGACAGGGGCCGTAAGATGATAATGGTGTTTATAAATATGACGATTTATAAGAGTTTTGTGATGAAACCTACGTAAATAAAGTTCCTTTTGAGTTTGAGTTTCAAAGCGGATCAGCAGCTCCGATACGTCGCCTCGGCTACGGCTAGGCGACGCCGCGCTTACGGATGGCCGACGGCTTGTTGATATGGATGGCCCCAGATCAGTTTCTACAAATTCATTAAAACACGGGAGCAACACAACGGGATGTTGTCTTCTGAAATACATGACAGCACGTTGTGTGGTAGTGGGAAGGGAAATTTGCTCCAGGCAGGCTACGGGAGCGGTGATTGGGGCAATGGTGGACGAAGAGACGCATACGCGGCGGCTGAGAAGCGTAAGCGCGTGAACGGCAAGCCGTAGGCGAGTAGTTTCATACATTTTGACTGCCTCGTTGGTCTAGTGGTCAGATGTGCCGCCTTTGGATCAACGGGTCCCGGGTTCGATTCCGGGGTCGGGCCAGTGTCTTTGTCTAAACTGGCTCAAGTCTGGGTGTCATTTCTATATATAATAAGTATGTATTTACAAAAAAAAATGTATTTAAGTAGTTTATCATCCATCTCGTTACCATAACACAAGCATTAAGTTGCTTAACTTGGGACGAGATGGCGTTGTGTGAAATGTCCAAGGATATTTTAAATAATACTGAACGCCTCGAGTTGATACGGTGCCGATCCTTTTCAGAGTTGATACGTGTGCTATGTCCTTTAAGGAACCGTAGACGCTCTTCAGTTTCAAAATTTTAATAATGCTATCAACGGCCCTCTTCTAGATGGAGCGACGATCTGCGAAAGGTTGCGGGCTGCAGCTGGATGCGTCAAGCTGAAGACAGGGTGCTATGGCGCTCTTTAAGAGAGGCCTATGTCTAGCAGTGAACTAAAGTGGGCTGATGATGATGATCAAATAATAACAATGTTATATATACCTAAATTTTTATTTTACAACAATCACAATTATATAATTTTCACCAAAAAGGGTATATACACGGAGCTATACCATTAGCAGCAGTTATGTTTATATTGTGTTCCTATTTTGAAGAATCACTACATAGTATAAAACAAAGTCGCTGTCGTCTGTCCGTCCCTATGTATGCTTAAATCTTCAAAACTACGCAACGGAATTTGAAGCGGTTTTTTTAATAGATAGAGTGATTCAAGAGGAAGGTTTTTATGTCATCATTGCACCCGTGCGAAGCCGGGGCGGGTCTCTAGTGACGAATAAATTAGTTAATTTTGAGTGTGAGTATCAGGTTTCGATTGAAAACGAAATCCTACTAAAATGATAAAGGCGAAAGTTTGTAAGATTGTTCGTTACTCTATCATGCAAATACTACAGAATGGATTTTACAATAATGTAGCTTACTTGTTTTTTTTTAATATAACCTCTACTACTCAGCGCATAAATTGCTCCCACTGCTGACCAAGTAGGAAAAAATAAAATATTTTTTATCATCATTATCACGACGATGGTGAAACGGCGGGGCGCAGCTAGTAAATATATAATTGTTTATTAACATTGATATCCTACACCAACAGTGCGTACCTATGTGTATATACCCTTTTTATTACACAAAAAAAATAATCTACTATCAACCTTATGTCTGGCACCATAAGGTAGTATTTACAAGGTTTCCTTCCTGCATGACTCTAATACCAGAAGGATTTAGCTGGTACTCTGTCTTCTTTGATGCCCATTTCTTCCATGATATCCATTTCGAAGGTGCGAAGTTTTGGTGCGAACGATACCTGGGAACAAGCAGAGATATTATTTGTTCCATTGCACAGTAAAAAAGTATTACATGGGGGTTGGGAAGTCCTCCAGGTGGTGAAGGATAGTATCACCACCCTGTTCTATTTTGAGGGTGCCTTAAGAGCCAATAAAGCCGAAAACCTAGTCACAAGTGAAGGAAAACTTGACCGTGTGCCAACTTGGCACAGTAGGCCAATTACCCTCCATGTGTCTGGAGGAGGACAGACTCAACATGGGTCCATCTATTGGCTGAGTAGTACCAGTAATAGAGTCATCAAGCCAGTAAGAGAGTATGTCATGCTCGCTTAAAGGTCATGCTGGTGGTGTCGTGTGTGTCGGGTCCTTCGGTTCCCTAAAATATGGTTGAGCTGGGGGATGGCTGGCACATGCGTCATGCTCGTGATCGGGTGCCGCCAGTTGGGGCCGGTCATCCCTTAACTGCTATTGACATACCTACATAGCTTTATATTGATCTCCTGGACACTTCTGTTGTGCAATATGTTACATTGTCCTCACATCTTAGCTTACTATAAATAAACACGAAATCAATGTAACCCAATCAGATGCTTGTAACAGAAAATATGATAAAAAGAGTGTCCATGGAGTTTCTTGCCTGTTCTTCTCCATAGGATCTACTTTTTGGAACATGCAACTAGATTCCTAACTTCACTTTTGACTTTTCAAAAACACCAGTAAATAGGTTCAATTGAAATAAATGATTTGAGTTTGAGTTTGATCACCCTGCTCCATCCTGAGGGTATCGTAAGAACCGTTGGTCTAGTGGTTAGATGTGCTGCCTTTGGATCAACGGGTCCCGGGTTCGATTCCGGGGTCGGGCAAGTGTCTTTGTCTAAACCAGAGGCACTGGCTCGGAGTCTGGGTGTCATTTCTATCTATAATATGTATGTATTTACAAAAAAAAAATGTATACATATAAGTAGTTTATCATCCATCTCGTTACCATAACACAAGCATTAAGTTGCTTAACTTGGGACGAGATGGCGTTGTGTGAAATGTCCAAGGATATTTATTTATTTAAAGCAAGCATGGCCAGTCGGGCCTCCTCTAGCTACATGGAAGGTAATTAGCCTTTTTTAAGGGTAAACTCCTTGATGGGCTGTCCACATGAGCTGATGTGGAACGTGTGGGACTCAAATTCACCCCGCGCCTCCCCCTACCCCCTTAACATCCCCCGAGGACCCTAACTGTATCTCCACGGAAGATAATCAGTTTTAAATCAATTTTAGACTGGTCAAAATTTCAATTAAATTGGGAAAAAGTAGAAACTTACCCTTGTGGCCACATCAGCCGTAGTGTCCTTCTCAATATTCTCTATGTACAACTCCTTGCTCTTGAAGTCTATGGTCTCCTCGGCCGTTTTCGGTATTGGTATTATCCTGCTACTGGCCAGAGACACGCGGACCTAAAAAGTTACTCCAGTTACTCAAAATTACTCAAACTCAAAAGTTAACTTTATTTGTACAGGATTTTTTACAGGTTAACACAGACACAATAAAGCCATTATAAGTGTTTAATTACAAAGTGTACTAATCGCGAAAGCCTATGAAATCATTAGGTTAAGGTGAATGTTCCAGGGGTGCCCACGAAATTCAAATTTTCTTACGTTTTTTTCGCGGGCTGCCCTGGAACATTCACCTTAAAGGAAACTGATAAGGCATATTGATTGACTCTATTGAATTTGCAGTTTTGGGTCTCAGCAGTACCATACGTTCGTGTGGTGACGGATTTAGAATACACAGTGTCGCCACCCCATTTCATTCTGAGGTTGTTGTAAGAGTCGGAATGACAATGCCGAAAAACTAGCCGCAAGAGAATAAAAACTTGATACGATCCACTTCATCCAGTGACGCAGTCTAGAGCAAAGAATATTGGTCGGTAGGTACTACGAGGCAATAAGGCTTTCTTTTACGTGATTTTAGAAGTGGTAGAGGAGCTACCCTGTTTTGACTGATTTAGAATACACTAGCGACCCGCCCCAGGTTCGCACGGGTGCAATAATTAACCTCTAAATTTATAAGGGTTTCTCTACAATATTATGGATATAATATACATATAAACCTTCCTCTTGAATCACTCTATCCATTAAAAAAACCGCTTCAGAATCCGTTGCGTAGTTTTAAAGGTATAAGCATACATAGGGACGGACAGACGACGGCGACTTTGTTTTATAATATGTAGTGATGATAGTGTCACTATCCAATATTCCATTCTGAGGGTATCGTAAGAGCCGACTCCACTGTAAATAAGTATGCATGAGGATTTCCGACAGAAAACCGGCTAAAGGAAATGACAAGGCCGATGACCTAGCCACAAGAGAAGGTTCACTTGATACGAAACCCTGTGTCAACCCGTCTGGCCAGTGTAGCACAGTAGGCTAATAACCCTCCATATAACTGGAGGAGGCCCGACTCAGCAGTGGGTCATCTCAGTTCATTCAGTCATTAGTAAAACATTTCTAAGAACTACCACGAAAGGGGCGGGGCTCGGTTCGGCACTAAAGGAGGAGGAAGAGGGGAGGGGTTCGGCATTTTTGCCGTAACGATTATTTTTCACGAAATATCACAAGGGGGAGGGGGCCTTATAGTAAGATATCACGTGTATCTAATTTAATTTTTTTTTTTATGGAAGAGGGAGGCAAACGAGCAAGCGGGTCACCTGATGGTAAGTGATCACCGCCGCCCATGGACACCCACAATACCAGAGGGGTTGCAAGTGCGTTGCCGGCCTTTGAGAAAGGAATAGGCTCGTTTCTTGAAGGTTGCCATGTCGTACCGGTTCGGGAATACCTCCGCTGGTAATTGATTCCACACAGAGGTTGTACGCGGTAAAACGTTTCTTGAAAAACGCACGGTGGTGGACACCCATTCGTCCAGATGAAATTGATGGTATTTCTGGCGGGTGAATTTTTACGTCAAACGCGTGATTTCTAAGCCGAAAAGCGGCGTGTAGTGTAGTAGCCTTTGAGTGTGAGATTCTTTGTAGCTATGTACTAAAAATACACGTGATTTTCAATGGGGGGTGGGGGGTAGTCGTAAACCTCACAATCTCAAACTTATTACACCGCATTTTGTCGGGGGTTAAAAAGATGGTTTGAAAATCTCATACAAACCTTGTCGCCCTCCTCGGTGTACCTCCATTCTATCTCTGTGGGTTTCAACGTCTCCGGGTCAACCAACTTCACATCTGTTGTCACTAATAGAGGTGCTTCAGACTGGATTGTGATGCCGGGGAACTTCTTGTCTTTACCCACCTGCAATAGAGTTCAAAATTGGTTGGTACACATTTTGTACAAAAAAGCGCGCAGAAATCATAAGCTTGGGGACAGAATATAAAACTTCCCCACCGCACGCTGGGAAATAACGCGTGTTGTAAAAATCAAGAAATCCCAGCACGCTTGGTGGTAGGATCTAATGGTCCGCCCAGCTAGCTATCACCCGCGTTTAAGTCAGCCAAGCAGTTTTACTGTGTTCCATCGTTTGTATATGTGAGCCAGTGCCCGACAGGACATTTCCTTGAATTGCTTGCCCCATCTTAGACCCTGGCGTTCAAAAGCTCAAAGGTTCAAAGGCATTCAAGTAATTGGTAAAAAAAGTGGATTACCATACAATTTAGTTTCCAGTTTTGCTTCTCTTTTAGATAGTTCTTCATTTTCGTATTTTTTACATTTTTATAAGGCGTTTTTATTGTTTGATGTAAGTACATGTTTTATAATATCTCTCACCCAGAGTAATATTTTCAACTAGATACTGGCTCAGATCTCGATTTCCGAACTTGGTAGCATAAAAAACGTGAAACTGACCATACCACCTCCAAATCAAATCAGGAATAATAAATAATAAATAAATATCCTTGGACATTTCACACAACGCCATCTCGTCCCAAGCTAAGCAACTTAATGCTTGTGTTATGGTAACGAGATGGATGATAAACTACTTATATACATATTTTTTTTGTAAATACATACATATTATAGATAGAAATGACACCCAGACTCCGAGCCAGTGCCTCTGGTTTAGACAAAGACACTTGCCCGACCCGGGAATCGAACCCTGGACCCGTTGATCCAAAGGCGGCACATCTAACCACTAGACCAATTTATTCAAGTTGATTCATAAACAGTCTAAGTAAAAATAAAAAAACAATTTGTATATTAGGTTTTCTAACCGTCCTAAGGTGTGTATTGAGCCCTTCCACAACCACCCAGTTACGTTCCTGAATGACCTGGGCCACCAGTCCTTGTTTGCCTTTGTCCTTGCCCACCATTATTTCCACACGGTCCCCCCTGAAATGGAAAGGACAAAAACCAAAATTTAACATCCTCCAATAGGATGAAAGGAAATTAGCCTACTAAGCAACACTGCCTAGTAGGCTAATTTCCTACTGCTCAGGTTTTATATCAAGTTCTCTGTCTTTTACGGTTAGGTGATCAGCCTTGTCTGCCTATTGTTGACACTTATGACACCCTTAGGATGAAATGGGATGGTGACACTGTGTATTCTAATTCCGTCAATACATGGGAAAAAATCATATATAAACCTTACTAAATAATTTATAATAATAACTAGCGACCCGCCCTGGCTTCGCACGGTGCAATTATATTATACCTATAAACCTTCCTCTTGAATTACTCTATCTATTAAAAAAAAACGCTTCAAAATCCGTTGCGTATTTTTAAAGATTTATGCATACATAGGGACGGACAGAAGAATGCGACTTTGTTTTATACTATGTAGTGATTAGAAATAAATTACATATTACGAATAATGTTTCATTATTTTTTAAAGTGCACACTAATTGAGTAAATGAGGCATTAATAGTAAAAAAACCAAACACATTATAATTTAAAAAGTATTTCATGTCACAATCGTATACTAACTTAAAGAAACTCCATTCACCAATAGGCTCCAGAAATACTTTTTTTCTTATTGAAGTTCCTTCATTTTGCATTCTGAATTGGCTTGTCCATGGTCGGTTCATGGTGAACCTAAATTTCTTGCGAGCTACCTGTGCCTTAGGATATTGTGGATATCCCTCAGGATTCTTCCAATATACCTAAAATAATTAAAAATATTTGTAGAGGTTATACAGTCGTAGAAAGCAAATGAGTCAGAAATTAAAGAAGTAATTACCCGTTCATAGCTTCTTTTGACATAGGACTCTGGAAAGTTGGAATATTTAATAGTAAGATCGCCCACTTTCTTAGCTAAATATCCAAACAGTCGCATTTTCTGTTTTGATTTCGTAACCTCTAAACCAAAGCAAAACCTAATTATTTCAGCGATTCGTTCGACGCGACGCGTAAAAACATAAATGATAACGATAAACAGTCTTCAAGTTCATTTTTGATTCTGATTTTATGGTGTTCACTAGAATGAATCTCATATATTCAACCTGATAATTTCAGGTTTGGTATTGAAAATTAAACGTAAAATAATTAGTTTACTTCTCATTTATTACATAATTTTTAATAATCAATGTTTTCTTGGATTATTGCGTTGATCGAAGTATAAAATCATAGAGACATTTGCATACTCCGTATTTTTTTTTATATTTCGATTTGACATTGACGGAAACATAAGTAAAATTCAATTACACGCTACTTCCAGAATTAGTTAAACAACTCTTCATTACAAAAGCATTACATCCAGATACTTCTTTCCAGAGATAACACGGTCGAAAATACTGCATTCATTCATAAAAACTAATAAAATGGAAATTGAAATATGTTGTCAATCATAGACAATTGACGTAAATCAGCTGTCCTATCAGTAGTTATAGATGGCAGCACAGCGTCACGTGAATTTTCATGGCGTTGAAGGGCTAGTCCCGAATTGTCTTGTGATTTCGCCAAATTATTTGCTGTTTTGAATATTTAGTGATATACAGCAATAATTTTATAAGTTCCAGGTGAGTGCTACGTTATTTGCGGGTATGTGCAACTTGTGTTCTTAGCGTAAAATGATTTTGCGCGGGACAGAAAAGCCCAGCAAGTTAGGGGGTGTCGGATCGACTGGGGTGGTTGATTTGGGGTGTTTTTCTCGGATTCACTGTGGCGGGCGCCAGGATGTCTGAGCGCCAAGCGGGCGCCGACACTACGGGCTTGATATTGATTCAATACCTTGAGCGGTTGCGCCTGGATTCGGACCAAAATACGTCCAGAACGTAATACGCTTTCGTAGACTCAAGACGACGTTTAGTCACAAGATCGATTATTTCGACAACGATTGCATTGACTCCTTTCAAAACATGTAACAGTACGTCAACAGAATACGATGGATTCTCTTCAATTACAACTAATTGATGACATCCATATTAATTGATGTTATCAATGAATATTATAACTGTTGAATTTTCAGAGGAAGATGTCTGAGTACTGGGTAATCAGTGCCCCTGGCGAAACATCAGCTCAAAAGACTTGGGATGTCTTAAATAATGCCACTAAATCGGGCAACCTCAGTGTCAACTACAAATTCCCAATCCCGGACCTAAAGGTATGGTCATTTCAGTTATTCCAAATACTATAAATCTGTTTCTTCAATTTCTACATGGTGATAGTTTGCTTTCTATTAGTAAATATAAAAGTGGGTTTGTCCTTATATTTAAATGTCTTAATAAAATATTCTGGAATGCAACTTAGTGATGAATTTGCTGCAAGATACTTACACAAAAATAAATATAATAAATTTTATAGTTGATTATTTTAAAACTAGAATAATTACGACTTAACTTTAAAAACGGGCAAGCATTTTAGTCTTAGAAATGAATTACTAAAACAGGTTTAGTATTTCCATCCAGTTTTAGTTTGACTTGAATCCTGTTAGTATTAGTTTTGTTTTTAATACATATACAAGATGCTCCACACTGTTTTTAATACTTTTAGATGTTTGAAATTACTCACACAAATATCTCATTTTGGTCTTCCGTTTAGTACCTGCCTTATTTCTCCATTATCTACTGAAGATTCCAACCTGACCTGAGTTCAATTTCAATTTCAAATTTCAAAGCCTTTATTTGCCAAGCAAGATATACATATATAAAGAAAATAATTGCAAAATTACAAAAAATACTACTTAATTGCAAACATATAAGCCATAAAAGTTAATTCACATCAGTCTCCTGCTCAGCGTGTTCTTGTGACACAAAGGCCTCCTCCAGTGATTTCCAATTTTGTCGGTCTCTTGCTTCTCTCATCCATAGGGGTCCAGCAGTTGCTTTAAGATCATCTGACCACCTTTTGTGTGGTCTGCCCCTTTTCCTTTTGGTATTGAACCGTGGTGTCCAATTTGTTACTTTGCTTGTCCATTTTTTGTTGTCTCTGATCATGTGTCCTGTCCATTTCCATTTTAACTTCTTTATTTTAGTTTCGACATCCTCCCATTTTGTTATTTGCCTTAGGTCCTTGGCTCTTTTTTTATCTATTAGTCTATAACCCAATATACTTCTTTCCATGCTTCTTTGGCATGTCCGTAGCTTTTCAACTGTCTTTTTTGTGGTTGCCCATGATTGGCATCCATATGTTAGTATAGGTAGGATACAAGTGTTGTAGATTTTCCTTTTTACTGCCATGCTGTATTGCTTATTTTTCATTATGTCCTTCAACAACCAATATCTCCTCCAGGAGCTTGTGACCCTTCTTTCGACTTCTTGTGCCATTTTGACCTGAGTTACTTTTTCTTAATATAGGGTATAGGGACAGCTAACCACATTCAAAAATTTATAGTATTTTTAAATGTGTTTAATTGGTATTATTCAAGCATAGTTTATATTTTAAAGGGTGTAAAAAGTGCACTTTGATCTTGATGAGCAAAATCAAATTAATTAGGATATAGGTATGCCTAAGAGTGATTGCTCATTAGTATGTGCAGAACTAATCAAAGTCAGGTATAATTTTTTTCGCCGCATTCCATCGTACAAATATTCGATCAGGTTAAGGCCCCAACTTAAATGGTTGCTTTATCACTTTTAGTTCTTGCTATAAAGTTTTTACTAAAATATCTGTCATTACAAACTCTTGAGTGATCTAGGCTGAAGCTACCACTGTTTTAAAAAGCCACTCTATAGGGAAGAGATGGCAAACATCTATGTAATAAATAAATATTGTAATTTGTTTTTTTCAGGTAGGGACTCTGGATCAGTTGGTGGGGCTGTCCGATGACCTGGGTAAGCTTGATACTTTCGTCGAAGGTGTCTCCAGAAAGGTTGCTCAGTACCTTGGCGAGGTGAGTGCTTGTAGAAGTTAAAAATGGTTTTTTGAAGTGAGACTTTTGTGCGAACCTTGTTGGAAGGTTGTGTTAAACGTTTCTGAGGAGGGGAACTGAAAGAGACAGAGCGTGAGAGTAGTGTCCAATATTCCAACGCAAGAGGGAAAGAAAGAAACACGAACAGGACAGAGGAGCGAGAAAGAGAGTGAGTTGGTACATCCCAAGCACATACGCGTGGTATTCTTACTATATTTTTCATAAATTATAAAATAATAATAATCGTCCTTTCTAAATTTTAATAAAAAAAAATGTAAGTTTCTCTTCTGACATGCGTTCTTTTTGGGTTAAGGTGTGCAATAAAAAGTTTTAGGCTATACCGAGTTAGACGACTTTTCAAGACCATACTTTTTAATAGGATACTGCTGCACGCATCTTTGCTCGCGTCGACCTAGATCTGGATTTCCTTTATTTATGTTACTAACCAAAAGACGTTAAACTAACCATACCCAGTTCTAAATTAACAGTAGTGACATGTAGGGGCCTTTTCGAAACGTACATTTAATATGATAGACAGAATACCTCGTTGGTCTACGACCTTTGGATCAACGGGTCCCGGGTTCGATTCCGGGGTCGGGCAAGTGTCCTTTTCTAAACCAGAGGCACTTGCTCCGAGTCTGGATGTCATTTGTGTTCGTATAAATACAAGTTATACCCAGTACAGAACACCTGGCCCCTCGTTTTTTTTTAAGAAATAAATTTATGATATTGACGTTGGCTGGTTGTATCACTCCCATATACTTGTATTTCTATTTTACCAAATCGTAAATCTAAAATAATAGATAGGTATTACTTTTATCAAATTAAAATGGGTTTTAATTTCAGAGTTTTAACATACTGACTACTTGTGTAGTGTAGTGGGCTAGACTACACAAGTAGTCAGTATGTTAAAACGGAAATTCATATAGACTCCTATTAAATATAAATAAATACTTACAGTATCCCACAAAAACAGATATGGGAATACCATAAAGAAGGAAAATGTAGTAACTCCAAATAAAAAGTTTTTAATAAATAAAATGAAAGCGTCTTCAAAACCTGAGGCGTTATTCGAGTGTACACGCCAGAGCCACGGGTTTCGCCCTTGAGCCTTAGCCAAGCCAGCCCCAAGGTCCAAAATGGGTCCCTCCTATAATAGGGACTAAGAGATATCGGTGCTTTACTGACAAAATGTTGTTTATTTTTCGATTTTTGTTGATAATTATATTATTTGAGCATTGATTGGCTTAGACAAGTATTAGGTCTGGTTTCTGATATTCGAGAGGGGGAGGTAGGGGCGCTTATTACGAGCTTTCCGCGTCCCGGAGTCCCACATACCCCGGCTAGTAACCGAATGAAGATTTCCAAAAAATAATTTAATAATCCGGGGTTTCTTATGACAGCTTATTGATGATCCTAAATTATTTTAAGTGATAGAATTACATACTCAATTTTCTTACCCTTTTAAAGGTACTGGAAGATCAAAGAGACAAGCTTCATGAGAACCTTATGGCAAACAACAGTAAGTCAATTAGTTTTAATTATTATAGTTATCTTTCTAATGGCACTAAACATTTATGGTTGAATTTAAAATTTTCGTAAGGCAACTTAATTTCACTGCAACTATTAATTTCACTTTTGTTTAGTGCCATGAATTTATAAATATTTTTGGAAATTTGTTCATAAGAAATATAAATGAATTTGAAATAAAAAAGTAAACGATAAAATAGGATATTTGCATGAATATAAGTGAAACTAGACCAGATACTATAATTATGGCATGTTTGGGATACCATAGAAAACAATGAGCTGTCAAAATCTGGATATAATGATGTTACCAGCATGAAAAACTAATTTATTAAAACAATAGAATGAAATGGCCGTAGAGACAATCGAATCAAAAGCACAGAGTAGTGCGGAAGTTAGCATGTATAGCTGAATTTTAAGTGTTTATTAAAAATATCGTCTATTATTTTCCTACATTATATATTTTGTAATTTTATTTATTCTTCCTTTTATTGTTTTTATTGCATGTTAATTATTTTTTCTTGTCACAGTTAATGTTTTATTGTTTTGAAAAGTCAGTATGATTATTATTTCTTTATTTTATTTGTTGTATCTTTTTATTAATTTGCTATCATGACGTTACGTAATATCCAAGAATGTTTATATTTTCTTTTCTACACATAACACTTCTCATATCGATCTCGAATCACTCATAATATGCACTATTACTTTACTTGCGTATATTTTGTCAGCGAATCTCTGTCAAACTGAACGAAAAGAGTATAAGTAGCAAATGTCAGAATTATTTTTCTAATCATTAGTTTCATTCCAATATAGTAAAAAAATCCTTATTTTTAAAACAGAATATTCGTTGGCACTACAATATACATGAATATAATTTAATATTCAAGCTAAGAATGTTGAGTGGACAGTGTTGTATAATTTTATTAGTTTCCAAAGTCGTGCTGCACAAAACCAGCCGAACGTACTTGCACTATTGCACTTGTGTATGCGTGAGATGTACATATTTTTAATGAATGTATAGAAAAAATGGTATCATCGTCATATAACTGGAATGATAATTTTGTGAAGACGGGATGAGGCACGCTGAGATCAACTTTTGTTTCTCTTGTAAATCGGTAAGTGAGCTAAAAGGTTTGCGGTTAAAACAAAAAATATTTAAGTGGTGCAAAATATAAGTCAATTTACGTGTATTATTATTTCAATTGAATTTAAACAATTTTCTGATCAATTCAATTTCAATGTCAAGTAGCTTGGAGAATTATCTATACAATCTTTTTTATCTCCATACAGTTAGGTTCGTAAAAATATAGGACAGGTAATTCTACGCTGATCTACACGCAATAGGTTCGGAATATAAACAAAAATACGTTCTAATTAATTTAAGTACGTAACAAATTACTTAGACTGTTTTTCACGGTCAATAGACACGTGCAATTAATAAAATATGTCTTAAATCTTATTTATTGTAAATGTTTATGCTACATTTCTTGATATTACGTATAGACAAATTTTATTGCTTGTTATTTTACTTTATTTATGACTCTTATATTTGTATAAGTACATAACTATATTTATAGAAATTGTTACATTTTATTGAGAATGTTAGATTTTGGGATTGCATTTCAGTGTCTGAGAAATGGAAAAAAGTTTGCGGCAGTGAGTAATTTTTTAGTAGTGAATGTATATAATGGCTTTCTAGTTTTTATATTGCAAGCTTCACATACTGTTTTATAAAATATGTGTATACAAAGACAAATATTTACTGCAGCTTTAAACTATAAAGTTTTAGGGTATAATTTGCTTTGTTCATAGTATATTGCAGAAGATATACAGCTTCATATAATTATCCATTATATATCTTCATAAATTACTAATAGTAACTTATGTTTTGAACGTTAAAGAAATATATAAAATGTGTTTAACAGTAAATTTAATTGTATTGATATAAACGGTATATTTTTTTTTTATCATATGCTTCAATTTGTCGTAACTCGTGTGAAGTGTAATAAAGACTAATAAGGTATTTTCAATTTGATGATGACGTTTGATACTCATGATTTATTTGTCTATATTATCTTTTATAGTTATAAGCGCTCATCACCCGTTAGTATAACGAAACGTTAAATGTATAGTTCACCATTGCATAAAGTGAGATAAACATCAAGATAAAATGCGTTGATGAGAATGAAGTTATGTCAAGCAGATGCGATAATTTTAAAGGTATATTCTTTACACGTATGTGTGATTGATACGCAATGGATATGCACGTAGTGTATCAAATTAAATTCCAGGTTATATTGAAAATTTGTTCAATTACGTATCCTGTGAACTTTTCTCTAAAAAGATCTTGTTACTTTGAATGTGTGTTATTATCTTGTTACTTACTTTGTGTATGTTTAATTGTGTTGGTTTTCGACGATCATATCCATTTTATATCTCTTATTTATAAGCCGTACTATAAGTCACATATCGCTTTCGTTTAAGAATATTAGGCAATAAATTTTGCACAAATTGTTACATTTAAACGTTCTTCTCCAAAACAATGTCTTCATGCCATAGATAATAGCAATCACTGCCTCACAAGACATTCATAGCTTAGCTATATCAAGCTTTAAAACGGACTATGCTTTGCGCTTTTTACATTTATTATTATTTAGTTTATATTTCATTTTACGACCTATATTTATAATTTGCTCCTATCCTACACTAATTTCCTATGAATTTTACTTTTTGTCCTACCTAATCTCATGACGCGTTACGTTTTCATACAGAAACAATATAAACATCGTTGAAATAACTTTATGGGTATCATAAAACGGGCGGGCAATGAATAAAGTAGGCCAGGATATTGAATGTTGTTGAAATATAACAGCTTTATACAAGAAATGCCAAATGGGAAAAGTCTGGTGCATCGCGTGTATTTATGGTTTTATGAAAGTTTAATAATTGACATCTAAATGATTATGGCATAAATTTAAAAATCACCGCCAGTGAGGGATAGTGATAAAAAAGTACAGCTGTCTTGAATTCAAACAATAGATAACAATAGTAAATGCCGACTCTAGGCATTGAATCATACGCGGACCCTGGTGGGGGCGAGCCACCTCCCACTCCCACATCGCCCATCTGTGATTCGGCCTTCTCTGAGCACCATGGCTGCTGGCCATGCGAGCACCGAGAGCATTCAGAATGCGAGGCGTCTCACCCCTCTCAGCATTCTAGTGGCAGAAGTTCGCCGAGATGGGACGAAGAAGAAGAGGAGGACCGGCCGCATCACATTCTTAGCCAAGGTTTAGGCATAAGAATAATGAACACTACTAGACAAAAATTTGTCCTAAATTTTCATTTTCTATTTTGGTCATGCAACCAAGATGTATTAATTATATTTTTTCCATTACAAATCTCAATTTCAAAAACAGTTTCCTCATGTACATCATGGTTATAGTGTCGTGCACAATGCTATGGTGGACATAGTCATATGTTATCTAATAAATCGAGTCTTGTAGTATTCATTAAGCTTATGGTTTAGGACTGATCTGGCCTAATCATAACCTCTTTGTATGGAACTTGAAGTACATGCAGTAGATATTCGTGTTCCATTCAAAAATACAAAATCCTTGTAGGCGTTATTGAGAAAATGGACAACGTTTACGAACAGCGCTACCTGCGAAGGTACTGAAGCGTATAAGTAGAATTATCTTGTGAAGGCAGTGATTGTATTGTTAGTCCCAACTTTTGCATTTGCAAATTTGATAGCAGATGGCGCTGGCCGTATTTAGCTAATTAATTTCGGGAGCGCCATCCTGAATTATTAATGCTACTAAAATGATAACCGCGAAGTTAAAAGTTTAGGGTGACGCTACGAAGATCACGTATGTGGCTATAAGAATGTTGGAAAATATCACGAAATGTACTTCTGAATCCACTATACGTGTTTGCTTTAAAACTGTAACAGTATTTGTACATGGTGTAGTTAACATAAAGGGGTTTTTGTGAAATACGGTAATGAAAATGTATTTCGATACTCAATTTACACACACTGACACAAACTAAAAACTCGCTTCTTTTTTTAGATGGTTTCGCTGCTTTCACTAAGGCCCCTGATGCTTCACACAGTAAAACGTGTTTCTTGTAGCCTTTTAAGTTATTTTTGATTTTGCTTAGATTTTTAATATACCTAGTCGATGTTGTATTATTTTATGTGTTACTTTTTATAACATAATTTTACGAGTATAATATCCATTTATATGGTCTTTTACAAGAAAGATTGATAATTTCCTTTTAATAATATCAAGTATTTCTCAAAAGTGAAGTGTAATTTTGAACACACATTTTGTATATTTGTAATACGAAGCCAATCTTAGGTACGGCGGTGTCTTCACTTAATATTGCCATTTACAAGTTTACAAAACACTCGTCTGTTAAATGATGGCCTTTTAAATAAATTGATCTCTTAAAGTAGATTTTCTGTCTTCAATATACTATTATCAGCCCATAACGTCTAGCCAGACCGGCTGGTCGTTTTATTTTTGAGGCTAGGCTTTTTATCGCCTCATAGGACACTTATTATAGAATTTGTTAGTGGCATTTTAGATTCTAACTAACACGCATTTTTAAAATAAAAAGTACAATTTGAACTTACAACACTTCATCTCGCTCGGGCTCGTGCCTTAGGAAGTGGCTTATAAACGTCAGTCGGTTGTTGTAAAGTTCTATTATTAGTGTTTTAGTGCAACAATCGCGTTCATAACCTTGATACAGTTTGGTGCTTTATTTATTATTTACGTGTAATAGAAATGGACCGCGTTTCTGAACGGATTGATTAGTGTTTATGTCTACCCCAGACGATGAAAGGATTTCATTGTGCTTTTGATGCGTATAGACTTGTAAGAGGAGTAGTTTAAATATTTAAAATATTTGTTTTAGTGTTGATTGATGTTCAAGGTGTATTATAGTTGAATGGACGCGTTACGTTATAGAAAAATATGATGTACATCACGGATCGCAGTATTTTTTTTAACTTAATGTTATTTTTTACCAAGACATTATGGTGAACCCTGTTTAAAGTGCTTTTGTAGGTAGTTCTTAAGTTTTAAGTCTCTGAGATACGACTTCGATAGGTCGATATAATAAAAATACGAATTACGTCATAAACATCTTATTCTAGGATACTCTCACACTAAAATCTAAGTACAGTATATTAAGATTAATGGGTACATATGCATACTGGAGAAATTTTAATGACACGTTTCAGGCCCTCGGTGTACCTAGTGTGACGAATGGTAGCGATTGGATCCAAAGAAATGCTTATAGATGAAATAGT